>OW569398.1:12166558-12766558 GCA_937620795.1 Thecophora atra | reverse complement strand
AACATCAACGCATCTGTTGTGCATAAATAAGTGAAAAACTGGCAAAACAAGTTGACACGTGAAGTTGATGGTGTGGTATAAATAGAAAAGGCAGCATATTAGAAAGCCGAGTCCTGAGACTTTTTACATTTAAGAGAATTCATATTTTTACTCTTTAATTATCTTAGAGATTTCAAATGCAAAGCTTCCAAAGATCCTTCTTTGTCCATGATAATTAAATTCAAACGGATGTTGTGCATTTTTTTGAAAATTTATTTACCAAATCTATCAAACAAAACGTTTTTCGCCAAACCTTTTTATAAATTTTTTTAACGAATTTTTATCCTTTTACCAAAAATTTTGACACGAATCCAAAAACATTCAGAAAATTTTATAGAATATAGAGAATCCTAACAACATCTTGGCTTCTTGCGCCGCTTTCTACATGTCCGCTTGCGTTTTTTGGCGCCGCACTTCTTCCTTTTGTTGCGACGGCAAGCACGTTTACGTTTTCGCCGCGCGCAACAGCGATCGACGACTGCGGACTGCGGGAAATCTGTAGGCTCTAAAGGAATTTCCCCATCATTGGTCTCAAAAGTCCACAAACCGTTCCAATTAACAGCCTTTAGAGTTCTTGTTTTCGGTTTTTTCTCCATCTTTATTGAAGGCGAATTAGGCGCTAGGGATATCGATGGTTTTGGATTCTCCGCTAATTTTTTTTAATTTTCCAAATTTTATAGAGCTTGTAATACACGTTTTTTCGTTTGGAAGAAATTTTATAATGAAAGTGACTGACAGGCGTCGCTTTGTTTTCAGGTTTTAAAAATTTACGTAAAATTTTTCACCAAGTGTTTTATTCATTTTCAAAATGTCGCTTTTTACCTTGTTGTATACGTAGTAAAAACAAGAAAGTATTGTAATCGCGAAGGAGTTCGATATTGAGATTTAAATGCATATTTTGACCATCCTGAGTCTGGAGATATGGACAAACAATTCAGTTTTAATACACTTAATAAAGAACACTGGAGTAATAACCGCTTCAAACGCCTCACCAATACCAACGAAGAGATTCATCTGATTCATGAGTTGGCTGCGTTGGTGCAGGCGGCCAAATGCACACCGGAGTTAGCCAACCCCCAGCCACTAGCTGCAATCGAAGCCAGGAACGCACAGCCTGCTGCGCCAGACACGCCCATCAACTACAATAACTCGGGCCGCAGAGTTGTTCCCTATCGTTCGGCTCCTTCGCTGCATCAAGTGGCAGACGAGGCTGAGGTACCGCTGCAGTATTTTCGGAAGATTGTCAAGGCCGGCGAGAATAACAGTTCAGCAGACGGCGAAAAGCGGCGCATCTACCGCATTCTGCCCAAAGGAGCCGAACTCAACGGCACGGTCACGCCGTCCTCAAACGGTGGCGGATTCATTATGCCGGGCAGTCCGGTCATTTCACCGCCTCCCGCGCCACCAAACGCAGTTGATCCCCTGGCGACCAACACCGCACCCGGGAAGAATCTCTAGCATAGTTAGGACTAAGGCAGCAGTCAGCATTTTACGGCGATTAACAAGTGATAGTAAGACTCTAGCCGAGATTCGTAAGGTGGTAAGATGAAGATGCATGCCAAAGACAGATTCAAGCTCAGTGATGTAACAGGCGTAGTTTGGGTTTTAGACAGCCGAGGCATATTCCAACAAGGGTCTAACAAGTTATGTATATAAGAGCTTAGTAATATAGTGATCGTTAAACTCCTTAACCCACCGTTTAATAAATACCAAGGTACTATGAGATTTATTAGATACTTGATTGATATGTCTATGAAACCGTAACTTCGGATCAAGAACTACTCCTATATCGGGAGTAGATACAACGGGATCTAATTTGCATCAGGCAATCATGTAATTTTTGAATTGCGGGTTTTGGCGACCAGCAGAAGTAATTTGTTTGCATTTCTTTAGATTTAGGTCCATGCAGTTAATGACACTCTACGTAATTAAAGAATTCAAATACGCTTGCAGAAGATTTGCATCAATAATATTTTTATATGCTAAAAAAGTTGTACATCGTCGGGAAACATTAGTACATTTCCATATTTAATGGCTGTAGGAAGATCATTGATAAAAACCAAGAAGAGCAACGGTCTCAAATGGCTCCATTGAGGAATTCATTTCATTCATTCATTTGATATGTTGTTGTTAAACACGACCATTTGAGTGCGATTACTGCGATAAGACTGTAGCCATTTCATTGGAAAATAACTTTTTTAATAAGTTTTTTAGAGTAATTGAAAATAATTCACTTGTAGTAAATATGTTTTTTAAAACAATAGTTCAGGTGTAGTAAATAACTTTCCTATTCACCGAACGATTATTTTAAAATAATTTATTGTTATATTGCATAATTTTATTCAATTTTTTAAATAAAACAAGAAAGAAAAAGCACAACTTTACTACAAGAAAAAAAATCTTTTACTTTTTCTGCATTTGTACAATGCAAACCTACGCTCAACACTATACAAATGAATTTTGGAACGCAATGCATAAACCGCAAATCGATAATTATAAGCGTTACAATTCTCAGTAATTTAGAGTTTTATAAAATTTAAATATATTTAAATTGATTTTATTCTATGCAGTATGTAGACAAAAATTCCTTTGTCCAAAAAGAATTCAAAATAACTGCTCATGTCCAATCCGATTTATATAACATTATATATATGCATGGCAATGCCTTTACAAAACGATATGGCGTTGTGGTCTGTATGACTTGCAAGTTATATATTGAGTAGAGGTGCAGGAAAACCAAATAACTTCATCTTTAATAATAGAAGATTATGATTAACAACGTCGAAAGCTTTACTGAAGTCAGTATATTTAGTATCAGTTTGCATAGAATCTTTAAAGTTATTAATAGTTGTAGTGATCAATTCAAGCAAATTTGTTGTCGTTGATTTACCTTTGCAAAAAATGCTGCCTAGGCGAAATTAGAGCATGAATTCTCCGCGAGATTCGGTTAGTAATTATTTTCTCAAAAAGCTTAGGCAAAGCACTTGTTTCGGCAATACCAAGATAATTCTTAATAACACATCTATTACCAGATTTGTGAAAAGGAATAATAAATGAAGATCTCCATACTCTTGGGAAATATCCAGTGCGTAAGGAGAAGTGAAATATAGCTGTAATAGGTACAGCTAGCACATCTGCACAGAATTTCAAAACACTAGCCGGTAATCCATCAGGGTTGCAGTTACATTTCCGGTCTTTAATGTCTTTAGTTTAGTTTAGAACAGTTTCTCAATGCAAAATGAGTAGACATCGATCCAGACGAAATGGATTATAGGTATTCATCTAAACTTGGGTGGTGCCTATATTCTGGTAAAACTAAAGGCAAAGTCCACAGTAACTCAAACATGTCCACATCATCAACAAAAACTAGGTCCAACAATCGGCCATTATGGTTGAGTATTGAAAAAAGGCCTTTTAGACGATTCTAATGTGCTGCTAGCTGTAATGATGTATCCCATCAATATCCGAAATGTTTCAACAGAAGCTTGGACGCCAGATTGGCGAGGCATTTGCATAGCGGTTTAGTTTTGTTTAATTAAGATCGTTGTTATATATGACGAAATGAATTTTTAGCGTAACCATTTATGCATCTAACAGAATTCTTTAATTACGTAGAGTGTCATTAACTGCATGGACCTGAATCTAAACAAATGCAAACAAATTACTTTTGCTGGTCGCCAAAACCCGCATTTCAAAATTTACATGATTGGCTGATGCAAATTAGATCCCGTTGTATCTACTCCTGATATAGGAGTAGTTCTTGATCCGAAGTTACGGTTTCATAGACATATCAATCAAGTATCTAATAAATCTTATAGTACCTTGGTATTTATTAAACGGTGGGTTAAGGAGTTTAACGATCACTATATTACTAAGCTCTTATATACATAACTTGTTAGACCCTTGTTGGAATATGCCTCGGCTGTCTAGAACCCAAACTACGCCTGTTACATCACTGAGCTTGAATCTGTCTTTGGCATGCATCTTCATCTTACCACCTTACGAATCTCGGCTAGAGTCTTACTATCACTTGTTAATCGCCGTAAAATGTTGACTGCTGCCTTAGTCCTAACTATGCTAGAGATTCTTCCCGGGTGCGGTGTTGGTCGCCAGGGGATCAACTGCGTTTGGCGGCGCGGGAGGCGGTGAAATGACCGGACTGCCCGGCATAATGAATCCGCCACCGTTTGAGGACGGCGTGACCGTGGCGTTGAGTTCGGCTCCTGTGGGCAGAATGCGGTAGATGCGCCGCTTTTCGCCGTCTGCTGAACTGTTCTCGCCGGCCTTGGCAATCTTCCGAAAATACTGCAGCGGTACCTCAGCCTCGTCTGCCACTTGATGCAGCGAAGGAGCCGAACGATAGGGAACAACTCTGCGGCCCGAGTTATTGTAGTTGATGGGCGTGTCTGGCGCAGCAGGCTGTGCGTTCCTGGCTTCGATTGCAGCTAGTGGCTGGGGGTTGGCTAACTCCGGTGTGCATTTGGCCGCCTGCACCAACGCAGCCAACTCATGAATCAGATGAATCTCTTCGTTGGTATTGGTGAGGCGTTTGAAGCGGTTATTACTCAAGTGTTATTTATTAAGTGTATTAAAACTGAATTGTTTGTCCATATCTCCAGATTCAGGATGGTCAAAATATGCATATGGGCAGAATGCGGTAGATGCGCCGCTTTTCGCCGTCTGCTGAACTATTCTCGCCGGCCTTGGCAATCTTCCGAAAATACTGCAGCAGTACCTCAGCCTCGTCTGCCACTTGATGCAGCGAAGGAGCCGAACGATAGGGAACAACTCTGCGGCCCGAGTTATTGTAGTTGATGGGCGTGTCTGGCGCAGCAGGCTGTGCGTCCCTGGCTTCGATTGCAGCTAGTGGCTGGGGGTTGGCCAACTCCGGTGTGCATTTAGCCGCCTGCACCAACGCAGCCAACTCATGAATCAGATGAATCTCTTCGTTGGTATTGGTGAGGCGTTTGAAGCGGTTATTACTCCAGTGTTCTTTATTAAGTGTATTAAAACTGAATTGTTTGTCCATATCTCCAGACTCAGGATGGTCAAAATATGCATATGGGCAGAATGCGGTAGATGCGCCGCTTTTCGCCGTCTGCTGAACTATTCTCGCCGGCCTTGGCAATCTTCCGAAAATACTGCAGCGGTACCTCAGCCTCGTCTGCCACTTGATGCAGCGAAGGAGCCGAACGATAGGGAACAACTCTGCGGCCCGAGTTATTGTAGTTGATGGGCGTGTCTGGCGCAGCAGGCTGTGCGTTCCTGGCTTCGATTGCAGCTAGTGGCTGGGGGTTGGCCAACTCCGGTGTGCATTTAGCCGCCTGCACCAACGCAGCCAACTCATGAATCAGATGAATCTCTTCGTTGGTATTGGTGAGGCGTTTGAAGCGGTTATTACTCCAGTGTTCTTTATTAAGTGTATTAAAACTGAATTGTTTGTCCATATCTCCAGACTCAGGATGGTCAAAATATGCATTTAAATCTCAATATCGAACTCGTTCGCGATTACAATACTTTCTTGTTTTTACTACGTATACAACAAGGTAAAAAGCGACATTTTGAAAATGAATAAAACACTTGGTGAAAAATTTTACGAAAATTTTTAAAACCTGAAAACAAAGCGACGCCTGTCAGTTACTTTCATTATAAAATTTCTTCCAAACCAAAAAACGTGTTGGGTTCTAGACAGCCGAGGCATATTCCAACAAGGGTTTAACAAGTTATGTATATAAGAGCTTAGTAATATAGTGATCGTTAAACTCCTTAACCCACCGTTTAATAAATACCAAGGTACTATGAGATTTATTAGATACTTGATTGATATGTCTATGAAACCGTAACTTCGGATCAAGAACTACTCCTATATCGGGAGTAGATACAACGGGATCTAATTTGCATCAGCCAATCATGTAATTTTTGAAATGCGGGTTTTGGCGACCAGCAAAAGTAATTTGTTTGCATTTCTTTAGATTCAGGTCCATGCAGTTAATGACACTCTCCGTAATTAAAGAATTCAAATACGCTTGCAGAAGATTTGCATCAATAATATTTTTATATGCTAAAAAAGTTGTACATCGTCGGGAAACATTAGTACATTTCCATATTTAATGGCTGTAGGAAGATCATTGATAAAAACCAAGAAGAGCAACGGTCTCAAATGGCTCCATTGAGGAATTCATTTCATTCATTCATTTGATATGTTGTTGTTAAACACGACCATTTGAGTGCGATTACTGCGATAAGACTGTAGCCATTTCATTGGAAAATAACTTTTTTAATAAGTTTTTTAGAGTAATTGAAAATAATTCACGTGTAGTAAATATATTTTTTAAAACAATATTTCAGGTGTAGTAAATAGCTTTTCTATTCACCGAACGATTATTTTTAAATAATTTATTGTTATATTGCATAATTTCATTCAATTTTTTAAATAAAACAAGAAAGAAAAAGCACAACTTTACTACAAGAAAAATCTTTTACTTTTTCTGCATTTGTACAATGCAAACCTACGCTCAACACTATACAAATGAATTTTGGAACGCAATGCATAAACCGCAAATCGATAATTATAAGCGTTACAATTCTCAGTAATTTAGAGTTTTATAAAATTTAAATTTATTTAAATTGGTTTTATTCTTTGCAGTATGTAGACAAAAATTCCTTTGTCCAAAAAGAATTCAAAATAACTGCTCATGTCCAATCCGATTTATATAACATTATATATATGCATGGCAATGCCTTTACAAAACGATATGGCGTTGTGGTCTGTATGACTTGCAAGTTATATATTGAGTAGAGGTGCAGGAAAACCAAATAACTTCATCTTTAATAATAGAAGATTATGATTAACAACGTCGAAAGCTTTACTGAAGTCAGTATATTTAGTATCAGTTTGCATAGAATCTTTAAAGTTATTAATAGTTGTAGTGATCAATTCAAGCAAATTTGTTGTCGTTGATTTACCTTTGCAAAAAATGCTGCCTAGGCGAAATTAGAGCATGAATTCTCCGCGAGATTCGGTTAGTAATTATTTTCTCAAAAAGCTTAGGCAAAGCACTTGTTTCGGCAATACCAAGATAATTCTTAATAACACATCTATTACCAGATTTGTGAAAAGGAATAATAAATGAAGATCTCCATACTCTTGGGAAATATCCAGTGCGTAAGGAGAAGTGAAATATAACTGTAATAGGTACAGCTAGCACATCTGCACAGAATTTCAAAACACTAGCCGGTAATCCATCAGGGTTGCAGTTACATTTCCGGTCTTTAATGTCTTTAGTTTAGTTTAGAACAGTTTCTCAATGCAAAATGAGTAGACATCGATCCAGACGAAATGGATTATAGGTATTCATCTAAACTTGGGTGGTGCCTATATTCTGGTAAAACTAAAGGCAAAGTCCACAGTAACTCAAACATGTCCACATCGTCAACAAAAACTAGGTCCAACAATCGGCCATTATGGTTGAGTATTGAAAAAAGGCCTTTTAGACGATTCTAATGTGCTGCTAGCTGTAATGATGTATCCCATCAATATCCGAAATGTTTCAACAGAAGCTTGGACGCCAGATTGGCGAGGCATTTGCATAGCGGTTTAGTTTTGTTTAATTAAGATCGTTGTTATATATGACGAAATGAATTTTTAGCGTAACCATTTATGCATCTAACAGAATTCTTTAATTACGTAGAGTGTCATTAACTGCATGGACCTGAATCTAAACAAATGCAAACAAATTACTTTTGCTGGTCGCCAAAACCCGCATTTCAAAATTTACATGATTGGCTGATGCAAATTAGATCCCGTTGTATCTACTCCTGATATAGGAGTAGTTCTTGATCCGAAGTTACGGTTTCATAGACATATCAATCAAGTATCTAATAAATCTTATAGTACCTTGGTATTTATTAAACTGTGGGTTAAGGAGTTTAACGATCACTATATTACTAAGCTCTTATATACATAACTTGTTAGACCCTTGTTGGAATATGCCTCGGCTGTCTAGAACCCAAACTACGCCTGTTACATCACTGAGCTTGAATCTGTCTTTGGCATGCATCTTCATCTTACCACCTTACGAATCTCGGCTAGAGTCTTACTATCACTTGTTAATCGCCGTAAAATGCTGACTGCTGCCTTAGTCCTAACTATGCTAGAGATTCTTCCCGGGTGCGGTGTTGGTCGCCAGGGGATCAACTGCGTTTGGCGGCGCGGGAGGCGGTGAAATGACCGGACTGCCCGGCATAATGAATCCGCCACCGTTTGAGGACGGCGTGACCGTGGCGTTGAGTTCGGCTCCTGTGGGCAGAATGCGGTAGATGCGCCGCTTTTCGCCGTCTGCTGAACTGTTCTCGCCGGCCTTGGCAATCTTCCGAAAATACTGCAGCGGTACCTCAGCCTCGTCTGCCACTTGATGCAGCGAAGGAGCCGAACGATAGGGAACAACTCTGCGGCCCGAGTTATTGTAGTTGATGGGCGTGTCTGGCGCAGCAGGCTGTGCGTTCCTGGCTTCGATTGCAGCTAGTGGCTGGGGGTTGGCTAACTCCGGTGTGCATTTGGCCGCCTGCACCAACGCAGCCAACTCATGAATCAGATGAATCTCTTCGTTGGTATTGGTGAGGCGTTTGAAGCGGTTATTACTCAAGTGTTATTTATTAAGTGTATTAAAACTGAATTGTTTGTCCATATCTCCAGATTCAGGATGGTCAAAATATGCATATGGGCAGAATGCGGTAGATGCGCCGCTTTTCGCCGTCTGCTGAACTATTCTCGCCGGCCTTGGCAATCTTCCGAAAATACTGCAGCAGTACCTCAGCCTCGTCTGCCACTTGATGCAGCGAAGGAGCCGAACGATAGGGAACAACTCTGCGGCCCGAGTTATTGTAGTTGATGGGCGTGTCTGGCGCAGCAGGCTGTGCGTCCCTGGCTTCGATTGCAGCTAGTGGCTGGGGGTTGGCCAACTCCGGTGTGCATTTAGCCGCCTGCACCAACGCAGCCAACTCATGAATCAGATGAATCTCTTCGTTGGTATTGGTGAGGCGTTTGAAGCGGTTATTACTCCAGTGTTCTTTATTAAGTGTATTAAAACTGAATTGTTTGTCCATATCTCCAGACTCAGGATGGTCAAAATATGCATATGGGCAGAATGCGGTAGATGCGCCGCTTTTCGCCGTCTGCTGAACTATTCTCGCCGGCCTTGGCAATCTTCCGAAAATACTGCAGCGGTACCTCAGCCTCGTCTGCCACTTGATGCAGCGAAGGAGCCGAACGATAGGGAACAACTCTGCGGCCCGAGTTATTGTAGTTGATGGGCGTGTCTGGCGCAGCAGGCTGTGCGTTCCTGGCTTCGATTGCAGCTAGTGGCTGGGGGTTGGCCAACTCCGGTGTGCATTTAGCCGCCTGCACCAACGCAGCCAACTCATGAATCAGATGAATCTCTTCGTTGGTATTGGTGAGGCGTTTGAAGCGGTTATTACTCCAGTGTTCTTTATTAAGTGTATTAAAACTGAATTGTTTGTCCATATCTCCAGACTCAGGATGGTCAAAATATGCATTTAAATCTCAATATCGAACTCGTTCGCGATTACAATACTTTCTTGTTTTTACTACGTATACAACAAGGTAAAAAGCGACATTTTGAAAATGAATAAAACACTTGGTGAAAAATTTTACGAAAATTTTTAAAACCTGAAAACAAAGCGACGCCTGTCAGTTACTTTCATTATAAAATTTCTTCCAAACCAAAAAACGTGTTGGGTTCTAGACAGCCGAGGCATATTCCAACAAGGGTTTAACAAGTTATGTATATAAGAGCTTAGTAATATAGTGATCGTTAAACTCCTTAACCCACCGTTTAATAAATACCAAGGTACTATGAGATTTATTAGATACTTGATTGATATGTCTATGAAACCGTAACTTCGGATCAAGAACTACTCCTATATCGGGAGTAGATACAACGGGATCTAATTTGCATCAGCCAATCATGTAATTTTTGAAATGCGGGTTTTGGCGACCAGCAAAAGTAATTTGTTTGCATTTCTTTAGATTCAGGTCCATGCAGTTAATGACACTCTCCGTAATTAAAGAATTCAAATACGCTTGCAGAAGATTTGCATCAATAATATTTTTATATGCTAAAAAAGTTGTACATCGTCGGGAAACATTAGTACATTTCCATATTTAATGGCTGTAGGAAGATCATTGATAAAAACCAAGAAGAGCAACGGTCTCAAATGGCTCCATTGAGGAATTCATTTCATTCATTCATTTGATATGTTGTTGTTAAACACGACCATTTGAGTGCGATTACTGCGATAAGACTGTAGCCATTTCATTGGAAAATAACTTTTTTAATAAGTTTTTTAGAGTAATTGAAAATAATTCACGTGTAGTAAATATGTTTTTTAAAACAATATTTCAGGTGTAGTAAATAGCTTTTCTATTCACCGAACGATTATTTTTAAATAATTTATTGTTATATTGCATAATTTCATTCAATTTTTTAAATAAAACAAGAAAGAAAAAGCACAACTTTACTACAAGAAAAATCTTTTACTTTTTCTGCATTTGTACAATGCAAACCTACGCTCAACACTATACAAATGAATTTTGGAACGCAATGCATAAACCGCAAATCGATAATTATAAGCGTTACAATTCTCAGTAATTTAGAGTTTTATAAAATTTAAATTTATTTAAATTGGTTTTATTCTTTGCAGTATGTAGACAAAAATTCCTTTGTCCAAAAAGAATTCAAAATAACTGCTCATGTCCAATCCGATTTATATAACATTATATATATGCATGGCAATGCCTTTACAAAACGATATGGCGTTGTGGTCTGTATGACTTGCAAGTTATATATTGAGTAGAGGTGCAGGAAAACCAAATAACTTCATCTTTAATAATAGAAGATTATGATTAACAACGTCGAAAGCTTTACTGAAGTCATTATATTTAGTATCAGTTTGCATAGAATCTTTAAAGCTATTGATAGTTGTAGTGATCAATTCAAGCAAATTTGTTGTCGTTAATTTACCTTTGCAAAAAATGCTGCCTAGGCGAAATTAGAGCATGAATTCTCCGCGAGATTCGGTTAGTAATTATTTTCTCAAAAAGCTTAGGCAAAGCACTTGTTTCGGCAATACCAAGATAATTCTTAATAACACATCTATTACCAGATTTGTGAAAAGGAATAATAAATGAAGATCTCCATACTCTTGGGAAATATCCAGTGCGTAAGGAGAAGTGAAATATAGCTGTAATAGCTACAGCTAGCACATCTGCACAGAATTTCAAAACACTAGCCGGTAATCCATCAGGGTTGTAGTTACATTTCCGGTCTTTAATGTCTTTAGTTTAGATTAGAACAGTTTCTCAATGCAAAATGAGTAGACATCGATCCAGACGAAATGGATTATAGGTATTCATCTAAACTTGGGTGGTGCCTATATTCTGGTAAAACTAAAGGCAAAGTCCACAGTAACTCAAACATGTCCACATCGTCAACAAAAACTAGGTCCAACAATCGGCCATTATGGTTGAGTATTAAAAAAAGGCCTTTTAGACGATTCTAATGTGCTGCTAGCTGTAATGATGTATCCCATCAATATCCGAAATGTTTCAACAGAAGCTTGGACGCCAGATTGGCGAGGCATTTGCATAGCGGTTTAGTTTTGTTTAATTAAGATCGTTGTTATATATGACGAAATGAATTTTTAGCGCAACCATTTATGCATCTAACAGGAGGATTACATTTAAAATTTCGAATAAGAACGACACGAATATCATTCGTAGTTTCCAATTGGCCAAGCTTTAAATCGCATTAATTTTCATACGAAAGAACAAATTTGATATAATCCACGAACATCAACGCATCTGTTGTACATAAATAAGTAAAAAACTGGCAAAACAAGTTGACACGTGAAGTTGATGGTGTGGTATAAATAGAAAAGGCAGCATATTAGAAAGCCGAGTCCTGAGACTTTTTACATTTAAGAGAATTCATATTTTTACTCTTTAATTATCTTAGAGATGGTGGTAAGCATTGGTAAAAGATGTAGGGTGAGATTATGCGAATACAGTCCCTAGGGGACCGCTAGCCTCTAACTCATCAGGACCGCAGTACGTGGTGAGGAGCCACATCCTGCTCGAGGTGCCACTGTTTGTACAGAATACTGCGGATCTAGACGTGGATGTCGATAAAACTCCCCCCTTAAAGCAAGGTGTCATGCGACCTGTGCCTGTGTTTGGTTCGCAGCCAGGGGGTAATACCGGCTGTGTTCAAACGGAGCCTTTCGATACCTGGCCGCCTCGATGAATAATTATGGCCTTACCATGCTAATGGGGGCTATAGCATTGCGGACCTCATCTCCCCCACACTCGTGGGAATCATATGGAGGAAGAAATAAAACAAAAAGCAATAAAACAAATCTTGCGGGACTCAACCGCACCTTAACTGGTGAATCAGACTGACAATACTGGTTCCCAGGCGTCCACTTCGGACAGTAAGTTAACGAGGAAGCCCTTCCTTACTGGGAGGAGAACTACTCCTCTAGGGAGTAGGCTACTGGTTGGCGGCGGAAGTCAAGGGCTGCGACCAGTGGACTACTCAATAAGGAAGCCACCAATCCCAAACCTAAAACTGAGGAAACCAATACTCAGGAAAAATTTGGGCTTAAGGAGGCAAGAAAATAAACTGGCTTCAGTGGGGCGGGCTGCAGGTGGTATATTAAACACCGGAATGCAGGTCTGTCCCACGACGAAGCCGTGGAAAAGGTCAAGTGTAGACCTAAGGCTGCTCCCGCAACTCAGAAGAGAGGACCGTCGGAAATCTCCCCTCCTGTGGAGGCGGAGGTTAAACGACCAAAGGTGAACAGCAAGTAGCGGCTGTACCGCCGGCTAAGAGTACCATATCTTATGCCGGGGCCATTAAGGGCATCAAAAAGGCGATACTACCGAAATCGTTTCCGGAGAAAATACTCACTCGTGAGGAGCTCGGAACGATTGAGGAGGCGCTAGTGTCCGAAATTGTAAAGGGTTGGAGAACCAAAATCCATTTCGACGGTATTCACTTTCGTCCAGGATTCATACTGGTCGATTGTGCAGGAGAGGGCACCAGGGAGTGGCTACAATCCACGATACCTAAGATGACTGGTTGGGACGGTGTTGAGCTGACCACATGCATGGGTGACGAAATACCATGCATACAATTGGCTACGGCTTTTCTACCGAAAGCGGCGGGTAAGGAGACCGCATCACTGCTGCAGCTCATTGTAGCTCAGAATGAAGGCCTCCAAACTAAGCTCTGGAGAGTCTTCAAATCCAAGGACGAGGGTCATGGGAAACTAATGACCATAGGAATGGATAAAGGGTCGGCAGAAGCAATCAAGGCCAACAACTGTACCATTCGGTACAGGTTTGGTTGCGTGTCGATCCACTTCCATAAGGCGAGGGACGAAAAACCCGAAACTGACACATCAGCCGGGGCCAATACGGCAGAAATACCAGCAGATGTCGCTACACAAGTAGCAGTAGAAATGGCAGAAAGCCAATCAGTGGCAGAGGTAGATCTACTACCTCACGAAAGTGAGGGTATTGATCATGACCTTGCCACAATGGAGATCGATGAAGAAGCCCTGTTAGATGATAGTGACTCTACTCTAACAGGTGATGATCTGTAGAGGCAGAGATGAATAGCACCAAAATTGCCCAGGTGAACCTCCACCATGCGAGAGCCGCCTCGGCTAATATCGCAAGGGTAATGGTCAAGAAGCAACTTGACATGGTGCTGCTACAGGAGAACTGGGCCTACAAGGGAAAAATTCTGGGACTGTTGGGTAACTACACGCAGGTAATATATGATAACCGCAGCGCTGTCCCACGTGCGGCGATACTGCTTAAGAAATGTACTAATTATATTTGTCTTTCAGAATTCCTAACCAGGGACTTGGTAGCAATTGAGCTGCCAGTGAAGACTGGGATGGGAAGAAAAACTGTAGTCGTTGCCTCCGGATACATACCGGGAGACGCGCCACGGGTACCTGGAGAAACCGTGGTCAGTCTAGTGAAATACTGCTGGCGCAGGAAGATTCCACTAATACTAGGGTGCGACTGCAATGCGCACAGTGAAGCGTGGGGAAGCACCAACAACAATGTTAGAGGTGAGTACTTACTTGAATATATTATGCAAGAAAATTTAGTTATACATAATGTGGGGAACATACCAACGTTTGTAACTAGAGTAAGGCAGGAGGTACTAGATATTACGTTAGGAAACAGACTTACGGAACAAATGGTACAAAATTGGATCGTTTCTAACGAACCATCATTATCTGATCATAGGATAATATGGTTTGAAATTAAAGGCTTTCCCATTAAGAGAAAGGCTATTCTGAATCCTAGGCGAACGAACTGGGAGACATTTAATGAATACTTAAGAGATAATCTGGCACGTCTTGAGCTCAATAGGAAAATCAAAACGGTGGCAGAACTTGAAACGGCGGTGAGAGGGTTCCAACAAGCAATTACTACCTCATATGAGTCCAGCGGCCCAAGTAGGGAAATTAAGCTGGAGAAGGAGGTACCTTGGTGGAACTCAAAATTAACAAATTTGAGAAAAGAGGTTCGTAGGCTGTTCAACAGGGCCAAAAATACCGGGGAGCGGGCAGAATACACTACGGCACTCACTAATTACAATAAAGAAATTAGAGCAGCAAAACGGGCAAATTTCCGTGAATTCTGTGAAAATATTACGGAAACAGCTGAGGCCTGTATACTGCACAAAATTCTCAGCTTATTAAAGTTATTCCGGAAGAAATGCATTTCCTCAACTAAAAAATGTAATGCATGTCCGAAAGTTTTAGCTATAGTGCAATTTTCGTTATTTGCTGATAAAGATGGCCAAATTAAAAGAGGGCATCCTGGTCCATCTAGTTTTTTGTATAAGAAAATTAGCTAACATAGTCAATAAAAAATTTTGTACGGTTCCTAAGACCGCTAGAATTTGTGTAGAAAAGGAAGATGGCACTAAAATTTCATCCCATCTACGTCAGACATGAAAAAAGCCCATAATTGGGGAATAAAATTATTTTTATTGAGCGAATCACATTGCTTCTCCTATCGATTCGAAATTTATAATGGTGACAACTTTTTATTGCCGGTGTTCTTGGTACGACTAGTAATTTTGGTACGCTTTGGAATAATACCTTTACACAAGGAAAGATATACTGTGCGCAAAATTGCAGAAAAGATGAAAATACCTAAGTCCACAGTCCATGACACTATAACTAACACTATAAACTAACAAAATTACACTATAAAGTGCTTCAGAGAGACGGCCAGTATTGACAGCCGGCCAAAAAGCGGAAGACCCAAACTGACCTTAGTTGAGGAGGATCACACCATCATAATTATCAGTAAGAGAAAGCGACGGTTTACAGCTCCAGAAATCTGCGCAGAATTCAACAGTTCGCATTCAAACAAGATATCGGTGGCAACGACAAGAGACGTTTAGCTGACGCATCCTCTATGGTAGAATAGCAATACGAAAAACGTTGCCACGACCACAAAATTAAATTAAGCAATTAGAATGGGGAAGAGAGCATAAGGAATGGCACAAAGCCAATGGTCGAAGGTTTTATGGACAAATGAATCCAAATTTGAAATTTTTGGCCAATAGAGGAGAATCTTCGGTCAGCTGCAGAAAAGATGAATCCTAGCTGTGTGGTTCCAACAGTGAAGCATGGCGGTGGATCTATAATGGTCTCAGGGTGTTTTTCTTTCGACGGCGTTGGAGACCTTATCCGAATTGATGGAACCATGACTAAAGAAAGGTACAAACAAATTTTAGAATTGTACACCATTCCATCAGGTTTGCGGCTATTTGGACGTGAATTTATTTATTTATTTATAATAATATCAATCAAGTAGTACAAAAAAGATCTTATCTATTGTACTTCAACTCTTTAATTATATCATAAATATATCTAATACTTAAAAAAAAGCAAAAGAAATAGTAATAAACAGAAGAAAAAGGAAGAGAGTAGGGAAAAGGACATTGGTATCTAAATGTGCACCATAGGTGACATTTTAACACCAAAATCTTGATGAAAGCTAATGATCCAAAACATTCTTCTTAGCTCTGCTGATGATTTCTAGAAAAAGAACGTAAAGGAACTTTAAGGAATATCAGCCATAGACCATAACTTTGGGACCACCTGGCCAGGGAGGAACGAAAAAAATGTCCCACATCGAAAGAAAATCTTTGGAATATTCTGCAAGATGCCTGGAGATCCACACCACTCCAAACAATACATAACCTAATCGAAAGGATGGCAAAAATATCGTCAAAAGTAGTAAAAGTGAAAGGAGAATTTTTTGGCAAAAGAGATGTTTGAAACGTAATGTACTTCCTTTTAAATTATATTGTTAAGTTAATATGATCAAATATTTAAGAAAATATATTGTTAACAAAACAAAATAAATATTAGTTTAATATCTAAATTGAAAAGCATTGGTGATTTTCATACGTTCTAAGGGAAAAAATGGCATGTCCGGCAGTGTATGTAAAAAAAATTTAAAAATAAAATTTTTTAAGGAATGGGCTCTGTTCGCCAAGCAAATGAATGTGAAGAAAACACAGCAAAATGGCGAAAATATTCACGGGGAGAAAAAATTTCCGATATAGGGAATTTCTTGAGCTTGTAAAGTTGTTCACTCGTGCATCTATTTGTGATACCGATTTGGAAATAATGTGAAAAACTTCACGTGAACTCTCATTCGCGATAAGGCTGATTGAGTTTGATATTTATGGCTAATATCAAATGTGGTACACGGCTAATTAGACCGTAAGAAGAAAGCTTAAATTGCATATACAGTCGAACTTCTCTATAGTGAACTTCTATACAATGAAGCACTCCCTATTATGAATTTTTTTCAAGTACACTGCTTTTTCGTTCAATTTCTGGTCTTGTTTGATCTCTGTATAATGAATTTCTATACAGTGAATATTTCTATACAATGAACAAGTTTTACAGTTGCAATCTGAAATTTCATACGTTTTTGTCTTCTTATAATGAATTTTTTCAAATAATTTTCCGTTGGCTATACTAGTAACACTGTATTCCGATGGAAAAGTAAACTTTATATGGGCATCCCCGAAATTTGAAAATGACAACAGAAAATGATAAAAAATGACCATCACTAACAATTTTGACACCAGGGTTACTTCCATTAAGTGAGCAAACAGTGTGAAAATGTCGCAACGATAAAGTCTCTCTATTGAAAAAAATTGTTGATTATTAATAAAGTTGAAGAAGGTGGAGCAAAAAAAAAAAGATATTGCTAAACAATTTGGAATTCTGTCTACCACTTTTGTTGAGATGAAAAATGATGTACCTAATAAAGTTTTCGAATCTCTTAATTTATTAGAAGCTTTCGTTGAAGAACAAAAATGGAAAAGTGTGTTCCAAACTGAAATTACTGATTACTTAAAATAAAAATTTAAAAAAGTATTATTATTAATTATTATTAATTAATTAAAAAGTATTATTAAAAAGTAATATTATTAATAAATAGATAATTAGTCCAATTCAACTATACAGGGATGGGCCCGCCGTAATTTAGCCTTCACATGTGTAATATGAACTTGTTTATATAGATATGTACAGTCTTTAATAATAAAAAATCTTCAAAAACTTGCTATCAGAAAAAAAGTCTGAACCTGTTTGAAGTCTTTGTAAATAAAAGCGAACGACTAAATAAAGATTTGACTGTAAGCTTCAACAAAGAGAAACACAAATAATAACCAAGTTTTGACGATAGATGGTGTGATGCAATTTAAGCTTGCTTCTAAATGCGAAAGCTTAGCTTTCACTCGATTCATGAAAATTAATTTCTTCAACCGTGCAGTTTATATAGCGAGTATTGCATTTAATACGCACCAAAAAAGATCGCTGATGAGAAACCGTGGCTGGTTTCGAAATAGCTATACGATCTGCCAAATTGATCAAAACTTGTGTTTATCGATCTAGTCAGCCCAAATAGACATAAACAAAAATTTAAAAAAGTATTATGTTTTCTATATAATGAAATTTCTATATAATGAAGTAATTTTGTGGTCCCTTCGACTTCACTATAGGGAAGTTCGACTGTAGTTCTTTCATGTCATCTTTGTCCTAAAGCTCACGGCCAAAATTTTGTTTTACCTTTTTATGTTTTGTTCCAACGCGTGTTCAAATTATACATGTACTTGCGTTCGGTGTAATCGATCGTTTCCGGTATTACTAAGCCAATTTCGCGTCGAAACACAAAACTGCGATTGTACAATCATGGCTGATATGGTACTGTCCACACGCTATGAACTCGCCTCCACAATCTCCCGACTTAAATGTCATTGAAAATTTGTGGGCAATTTTGGACTTGGCAATACGGAAAAGACATATTGGTAATCTGAACTGCGCTGGTCGAGGAATGGAATGAGATCCCCACGAAACTACTCAAAAACTTGTTGCCTCGAATGAAAGTCGTCTTAAAGATGTAATCAAACAAAAGGAGGCCCATACCAAATGCTAGACCATTTTCCAACTTAATTTGTCATAGACTTTAAGTTGTTGTTCAATTAATAACAGCAATACTAAAAACATATGAAAATGAAGTTTTTGTTTAAATAAAAAAATACTTCTATAAAAATTGCACATTTGAACTTTTTGATACCATCGTTAGTTTCCGTTCGATAAGGTTCAAAAGTGTTGTTTTGCAATTGCACGAAATAAGCTGTGAGCCACTGTATGTCCCAGTCTTCTTAAGCCATTTGATATTATAGCCATTTTTGTGGATAATTACAATGCCGATTTCGTTTTTAAAGTCAAGCTAATTTTTTAATGAAAGTCTGTTCAATAAGCAGATCTTATGTTATTATGGAGAAAATCGAATATTTTTGTTATTCATACCTTCAATTAAATATCATACGGCTTAATTAAATTTTATATAGAAAACTATAAATTTTTCCCACAATCGCCGATGATATTTTATTTGTGCGTTAAGGAAACGGCATAAAAATAAGCGAAATGTCAATTTTCCCCAACAAAACCTTAATAGGATTCCTTCCGATAAATCGCAATGTATCGAATCGAATTTATTCACGTAGATTGGAAACGAAGATCAGAATCGGAATACAGAATAGCTCAAAAGAAAAATTGATCGGACTCAGATCCAAATCGGAATCCAGAACATGTCTGTGTATGTCACAACGCGCACAGTTAGTTGCATCGTGGAAAGGCTTTAATATATCGTCAATAATAAAAAATGAAATTAATTACGATCAACATTCCTTTATAGATTTTAACTGTCATGCCATTCTTAGCCCGCGATGTATTTTGTGATTATCGATGATTTGACGGTCGACTTCTTGTCTTTACTCTATGCTTAAGTTGTTACAAAATTCCACCATTCTGTAATAATTTCAGTACGTCATTAAAAAAAACCATGGTTTTACTCACACGCAAAAAAATCTCTTTGCAACGCTAAGAATGCAACTTTAAATAAAAGTGACCTTTTTCAGCATCATTCCGAACGTCTCAACAGAAGTTTAGTTAACGGAGTAATAATGTATTCTTGGCTACATACGAGATTCTTCAAAACGCTTAACGACCCAAAAGCGAAGCAACACGAACTTAAATTTAACCCTCTTCTTATAATGTATGATTTTTGTAAGGTTTTTAAGTTCTAATTGTTTTTTAGACATTACTAAAAATTGCTTCCAATTGAATGTTTAAACATAGTACCAAGCGCTCTTAATAAGAACAGACACTAACAATTCTATAACTTATTTAATATATGCCTTATAATTTTATATCTTAATCTATTTACTTGAAAATTGTCCATCTTTAAATGTAACTTTTATTGGTACTTCGTTTCCATGAAACTGGTTGTTCCTGTTTTAGATGGATGTAAGCGAAGAAGCTTTAAATTGTTTTTGGTGCTTGTTGGTTTTAACAAATATTGATTTGCTGTAGAACAGAGTATTTAATCCGGTGCTGCATTTTCCGTGAATATTTCCCGGCAAACGTATAGTTGATCTGAAGGAGTAAATATGGTTTAAAAGAATAAACATAAAAGAAACTACATACTTATTAGAATTTAAGATTTAAATAAACATTTGTAGTATTGTAATTGTAAATAAGTTTCACTCACCGACAAACTCAGACAGCTGACTGAAGCAACCGCAGAGTGAAAGTAAGATCTGTAAATAGTAAAGTTATCCTTCAATTGAATATTTGGCTTAAAGATGTCAATTAGCTCCAATTCCTCCAATTTTGTTTTTCCTTTACCTTTTGATGATATATCCAACAACAACAACAACAACTTTTCAAACGATTTATTTTTAGAGAAAAGCAATTTATAATTTTACAACTATTTTTTTCTATTCAGAAGTTTTTAATCAAGTTAGATGCTTAAAAAAGTAAGTCATTAACATAGGAATATGTAAAATTAAGTAAACCAGTACAAGTAGGTATTCGCACATGTGTTTTTATCAATATCGATGGAGGATTTTAAGATAAAACTCATTTTCATTGTACTATTTTCCAGTAATTCCACTGTGGTATATTATATTGTAGAGCTAGTTTCCAAATACTTTGAAAGTATTAAATGTAATTAATTAAAACATATAATGCTAGCTTAAAATTCCTTATTTATCATCGTCAAAGTCTCATCTCTCTTTGTGATCTCTCGTTCGCTTGCAATTATTAAAAAAAATAAACTTTATCGTTCAATGCGTCTGGTTTCAGAATAACTGATGGATATTATAATTCGCCAGCGTATCGGAAGAATCCGGAAAACGCATCCAATTTTTGGCCTAAGACTTTGAAGCCAGAATTTAACACTTCGCGAAGTGGTATTAACGGTAGGATTAGTCGAACTCACACAAAGTTGATGAGAAATAATATTTCAAGCAAACCACAAAAGAAAGTGACTATATCCCTTCAGGTGTAGGGCATAAAAAGTCAAGCACAATGTTTTAAATTTCAGAGATGTATAATTTGAGAATCTCAAGAGCCAAGTACAAAATGTCGTTGTTGTTGGATACAGGTCTTAAAATACTATTCTTAAATGTATGCATATATGAGTTTACCCAATCAGCAAGACTTCGTGTAGACTTTACGCTAAAAAATAATCGTTTTGTTTCCAATTGTGAGCAAATTGTGGAATTTAAAAAATTAGTTTGACAAAATAAATATTTAATAATCTTACTTGTGAAAACTTGCGCTCGGTAAATGGCATTCTCACCAGCTTTGTTTGATTAGAGAGGCAGTTGGCCCTTATTTGGAGGAATAAAGATCTGGAACAGATTTCCTGATAGAGTGGAATACCCGTCAAAGCAGCTTCGGTCACTTTTTAGGCTTTGGTGGTATGTGGAACCCATTGTGCTTTGTATGACGGCGTTAAGTGTTGTTACACGTAGCCACATTCCTGATTCATATCATCCACATATCTGGCAGAGGGCTTAATTGCAATCCGCAATTGCATGAATTGAGCAATGTATAATGCAAGATTTATGTGTGATAGCGCATTGCTGCTGCAGTACAAACGACGCAATTGTTGTCAGGGAAGGTATAAAATGACCAAGCATTCTAGTCGGCATTCAGTCCGGATCTTAATGCAAAGGTATTGTTATTTTTCGTTATTCTTCTTATTATTTTTTCCTTTAAAGATCCGAACAATATTAAAGCAAATCATTTGAGTTGTGATTAAGTAAATGCTTTTCCGGTGCACAACCCAAGATTAGAGCCGTTCATACTGAATGCGAATTTTTTTTGTAGTTTGGCTCTAAAAGAAACTAAAACGGTACATTAAATAACGGAACTAACGGAACTAACTGCGGGCAATATACGTAGCATGATGAATAGTATGTGTTGAGTAGCATGATGCATAGTATGTATTGAGTAAGGAATTAACAGTTATAGAACTGATGCAATTAAATACTGATTTTATGGCATATGAACCGATAGAACATAATCTTCAATAACCGAAAAGATTCCCGAATATTTAATACTCAAAGTGGTTACAATGATACTTGTCACTTTTTAGTCAATATGTAAACTTACCAAGTTCTTATCAGCATGAATTTCTGCATCCACTACCTCCACTACATGGAACAAGGAAAGATATAACGCTTCCACAGTTGAACGTTTTCCGGTTTTGCCGACCGGTGTTCGCTGTACAACTACTCTGTGTTGCATTTATTTCGTGCAAGGTAGTAAAGTTTAGTCTGAATTTACACGCCACCTACTGTTTACCGCATTAAGGAGATATTCGACACTAACTAATTTCTTTGTTATTTAAACATAGTATAACGGAAGTATGGAATAATATATGAAATAAATTCTGTAAATCTTTATTAGAAAACAATAAATAAAATTATAGTAATATACAAAAATTAACAAAAAAAAAAAACACATTTTTCAACACTTCATTGAGAATTTAAAATATGTGTAACTATTATGTTATAATTTTATTAATATTTTAATACTTCAACTGTAAATATAGTGTAATATAATACTAAGCACTATAAAAATTAACAAGGAAAAGCGAAAATTTTCTGTGCTGTCCGAAATTTCTATTATGTTGCTATCATTGGCACATTCCCGAAAATTCTTGAGGTCCGAGCAAATTTTGACCTATACTACACAAATTGTTTGCACAAAACAAGGCAAAATTAATATGATTTTAGTTTTACATGACCATTGCACAATGACGCAAATTTGTCGGAAATTCTGCGCAAGCATTTTGTGTGGTCTAGGGGTCGCTTTAGGTTGTGTTTAATGAACTATATACATATAGTTGTATATATCTACACAACTGACAGAACCCAAATTTTAATTACAACTATAACGAAAAAAAGCTATTAAATTTTTATTACTTTACTCCGCAAATTGTAATGGAGTTCAGAAGTAAAAACCTTCTTTTTATTTTTACCGATAAAATATTATATGGTATGGTCACCTATACAAACACTGACCTATACTTTTCCACCCAAGAATACCATTTCATGGTAGTGGGCGTTTTTACGGGCGTGGCAATGTCGAATATTAGATTTTGGCGATAACTTCTAAAGTATGAGGTGTATTGAAGTGGACGAGGTGTCATTTGAAAGCTATTTTTGAGAGATATTTTTTTAGTTTTAACCTTTTTCTTGATATTTTTAATAGTTTTAGAGATAATTGAGTTAAGCCCTTTAAGTCACTTCAGAACTTAGTTTTCTTTGCTCTCTTCATTTGTTGTTGCTATTTCTATGCGTAATTGTTACATCAGTGCGTTGTTGTTGTTGTTGATATTATTTCTAGTTGTTGTTAACAAAAATTGCGAATAGAATAGAATAGAATACAGAATAGAAAAAATCGCGCGATTTTTGTTAAAAATTTTTCATTTTGGAAAACAACAACAATAACACGATTTTTGTTAAAATTTAATTATTATGAAAAACAACAACAACAAGTTCTGAAGTGACTTGGGCTTAAACTCAATTATCTCTAAAACTATTAAAAATATAAAGAAAAAGGATAACACTAAAAAAATATCTCTCAAAAATAGCTTTCAAATGACACCTCGTAGACTTCAATACACCTCATACTTTAGAAGTTATCGCCAAAATCTAATATTCGACATTGCCACGCCCGTAAAAACGCCCACTACCATGAAATGGTATTCTTGGGTGGAAAAGTATAGGTCAGTGTTTGTATAGGTGACCATACCATATAATATTTTATCGGTAAAAATAAAAAGAAGGTTTTTACTTCTGAACTCCATTACAATTTGCGGAGTAGTGTAATAAAAATTTAATAGCTTTTTTTCGTTATAGTTGTAATTAAAATTTGGGTTCTGTCAGTTGTGTAGATATATACAACTATATGTATATAGTTCATTAAACCCAAACTAAAGCGACCGCTAGACCACACAAAATGCTTGCGCAGAATTTGCGACAAATTTTCGTGATTGTGCAACGGTTATGTAAAACTAAAATCATATTAATTTTGCCTTGTTTTGTGCAAACAATTTGTGTAGTATAGGTCAAAACTTGCTCGGACCTCAAGAATTTTCGGGAATGTGCCAATGATAGCAACAGAATAGAAATTTCGGACAGCACAGAAAATTTTCGCTTTTCCTTGTTAATTTTTATAGTGCTTAGTATTATATATTACACTATATTTACAGTTGAAGTATTAAAATATTAATAAAATTATAACATAATAGTTACACATATTTTAAATTCTCAATGAAGTGTTGAAAAATGTTTTTTTGTTTGTTAATTTTTGTATATTACTATAATTTTAATTATTGTTTTCTAACAAAGATTTACAGAATTTATTTCATATATTATTCCATACTTCCGTTATACTATGTTTAAATAACAAAAAAATTAGTTAGTGTCGAATATCTCCTTAATGCGGTAAACAGTAGGTGGCGTGTAAATTCAGACTAAACTTTACTACCTTGCACGAAATAAATGCAACACAGAGTAGTTGTACAGCGAACACCGGTCGGCAAAACCGGAAAACGTTCAACTGTGGAAGCGTTATATCTTTCCTTGTTCCATGTAGTGGAGGTAGTGGATGCAGAAATTCATGCTGATAAGAACTTGGTAAGTTTACATATTGACTAAAAAGTGACAAGTATCATTGTAACCACTTTGAGTATTAAATATTCGGGAATCTTTTCGGTTATTGAAGATTATGTTCTATCGGTTTATATGCCATAAAATCAGTATTTAATTGCATCAGTTCTATAACTGTTAATTCCTTACTCAATACATACTATGCATCATGCTACTCAACACATACTATTCATCATGCTACGTATATTGCCCGCAGTTAGTTCCGTTAGTTCCGTTATTTAATGTACCGTTTTAGTTTCTTTTAGAGCCAAACTACAAAAAAAATTCGCATTCAGTATGAACGGCTCTAATCTTGGGTTGTGCACCGGAAAAGCATTTACTTAATCACAACTCAAATGATTTGCTTTAATATTGTTCGGATCTTTAAAGGAAAAAATAATAAGAAGAATAACGAAAAATAACAATACCTTTGCATTAAGATCCGGACTGAATGCCGACTAGAATGCTTGGTCATTTTATACCTTCCCTGACAACAATTGCGTCGTTTGTACTGCAGCAGCAATGCGCTATCACACATAAATCTTGCATTATACATTGCTCAATTCATGCAATTGCGGATTGCAATTAAGCCCTCTGCCAGATATGTGGATGATATGAATCAGGAATGTGGCTACGTGTAACAACACTTAACGCCGTCATACAAAGCACAATGGGTTCCACATACCACCAAAGCCTAAAAAGTGACCGAAGCTGCTTTGACGGGTATTCCACTCTATCAGGAAATCTGTTCCAGATCTTTATTCCTCCAAATAAGGGCCAACTGCCTCTCTAATCAAACAAAGCTGGTGAGAATGCCATTTACCGAGCGCAAGTTTTCACAAGTAAGATTATTAAATATTTATTTTGTCAAACTAATTTTTTAAATTCCACAATTTGCTCACAATTGGAAACAAAACGATTATTTTTTAGCGTAAAGTCTACACGAAGTCTTGCTGATTGGGTAAACTCATATATGCATACATTTAAGAATAGTATTTTAAGACCTGTATCCAACAACAACGACATTTTGTACTTGGCTCTTGAGATTCTCAAATTATACATCTCTGAAATTTAAAACATTGTGCTTGACTTTTTATGCCCTACACCTGAAGGGATATAGTCACTTTCTTTTGTGGTTTGCTTGAAATATTATTTCTCATCAACTTTGTGTGAGTTCGACTAATCCTACCGTTAATACCACTTCGCGAAGTGTTAAATTCTGGCTTCAAAGTCTTAGGCCAAAAATTGGATGCGTTTTCCGGATTCTTCCGATACGCTGGCGAATTATAATATCCATCAGTTATTCTGAAACCAGACGCATTGAACGATAAAGTTTATTTTTTTTAATAATTGCAAGCGAACGAGAGATCACAAAGAGAGATGAGACTTTGACGATGATAAATAAGGAATTTTAAGCTAGCATTATATGTTTTAATTAATTACATTTAATACTTTCAAAGTATTTGGAAACTAGCTCTACAATATAATATACCACAGTGGAATTACTGGAAAATAGTACAATGAAAATGAGTTTTATCTTAAAATCCTCCATCGATATTGATAAAAACACATGTGCGAATACCTACTTGTACTGGTTTACTTAATTTTACATATTCCTATGTTAATGACTTACTTTTTTAAGCATCTAACTTGATTAAAAACTTCTGAATAGAAAAAAATAGTTGTAAAATTATAAATTGCTTTTCTCTAAAAATAAATCGTTTGAAAAGTTGTTGTTGTTGTTGTTGGATATATCATCAAAAGGTAAAGGAAAAACAAAATTGGAGGAATTGGAGCTAATTGACATCTTTAAGCCAAATATTCAATTGAAGGATAACTTTACTATTTACAGATCTTACTTTCACTCTGCGGTTGCTTCAGTCAGCTGTCTGAGTTTGTCGGTGAGTGAAACTTATTTACAATTACAATACTACAAATGTTTATTTAAATCTTAAATTCTAATAAGTATGTAGTTTCTTTTATGTTTATTCTTTTAAACCATATTTACTCCTTCAGATCAACTATACGTTTGCCGGGAAATATTCACGGAAAATGCAGCACCGGATTAAATACTCTGTTCTACAGCAAATCAATATTTGTTAAAACCAACAAGCACCAAAAACAATTTAAAGCTTCTTCGCTTACATCCATCTAAAACAGGCACAACCAGTTTCATGGAAACGAAGTACCAATAAAAGTTACATTTAAAGATGGACAATTTTCAAGTAAATAGATTAAGATATAAAATTATAAGGCATATATTAAATAAGTTATAGAATTGTTAGTGTCTGTTCTTATTAAGAGCGCTTGGTACTATGTTTAAACATTCAATTGGAAGCAATTTTTAGTAATGTCTAAAAAACAATTAGAACTTAAAAACCTTACAAAAATCATACATTATAAGAAGAGGGTTAAATTTAAGTTCGTGTTGCTTCGCTTTTGGGTCGTTAAGCGTTTTGAAGAATCTCGTATGTAGCCAAGAATACATTATTACTCCGTTAACTAAACTTCTGTTGAGACGTTCGGAATGATGCTGAAAAAGGTCACTTTTATTTAAAGTTGCATTCTTAGCGTTGCAAAGAGATTTTTTTGCGTGTGAGTAAAACCGTGGTTTTTTTTAATGACGTACTGAAATTATTACAGAATGGTGGAATTTTGTAACAACTTAAGCATAGAGTAAAGACAAGAAGTCGACCGTCAAATCGTCGATAATCACAAAATACATCGCGGGCTAAGAATGGCATGACAGTTAAAATCTATAAAGGAATGTTGATCGTAATTAATTTCATTTTTTATTATTGACGATATATTAAAGCCTTTCCACGATGCAACTAACTGTGCGCGTTGTGACATACACAGACATGTTCTGGATTCCGATTTGGATCTGAGTCCGATCAATTTTTCTTTTGAGCTATTCTGTATTCCGATTCTGATCTTCGATTCCAATCTACGTGAATAAATTCGATTCGATACATTGCGATTTATCGGAAGGAATCCTATTAAGGTTTTGTTGGGGAAAATTGACATTTCGCTTATTTTTATGCCGTTTCCTTAACGCACAAATAAAATATCATCGGCGATTGTGGGAAAAATTTATAGTTTTCTATATAAAATTTAATTAAGCCGTATGATATTTAATTGAAGGTATGAATAACAAAAATATTCGATTTTCTCCATAATAACATAAGATCTGCTTATTGAACAGACTTTCATTAAAAAATTAGCTTGACTTTAAAAACGAAATCGGCATTGTAATTATCCACAAAAATGGCTATAATATCAAATGGCTTAAGAAGACTGGGACATACAGTGGCTCACAGCTTATTTCGTGCAATTGCAAAACAACACTTTTGAACCTTATCGAACGGAAACTAACGATGGTATCAAAAAGTTCAAATGTGCAATTTTTATAGAAGTATTTTTTTATTTAAACAAAAACTTCATTTTCATATGTTTTTAGTATTGCTGTTATTAATTGAACAACAACTTAAAGTCTATGACAAATTAAGTTGGAAAATGGTCTAGCATTTGCTATGGGCCTCCTTTTGTTTGATTACATCTTTAAGACGACTTTCATTCGAGGCAACAAGTTTTTGAGTAGTTTCGTGGGGATCTCATTCCATTCCTCGACCAGCGCAGTTCAGATTACCAATATGTCTTTTCCGTATTGCCAAGTCCAAAATTGCCCACAAATTTTCAATGACATTTAAGTCGGGAGATTGTGGAGGCGAGTTCATAGCGTGTGGACAGTACCATATCTTACCATTGGCTTAGTAATACCGGAAACGATCGATTACACCGAACGCAAGTACATGTATAATTTGAACACGCGTTGGAACAAAACATAAAAAGGTAAAACAAAATTTTGGCCGTGAGCTTTAGGACAAAGATGACATGAAAGAACTATATGCGATTTAAGCTTTCTTCTTACGGTCTAATTAGCCGTGTACCACATTTGATATTAGCCATAAATATCAAACTCAATCAGCCTTATCGCGAATGAGAGTTCACGTGAAGTTTTTCACATTATTTCCAAATTTTTCTTAATTAATAAATTTTAACAAAAATCGTGTTATTGTTGTTGTTTCCCAAAATGAAAAATTTTTACCAAAAATCGCGCGATAATAATAATGCTACAGGTTCCCACAGATCGTTAAATTTCAAAGGATGGAACCTCAAGTGAGTTTTTTTTGTAATCTTTACCACGAATGCGAAAATTCACAAAAGGATTTCATCTCGGGAATTTCTCCCTAACAATATTTTCGTTGTATATCCATATCCCAGGAAAAGTCAATTTTTACAACCATTAATTCCTCCATATTCTATTCTATCTTGTTTTTTCTTTTCAAAGGAATTGAAATTTGTATCGCAGCAAAGGCGGGATTCCTCCCCATGAGCCTTGAAACAGGCAGACATTTCCGCGTAAACTTGAGCTGATTTCGTGCAGTCTATAGATGACCACAAATAAAACATTTTCTGTAGGCTGATCGTAGCCGCAATTAATTTTGTTTGCATACGATTTTTCCTTTTATTTATTTTAAAACAAATTACGGATATAATTTTATTACTATAACACAACATACATATATTTATTGATGTTGTGTTTATTTTTTTAAGAGAACACATAAATGAATAGAGAGTAATAGTAAAGTAAAATAGTAAATAAAAGTAATATTTGTACCTGTTTGCTTATTTTAATTATAAATAATAACAGATCTAATTTTAATTTTCAAAAAAGTCTTGGATATAAACGATGTGAAAAAATATTAACCGTGAAGTCGAACTTAACGCTATAAAGACCAAAAAAAAAAATATATATATAAGGATTATTGTAAAGTAATTTAAAAAATAATGTTACAATTGTAAAAGTAATTAAATAAATCATATAAAATTTGCTTCTTGATTTTGCCTACATCAGACGACATTTTTCTTCACCCCGCTGAGTGTTGGCGTTTTGATAACGAGAATCGTCATAGCCATCAACTGCAGAGGCACTGAAGCGATAACGAGACAATTGACTTGATGGGCGCTTAACGCGCTCCGATCTTGCCACTTCTTCACCTTCGCTATCCAAGAGTACTGTGATCATATTTTCGCCTATAATCCATCCAGATGCTGCCATCACAATATGATTGGGCGGATCGTTTTCGACGCCTCCATCCGATGACCAAACTGTGACCGTGGCGCCTGCATTGATGATTGAGCTACGTTGAAATTTAAACGCCATCTCATTTTTGCCGCATGTCCGTACTAACTGCCAACCACCGATTTTAATTTCTTGTGCACCCTTATTCATTATTGTAACAAACTTTCCGTTTGGATCAACATCGACGATATGTATGTCACCCTTTGCATTGGCAGTCACCATGCAATCTAATTTGCTGATGTCGCTCTCGTCAATAATCATGCGTTTACGTTTAAATGCACCACCTGCCGAAGACTGAGGACGTGATGGTGTTTTGCGTAGAGGTGTGGATCGGCTGGAACGTAACGACTGACTGAGTGAGCTAACTGTGGCAGCGTTGGCAGTTGAAGGTGTAATGTTTAGCCGAGTTTCTTCGCCGATCAGCAACTTGTCATATGCAGCAATTTCTAAATCCAGAGAAACCTACCGAAGAAATTATTAAAATCATTGATTTAATTCAATTAAAGTAAACATTTAAGGTGGACGAACCTTTATATCCATCAGATCCTGATATTCTTGTAATTGCAGTGCCATTTCATCACGCATACGCTGCAATTCGCCATCGAGATTAGCAATATCGGCGGCATGACGTGCGCGCTCGCGATCCAGTGTTTGCTCTAGCTCGCGTATTCGTCCATTGAGCCCAGTATTTATAGACTCAAGATCACTTATACGCATGTTAAGAGACTCAATACGAGTGCGTGTATTTCGTATATCTTCCATGGCGCTGGCAGCAGCAGCAGAATTACGATTAGCCGCTGACTGCAGGTTCTTGATTTTATTCTCATACAACATTTCTATTTCGTCGCGGTTAGCGCGCATTTGCGCTTCGTACTGCTCCCGAAGCTCCTGTAGTGATTGTGCCAATTTGGCTTCATATTGTTCGCATAAGCGACCATCAATTTCACTGATTTCGACCTGACGACGCGATCGAGTCTCATTAATCTCCTGGGCATGAATCTGATCCTTGAATGTGAGCTCTTCGCGAAGACTTTGTATATTGTTCTCGAGATCGACGCGTGCCAAAGTTTCATCTTCGAGATGTTTGCGTGCCTCATCTAGTTGTTTGCGTGCGCGCTCAAGCTCCTTTTGTAAGTCATTTAATTCTTCAACAGCTTTTTTGCGGTCAGCATTTGCTACCGCAAGTTTAGCGGCTAGATCTGTTGCGCGTGACTCATAAACCCTGGCATTTCCTAATAATTTTTAGGGAAAGAAAGCAAATTTAAAGGATTGTGAATTACATTCAGTGCCAAATAGTCTAATAACACTTCATCCATCAATATTTATTTTTTAGCTTACCTTCCGCAATCGAACATTCCTTAGATTTCTTTTCCAATTTGACCCTCAGCTCTTCGTTTTCCTCCCACAAACGCTTGGTGTCAATCTCTAGCTTGGCCTTCTCACGTGCAGTCTCATCTAGCAAACGCCTAGCATCGGACAACTCAGTCTCAAACATAGATTTAATGTTGGTGGCCTCGCGTGTGACCGTCTCCCTGGTGGTCTGCACTTCGATGGAGAGTCGAGCATTCTCATTTTCCAAATTGCGCACGCGATCAATGTAACAAGCAAGTCTGTCGTTAAGATTTTGCAGCTCGGCCTTTTCTAGCAATCTAGAATGGCGAGTAGGACTTAATGGACTAGCAGAATTTTCTGCTCCTAAGCCGCTATTCAACGGCGTAGAGGTTCCGCCCGGTTGTGGTTGGGGTGTGGCACGCTTTGACTTTGTAGCCATGCTTGCGCGCGAAGGAGCACGTTTTCCCGAAGTTTGCGACAGTTTGGATGATTTTATAAAAAACTTTACTTATATTGCAGTTTTTACTATAAACTAAACGCTTATAGTAAGTCAGAAAAGGCTTGGACAAAATAGAATAACAGCTTAAAAAAACTTTGCACAAAACAACTGCACGCTTCTACTTCGGCGACTGTACTAAAACGAATTTACAAAACTAATGTACTACTCTAGTACTTCCAAAATATCGAACTTAACGAGAAATTTTCGGCGGCAGCGGCTAGAAAATACAGAAAAAGACCTAGGATAAAACGAAAGACGGAGTTTTCACGAAAACACGCAGATTATGATTAACTTACGAAACACAAATTACTTAAAAAGTCTTACAGCGGCACAATAAAAAATATATTCTTTCACTTGTAGTTCTTAAACTTCAAACAGAAAATTTGACGCGATTGAAAAAATCACTGTGCTTTCTAACTTCAGTCGTCATTAAACTTAGCTAATTCCCACAACGAGATGCCAAGCACACTTTCCCGTTTTCCAACGGTTGAATTTCAAATGCCGACGTGGGTATTCAGTACAACAGTTTTCCACAACTATTAAAACTGTCCACAATGACAAATATTTATTAATACTAAAACGGGTATTCGTGTGTTTTATTTCTTGAAAATTTTACTAATTACGTTGCTTTATAAAAAATACTGCAGATTCGGAGTGAATTTTAAACTGCCAATTGCAATTTTGTACAATATTTTATTAAATTAAGCTGGGAGCTATTAAAATAAATTTAATTTATTAATAAATTTTAGTATGAAATTAATTTATACTTAAACAAGAAGTTGTTTGTTTATGCTTTATTTAATCTTAGTAACTAGTGTATTGATATAAAAAAATTATAAAAATTTGGCAAAATTTTGTGTTCTTTTTATAATAGTTTTTTTGCTTGTCCACTACACCTTTTTCACTTGTAATTCAAAAAAGTAATTTGTAAATCAGAAAATTTTATTTGTTATTTAGAATACGCAGAATTTAAATAAAGAAATTAATAAAATTATTAAAATAAAATAAAATAATTAATGTAATGTAAATGCGTGCGTGTTTAATATAAAGTGTGTATTTTCAGCAAAACATAGAAGTACAGACGTACTTTATCTCTTGTTCGTCCAACTCTGTTTAAGGCATTACAGAATCTGCTTTATCTATCATTAAGATTGTATTCAAAAACATTTTCTTTTATTTTTTTAAGGAATCTGCAATGGAATAGATCGTTAAAAGTACGCTGAGAGACGTTAATTCGTCTCTAATTTTCGAATTTAGCCATGCAAAATTATCGCCTTGAATTAAGACTAATTCCTTTTTATTATGGAATTATAGTACATTTTTAATATGGTGTTATAGTACGTTGTTTTGTACTAAGCAAACCGTTAACAGTGTAAGACATATTTAATAGTTTTGTTTTTGTTAGTAAACAATAAACAAACATTGCTTGGAAACAATCACAAAGAAATAAGAAAAATATTGTTTGTAAACAATAAACAAACTTTATTGTTTTTTCCATGAAAGAATATGGTTTTTTCCATTTATCAGGGTTGCAAACCAAATTTGAGACGTTTAGTATTGTGTTTTATTTTCAAACGAGAAGTTGAATAGGTTTAATATTGTATGGCTAACCGTGAACAGGATGAAGTGCTTAGGGACTTAAATGCGTTTAACAAGCGATGTAAACGTACTATTAACGCTAATTCTAAAGAGAAAAAATATCAGCAACCCTGTGTTTGAAGCGAATTCCATCAGGTTTTCCAGTGGTCCGGCGAAATAGAATGTGCCGAAAGGAAAATATAAAAAAATCACGCAATTCACACATTTACCGGACACATCCAACAAAGGGGAAGCAACGCGTGAAAGCATTTTCCAATCATGGAAAAGAATCACGCAAATCACGCAATTTCCCCTGTCCCATAGGTGCCAGGGTATTGCGTGAATTGCGTGATTTTTTCATTTTCCTTTTGCGCAAGCTTTTCGTACGTCGGCAAGAAATTCTCAGTCAGACAGTTTCAATATTATGCACAAATTTAATTCAGAACGTCAAGTCCAATTCGCTTGAAGACACTGAATTCGCCTTTATACAATTAACTTCATTAAAATTAACAGGAAAATGAAGTTTTCAAGGCCGTTCGTATTTATTTGATTAAAACTGCCAACTTTTAGCTACAGTTGATTATCCAAGCATTTGTGTTTCCTTCGTTAATATTCTCCGATTTCAGATTATTTACCTTATAATAATGCATATGGATAGGTATGAAGAACAACGTATGGTCACATAAGCAATCCTTGATTCTTGATTAAAAATACCAATTGAATTTAAAGCAATAGCCTGTTGTAACCATTGAATAGAAATAGAAAAACAAGGATAAAGACATTAACATGAAAAAAGAACAATGAATAAAAAACGTAGCGTTACGAAGAGGATAACATAAAATGATTCCATGATAACTCTTGTAGCATACAACAAGGAAAGCAAATTTCCACAACATTGCTTGAGGATCTAAAACCAAAATAAAGTTTGCAACGTATTCAATTTCACAAAGGAAATGCGTAAACTGAAACTCTATACAATTTATGTAGCAGTTGTTGTTTTGGTAGGAGTATTATATTGCGAAATATTGGCTGATTATATAAAACTTGCGCAGGTATGCATATAGTAAATATAACATTGCGTCTTTATATGAAGTAATTCCTTAATAGTGTCATTGGCCCACAATAGATGCTGGTATAAATTCAGAAGTAAATTGGAAACCGCTTCATGCACTTATACTCTCCGATCCACACCTACTAGGTCCCTTGCGCGGTCACTGGCTGGACAAACTCTATCGTGAATGGCACATGCATCATGCTTTTGAAGTGGCAATGACTTTATTCCGGCCGGAAGTTGTCTTCGTGCTGGGAGATCTGTTCGATGAAGGGGACTTAGTAGACGAAAGAGAATTTGCTAAATACGTCCAACGCTTTCATCGAGTCTTTCGTACTCCGCCAACCACTTCTATCATTAGTGCTGTAGGCAATCATGATGTGGGCTTTCACTACAAGTAAGATTCATTCCAAAGCGTGACTAAGTCCATAGCCTATACTTTTATAGAATGCACCCATACTTTATCAATCGTTTTGAAGCGACTTTTAATAACACCGGGGTGCAATTATACACATTTAAGGAAGTACACTTTGTGTTTATCAACTCTATGGCCATGGAAAACGATGGATGCGGGTTTTGTACAAAGGCTGAGCTTGAACTACAGACAATTGCGTGTAAGAGTAAAAGTTATTTTCTTTTAAATGAAATCTTTTTACAAAGCAATCTTCTGCAGCTTCACTAAACTGTCTCCGACACTCGAATTGTACAAATGAAAGATTTCGTGCCAAACACGGCAGGTACAGCCGCCCAATTCTCATGCAACACTTTCCAACATATCGCATTTCTGACAACGTGTGCCGAGTACATGATGCGCCAATCATCGAAAGGTATCGTGAGAAGTGGGAAGTTTTATCTAAAAGGTCAACAGATATGCTAGGTGCGTCAGTATTTCGTTTATTAGCTACATAAAAATACCAGTTAAATTATGTATTTCCTCATCATTTGCTATGATCATAGAAGAAATATTATACATATGTACATATATCTGAAGGTTTTCATAAAGATGATCTTGTTTATAATGTTATATATGTATTGTTTGCAAATAGAATATTGTTCATGCACCATCTTTTAAATACCCCTGCAAAGGAAATTTTCTTCATGGATAGAAGGAAGTATTGAGAAGCTGGAATTCTTGATATAAATAAAGCCGATCTTTAATGGAGAACAATGTGTGCTACTAGAAACATCAGTGATTTGCTCACCAGAACAGTTAATAAATTGCAGAAATTCCAAAGGCTTTAAATGCAAACTTTGCTGTTTAAGTTGTGCAGCCACAACATATTATTTTCATACCATGTTGCGTGAAGCCAAAATGTATTTATAAAGTTTCTGTGTTTGAAATATTTTTAGAGTTGCACAACTTTTGTAGTAGGTCTATAAATAACACTGTTGCATTTTTATTTACATAGAAGTCGAAACTTTTCAAATATATTTTCTTTTTGTTTAAAGGTAAACTGTTGCATCCGCGGGTCGCTTTTTCTGGCCATTCTCATCATTACTGTGAATTCAGAAATCGATTTGGCGTAGATGAGTACACAGCATCTTCATTTAGTTGGCGAAACAAACATAATCCGAGCTTCTTATTGGTTCGTTGCTGCTTTATTTTGTAAAACTGTAAAAGTTGAAGTTTTTGCTCAAATTCGTAGGCAACTTTTACAGCAGACACGCAAGCAGTGGCCAAGTGTAACTTACCTGATCAGGATACTATTTACACCATCTACCAGCTGATAGTAGTTACCAGCAGTTTATTGATCATTTTGCAAATATTTACATATGTATATAAACTTTTGCTATGGATATTTATAAAAATAAAATATGTATAAAATATATTTTCTTTCAATCCTTGCCAAATTTAACTTTTACCTCTTTCGAAAAAACCAATCAAGTGAAGTTTGGTAGCTCTTTATTCATAATCAGAGGTTTTTTAACAAATTGTTGTTTGCATACTTCAAAATGCGACTTTAATCGGGGCGTACACACAAATGATTCTTTCATTTCTTACTTATTTGCAAACACAGATACAAGTAGTTATCACAGTAATTTTGCAATATTTTAGGTTTTGTAGTGCCTTTACTTTGCTGTTATTTTATTTTTAATTGAATATTATAAGTATGTAAATGAACGTTTTAAAAAAACATGTGCCAAGTCTAAAAACAATCTCAAATTTTGCGCTTTAGTAATTTTTTCAGAAAACTTATAAAAATTGTGCAAATATGTAGCTAATCAATTTAAGAAAACACACCGTTTTTTGAGACTTAGTTTGTACTTACACCCATTGTTTGTTTAGTTAAGTTTAAAGTAGTAAGATTAAAATGTACAAGTATAAAAGTATTTAACGAAGAAATAATAGTAAGCATGCATATACATATGTATAAATAATCAGGATGCTATAAAATTATGTTGGTTCTCTCTTTACAGATTACTTTTTAATTATAATTATTATAACTACTTTTTACCGGAATACACAAAAATTTGGCACAAAATAACGAATAAATATTTAACTTAATATTTTTTGTTTGGTTGTTCTTGTTGATGGGATCTGGCATCAGTGTTTGACCTGCGTTCGTCCAAGAGATGAGTTCCTCCTCGGGATAATCCGCGTTCCTGTTCAAAGCAGGCTGTCGGTAAAAATCTATAACATATTCGCTAGATGAGATATCTATTTTCAAGCTCTTTTTATATATATATCTTAAACATAAATTAAGATCTACAATCAAGCAGCGGAATTGCGCGTAGAGCCAATATCAAAAAAAGTTCCAATAACATACGACAATAAACGATTTACCTATGCAGCACCGGCGATATACAGTTGGCATCCAAGTCTTTTAGTTGCGTTGGTCCTGTCAGAAATGAAACAATTGTTCCCACTAAGAGAACGGTGCCAACACCAATCGGATTGATCCAATGAAACGACAAACGATACAAGGGGAAAACATCGCTTCCCGCCGAAGAAGTGTCAATAACTTCAGTACCGTTGGCTGAGCACTCTGACACAGACATTGGCAGCTTTTCGATAACTACTCGCTTGGCAGCCAATGCAAATTGTGATCCAAATGAGATCCATCCGGACATGAAAATACCCGCTATAGCGCCTGCCATTGCACCTTTATGATTGCTCCAAGGTATAAGTATGCCCAACGTAAAGAGACCGAATGAAGTGCCAGCCGCAATAGCCGTCACTGATGTAGCAACGCTGAGTATAGCTCCTAGCTTCTCGACTACAATGACCAAAGATAGCGCAATGCAAGCCAGCATAACGACGGTGCTTTTGACAAGGATGCTTGAGGCGTGCGGCGACATCTTCTTTTTGAAACATCCCTTGACAATATCCTCGAGAATCACCATTGCAGTGGAGTTGAGCACCACCGACAACGAACTAAGAGCTGCTCCAAAGACCCCCGCTATAAAGAGGCCGGGAATACCTCTGAGGTGACCAATGGTCTGCATCACGTAAATAGGAAACAGTTGATCATCGTTCTACAAAAAAACAACAAATCATAATTAAGCGTTGTACTTCTGTTGTAAAGTCTGTTTAAGAATTATGAATTGAACCAACTTCTATCAGACCGGCTGTTAGAGGGTCACAATGCCGGTAAAAGGCATAAATCAGCAGTCCAGCGAAGACACAAAAAGAAAGGAACAAAATTGTGCCCGAAGTAAACCAGATTATAGACATTTGGCCCTTGCGAATTGTTGGCAACGATATGTAACGTTGGACCATCGTCTGATTCACCGAATTAAATGAGGTCCAGTATAGGAACCCACCGAAGAGTACTCCCCAGAATGTATGCCGCTTGTAGGGTGACGGATTTACGCTGCAATCAATGAAATAGTAAAGTAAATAGTATTTTTCTTCAATATAATATCCTATCACTAAATGTAAAATAAGGAAATATATGTAACTTTAAAACAATTTTGTAGCAACTTACTCGAAAAAGATCAGACGTCCACCCTCGGAGGCACGTTTGAACACTTCCACTGGTCCGCCAATTTCAATAGTGCCCAAAATAACAACAACAATAACTGACAAAAACATGATCAACACCTGCCAAGCGTCGGTGTGGACAACAGCTTTCATTCCGCCCTATTTTTGAATGTATAAAGGCAGACGCGAATTAATATAAACTGCATTTGATATGGAATTGGAGTAATAATACGTAATTGGAGAACATCTGTATATACGTGGACTTACAAGAAGCGTGTATATAACGCAAGATATGCAAACAATCGCGCTAATCACATGGATGTTTATTCCAGTTACTGAGGAAATTAAAGTTAGGGCAATTTGATTAGAAGCAAAATACGTCAATATTACGTATGTATCTACATTCAGAATCTTTCCTCACCTTGATTAAATGCAATTGCAGGAACATACAAGATTATGGGAAGAAATAATATCTAGGAAAAAAAACATTGTAATAACTGTAAAGTATTTCAAATTGAGCTCACCTCGTCCATGACGAACATGAACGAAGCCAACGTCCGTATGTGGGAATTAAAACGCCTTTCCAAGTACTGCAACAAGAATTTCAATATTATTTATCATAGACGTAGAATAAATAAGAACTTTTGATACATATAAAATTGCTTAAAAATATATGTATATTACATGTATATTTCATATAGTCTTCTGTACATAAATAAATGCCTCTAAATCGTGATAATATTCAGGCCAAAGTCCGATAAATGAATGTCGTTCCCTTTGAAGGAAAATTTATTAATTAATAATCGATTGCTATTCAATCAGAAAAACAGATTCATGCCATTTGCCACAAGGCTACCAGCCGTTTTTCCATTGCCTATTCTGAAAAATGAATAGAACATGAATGACAATTTGTGCTCTAAACTAATGAAGTAGGTTTTTCTGTCTGTGCAATAGTCGCTTCGGATTCGCATCAGTCATTTTTGTTAGGCTTTTTCATTTTTTATAATTGACACATATGTACTTTTGACAATATCAAGATTTAACATCATTGCTTTCTTTTAGTACAGACGTTATCGTAAGCACACTATATGTATGTATGTATGTATGTATATGGATGAAATAATGATTACGATCAGTCTATGAGCAGTTTTATTAGCAGAGCAATAGACGAAGGAGCTACATTTCATTAGGCGTTGTCTTCTACATATGTATGTATGTTTGTTGAAGTTATCTAATCAAGTGGATTAGTGTTGTGTTATTTGCTAGCGAATTAACTGTATCCATGAAAGTGTAATGGTACCTACCTCGTAAGCAGAAGCAACACGTAGCATGAAAAACACCGGCATATAAAGCTGTGCTACGGCGATGGCCATAAACAATATGGATACCATTATCAAGACGTACTGAGTGCCATAATTGTAGATTTCTGAAGGTGTCCCCAGTATTGTTACGCCAGATATATAACTGAAGAACAAGAGTAGAGCGTAAAGCGAATGAGGAACTGACCTTTAATGCATTAACGCCTCCGCGTATGCATAAATAGGGGCAGACATTTTGCTTACCTGGCCACCAAACTCATTGCTACAGGGAATGTTCTTAAATTGCGAGATCCTAGTAGATATTCACTCATGGTGCGGAAGCTTTTCATGGGCGCATTGCTGTCCGCACCCTCCTGACGTATCGTCACAACTCTCCTCCTAGAATATTAAAACGCTTGCCAATCAATGCTGCTTCCAACGTAAAAGCTAATGACAATGAATGCTTCGCAAATATTTACTTGTAGTATCCAAAGTACACTCCCACACTAATGGATAATATCAACATAAGAGCGAACACCACATAGTCCACAACATGGAAGCGGAAATCTGCGATGTTGTTTTTCAGGTTCATCTGCAAATACAATTTCTGGTTATTCAATAAATTTAATTGCGTGTGAGGTGAATGATCATGTCAATTACCTTTAAGAGTAACCTTTGAATTAAAGAAATGCTTCAAAAGAGCCAACAAGTCAACTGATCGAAATGCGCAATGATATTCAGTACTTTACTCTATCGAAATGGATGTGATTTGCCAGGATATGCTTTAGAGTGAACTTACGATTGCCTTAATACTGTGAAAGGCATATTCTTGAATTGCTTAATTAAATTAAACAAAAATAAAAACTAATTGAGTTAACAATGAAGTGGGATTTAATAGTAGAATTATTAGCAGAATTTAGAGGAAATTTGTGGGGATGACTACCAACCATTACAACTAGAAATTTAATAAATAAGGATAATTTTAAGAACCAATAAATATTTATGTAAGCCTCATGAAAAGTATGACTAATTTGCGTAGAGATTAATCAAGTTAATTATCTAGTTGGTTATTGCACCGCAAAATATGCTCTTTAATCACTGTTAATCACTGTTAAACAAGACAGGCGAAACGTAGTCTGTTTTCAAATGCAACTGTCATTAATCTCAGAGCAGATTTTCGCAATTTCACAAAACCTCATTCTCATAAAAAGCTGTTAATGAAATCTTTAATAAGCTGTATTAATGATGGTTTCAAAAATGTGGTTTAGTCAGCTTTCTTGAGAAAACATGTCTGTTTTGCTTGTGATAAAATAATTCTATTATTTGAATGCCGTCAACTTCGCATTATCTGAATGTCCAATGCGAAATTACAAGCTGAAATTCTGTGATTTTTATACATACGCGTAGAGGGGAGTGTAAGTTTTGTTTCGATGTTTACATGGATCATTTGTTTTTATTGGAAGTAAACATTAATAGCCACTTCGATTGCGATATCACATTCAATATCACAACTAACCATAAAATCTTGTTTAATCTACAATTATTTATTTTGGGACGGCTAATAAATAACCACGGCTTCAGCGAAAAGGAAACAAAACTTGGATTTTTATAAAAGTCAACAAATACGAGTAAAGAAACGACAAGTCGTCACAAAATTTATCAACATAATTGTTATTATTCTGTATTATATTACACTACACATTTTAAAATAAATTATGGCAAATTTTATCCATTATCCTCTCTTCGAATTAATATTGGAGAATATTAATTGTTTATCACAAGTGTAAAAGAAACATTTACTTTATTAAACACCAAAACGATATTTGCACCGTTGTTTTTATATGTTGAAATATGTACATAACTAAAAGCAAAGTTGCGCTAAATAAATTAGAATTAATTGAATGTAATTAATTTAATTCGATGGTAAAATCTACTAACCTTAAGTAAGAATCATTGAGGTCTATTAAAACATTTAGCGGCAATTTCAAAAAAGCACCAATGTTATCTTTAAATAGGTACATATAAAACCATTGAACAGTAGCAACAATGACTATTAACGGGTCATCATTCTCAAACACAATGCATATTCAATAGCAACAAGAGCACGAAGACCAGAGCTACACATACGTATGTAGCTCTTCGATTTCGTTGCAATATAGAATAGGAAAATTGCTACAAGTGAAAATCACATTTAAATAGTCCATACAAACGTACATGCACAGCATTCATGATGAAGAAAGGCGAAACAAAACAAAAGCAATGCGTAGTTAGCACTTAACACTTGATTTGCCGGTAAAACGAATGTGTGAAATGATTCGAATAATACATAGCCGCATATAAGCTACAACACTCATGTACAACGACCTTTAAAATAGAAGTTCAGCGGAGTTGCACGCTACCAAAAATCTTGCAATTTATTACCTCTTTATACTTTCGAGCTGTCGGCAATAATCTGGCAAATACTGCAAATTTTCATATAAACACACACACGCACACGTAACATGTGCATACGTTAACCACGTCAAAGCGATTCCACTTTTTTTTTTTTGTATAATTTTACACTAAATGTCACTGTAAACAAATCTCAATTTTTAATTATTTCCAAATAAAAATTTCGTACACAAAAATTTGGAAAAAAAGCTTTTATTTTGTTTGAAAAATGCAAATATAAAGCGTTTTATAGCAAAATTTGTTTAACGCTCAATCAAATTGGCTAAAACAACACGGGGGTTAAGAAAATAACACGCGTCCAACCCACTTCAACGAGAATAAATATAATTTCTTTTCAATGTATTCAAACAAGCTGACAACCGTAGGGCAAGACGCTCCGAGAACTACTGACAGAAAATTTCCACAAAGCATGTTTTATAAAAGTTATTTAATTATAAATAGAATACGTATGTACATATATAAATGTACAAGCGGTTAATGAAAGACTCCGTGCAGAAAGTGTGAACTTTTCAAAGATTGGCTTTCTGCGTCTTACCTTCCGTTTCTAATGACGAATCGTGTTTATGCGAACGATTGTGTATAGGCACAAGTAATAATCAAGTAAATCTATAATTAAATTCGGACTAATTAGTTTTGTTTTAATCGTTTTATTAATGAATGAAATTCAAACAATCAATTTTTGGACCAGGATGATAAGAAGAAAACAATTTTGGAAATTAATTCAATTGCCATGCAGTTTTGGAAAATGTGTAGACACGAGTTTCGTGGAAATATACTATATCAACAATATTTGATATATGTATATAGAGATGAACAATTAAAATTTCAGTATTGTCTTTGAATGGCTATTAAAGGAATTTCAATAAGAATACAATTTGGAAAATGTGTTAAGGATGAGTTTTCAGCAAGTGCAGTATTAAATTAAATTGTCAATGGAATTAAGTGTCATCGTACGTACATAATTTTGTATGTTTGGTATTTTTGTAAGTTAAAATTAAACTTCTATTCAAATTCGTCTAGTTTAGTGTTAAAGGCTTTTACAAAACCTGATTCAATCAAACGCTTATTGAAATCGGTGTATCTTTCATCGATTATGCGAAGTAATGCACCAATGTTATCTCTTTCTATAATGTTCACATCCAAAACTTGGTTGCGGAGAATCAAATCAACTACTTTCATAGCTTCTCTTTCGGTCTTTTTATCGATATCATCAACATAGATGTCTGCCAGGCGGCATCGTACAGCCCGATAAGGACGGGCCGCACAAACAGTTGGACATTTAGCGATGCAGTTGATCGGGAGGAATTCACTGTTACCATAATCCACAAAGTACACCTAAGAAGTTTTTCAATTTCGGATTGATCATTAAATTACATTCAATTGAATTGCTTAATGAGATGTACCTTCAACTTTAACGGATTATGGTTTATTTTAAGCACCAAACCTCGATACCACATACCGTCTGCGCTGTATTTAGCCAGAACTATTTCGCGGAGGCGTGGTGGTGTTCGAAGGCGTTGACTTTCTGCTACAGCTCCGTCCTCCCAAATGAAATCGACATCGTCCCCATAATCAATTTGGGCATAGAAAGTAACTATATCTATTATATAGGTCACTTTAATTGTAACAGGCCAATCATAATATTGCGGAGTTGAAATTTTATTCCCTGTAACTTTGGAAGACTTCGTAGTGCTATCAGGCCCGCCTAATGATTTGCACAGACTTTTTTCTTGAATTGTAGTGGTTGTAGGGGGGCTCGCAGCCGCAGCCGCTGGAGCTGAGCTTATCTCAGCACAATTATCATCCGAAATACTACAGAACGATGTGGTACTGCTGCTGGAAGTTTCTTCGGAAATCTTAAAACAAAAGAGCAACAGATAAATATATTTCTCTAAATATTCCTTGAATCTATTTGCAAAAAGCTTTATCCTTAATTAAATGAAAAATTCAAAAAAAGACTTAATATATTTATGCACACATGTTAATGTACTTTACTTTTATATACTTTAATTTAAGAATTATAAATAATAATAATAAAACCCATAGAAGAGCTTTTGAAATGTGTATCGACGTGGTAAAGATGTTTGGACTTTTTAAAACATTATCAGGCTACGAACTTTTTTTAAAACTTCAACTAGAGCAATTGTAACCACTTTTAAGCAGGGTTCGCGAGCGAGTGCTTTTTTCCCCTCTTGCTCGCTCTTTAGCTAAAAGAGCGCTGCAGGAAAAAACAACCGCTCTCGCTCACTCAAAAGAGCGCGTGGTTTTAAGAACGCGAGCGAGCCACAAAAAATTTCTTAGCGCTCTCGCTCGCTCGTTCTTTCCATCGTTCGGAGCGATAAATATATTTTAAGTTTTGAAGATGTTTAATGATTCAAGGTATCTATCTGAGCAAGTCACTGATTCTAGACTTTATTCAAAAGTTTCAAAACACTTGGGTTTCGATAAAGCGGCACTCTGCTTCTATTACGGGTCTTTAATCAACTATACGCCTTAAATTTGTGGTCGAAATTTTTACGATACAAGACAAATCAAAATATACAAATCTACAACACATACCGTACAATGTTCAATTTGGTTAGTTTCTACATCAGACTGTGGACCTTGCAATAGCAGCACCCGCAATAAACCTGCAGTGTTTCTTACAACTCTAAAGGAAGCCAATTTATACTCATTTTCACGTAGCACATATCTACATTTATAGTCGTCACAGTTATGCCAACTTCCAGCACCAACTCCCACAAGAATACATTTAATAGCTTGCTTTGGAATATATTGGTACCTGGTGGGGAGCTTGTAAAATGTAAACGAATCATCTATGGTCACAGACTCTCCAAAATCTATAAGAAACAGTTTTGCCAAGGATGGTGTATCTCCTTTTTCATAGACAACTGCACGAAATATTGAGTTTTTTGTAGACACACCAAAAATCTTAGATACACTCGAAAGCGGTGACTCAAGTTTTGGCAAATCAAGCATTTGACTCAACTGCAACAGTTCGCTGCCCCATTTGCATACAAAAAATTCAAGTTTATCATAATCTTTGATATAGGAAATTACTCCTTTGAATTCATAATCCTTTTCGAATGCAGTTAACTTAAGTATGTTTTTCTCCAGAGGCATACAATCGTAAGCCTTCATTACCATATTTTTTAAAGTTTCCAGTTTATCGGGTTTAAATAATTCTAGGCCCTTTTGCTCTACGGTTACGCCACTTTCCTTTCCTGAACTGAGATCAATTTTCTTACCATATTGTTCATAATTATATTTGAAAAATTCCTTGAATGAACAATTTGACGACGGGCAATATTCATTATATGACTTGTCACCATACTTTTTCCTGAGAATCACGTTTAATTCGCGTGCTTTTACGTCCATAGTCTCCATATTCGATATGAAGGGCTTAGTAGCCATCAAAGTAAAGTGAGTTACATTACCCTTTTCATCACCCATCTCACTATAGGGAATAAGATGGCGCATTCGAGCATTATCGACCATGCATACTGCAAGATTGCATCTCAATTCCTCCAATTCCCGTTGGCAGGAGTAATAAATTTTATCCAATTTTTTATTGAATGCACTAGTAGTAATTGCAGCCATATATTTGTGTTATTAATATATTATTGGCGATATTAAAAATTAGACTAGAAGCTGAATTACTGAAAACAGATCTGACTATTTGAAAATTCCGTTATGTTATGTACAATAAAAAATGTACAGAGTTGCAGTGATTGATGGGAATAATTGTGTTCTAAAGAAGTACTAAACTGTTCTAAAATAGTTGAAAAATTTATAATGGGCATCACTGCCACAGTGATACCACTCCGCTTCATGAATATCTTTCTTCTATTGAGTGAAGCCCTTAATAATGCGCGTTTTTTTTAAAGATCTATCTCGTACTTCGCAATACAACTAACAGATCGCTGATTTTATCGACATGCAATTCTAGGGAAATTTACAAACTTCCCTTCTATCTTATCTATTTTACCTTATTTAAATATATGCAAACAAAAATTTAGCAATGCAAAGTTTTTCTCAATCATAACTTCGCTTAATGCTGTGAAATAAGCTTAAATTTTCCTTATAATTTTTTTAATGGTCTGGATAATACGTTCAATAAAAAACGCAGACTTTGAACTCGCTAAAAAATTTGTTCCGTCATCAGGCATTTGCAATAGAATTTCCACGGATACAAACGAACACAGATGACGAAATTTGATGACAGTCATATCATATATTTTATAATTTCGTTGAGTCATTAAATTGCCTGAATCATACCTTAATTTCTTATTAATGTCTATAACCAGTGTCTTTCATATCTGTTTCATCCCTGGTAGCACCAAGTACCATCAAATATTGGTACTTGTTTCAATGTCTCACAAAAATCTCACACAAAAGAATAAATAAACAACTAAAATATATTAAATAAATACTATATTAGATATATATTAATTAGTAAACAAATTACTATATATTTTCTCACGTAATAATAAATTCAAATTTCAAATTCAAATTTTGTTTATTGAGCCTTTTTCAAAACAAGTTATAAGTTATAAAATTCATATGAAAGTGTTAACAAAATTAAAGACTATAATGTATTATCTTCAAAACATAATTGAACAACAGTATCGTACTTAAATATATAAAGAGAAAGATTGAAGTTAACAAAAACATTCATGTGAATCGCTCTTGCTCCCGGAATAATAAATCCGGTAATAATAAATTAATCTTTTCTCGGTTGTTTTTCAATTCTTATGAAAACATTTATTGCTGGAGAGAAGAGTTGAAATCATTGTAATTTTATCTGTTTAGGCACGTAAACACACGGAACCCATGTAGCTACTACAGCTCTGGTAAGTTTGCACATATTTATATATCTCCGTGGGTTATTTACGCTTTATCACGCCCACGAACTCATGTACTTGAAGCATTAACCAGGCTTTATCGAGGTTTCTATCTAAGCTATGGGGAAAATTTAAAATTCAAACTTGTCTTAACAATTGAGTAAACTTCCAACGATTATTTATATAATTTATACAATTTATTTATAGCAGGACCTATATAGTTCATTAAAAAAACGCGTCTAAAAAAACGCAGCTATGTAAAGGAAATTTTTCATTGTAGTTTGTAAGCACTTCGTGGTTGTGATCAAGGAATTTTTATAGGAAAAATTTATAGACAATTTCGGGTTATGCGAGATTTTCTTGAAAACGGTGAGAACATTCCGGCAGCACTGTACACAGATAAACGATTAATAACGATAGCGTGTGTTCTTAATAAAAATTTTTAATTTTAAAAAAATTTGGTAATTACTCAAAGGTAATTTTTGCACATATTTGATTAAGCATTTTTAAAATAATAAATTTCCAAATAAAAATTAAATAAAACATATTGCATTTAAATTTTCTGTGTATATATGGCATTTAAATTTTCACGAATGAGAAAGTGTGCAATTAAAAAAAAAATGGCGTCGGTCGCCGGCTATTTGAGCACCGATTTTTTAACCGAATGAAAATGTTTATTCAAAAATAAATTTTTCTTTTAGCGTTTCTTATATTAAACTTTTCCTTTAAAATATTTCCTTTCAAGCCGGAAACCGCAAATAGAAATGGCTGATAATGATGACCTTTTGGATTACGAAGATGAGGAGCAGACCGAGACCACAGTCGCAGAAACACAAGAAGCTCCAAAGAAAGATGTAAAAGGTACATACGTGTCGATACACAGTTCAGGATTTCGTGACTTCCTGCTTAAACCTGAGATCCTGCGAGCAATTGTTGACTGTGGCTTTGAACATCCCTCGGAAGGTGAGTAGCTACCATACGTATGGGCGGCGGTACTTCATAATGTATAAAAATTAAATATGACTATATGTGTAGTTCAACATGAGTGCATTCCGCAAGCTGTTCTGGGCATGGATATTCTTTGTCAGGCCAAGTCCGGCATGGGTAAAACTGCTGTGTTCGTTTTGGCAACACTGCAGCAACTGGAGCCAACCGAAAATATTGTCTATGTGCTTGTTATGTGTCATACCCGCGAACTTGCATTTCAAATTAGTAAGGAGTATGAACGCTTTTCTAAGTACATGCCTTCTGTTAAGGTAATTTTCCAAAACAAAAACTTATGAAACAAAGAAAAAAAAGAAAAAGAAGAATGTATTATTTTTTTGTCTTACTGAAGGTTGGTGTTTTCTTCGGCGGTTTATCCATACAAAAAGACGAAGACACTTTGAAGAATGTCACGCCACACATAGTCGTTGGTACACCAGGACGAATTCTGGCTTTGATTCGTAATAAGAAGCTCAACTTGAAATACTTAAAGCATTTTATCCTTGATGAGTGCGACAAAATGTTAGAACAGCTTGGTATGTATAGGTTCATAACCTTAATTATTTTACAATCGTTTAAAATTAATCCGAAAACTTATGATAACAGAATAAATATGCTTGTCATTACCAAAAATCTTAACTAATATTCTAACCGAGATTTAAATATGTATTTGTTTTTTGTTCATAATGATGAATTTATTTGTTTCAGATATGCGTCGCGATGTACAGGAAATTTTTCGAAGTACGCCGCATGGAAAACAAGTCATGATGTTTTCAGCCACTCTTAGTAAAGAAATTCGTCCGGTTTGCAAGAAATTTATGCAAGATGTAAATATCGTCGGTTTATTCTACTTAAAAGTTTTTTCGCTAAAAATGATCTCACTTCCTAACCCGAGTAAGCCAATAAAACAAACCAATTTGAGAGTAACGACTACTGCGAGGCAAACACACAATTCGATTAAAACGCAAATTAACAAATACAAATAATAGAAAAGCAAGCGCGTATCACTTCAACAAAAAAAAAAAAAAAACACTAATGCCGCTAACATTAAATGGACTACAAATAGTGCTGCAGATATTAAAAGATTACACACGCCGACTTCATCAAGGGTTACAAGTTCAAGCTACACTCTAGACTGAATAAGGCATTCTGTGTCTGTACTCTGCAAACACACAGATGTTTCCCAATAACATTGTCAGGCTTCGTTTGGGAGACAATGCTAGTTCATGCAGCTATTCGACTAGTGAACGACGACATTTCATTTTTGTCAGCCGCCATTTGTTGGGTGCTGAAGTTGCTGTATTTAGGTAAAAAAAAAAGAAAAAAAATAATAAATACTAGCAAGGATATCTACTTCAGAAGTCATGGAAGCGGTTATATTTTATGGGCAATTGGAATTTGGAAATTGAGATTGATTAATCATAGATAAAAATCATTTGTATTAGATTTAAGCTTATACGTGTTTTGTCTCTTCGTTTCGCAATTTTAGCCCATGGAAGTTTATGTTGATGACGAAGCAAAATTAACTTTGCACGGTCTACAACAACATTACGTTAAGTTAAAGGAGATGGAGAAAAACAAAAAGCTTTTTGAATTATTGGACGTGCTCGAATTCAATCAAGTATGTTTCAACAGATTAAAAATGCATTTAAATGTTTTACCATGAACTTTTCCAGGTTGTAATTTTCGTAAAATCTGTTCAAAGATGTATAGCGCTTTCACAACTGTTAACTGAACAAAATTTCCCAGCAATTGGTATTCATCGTGGCATGACCCAAGAGGAACGTTTAGATCGCTATCAACAATTTAAAGACTTTCAGAAGCGAATATTGGTTGCGACCAATCTCTTTGGTCGTGGTATGGACATTGAACGGGTCAATATTGTATTTAACTACGATATGCCGGAAGATTCGGATACTTACTTACATCGTGTTGCGCGCGCTGGTCGGTTCGGTACCAAAGGATTGGCCATCACATTCGTTTCTGATGAAGCAGATGCAAAGATTCTTAACGAAGTGCAAGACAGATTTGACGTCAATATAACCGAATTACCAGACGAGATTGATTTATCATCTTATAGTAAGTTATCTCCAGCAGCCCAATTCATTTTTTACCCTAACAACTGTCTCTGCTTTTTCAGTTGAAGGACGATAAAAGCCGCATTCCTCGGTCTAAGTTCTTCGAGGAACACAATTTTAAAAAAAAACATTTTATTCATTACAAAACAAAAAACTGCATTGACTTCAAGGAAACACAAGCGAATTGGTAATTTTAACTATTAATTGCCTTTTAATCATACTCGTGCTCATCTATTTGATGCAGGAAATATTTTCAAAATTATGTATTGTACATTTGTATTGCAATGAATAAATTGTAAAAAATAAACACTGCAAATTACTAAAACAAGTCGTAGAAATAGTCCAGGCCCTGTCCCAGCTCCCATATAGAAATGCCAACGCCCAACTCGGTTGCCATCTTGATACGCTCATTAATGGAATAAAGTGTCGGATAGAAAACCGTATGGTGCCCAGAAATGGTTCTGCAAAAAACAAAAAATTTATTACCGACTCAATAAAAAAAGCATTTTACAACCGTATTTCGAAAAAGTTTTCAACATAGCGCTCCTCGAAACTTAAACGCTTTTTGACATGCTTCACGAGATCCAGATATTGGTGAGCCACAATAGAGCCGCCACCATCTGCTGTGTAGTCGTTGCCATACATATTTAGCCCCATAAGTATCTTTCTACGCTTTTCTTTGAAATCACTGCAATTAACTGGTGCTAGATTTTCAATGGTGCTTCGAATCCAGTCAAGTGGGGCGTTAGGTCCTAGTGTAACGACATGTAAACAATAAGGAACACTTGCAATGACGGCTCACCTGGATGTTGAATATTGGAGAAGTCGTACGTCATTAGTGAGAAGGCATAAACGGATTTATACAGAGATTCTAATTGCTTTTCCCCAAAGCCACCTCTCATTCCAGGCCTTAGTGGAGGAATCACAAGAATTAGGTAAAGACTTTTCTTTTGCAAAGCTGTAGCTAAAAGTTTGAATATTTCGATGATGGAAATCAACGATACTGGAAAATATTTGAAGCTCTTACACATTTCGCTGATTACTCGCTGAAGAATTACGTCATCTACAAATCCAGCAAGTTGCGACCACAACTCTAATACAACGCCATCGAAGCCGTACTGCAAGCAGGCATCAACTATGATCTTATTGACCTTGTCACGCTCTTCTCTGTAGCTGAGCAAAAGTGAATAATCTCGCTCAGTAAATTTCTCAAAAAGAATTCGTGGGAAGACTAAAAAGTAAACATTTATTAAAATTATAAAATCAATATGTTTTTTTCCAACATTTAGCTTCATTTGTCTCAGACTGGAAGCTATTTCTTCGGACATCCTTGAGCCATCCATCATCTATATCATGTTTTCCAGCGAGCAAATATTCATTGTCCTCTTTAATGATTTGAAACCACACCGGAGACAAAATATCAAATTTCTTTGCAAATATCTTTGCCACATCGTAGCCATGCGAGCTCCACTTTGAAAACAAATATTTTGAAGATGTTTAAAAGTTGTGTTGAAAAATTAAGAAGAATTACCGCAGTCACAAATCCTAATACTGTGCCGTTGAAACGGCGAAGGCTAGTGTCCTTGTAGTAGGCGGAGTTTTCGACTATTATATCCTTCGCTAGTGGACGAGGATCCACTAATTGTCGTTCAAAAACAGTGTGCTCTTGTGGACCCGTTCGCGGTTTAAGCTGTTTTGTACACTGCTTAACTTTATCACCTGGAGCAATAGTGCCAACAACTAGGTTGGCCAATACGCTAATAATTGAAACAAGGACTAATGCAAATATCTTGTACAGTTGCCGCATAATATTATTAATCCGTCTTTTGTTTTGAATTTTCAATTTGCTGATCCGAGAACGAGTTATCTGCTTACGTGAAGTTTGGAGATAAAACCGAACGAAATCTCAAAATTTTCTTTTAATATATGTATGTGAAATTATAATACATATATGTATGGTATATATCCCTAAATATGCTCTCCTTTATTTGAGATACAAATTTCTGATTCGCCAGCAGAAAAAATTAATTTGCGGCTTAAATTATTTGTTGGGAAAAAGTTTCAACTTTGTCAATTATAATTTCAGCTGATTTTTTCCTTCGAAGTGCTGCCAATTCGTTTAAAACCAACGTAGAAAAATTGGCAAAAATAACAGCATCTGAGCAACCCTGTACAAAGACAATAAATTTCCAACTACGACGCAGGAAAATGGCAAAATCCGTATTTTCCAAAAATCGTCAAAATTTTGCACGTGAAGTGAACTGCATATGGAAAATGCAGATGTTGCGAAAAAATTCCTACTTCCATTGGAATTCCTATGAAGCACATCTGGAGCGAATATCGCCATCAACCTTCCACTCATTGGAGATGTGTCTATTAAAAGCTGAGTGAAAGAGATCACTCTTCTATCACTATCACTGCCTACCTGGAATTCTTCCGCATGCACACACACATTAAGCCATTTTGATGCGGAAACCAAAGTATGTGGTTCTGTATCCATATATCATATAATACTTAATATGTATGTAAAATAATATGAAACTAATACCCCGATTCATAATTCAGAAAGTCTTCAGCTCATAGAAGAAGTCGCAGTTGTAGCTATTTTTGCTTTTACGAAAGTTTTTGTATATACTATGATTTTTAGTGCTGCCAAATTGTATTTATACAAAAAATTTAGCTTTAATGGTTATGTTGAATAATTGAAGACCTTGTTAAATGGTTTTTTGCAACCAAATTACTGTTTATAAATATAGGGAAAAACGTAAACAATTATCCGAAGATTATTTGTTACAGTTTTTTATTGTTTTTATTGCATTAAGTGCTGCATGAAATGTGAGAAAAATTTCTTTCATTTAAGAAGTTTGTAATGCTGCAACAATTTGTCGGCCATTAAAAAGACACATGAATACAGTGTGCATGCATGAATGCATGTAGAACTACAGAAGTAGCATGTAGTTAGTTTAAGCAGATTATATAAAAAAGTAAATATATTTTAGAATTATAATCATATACTATTTTGAGTATTTTCGCAATTAAATTTTCTAATTCGCGGCAAAAAATTTTCGAATTAAATGTAAATAAAAAACTACGAAAAGTAAATTATTAACTTTCTACATACATATGCACATTTTAATTGGTTATCATACACAATTTACTGAAAAATGCCATTTCTAATATGAGAATGCACCAACTTTTTTGAGACAACTCAACGACTGCTGTTGTCTTTCTGGTTAGCTTATCAATACTTAAACATGTTGTTGTGGCCCTTAGCAAAGACACCCAAGTAGACAGAACGTTGTCTTCACCAGCTGCTTGACGACGAGTAGTCTTTCTGGCTTGTAAAAGTTATCGCGCGATTAAAAAAGACAAGGACAACTATATAATAACTAAAAAAGATTTTGTGAATCAGGGTATTAAACATGTTGTGGCACTTAGCAAAGACACCAAAGTAGACAGAGCGTTGCCTTCACCAGCTGCTTGACGACGAGTAGTTTTTCTGGCTTGCAAAAGCTATCGCGCGATTAAAAAAATACAACGACAACAACTTAATAACACCTAAAAAAGACTGTGAATCAGGGTATAAATCTGTACGCAGATATAGTAAGTTTGGAAAGCGAATGTGTGTGCGCTTGTGTGGTTCGGTGTTTTCAAATCAGTTTCTATATTTAACCATATTAAATATAGTTTATTGGATGATTAATTTTTTCTTGCTACATTCATTCCTAGATTTTCGCCATTGTTTACTTAATTGAATAAATTATCATTACTTAGTTGTTAACAATTTATTCATATTACATTGTTTATATATGTATATATTTTATATATGTGTAAATCTTTTATCTTTTTTAATTTCCTTTGTAGTTGAAAAAGTGTCTATGTATGTAGTTGTAAAAAACCTAAAAATCTGTCGATGGTTCAAATAAGATGACAAAATTGATTCGTAAAAAATGACAATATTTCTTTTGTATTAATTTGCTGTATATATTGCGGTTTGTTTACGAAATACATTATAATCAACAAGTCGATTCTTCTTTATTTGTTAAAAATGAATTTGTTTTGCTTACGCGTTTAGTTTTATGGTAAAGAATTGTTTATTTAAATTAGTTATTAAAAATCTAAATGCTACTAACTGCAGTTTATGACTTCGAAGAGTTTTTAAGGTTTCAAATTTCTCATAGTTCAGTTTGTGTAGAGGTACAGCGATACAGATACATTTTAGCTTAACGTTAACAATCGATCACCGATTGCGAAACTTACAATCTTGGGATTCCTTTCTACTTATTGGCTAATTCGTTAAATGACCTACAAATTGTCGACCTTCTACGTACAACAGAGCAGCGAAGTGAATGTTTGGGGTTGTAGTTGGTTGGTTGGGGCGGGTCGGGGTACGGGCAATTTCACTTGCTGTTGTTGTAAGGAAGGCGCTTACATATAATTTAGTTTAAATTACGCAAGATTTCTTATAGAATTTTACAAAGTTTGCTCTTTCCTTTTGCTAATCAACTAAATTTTATTAAAATTATGCGATTATATGTATGTAATTATTACAATTTTCACGATCATGTACGACTATATTTTATTATACATACTATATAAGAATCTATTCAGGTTTAACATCAAAATCTCATTAGTTTATTTATACAATTATTATAAAATTTGTTGTGATTTGTGTTTGACTTTAAATATTCTTTTTGTTCTATAACATTGTTCTTTATTTAACGGGTAATTGGATTGCCAATGGACCATTCAATATCCGGAGGATGCGTGGCTGTTTTCTATGAACAGGAATTGAGATCAGACTTGCTTCTGTCTTCATGTTACTGAGATTAGGAAGAAAGCATGAAAGGAAAGAAGAAAGGCTCCTTCTTCCTTAAGAAAAGGAAAATCTAAGGTTATTGAAGTGTGTTGCGAACCAATCAATAATCAATGATCAGAAAAATTGGTTATGTGTGATAATAAATTGTGTTGCGTTGCATTTAGTCCCGGATCCATCATCAGCGTTACGCAAATGCGTAATAGTTCAATGGTTCGGGAATTTGAGGAAAACTTCATGTTGCCGAAACACACGAGGAAGCTTCAAGTGCAGAAGCCAAATGTAGGATCTACTGAGGAGTGTTCCGTATGAATGAGTAGATGAATTGCTAAAACTGGAAACCGAAACTCAAACATCTGATCCTCAAATCTGATCTCTGAAATGTTGGCTGGTCTTTTGGCGAGCTTCAAGGGTAAACTTTTGGCTTGAGTAGCAGCTGGAAATTTCGGATTATCCGAAAAGGACGCTCAGCCGAATTTTTGGGAACTCTGGCGAGCCGTGAAGCAGTCGTTCTGCCCAATTGTATAACAAGCTTCTGCGCCTGTGTAAATTTTGTGAAGCCACAACAAATCTTGGAAGCTATCGCTGCTTAATGTCCTTATAATAATAACCATTATCTCATGTTTTACATCTCAATTCCTCTTGAGATTTATTTTATTTAAATTTTCCTTTATTTCGTTATTTATTTAATGCATTTATTACAGTTTTTATTTATGAATTTTGTTGTAATTATTTTATTTTATTCAACATATTCATTCATCATTTATTTATAATTATACTTAATAATGTAATAAATATTTGTAATCATTTGCAAATTTCATAATAACATAATCAATGAAATTTACAAGTTTTTGAAACATTCTTTGTATTTATTTTGCAATTTACAGTTTATTTATATTTTGTTTTGCAAAACATTTTATTTATTATTGATATTTCTTAGTTTATAAATTGTATATATTTACGTAGACAATTAGATAATTAAGTGTATTTTTTCCCTCTTTCATACGCTAAATTCTTATTGTAGAAATTACAAGATTTTCTTAACAGTTTAAAAGTGTTCTTAGTCGAAATATGTACAAAGAAATTTTACATAGATTCAAAATAAAATAGTTGATATGTTTTTTAGTAAGTTTTTAGTTGAAAGAATAAATAGTAATAAAAGAAAAGTCAAGTGTACGTTTCCAGTGCTGCTTTCGTCGCACTTTTTGCAGAGTTTTATTTGTTTATTTGGCTTTTATATTGGTCCAGGCTCCATTAATTTAATGTTTCAGTTCGGTTCTTTTACTTAAATTTGCTGAGATGTTCTACTATGATTAGCGTTGTTATTTCTACTGTTAATATAACGGGTTTTTATTTGTTTTTTTGGCTGCTTTTTTGGCGCATTGTGTAAGTTTTTTGTTCTATTGCAGTGCAGTTGAGTTGTGAAAGTGGAACAAAAGCATCGAAAAGAAATAATTTTAATTGCCATTGAGTCTGATTGCCATGAATTAGTTACATTTTATTGTTATAAGTTTTGTATTATGCAATTTTTCACAAACATATTTGTTATAAAAACCTTTTTCAGACTTTCTTTTAAAAATTTTGTTTATAAAAATTAGAAAAAATGCAAAAATAATTACAATGGAAGAGTTTTCTAAGTTTCCTAACTATATTTTTATATATGTATGTATGTATTTTTGCATTGCATTAAACCGATTTTCTCCGTTGTTTCCTTAAATTTTACGGTTATTTTCAGAACTTAAAAGGATTTCAATTTAGATTTTTATTTATGTAATAGAATGTGGATTCCTTCACACGTAATAACATTTATGTATATTGTTTATGCCTGTGTTTGCATGTGTTATACTACTGCTTTATATATTTGTGTATTACATAGTTTTACATTATAATTTACTAATGTTGAAAAGTGTCGTTATTCCGTGTCGTTATTCATTTTTTTTAGACTTTGACAACCAGCAAAAAGATGAGCTTTTTTCGTTTGCATTCGCACTCACACGCACACACACACAAATACACAACAGAGCAGAAACACTCGCTTACAAATCTCACTCTCTGATTTTGTTTTCTTCTCACACTTCCTCCGCTTACACGGCTATAATTAATTAGCTCGATGTGCAGTTGTAGGGATCGTCGGTGCGAAAGTTGGGATGATCTTCGTAGGGCTTCAACCCGGCGGCCTTCTTTTCGTCTCGCACCTTCTCCACCTGCTGCATGACGCGCAGAAAGTTGCCGCCGGCCAACTTTGCCAAGTCGTCGATGGACCAGCCGACGCCGAGCAGTTCAGCGAATAGCGTTGGATATGTTGAAACGTCCTCGAGTCCTTTGGGTGTGCTGCGTTCGATGGCGTGGAAGAGAATAGGAAAAACAAATGCGTGTTAGCGAAAAAGTTTAACAAACAAACGAACGAAAAAGGGCAAGGGAAATAACAAATGCGCATAACTTTTACGCTGCTTAATCAATTAAATATGCAGGATTATTTTTGGTATTTCTTCATTTCTTCATATTGATTTCTTTTCTTCTTTCAGTGTCGGTGTTTCGTTTTCTTCCTTACGTATCGAATACATATATTACATGAAATGTAATTTAACAGAAGCGACAAATACACGGACTCCCATCAGAATACACAATTCGCATCAGAACGATTCCGTTTTCCAATCGGACATGAAAATCCAATGCGCAGTGTTGTCATGGTAGTCGGCAATTTTAGCGAATGATTCGGAACAGCGTTCGCTTGTATTCGTTACAGTTTTCTTACGTGCATCAAAATTTGCAATGAATACATTTAAGAATACCGCAATCAATTGTTTTTGCGATAGTATTTAATAGTTCATTCGACTATTATTATTTCATTAATATTCAGTTGATTTGTGTTAACCGTATTTTAAGGATTAATTCTTTTTTAAGTGTCTTCATTCGACAGCCAAAAAAATAACATGAACAACGATCATTTAAAAATCAAGAAAATTATTCATATTACGTATAGACAATTACTGCATTACACTGTATATATATATAAATACATAATAATATTAAATAATTAACATTTTTGCTTTTGTAATCCATGGAAAAACAATTCACAATTTCAATTACATTTGTATTTCTCGATGAGAATTGTTCACTGTAGAATCTTAGAATCTTCTTGTTGTGCATTGAGAGCAGACAGAAGAAGAAGCGAAGCGATCTTTAAGATTAATGAAGTCCATATATTTGCTGAAAAACAAATCCGCCGACGTCGGTGTCAGGTGCGAAAAGTGAAGCAAGTGACTGGGCGGAAATTCCGCTGACAGGAAAAAACCACACGCAGCCAAACAGAATCTGTGATGAAAGCAGCCACTTCGAAGGCGTTTGCTAGTAAAAAGGGGTGTGAGAGGGGTTGACTGCCGAAGTTGTGTGGGTGGCGTTGCGATACTTTCTGTCGTTGTTTATTATTCGAACCAACAAACGAAGTACACTTTTCAAGCTTCAAGAAACACACTTTTAGACACGCATAAATTTATGGAAAACCGCCATACAGACAGACCGACAGAGACCGACAGAGACCAACATCGATTGACAGCTGAATGCGAAGTGCTGAAGCTCATTGATGGAAAATCAAACGGAGAAAGAACGATTCTCCAGCAAATCCATGAATAAACTAAATTTAAAAGTGTAACGTTTACCTTTTTCTTTGTGTTTGCTATTTTCTTTGATATTGAACATTTCAACAAATAGAAAAACCTTTGAAATCGATTGTTATATCTTCGTTTCATTTGTTGAAATTATATTTTCTTTTATGTGGTTGTTTGTGACGCATTTTATAGCTTCTTCTCGTCGGTGACCGAAACCCATAAATAATCACCAACTCTGGCTTTTAATTACCCCAAAATATTATGGAAATCGACTGCACATTGATAAAAGCAATAAAATTACAACAACGACGACGACAACTGCTAACTTCAGCTGCATCTTCAACACACCGCAAGCGTCCTTTCTTTTCCCCTTTTCACCATATCAAATCAAGATAAATAAAACATAATCTCCATAAACAGATATTTTCCAATATCGTTGAAGATAAAATTTATGAGTTACGGAAGTCGAAGGACACAGGTGAAAATCAAGGATAAAATAACTTTAAACAAGGATCTTCATAAACAAACATTAAGTTAGATGGAACTGTTTTTTATTTAGGCTTTCTACGAAAATATTTTACTGCAAATTAATATGCAATAATACAAAGATAATTTATGGCAAACTTCCAGGTGCTAAATAAATTCATGTGCGAAAAGCAGTGTGCGGTGCTATTGAATTATAATGAAAGTATTTATGACTTTTTTAAAAACTGAAATATAAGGTATAACTTTCAATAAACACAACCCAATAAAAAGGTCCTCGTTGGTTACGTAAATCCGTAGTTACGTCAATTACGTAACTTAATACGAAACCCTACAAACGCACATCTTTAACATTTTGAACAATTCTCTAGACAATCAGATTGGTCGCATTCACGAGCGTGGGCAGCAAAAAATAATTTAGAGCAACGAATCTGTTTGATTTTCCTCGTGGTTAGATTATTTTTTCTTGTTTTGTATGAAATTAAAATATATTAAATAAATTGCATGAAACGTCTTTAAAAAAATAATAGCAAATTCAATAGCAATGTGTGTTTAGTGTCGAAAGTACACTGAAGTTTTGAGAAGCGCTGTGAATGGACGGAATGAAGTGAATACGTTTCTAGATGTAACATTTGGAGATATTTACAGAAGCGAAGACTGCTAAATATTAGGCCAAACATGATGCATGAATTTTGTTGCATTATTACAAAACAAAAACATTTTACGAAATACTTTTTTGTTTATTGTTCAGAAAAGAAGCCATTTGAAAGGATTACAAATAAACAAGGAAATGCGAAAGCGCAGATGAGTTTGTATTGCAACTGGCATGAATTTGATTTAGAACACAACAACTATGCCACGCTGTTCAGCTGTGCTTTCAACTGGACTCAGATGATCAATTTTACGGCGCTTGGGGAGGTGGAAAGCAAGATTTATTGATGCGAGCAACTCCTCCACTTGTCAAAGTGCTAATAAATCAGGAGTTGTGTTGTTTCGGTTAGCGTTACTCTTGTTGTTGGTGGTTTAATCGAACTTTTGCGGTTGCTTGTTGTTGCACAATTAAGCAACATTTTATTAGCAACAGAAAAAAGCATCACTTCAATGCACATGATTGATTGGAACGGTGGAAACAGAAGTTTTTGTAGACAGCATTTGAAAAGATTATAAAAAATTACATCTGAAAATTAATCCAATTATTTATGGACTTTTTAACTATTTATTTTGTTTAGAGCTTAAATGATTGAAATAAATGAAAGCAGCCATTAAAAAATATCGAATATTTTCATTGATAAATCCATTTATGGATAAGTATCATTTAATGGTTTTCAAATACGAATTTTAAACAATTTCACATAATAAAGCAAGAGAATTTTAAAATTTTTTAAATGCATAATTTGCGTCGTTTTACGATAATCGCTTTAGCTGCGGCCAAGCACCATGAAAATATCACCATCGCTGCTGCAAATTGACCACAGCAAACACTAACGACAACAAAATCAGCCAACAACCAACAATAGCCAAATTTAGCTAAAAATTCGTGCAAATTGAATGATTTGTGCAGCGCGTCGCCTTCGATTTAGCCTTCGTTTATTCATGGATTTAATCGTTTCATGCTACCCAACAAGCACTTTTTTCAAAACTTTGCAATTGTTTATGTTCCCAATTTGAGAATGTATGAAATTCTCAGATTATTATCGAATTCAAAATAAATTATTTCTCACATATTTCAAACTTATTTGAGGTTAAATTGAGATCGATTTGTAATTATGTGAAATTGACACCCAGATTTGCACATCACTAACAGAAAGTCGCATCTCTATTTAATAAAATAAAAACAGTGAAGCGTGAAAAAGTAATTAAAAGTTATTATTAAATAAGTTAATAAAGATATTAGTATTACATGTAATCTCTATATATAAAAATCAATTGCTGTGCGTTAGTCTCGCTAAAACTCAAGAACGGTTGAACGAATTTATCTTATGTTGGTCTTGAAATGTTCGTTGAGGTCCAGGAAAGGTTTAAACGGAGAGAAAAATTCGAATAATTGCTGGGAATATCCTAAAAACAGCGTTTTTCTTTTTCCCATTTAAACTGTGAAAACTGACATTTCATATGACTGACATTTCAAATAAATTTCAATTACTTCATATTAAATGGGTGTAGCGGGAAATTTTCTCACTCTGGATATTTACAATTTACGATGCCGAGGAGAAGACGACTTGACTTAGGTCAAGCATGGACGCTGGTATATATTCATGGTATATACATATATAAAAATAAGTTGCATAAGTTGTGTTAGTAATGGATGTTCTCTGGAATGCGTGAACCGATAAATTTCGACGTAAACCAGGCTCCTGCGTCAATCGACAAGGAGAATTAGAATTGTAGCTCAATAAAATTTGATAAAGATCAATATCAATTTGAGAGTTAATGGGCGTTTTTCTTCGGAAAAGCCATTATTATCATATCAGTATTAATTTAAAGGTTAGCAACTGACTTTTGAGAACGTAGTGTAATATCAAAACTCCCAAATGCATTTCCAAGAAAATGTTTGCTGGGTAGTCCCTCATAAACAAATGTATGTAGGTGTTTCACAGCTGGAATCATCACGGGTGCATTTGGATATCGTAATTGTTTTGTTGTTATTATTCTGCAAGATTGTATTGTTGCTGCTGTTGTGTTATCATTTGATTCGCTTGCATTGGACACGTAGCTTTTGATCGCGCGACTGATATGTGTGTGCAAACACTCCAAGAGCGAGGGAGAGAGAGAGAGAGAGAAATAGAGAGAGAGAGAGAAAGACCGGAGCAAGAACGATAACATTTGGTGATGCGTTGTCATGCGTCGCTCGGTAACGAATTTTGTTCTTTATTATTTATTTATGTAATTTAGTTGTATTTGTTGCTTTCATTGATGCTGCTGCTCTGGTTGTCGGTTTTCTTTTGTTGGTAGCCACAGCAGATGTCATTAGATGACAGCGTGATGCATGTGACATGCGCCAAAAATCAGTAGCGACAAATCTAACCACAAACAACTGATTTAAGAACGCGAACTGATTTTTCTGTACCTTGATTTCAACTTCGCCGAATAATTTATTTGCACTTCCCATGCATTTAAAGCAATTTATTATTAACACGCGACTAACACTGAAAAATACCAATGCAAATTATCGTTATATTTTCATTGATTCCGCTTTCTGACTCACTCTAACCATCGCAATGGACTAACATAATTTGTTTAAATTAAAATTTATGATTTTTTTTTGGTCATATTCAAAATATATATGACATATATACTGAATCCGCTATTAATAAACGACATAAATTCAACAATTTCCGTTATTTGCATCAACATGACATTTGATTTTGTTTAATATGTGGTGCTCTTGCTTTACTCTCATTGTTGAATTTTCTTTTATAAACTCATTGCGAATGGCGTTAGCTGAATTAAGCACCCTTCTTCGTCTCCTCCCGCTCTGAAATGACTGCTGCACGGTTTTCGATGTTGTGGCCTAACGCTCAGCCGCCGCAGCTGTTTATCCTCTCTGTGAAAATGAAATTTGATTGCTTTTGGACTAAATAACTGGTTTGTGGGCTCCAGGCTGGACGTGGTTACGCATACGCTATGTACATAAATAAATACTTGGCTAAATTAGGGACAAAGCATGCCTCCATCTCTCTCGGTATGCCTAAATCGCGCTCTCCTTCGCTTTCCATCTGCCTCTTGATAATGCGATTTAAATTTTTCATTAAAATCAAATAATTTTCATTTTTAATCCAGTGCAAGTGATCATTTAGCTCATTAAAATATGTGAAATAATTATGAAAAGTTAAATGAAGTGGCTGTTATTTTTAGAAAACAATGAAGTAAAAGCGATTGATGTTACAATTTAATTTATATAACATTTTTGAACTAGAACACCCATAAAAAACGAACGTCTGATGCGATGAATTTACATAGAATTTTTTGTCGATAGAAATAAAAGAAAACCAAATGTTAAACTTTAGATTAGATTACACTGCAAAATCAATCATAAGGGAACATTTATTTTATCCAAACGAACGGGCATTTCTTACAAATAAAGACATTTCCACTTACAAATTGATTCCATCGAATCCCGCGCCGAGGCCAACATGATCGATGCCGGCGATGCGTTTGATGTGATTTATATGAGCTGCCGTCGAAGGAAGGATTCACAGGATGTGGAAATGAAGCCATCATCGACATCGATTGTTATGGTGTGTAGTCGGTTGTTACGTGCGCGTGTGTGTGTGTCAGCGCGGAATCGCATTTCAATTTCGAATTTTTCCGGTTGACGACGTTATTCGTTACACGCACCAAAAAAGCGATGACAGACGGGAATAAAGGAGAGAAAGAAAATTTATTATCAATGATAGCAGACAGTTTGCAATTATTGAAAAATAATGAAATGTAAATGCAGTCATTTAAAAATACCTAAGAAACATGTTATTACGTTTCACTGATTGCGACTTACCGACTGCGTCGTGAACCGTTGAATTGTTGCTGCAAGACAAGAACTTCGAGTAGAAGTTGACCATGACGAGGCCGCCATTTTTAGCCAGCGACTGCAGCATATCGTCCTGAACGTTTCGGCTTGAGTTGCAGACTTCGTAGGCCGACGAATGCGAGAAGATTACCGGCGCTTCGCTCACCTCAAGGGCGTCGCGCATCGTTCCCGTGGAAACGTGCGACAGATCGACCATCATTCCGAGTCGGTTCATCTCCCGAATAATTGTCTGTAATAACAGGATAAGCCAGAGAGAGAAAAACATACAATATAATCGAAAATAAAAGTTTTTCAAAGGCAAATGTTTCAAACTATCCGTAAACATATTTAAGCAATCGGCACTTAAATCCAATATTCGTACGGTTTTTTTAAGGGTCAGATGGCAACCAAGGGCAATAGATCTGCCGAGATATCTTGCGCTAGGAAATCCTAGCTTATCAAAGGTGGCGGTGGACTGGGCGACATTACATCTACCAGGAAACCTACATAATCGTACATGAGACCTGTACATACTACCTTTATCTTTCTACCTAAACAACCTTTGCGTAGCTCTCCTAAGCCGGACAACAAAAAGCGGAAATGAGTAGTAAAATAAAGGTAAGGCTGAAAGAAGCCTCTCGTCTCTTTTGCGACTTAATCAGAAATCGCCTTATAAAATACTAGGATAGCTTTTGCCTAGAATTCATTACCCAAGGACTAAGTCTTAGCTCATCCTTGCCAAAGACATCCCGAGATAACCAGTCGGACACATCTGGATATCAAAATATGAAAAAAGATAAGGATCGACTTCTTAACTGTATAAGACTACGGAATTAAAAGTGTTTCTTATAGAGGAGAAACTGCAACCGAACGGTAAATACTTCCTATTCACATTTCTTTACAATTGTCTGGAGTCTAGGCAAGCAGGAAATCAAGATTCTGTGGGCCACCATGTACGCCAAGCTGAAGATATTTACGTAAGCGCAAGTAGAAGCAGTTATCGAAGGGTTGGACGACCTCCTATCAGGCATCCCTAACTTGGCTCAGCTGCAACTTTAAGGCAGACTAACATCATCCAATGGCCCGTACCGTACAGCTTAATCTGAAAATGTGATACATGCAGGTACCAGAGAGGTGAAAGGACTGCGTCTAATCGCGTACCGAACTTTCTATGACCTAAACTGTAGCCAACCTCGTACATCTATAAAAATTGCAAAAATCAGGGCTTCCTTTGAGTTGACTTACTATACTGACCTGAAATCAATGAGGGTAGTGGATGCAACTGGATGCGGCTCGATTGAGGTGTAGTTTAAGTTAAGTATAAGTAATAGAACCTCCAACTTCGTTTTGCCATTCTAGACAAAACTTGAGGATGGAAGGATGTACGGTTTTCAACCGGAGGCTGTTGAGTTGCTCCGATATAGTCTCTATAGTATACTAAAATCACCAATTTATAGAAATCGTTTTGGAACAGATTTGACTCGAATCAAGTCGGTATTTTTGTTCTAACTAAAGTATCCTTCCTACGAAATGCTAGCCACCTCAAGATTAGAGATTGCAGTAGATAGCTTCGAGAAAGGGATGAATCTTTCGTTTAATATCTCCTGACTGGTCTCCAGATGAAGGAAGTCCTATTCACTCACGTGGGCAGAGGAACTCGTTGAGCGAAGAAGAACTATCAGGCGTGTTCTTAATCAAAGTTTCTATGGAAAAACTAGCAACCGTATAATGATTGGCTAAAACTTGACTGAAAACAATCAGATTCGCTAAAAAGAATTCATAGAAATCTTTCTGTGAATCAACTAAGAACATAAACGACTCCTTCAGACCTTCTAAGCTCTCATCTTTAACCCATTCATACCCGCATCAAACGAAGACTTTCTCTTGTCGAGACGCCTTTCCACTGAGGTAGGGATACCACAGATGAGAGAATCTACAGGGAAACCAATACATGTAGTAACATCCGATTATAGTTTAGACAAATGAGGGTATTATAATGCAGTGTTTGCTGCTTATATGTCGGAGCTGTCTTAGGTTAAACCTAGACGTACAAGGTGGGAAAAACCGACTGTAGTTTTTATTCCTAAGTGACGTAAGACTGGACATAAATCCGCAAAAAAATACAGGTCAATTTGCCTATCCTCTTTTACCCTAAAAAACATCGAACGTGTTCTACGCTGTGAAAAAAGAAGTGAACTAGATATCGATCACATTTCAACTTGGGAGGTTAAGGTTAAATCTGCTGAGACAGCACTACATGTTCTTATTCGTGCTATTGAGCCCAGTTTCTAGTTCAAACAATTCTCATTAAGGGCCTTGCCGGACATTGAAGCACCTATCAATAACATTAGCCTGGAAAACCTTTGAGGCTCGATAAAGTCTCTATGTGTAAAGACTAGAACTTGTCTCTGCGTTGTAGTCAACAGGTGCTCATATAACAACAGACACGGAAAGGGGAGCTTGCAATGGAGTACTTGTATTATCCTAATTGATTTGGATATGGTTATAAAAATATGCTAAATCAATGTAGTTGCATACGCGGATGATGCAGTCATCCTCCTATCATATTTCTTATTTATGGTCTTTACCAAGGCAGTGGAAAGTACTTGAGTATTATCGTGGAAGCCAAACTGAGCAGGAAACTAAACATTGAGCATTCAGAAAGCGTGTGTGGCCTACTCCTGCGAGATGTTTTCTGGAAGAATCTGGCGCCTCAAATAGCATAGTCGTTTGGTCCTATAAGACTTTGGTTAAGTCTATTCTAACCTATGGAACTTTGCTGTGATGGACAACAACTTTCAAAGCCTTCCGTTTAATACTTCCAATGCTCGCGCCTACGTACAATGCAACGAACTTCATGCGATGGCGATGGTGGAGTCCTAAGGTGCTGTCCAACGGATGCTCCGAACACCATTCTAAATCTTCATCCTGCTGATTTGCAGATTAGATATATAGCTGCAGTAAGTTCCTCTTGAGGTAAGATAGCTCGGTAATTGGAAATCCGGTATAGGTGTTCATAGTAATCTCTTGCAACTGCTAGACGGAGCGGAAAGAGACTACCTAAGACCAGTAACAAGCTTTAATCATAAATTCCAAGCTATTTTCCCCTCAAGAGTTGCGTGGAACGGGGCCCATATTGCAGACAAATTTTAGTACACTGCTTTTACAGATGAGTCAAAGATGTTGCTAGGAGTGGAAACAGGAGTTTTCGCTGCACAAATGTAGTCAAATGTCTACTGAGGACTACCAAATCGTGCAATATGTGTTTCCTTCAGGTCAATGATTGGGGATCTTCCTAATCACTTCGTATGTCCAGCCTACACCAAATGGGAGAGGCCTTTTTACGACAACGGCAGGTCTAATTATCGCATATCCAGGACTAGAAACTATACCTCACGGCTGATTGCATCAATGACTGATCACTGGATGTTAGGAAGAATCGCCCGCCCCAATAATACATTCTGAGGAGATGATAATTAGACGGAAATATTACCTTAGCCGGCGGTGTTACAAAGTAGATTATCCTCGTCTTAGGAAGGCTCTTGATGATAACCTAGGGAATCTTTCGCATATTAAACGAGTTGGCTGTAGTTCAAGAGCAACATCGTTCCACATACACCTCTATTGCCGTTACAGTTCAAGGACCTAAAAAAACTAACTGACTAGAATAAATACTATCTAACTGACGAATAAATACTAGTCGCCAACGCCAAAGGACGGCACAAAATACTTTTATGGTGTTGTTATGAAAACAAAGGTAACTGAGCCTGATGTCGTGAGTATGAGAGAGTGTGGGGATTATGTACTTTACCTGTCACTCTCGCAGGAAAATTAGGCGGAACCTTTGATTAATCTCGTTTTTAATTGAGGTGATAGTTCCAATTCAATGCAAATACAATATGGCCCAAGTTTTAAACCGTGAAATCTAAGTAATTCGGTCTTAAATTTACAATTTGTAATCATTGACGATTCATTGCAATTTGCCAGCGTTGCCACCAGACAAAAGCAGACAAATTAAACTTAATTAATGCAGAATCAGTGCAATCACAAGACTGTTAAGACAATCATGAGAGGCTGTGAGGGGGATACAGACAGAGTGAATGTGAGATTGTGATTACATAGATGACTGCGTGTTTCTCCCCGCCATAATGCAAACTTTTGCCATTGACAGCTTCGCGAACTTCAGACATCACTCATGACAAGACAATCGACAAACCATCGGCGACCATAATTAAACCGTAATGAAAATGCTTGCATTATCTCCGCTAATCCAGAGCGGCTCGAGATTAAAGCCTCCATTGACGATAAATCATTTGATAATCAGTAGGAAATTCAAATACGCACGCACAAAGCCACATCCGTTTAATAGTTGGTTTGAAAGCTGCTTTCGAAGGTGTTCTGGGGAACGGGTTCCATGTATTTGTGAATAGATGAGGACAAAGAGAGAAATCAACAAAGGCGCAGTAGTTGAAGCACACTTTAGCTGAGTTTACAGAGTGTGGAGAAGAATTTAAAGTGAGTTAATAAAAAAAAGGAATTAAATACAAATTAATTTCTATAACAATTTATTCTAATCCTAATTGACACTAATAACATTTGTTCAAAAGCTATTTTATTGTGTGTAGTTAAAAAAATTAATTGATGTTATAACAAAAACGAAGTAATCCAAAATTAGCGTACGATGTACGAACAACACGATCGCTGTGATACGACGGAGTGTTCGGCATGCGATCGTTACTTCGGCTGCATATTGTTCGGGTCATTTGCGTTTAGGTATATTTTAGAATCTTCAATACACAGACACAACAACAAAAACATCTACAACGAACGCAGTAAATATCAGTCTGCAAACCGTTATTCATGCGGAATTATTTGACTCGCGACGAGGTGCGAGGATGAGCAGCAGTCGTCAGTCGCTTATAAAAAACCAATGACGCTGACAAAAATAATTGATGCTTCCTTGGAAGCTTTTCGCCTCATTAGCTCATGAATTGGAGCAGCGCACATCATCAGCCGAGGAATCGTCGCAGATCTCAGAATTTATTTATTTTCTGGCTGAATTACAACACCTCCCACGACGCGTTTTTAGCAATTCGATTTATTACAGTTCTACGGGGTTTTTTTGGCTGCACTGTCGGGGCTCCGTCGAGTGCTAGTGATTGGAAGATAAATTTGCGCGTCTGGCAAAGTTTCCTCAGTTGGCACCGGATCCGGGCGGAGGTCGGACCGGGAATGAAATCCATTCCGCAAATTAATTCCCCGCATTCGGAAATCAATTTCTACGGCTTTCTTTCTATAGTTTTTCGCACTTTTTAAGGTTTTTGTTTGCGCGGCGAATTGAGTTTTTTTCCACTCGTCCTCAAAAGCAGTAAAAATGATATGAAAAATTAGATCTATTTTTAATTCTCTCTTAATTTTTTTACTTCTTTTTTTGTATATCCAACAAATTTCGTCATAATCACATTTTAAATTTTTACAGTTTATTTTTTTTTTTTTTTTGTTACTTATTTTATTCGTTCAATTATTATTGAAGTTCTGTAATTTTCGATTATGCTTAAAAGCGAAATTTGATTTTGAATTTAGCAAAAGTTTTGATAATTTTGACAGTTGACACAAAAAAAATATTTGTTTTACTTCCAAATAAATAGTGAAATTCGCTGCAATTGAAAAGTTTTTTCGCTTTTTTCAAACGTCGGTTAAAACGTCACTGTTAAAAACAGCAGAAAACCCCCCAAAAAAAACTCGTCTCAATTGAATATCGAGAAACGGTAAAAAATCCCCTTATTTTTTGAACTTTTAACTTTCGCTGGGAACTTTAAACCTTAGCTTTATTTGTGGTTAAAAGTTTCTTTCGGTCTCTTTTTCGCAATGCTCAAAACTCGAAGTTCAACGAAAACAAAACGTGGGTAAAACTACAAAATTTACAAAGTTTTTCCTACTTTTTTCTTCATTTCTGTGAATTTGCAGACTTACGGCCGGGGAAGCGAAGGGGAACACGGAAAGTGCACAACTTTGCAACGTGGATCGCCACATTTCCATTGGGGCAAAAGTCTGGCAACGCTGTGTCACATGCAAACACAAAATACAAGCCGAAAGTATCAAAAACATGTTTCGTTAATTTATAAAACTTTAAGTACTTAAAATAGGTTTCTAAATCCGGCAAAAACTCAAATTGAAATGTAAACAAAAAAACTCAGACAAGAAGAAAATAACCGAAATTGAAGAATAAAAATAACAGAAAAGTAGAGAATTGACTGAGACTAAATTTTCATGGTAAAAGTGAATTTAGAAACATAAATAAAATAGCATAAAGCAACATGACATAATCTAATAATATGTTTAAAGAAAATAATAATAATACACAATTTATAGAGAAATAATGTAAAAAAATAATGTAAAAGACCCTAATTTCATACTAAATCACGGCGAGCGAACGTGCGTGACTACATCGAGAGCGATGCTCTCGCGCTCAACGAAAGCTTTTAACGTCATCGTTTAATGAAGCTTCCGTCATCGTTGGAAATTGAAATGACAATCACTTGGTTCGTGGTTCGTTTCTTAAGTCTTCAATGAGATTGTGTGTGTGAAATGTTTTTACTTTGCGCTTTAATTGCTTGGAATTCATTATAAAGAGAAAAATTAAACTTTATTCTACAAGTCTAAATGAAACGTAAAAATTAATTTTATAATCTGAATTAATGAAATGAAATAAAATAAGCAAAAAAAATCTAGAAGCACAATATTTTATTTATATCTATAAAAAGCAATTAAATAAGATTGCATTAAATGTAAAACATTAAAGACACGAAGAAAAGGAATTTTACTTATTAAAATGACATTGTAAAGAAAATCTGTTCGTCTGTGTTGTCGGTCGACATGTTGAACAACACAATGACACGATAAACAACAACAATAATGACAACGTCAACACAATGAAAATAGGAAAAAAGAGAAAACACCAACCACAGAGATTCCCATTTGTTCATCATGAAAACTTAAGCAGCTCATAGAAAATAAAGATGAAGATGAAGATTCAGCTGAAGCCATTCAAGGAACGTTCGCTCTTTCAACAAGGGTAGAAAGAAAGGAGCGACGACAGTGAAGCCGCAGGGAGAGAGCGAGAGCGAGAGAGCAGCTTAAGGCATAATTGCTGTGTCGCATGTATGTGTGAACGTACGTGAAGACAGTACAGGACAAGACAGGACAGGACACGACAAGACAAGCAACAGGCCAACAATGAGAGCAAAATGAATAGGAGATGAAGAATAATAATAATAAAAGTAATATAAGAAGAAGAAGTGAATTAAAACGGGGCAAAGACGAAGATGAAGACGTACACGAAGACAGGATTGTTAATAGAAACGAGGAAATCATCGTTAAAGGACATCGTTTATGGATCGAGCAAGATTTCGTCTATGTCATGTGTGCATGAAGTCAGACACAAAAAAACAGACGACGAATGAGGTTCGCACAGTCTCCTGAATGGACAGATTTTGACGTTTGTGTGAGTGACGGGAAGGGAATGGAAGGGGCGGGAGGAGGGCGACACGAGAGACAATGAGGTATAAATGCAATGGCGGAATTTGACATTAATGTCAAACGATGTGCACGGATGTGATTCTCGTCATATTTCAGATTCATTATTAGAAAGTCACTTTCTTCGTACATTTGCTGTTGTGTCTATTATCCGCTGTGCATTTCTTGTTCGCCACTCCACAAAACGATAACCTACATTTTTACTAACAGCTTCAGCAAAATTAAAAAGGGGAAAATTATGGGAAAAAATGGTTGTCATATCAATTTCTGTATTATTCATGTTCTGTAATTTATATTTAGCTTGAGTATATTTAATTTCTCCTTTAAACAATTTCACAATATAAAAAAAAATACAACAAAATTCATGTTTTGTTTGCGTTCTCTTCTAACACTCCTTTTAAATCGGATTTAAAGATGTTGAAGAATGGAAACAACAGCAACAGGAGAAGGCATCAATAATGGCTGCTCTTAAGGCATTATGTGTGCTTGTGCTTCTTCTTTTTCTTTTGGAGTTGTTACGAGAGCGACGTGTGTGAGAGTTGGAGCCACAGCTCAGCGAGGCGTCCCAATAGAAACTCTGTTCTCTACGATGACGGAGTCGTCGAGGATGTCTTCGATGACATTGTCCACAACATACAGGACAACACTGCGGACAAAGAAGTTTTCGTTCATGCGGCCCTCAGTGGACTTAAACGAATTCATTTCGACAACAGTATGAATAAAATATGAATGTAAAGAATTTATTAAAATTCATAAAATATTACTTTTCCAAATTCTCATTTAAAGGAAAATCCTGCATGAAATAAAGGTGACATGTCTTGTGGAAAGGCGTCGATGACAATTTCGATGACATGTCATCAGAGAATTTTGCTGTCATCGAAGCTGCGTCACTGGGACAGCTTCCAATGGGTTTCATTTCGCAAGTCTCTCATTGGAATGTTCGTAAGTAGAGAGCGAGAGCGAAGACTACTTTTTTTAAATTGTATGCTTCTTATTTACTGAAATAAACGCTTTTCGTTCGTCTGCTCGTGTTTTTTATGGAATAATAAACAAGATGACGATAGAAAAAACTAAGATCAAGATTTTATAGCAAACATTTTAATGACATTTCCCTTTGTGCAAAGTTCCTTCGACTGCCAATCGTCATCTCAACTTCTTTGCTTTTTCGAATGTCGTTTAAAAAAAGATTTCTCCTGTTTTTACGTTACTTCTGTAACGAGTTGCAGATGTAAAAACTTTGGAAATAGCCAACAGACAGACTCATTGATAGATTGAACAGGAAAAACAACAACAGCAAGAAATAAAACTGCAAGTGCAATAAATAATAGAAGCAACAACAACAACAACAACAATCACAATCGTAACTAGAGTCGTAACAAGCGAAACGATTTGCTGAAAGACTCGCACTGAACGTTTTATTTTTCATTTTCATACCTTTTAAAAGCAATCTCAAGCATCGATGCTTCTAGTAGATCCCCGTGCTCTCGCCTTAAACCCTAGAACACACATCACCAACACTTGCCAACTATCTGCTGAGAGAACGAAAGGCAGACACGGAACGGAGAGTGATGTGCATGCTGACAAATGCCACTCGATGCCGAACGCCGAATGCCGATTGTCGATTGCCGCCTTCGGTCTGCTGATCAGCTGTTCCAATCAGCATCGCTTAGAAAGCAGTCAGTCAGTCGTACGAATCGCTGCGTCTCTGTTCTGGTGCTCGGCTGTTGATGATAAACTCCAGGAAATTTCTCCTTGATCCTGGGTGTGGTGATAAGATGAAGATAAGAGGAGGAAGAGGAGGAGGAAGAAGGGGTTTAGGAGCTGTTATTGGATCAGTGAAGACAACGAGCTGAATGAAAGCCGATGGGAAAAATGTACATGATTGAGTTTTGCTATTCAGCTGCTTATCGAATGCACTGTTATTCACGGCGCCCCAACCCCCTCCATTCTTCCGTCACGTGTAGCACAACTTTGCAGATGTGTTCTGTTAAGCTACGTAATCGATGATTTTTATGTTTTGCTTTGAAGCCTGATGAAAGTCTTCTATTAACAGAGGCTTTAATGCGTGAATGAGTTTGTGTTTTTCTAGTTTAATCTGCTTATACAAAGAGTTGTTGCAATAACTTAAAGCTTTACAACTTAAAGCTTTAATGAGCCGCTTAGCAATTTTTCTAAATCTCTTACAACAGAAATTGTTTTGGGTAATTTTCGTTTTATCTGTGAAAGAGGTAAGGAATGTTTACTTATGCCACTGATGCACACACACCCCTAGATCCCATTCACACCAATAAATCATAGTCATCATTAATCTTTATTTGCCACAAGAAAAGTGAATAATTTTTGAGTATCTCAATAAATCATGGAGAGGAAATCTTCCATTTCGCTGTTGTTGTTGCTTTACACGAGTGTGTGTGTGCTCATGTGTGTGAGTGTGTGTGTGTCCGTCTGTCAGTGAAGGAGTTGCGTCATGTGTTGAATCTACTAATGAGCTCCAATTAATTTCACAAGATGAACGAAAAATCAAAAAAGTAGCACATTTACAACTTTCTGCTTTGACAGCTCCGACATTGTGACATATTGATGTTGGTGAGTGTGGGTGTGTATGTGTGTGTGTTAAGTGTGAGAGTAAATTTCTAGTTGCTTATCCACGAAGCTAAACCGAAATTAAAACGCATAAATAAGCCATAAATACACTGCAGCAACGTTCGTAGCCACACGAACACTCCTGCGCATGAGAGTGTGTTTGCGTGTGCAAAGGTGTGTTTATGGGAAGCACTCACAACTTGTGGCATTTAATTAATTTTCACTTATGACTTCCTGCATGCAAAACCTACGCTTATCCGTTTTCCATATCCTGCTCGGAGAAACGCACACACGCACAGACTCCGTTTGGAGTGGAATGTTACCGTTACAACGTATATCGTTGTGACAGAAGGAGTTCGGAAAATAGCGCTGTCGCTTTTGCTGCATTTGGGTACATATTTGGATTCGAATGGAAATTATTCTCAAAATTGCAGTTAACAGTAAGTTTGTTGTTGTTATTGTTATCGTCGAAGACAATTCATCGATGATGTCTTGCAAGATATTTCACAATTAGACTTCAGTATATCAGCATTGGCGACAGGTTGATGGACAATGTCTTGCAAGCTGTCCTCAATCACGTGGAATACTTAAGAGTGAAGTAACCTAGATGTTAGTGTTTTACCTTGGAATGCAGAAAGACTGTGGTCCATAAGAAAAGCATAACTAAACAGTTTTCAGAGATATTTGTAAACTTCTTAGGAAATATTAATATAAGGACAAAAGAAAATCATAATCATGGCAATTTGTAATTTTTCCTCCATCCTTTTTCGTCGAAGACAACGTAAATGACACTGTCATGCATTGTGCCTTCCATAACCACAACGGTATTTGTATAGAAATGTGAACGACTAAAATTAGCTTCTTTTGCAGGCGTCTTTGGGATATCTAAGTAAAAAAAAATCCTTAAAGCGACACAACTTCATTTTGCAGGAGGATTTTAAAACCGAAATTCGGTAATTACTTTGCGCTTTCATCACACGGTCCTCCATCTACTCTTATCCTTAATCCACTGGCCATTTTTAATTTATTTTCTCATCAACGTGTCTAAAAAAATCTCTCTTATTTCCACTAACTTTATGCATTTTTCCTGTTTTAATATATGTATATTTTTCCCCTCTTATGCATTACTTATGCCTCTCTTTCCCCTTGTCTAGTCGCAACGTTTTTTCCTTATCACGTCACAAACAACTCTTCTTTCTTCCTCTCATCATAAATTTTCATTTCGTCCTCTTTTAATTCAATGGGTTTTTTCCCAGTCGTGACTCTTTTCTGTCCTCGTTTTTTAATATTTATCATCTCTGAAGAAAGCGTTCGTGGAGTAACTTTTCTCTCAGCTACAATTTCACTGCAATTAATTTCATCTTCTCTTTCTGCCGCTCTCTCTCTCCAGCACGCTTTGCTCAGACATGTTTAATGCTCGTAATAAGCAGATATGCTAAAACTTTTTTAAAACGCAAGCAATCGTTGAAGAAGAGCTTCAGAGAGAAGAGAGGAGATTGCTGCGTCCAGGTTAATAACGGTGAATAAATGTCTTCTCTTTTAAACTAATTTTAATTTTAAGTGCATAAACTTAGACTTTTGAGGTGAGTTAAGTGATTGATGTATGTTTCATGATGCGGTGCGATTAACAATAAGAGTGAGAGAGACAGAGCGAGAGAGAGAGAGAGAGAGAGAGAGAGAGAGAGAGAGAGAGAGTATTCACAATGATAAACGACATTGGAGGCCAATTTGCCATACAAAATTCCCGGATAGAAGAAAAGGTTTGGACTTTAGCAATTGGAAGGTTTTCGATAAACATTTCTTCTGCGATCAATGGCATATTGTCTACTATACGGCCGAGACTACTATCGGATGAGACCAGTAGTGGGGCAATCGTGGGAAGACGGACTGGTCTAAGTATTGGGCTCATGTTGATGTGGAGCTGCCTGGTATCTCGGAGAGTATTTCAAATACGGTTGAACTGGATAATACAGCTGAAATCTTTCCTATACCAGTAGAAGCACATTCGTAAAGGTGAACGGAAGCCAGCCTGGTGGAACCCCACCTTCAAGGAATCAGAACCCGATGTGGGCATTCATTCAGTGAGGCTCTGGTGTGTGTACAAAGCTGAAAGAAGCAACTATAAAAAGGAGCTGCGAAAAGCGAAGAGCACCTCATGGAGAAACTGCTGTGGAAACATTATGAATACTTCGGACAGATTAGAGTACCTTTAAAGGTTGGTGCTCAAAGGACGACACCATCAAGCGTAGATTCACACAAGTTCCAGTTGACACGCATTTGCCGCTTAATAGCGTTGTAAGTGGGCTGAATGCTGGATGAGATGCGTTAAGGCTGTATGGAGCTGTACGTGCAAATCTTTGCGACCAGATGCAATATCTTCGGTGGAGCCGCAATCTACTTTGGATTTAATTCTGCCCTGCCTGTGCATGGGATACATTCCGGTGAATCTGTGCGGTGATTTATACAGAAGGTGGGTAAAACGAAAGTGGGGTAGGTCTCTGCGGAGAGACTAAATGCCATTAGTCATTAGAAAATAATGTTAGGGTTGCCTGACGGTATGAAGCAAACTATAACCTCCCGCTTATGCTCCGGGCTCCCAATTTTGATATATGCATACATATACTGGAATGGAGGTACTGAGAGCGTCTGCTACCCGGCGATATTGGTATGCATATATAAAAAGAACGGATCAAAGAAAAAGGGTTGGCACGAGGTCGTCTCTGAAACATGCAGTGTAAAAATAATAAAAATTTCGTATCCCTGACTACGGTAGTGCGCTTGAAGCCAAAGTCATGGCTGTGCTAGGAGCGCTGCCATGGCTGATCTCTGCAGCGGTTCTCTATAAAGCCGTGTTGGGCCCCGCGTTTGATCCGTGCGTCTGCTCATAATCAGAATTATTTGGGGCATTGTTGTGAGGCAGAGCTTGCACACCAGGACACGGAATTAGGATTAGTAAGCAATAGGAAGGACCGTTGTCTTCATGCAGATATACTCTTGCAGACATACTCTTGCAGAAATACTCTTGGCTTGAGTAGGCGAATAAGAGGTCAAAGGGGGCCTGAGAAAAAGCAAAATGTCTCCTATCACTAGGTGGGGTGGTAGCTCGAAGGGTGATAGGAGAAGCTACTGGGCACTGGCTTATTGGCAGTCATGCAAGGTTGGGGTTAGCTTGCTACCAACTTCTTCCGAAGCTGTAACCATCCAGCGATGGTCTCCTCCTACCTACAGTTGTCCAGTATTAGCACACACACGTTGGTCACACACGTGGGCTACTATTCCTTTGACAACCTGTGTGATAGTTGCGGCGTGGCATTTTAGTAGCTCCATAAGTAGGTCCTTGTGGCTTGACTGAATAGAATGAATAGATCCATGGGTACCACAATCGACCCTGAAGTGGTTCAAATGTGCAGCAGTTCAGCACAGCAGCACTTCTTTAAAGCTAGTTTGGCATACGTGGATGTGTCAATTGGAGTTGCTCAACCACGCAGAGTTCTTGAAATGCTCCTAATTCAATCAAGCCGTGGTAACGAAACTACAAAAAATTTATGCATAGTAGTATGTTCACACGAACGCTGAAAAGTCACTTTTCAAAAGCTGGCTTTTTTGGTGCTCCAAAGACGAAAGAGACTTTTGTGAACAGCTGGTAACAACAAAAACAAACAAGCATAGCAAGTGTAAAAATACACTTTGTAGGCAACTTTTGAGGAAAAAACAAAGTCAAAGTCCAAAACTACCTTAAAAGTGACATTTCAGCCTCCGTGTGAACATACTATGAGATCCTCTAAATCATAGATTATTAGATGTGACACTCGCTATTCACCGCTTCAAAAAATCGGTTTGACATTTGACTGTTTGGTATGTTGAACTCACGTATACAATACGTGAGAAGTACCACATTGTTGTTCTTGTTTCTTTATCAATCAATGTGTACGATTTCTTAACAGTGCAACTATAGGTGCTAAAGGGTTTTAGAGCCCCAACTAGGCCAATAACGTTTAATTTCCAACTATTTTGTAACAGTTTGTATTCAGTTTCATTTATACAATTCTGCCAACATCGTTCTAAAATATTTTCGCAATTACGCGCATAATTGTGTATTTATAACAAAAAAGGTTTGATTACCGACTGCATTTATAGGAAATATAAAGAAGCAACTTAGGAAATGCTGTATAAAATGTCATAGAATATATTTATTATCTTTAGAAATATGTTTTATACATGTTTTTCACGGATAAAAAACATAATATTTATAATTATTTATTTTGACGTTACGATAAACAAACCCCTTAAAATAAATTTTCCATCAGTGCTTGCATCAAAATTTTTGCGGCGAGGCTACACTTTTTTACGGCGAGGCTACACTTTTTTTGCAGCGAATCAATGTTTTCTTTCATTGTATCAGTGCAATTCCAGCAAAAATGCATTAGTGTATAAGGGACATTTTCGAGTGTCTCATCTACTAATCTATGCTCTAAATACACGGAAATTCCCTGAAATATTTTGTCAAATTGGTGTACAAATATTGCAAATTTCCCGCGCTTCCAGATCACACAAAATGCTTGCGCAGAATTTCTCAGAAGAGCTTCTGCGCAGATTTTTGTGTGGTGTGGCGTCGATTTCGCGTGTTTGCGTCGCGGTTGTGTCAAAACAAACTACACACATACACATACATCTGCTCGTTTTGTGCTTTTTAGTGCAAAATATTCTCAGATATTATTTAATATTTAAGTAATGCTTTATTAAAATAAGCATATAAATAAAAATTAGAAGAGTAAATTATATCTTTTTCTAATATACGTCGCATAATGCAGTTTTTTATTGACTAGAAAATTTTCCATTTCGGTCGCCGCTCTTGTTCTTCTTCTGTTGTTTGTTGTGAGTTCTCAGATTTTTGACAATTAGCGGAGAGCGACGTCGCTGAGCTGCATGCTATATGTTTAAGGCATAATTTTGACAAGTGCAGCGACCAATGTCGCTGAGCGACATCCTATGTGTTTAAGGCAAAATGTTTGTGCTTAGTTTTGAAGTGTATCGCCGCAAGACGGACATAATCAACAGTCATTTTGGGATAGCACTTTGAGTGATCGAGGTACCAAACAGTTTCATTTGTATGGCGACAAAAGAAAGTCGAAATCATAGCGACAAAAGTAAGAAATATCAAATATAAACGCATTGAGGTAGCCATTCACTATACAACTTTGTTATATAAGAATGCTTTTGAACTTATAGAAAATCGTCAATCAAATTGCGTCATATTCGATGTAAACACACACACACACAGCCACACACACACAAACAAAGAACAGCAGCGACAACGACAAAATCGCATTCTTTAGCGTTTTCTTCGCAGCCGATGTCAGAAGCAACGACGACATTTAATTTTCTTCTCGATTTTTTCTCATTTCATGTTTTTATAGAATGAAAGGTTTCTCTTGTTCTTCAATATAATATTATACAAGATTCGCACGGAGGTCGAAAAGTTGAATTTTACAAAGTTATTGAAGAGGAAGTGCTGTCAAAGGAAAAGTCGTCCAAGAGCTGCTTCTTGTTGAAAGTAAGAGTAATTAACAACTCTGATTTCTTTTTAATTTCGTTCGTATTCCATGAAATCTAGAAACTTGTTGAGATTATAATGAATTCTTAAACACAAATTTTAAACAGTTGCATCACAATTTAATCCACGATGAATAAAGTGCAACATTATATACATATATATGTTATATTTTGTATATTTTATAAATAAATATAAAAGATATATGTATAATATATATATATTTTATAAATAAATATATAAAAAAAGCATTTTGAAAATACTCTGAAAATCGACTTTTCGCGCTCCGTGCGAACTGTGACTGTGTTGGGCCTAAAACAAATCATTAGCCTACTGTGTTGGGCCTCAAACATCATCAAAACGCAGCTATCGAAACAGCAATCGATTACAACGGAAGATCGTGTGACCTGCCCTAGGATTACAATAGAACCAAAAATTTAGTCATTGGCTTTCATTTGTCTGCGAAAGATCCACGTCATCGCCTCGTGTAGTGAGTATAAAATTTTTCTTTAGTACTTTTTTTTTTTGTTAATAGTTCAAAGAAAGCTTTTGCACTCAGCTATAAGAACATTAAAACTCTTGCACTCTAGTCTATATATATTATTATTTCCCTTTCCCTGTTAGCTTTGAATTGAAAATTAATAAAGATGCCGCTAGGAAGAGATTTATTGCACCCGCTGCCCGCCGATGAGAAGCGCAAGCACAAGTTGAAGCGCTTGGTGCAGGAGCCGAATTCCTATTTCATGGACGTAAAATGTCCCGGCTGCTACCGGATCGCCACGGTCTTTAGTCACGCTCAGAGCGTAGTCGTGTGTGCGGATTGCTCCACGATTCTGTGCCTGCCAACAGGAGGTCGCGCCAAGCTGACCGAAGGTTGCTCATTCAGAAGGAAGCCTCAGTAAATTTTATAAACCAAACTCCGAAATGTAAGAAATATGTATGTAGATTTTTTGGCGAAATAAAATCAGTTTAATCAGCAGAAGCAGTTCGTAGTTTACATATATACGATTGTGCAAATATATTTAGGGTGTTTGCCCGATGATTATTATCGGAATGGGGTGGTTTTTGTGGGAATTAGTGCAATAATTGACGTCTCGGTTCATTTCGGTGACTGTATTGCAAGTCACGGTTCACGCTGTTTCGAAAGTTCTATTGTAATGAAACAAAATGGTGTCCAGAAAACGTGGCACGAAAATGATAAGCTCACTTTTCGGTGGTTTTTTATTGGAACTTCTGTTTGCTTCGTTATTGATCACCTTTTAATAAATCGATTGGCTAATTTCATCTGCTTTTTGAATACTTGTCGAATAGTTAAGAATTACAAAGGGGAAATAATTGAAGTTTGCATCAAAGAAGCCATTCTCTCGTCTCTTCTTCCCCCCTATCTTGTTTCTCCCTTCCCACCCGCCGCTCCTTCACCATCATATCTACGATCTTAGTTTAAATTGTATAAAGGAATAAACAGCATAAATTTAAATGCAGATAAGATTTCCGGATGCAAGCGAAACTAACGATAGAAGTGTCAAGCGAGAACAAGAGATTCACACACTCGCACATGCAGCTTATTTAATTTCATTGTTCTTCTCCAAGGATATCATAATTTATTACTTTTTTATATGTTTCCGGATGGTTTGCAATCGTTGTCTGAATAGTGGCTGTCTTCCCCACCTCCGGCCGCTCCCTCCCCTCCCCCACGAACGACATTCTCCGTCAATCTGTTTATTCAAATGTCAAGCGATTCTTTCCTCGCTCTTCTCTCCTTCTTCGGCACGGTTGGTGGAGTCGGTGGCTGCTGTCTCGTTGCCAGTCCAACTGTCACTCCGTTTTCTGTCTCTTCACTCTGCCTGAGATTGCTACTTGAATCTGTCCGCCTGTCTGTCTGTCTGTCTTTTTTGATATTAGATACGCACAGTCTGTTGTTGGTTTTGTGGTTTGTCTCCGATGTTGTTATTGCTCAAGTTATTTTGTATATTCTCTTCTAACCAGCAACTTGTTAGTCAACTTCCTGTTCCTGTCACATTGTCTCACGTCACGAGCGAAACTCATCGTTTTAAGTACGAGACTTCACACCAACGCACATACAGTCTTTTCGATATGAATCCCCCCTCTTCCTCCCCTCACTCAAGCGACATTCCCAGCACTTGGGCGATGGCGAATTAACTGCTTTATTCCACCATAAAAATATAATTTAACAACATGTCTCCTCTGTTCAGACTTTGGCCTTTGGTTCTAGTTTTCCCCCGCTTCTCCTTCTTCGAGTCCTTCTGCTTCGACCACTTTTTGTGGGTTCTCTTTCTCACATTTTCAGATTCAAGCTCTTTTCCGGAGGTGAAGGAATTTTAATTGAAATTTCACGGAAATCTTGTTGTGGGTTAATTTATTGAAATGCTTTAAGTTGTAATAGCAGAGAAAAGTTTCGGAATCACTTTCCTGCGGATTAATCAGTAAAACCTGACATAATTCTCTCGAGAACAATTTTAGAACTCGGAAAATAATCTTAAAATTGTGGGGAAATTAGAATAAATTAGATGTGTAATTTAATGAGTGATTTCATTAGTAAACGACAGCTGAAATGACAGCAAAAGAGTCCATTTTCGTGTGCTGGAAAGTTTTCATTTCAGTAGTATCACGCTTCTTGATTTGAATTAAAAAAAATTAAGCAAAACATTTTTGTTCTTCCAAAATTGAATTGCGTCGTTTAAATGTAATTCACAAGTTTTGTCACAATTGAGCATGGCAAAGAACAAAATCGATTGCATACATTTAGACTGCGCTGATAATTCACTTGTGACGATGTCAATTTGTGTTGCTGGCGGTTACTTTCTCATTGCGTCAAAAAATGTTGGCACTCGCAAGTAAATTATCAGCGCATTCTAAAAGTATGCAATTGCAATATGAAATTTAAATTTCTTGAGCGTTTTCTTTCTTATGAAAGAACTTATGTTCTTTCTTCAATACCAAATGACACGAATATCTCAAAATGTGAGCCATTTCGCAAAATAGACAGTGTAAAACTACTAAAGAAGTGATAAGATTACGAGATTTGTGACTCACTCGTTGCAATTTCTCTCCATTTTGATTAGATTAACTGTAATTGCTTCATAATTCGATTTAATTGAGTTAATTTGAGGTGATTAGTACAATCGAGGAAACATAAAAACAGATCCATTTCAAAACATAAGAACCAATAAAATTTCTACGATAATCTAAGCCTTTCGTCCTCTTCATTCTCTCTGCTTTTCACTCCCTCCTTCTCCTTCTCCTTCTCCTTGTCTTTCTTTTTGTTCATCACTCATCCTTGGGCACTTCAAACGACTGAAATTTTAGAGAATTTCATTTCAAATCCTTTTAAAGAAGTTTGTTCTTCGTTTGAAGACTATTAAAAGTTATTAAATATTTTCTGACAAAAGAAACGGATTTATTCATGCGGTGAAGGATGCTATTTGAAGGATCAAAGGATGCATTTGCATTGCAATGTTTTGACTGGAGTGCATTTAATAGAAGAAGAGATGGAAATATTTCAAAGGTATTTCCAAAATTATTGTCCAGTTGAATGTCGAATTGAATGGATTTTTCGCATGATGTCGATATTAATAATTAACTTGTTGATTTCGCAATCGATGATTCCTTCAGAGCCAATCACATGGAGATGAGAACATTAAGAAATTGCTCTCCGAATTGATGCCACAATCACTGAAGCTCGAAGTCAAGTCAAACAGTTTAATTTATTATTATAAACATAAATACCTAAATAAATGTCTTCTATCATCGACTATAAGAAAAGGAAATGAAGGAAATAATTAATTAAAAATAGAAATAAAACCATCTTTTCCATGTATGAGGTATTTATATTTATTATTATTCAGAAATTAAGAGAAAAATAAATTACTGCATATTACAAAAGAAAACATTAATAAGTTTGTTTTTGTTTCGGACTAATTTTTGACTACATCTTCAATCAAGTGGCCGCCTTTGAAATAAATGTTTAAATTATAGCAAAGAATTAGTCAAATTTGTCTGAGCAACTTCCCTGGATTCAACAAAATAAAGAGGATTTTTGAATTTTCGTTAGTTTTCCAATTTAATTATTATTGGAGAACAAAACAACATCGGAATCATGATCACAAGCAGGCTTCAAATAGACATCAATTCGAACATAGAAAAAGTGGATTCTAGGTAAGTTGAAGAAACGATGGAGCTGTGGGGGAAGGAGGCGGAGGAGCAGCAGCAGAAAGAGAAGGTTTAAGCTTGACAGTGAACTCGAAGAAGGAGGAGAGCGAAAGTCATTTAGAAACGTAGCTCGAATAATATAAAGCTTTGGATGCAAGCATAAAAGCAATAACAATAGTAATAAGAAGAAGACGAAGAGGAGGAGGAGGAAGAGGAAAAACCACTTGAAAATAACTGCCATGTTTTTGTTGTAATCGCAACTAAACTAAGCAACAATTCAATTTAATTGACAATTTAATTGTTCAAACTAATGCACAAACCTGTGAATGTTGGTAGCTCCAGACACAGACGAAGTGGAAGACGACGAAGGAGATGATAACGAAGCAGAGAGAAGATGCTACGGAATATTAATTGCAGCTTCAATGAAAATATTTGCCTCAGAAGCAGCAGCAGCAGCAGTTGTTCGGCTTAATTGAGATTACAATATTTAATGAAAACAACTGCAGCTACGATTCTTAAGGAAGAAACATTAAATTTATTCACTCCATTGAATGCTTAATTATTTAAGATAAGAAATAGAGAAAAGCAACGGAAAATGTTTGGAACTCGCTTGGATTAAGTGAAGAAACGCTTCGAAAGTAAAGTAATCCTTTGACAAAGAAGAAATGCATCAAAAAACAAAAAAAAACACATCTTCAAACTGAAAGAAATAAAAAAGAAAAACTGAAAGAAGAGAAAATATATAAAAATAAAAAGATAAAAAGAGAAAAAAAGAATTTGAAGAGAGAAAAACCTTTAATAAAACGGAAAACTGACCTGCTGCTGCCCTTTTTGGATCCTATTTCGTCTTGTCCGGCGACTTACCGTTGCCCTCCCCTCTTCACCCCTCCCTGCCAATTCCCAACTCCTTTCTTATTATCCAGGATCTAAGGATTAAAGTGCAGCCACTGCAGAATATCGTCCTTTTTCTGGGGAAGTTTCTTCTTGTACCGTTCGAAACTTGTCACTAAATCACAGCGAGTTGCAACTAAAGCGGATTTGCTTAAGCCAAAAGCTACTAAAATAAAATAAGGTATAAATACCGAAAAAAACCTCAATTCTGCAACCAGATTAAACCCCAAGAAAGAAATTCTTTGAATCTGATAATTTAATTTTAATAATTTACTTATTTTCATTTTAATGATTTCAATAAATTGCAATTATTTTATTATTTCATTGAATCTTGCTTCTATTCTTCTTTGAAACTTCACTTGTGAGCGATTTTAGACAAAAATGTTGTCCTTTATCTACGGAAATCGTAAACATTTTTTTGGCATTCTTTTGTTGCTAGGTTTTTGACCATTTTATTGAATATTTGAATTCCACGATTTGAGTGGCGACGATTTTTGCTTGATGTCCACTTATTTAAATATGCATATGAGTTGTTGTGCCGTTTTCGGATCGCAAAATGCACTGAAAGCCATTGAAATTATTTGTCAGAACGCTGGCAAAAATGCAATTTTGTAATCCTTTGACACGTTGACGGCATGGAATGGAAAAGCTGCGTGTGTATGAGTAACTGCGAGTGCGGATGTTTGATAGTGTGTGTGTGTTTGTGTGTAAATGTTTGTGGTTGTCGCTTAAGCGATAAATTTATTTACCTCTTTTCGCCTCAAATGCAATTCAAATGCGATTTAATTCTCTAAACTGAAAGCTGAAAACTTAGAGCGAAAACTAAAGCAACAATAGACACAGGAAAAAAGTCCAAAAAATGCGAAATCAAACATTTTCCCATTGTAAAAAATGCATTTTTAGAAACCTTTGAACTTTGTATTTTTATGCGCAGACTGACTTCGATGTAGGAAAAAAAGCTCGTCATTTACGTGCAACAAAGGATTCACTAAACACCTCGAAAAACTACAAAAAACTATTAAATAATAAACGAATGCAAAATTAATTCCGAATAGTGAATATTTTTATTTCAGAAATAAGAATTTACTTTGATTTAATGTCGAATTCATGGTAACGTGTTACATTTCCGAGTTTATTAGGTTTAAAATTGATATAGAACTGAATTCGAATGAGATTTGATTTGATTTGAGTTGGATTTCGCCCCGATTCGATAAATAAATATTAATTTTAGGATTTCAACGTTACTTGGCGCCATCAGAATGAATTTTCCGTTAAATTCAATTCAGCATCATCCAATATCGCTTCCTTTGCTGCGTTTAACTTATTCAATTTCCTCCCCGTTGTTCAGTGGTGCTTAAGGCACTCAGCAGATTCAGATTTTGTCAGTCCATCGACCTCTTCATTCCCTTGCTCCGTTTTTCCTCAACTCGAGAGATTTTCACTACAAGAGACCGAAGGAACCCATTGTAGGCCCATAAATTGACCTCGAGGTCCTCGACGAAACAAGTCCATTATTTTTATTTGTATTATTTATCATCTTTTCATTTCATTTTAATTTAAGTAAATTTATTTTATTTTTCTTTCGTGCATTATTGAATAAATTATTGCTATTATTTGTATAATAATAGTTAGACTTAAACTCAGTCTTGAAAGATGTCAATGGTCAATAAAAATGTTAAATTAGACAAGCATTGAATAACTTTTTTGACGGTTTATATATTAAAAACGATGCAGAATTAAACTCTGAACGGACACTTGGAAACGGTTAATTTTCGAGTAACGTTGACCTGCAATAAAATGGCTGAAGATCTTCATATCTAATACCTTATAGACGAGGAACGGTTAATTAAAGGTTTTTGGGTAAAATTGAGCATCTTAAGGCAATGCATGAGGTGATTTACAAGCCTAAAAGAAGACTCGTAGGATGGTAACTCATCATAATTGCGATAATCAGAATTAATTGCAAATGAAATGTATTGAAATCCAATTATTTGTAAAGATTTGTGAGGCAAAATCGATCTAAACTAATGAGCTTTTGGAATATCATAGTTTGTCCAATTAAACTGTCAGATTCCAGTCCCAGTTTAGGAACAAATTCGAAGGATTTGAAACCCTTTTTCTTGGGAGAAAAACAACATCCCCAAAAAAAGCATAATAATGGAGTTAAGAAAATAGAAAAGCGTCCATAAAAAGTCCATTTCTCTGTGACAGAAGCTGAAATCAAAGGCAGACGAAGATGCAATCATTTGGATGTGCTGAGTTAAGTTGAAATAAATTCGTGTTAGTGAAAAACATCACTCAACAAATTAAGAGCTAAGGAGGAACACGAACCGACTGAAAGGGAAGTGAAGAGGAACATCAGAGAAGGACTCGAAGCAGGTGCATTCATATGGATTCAAAGGGTTTCGGTTTAGAAGATGGACGAGAGGCATGCTCAGTTAGTCACTCAACTGCGTATTATCAAAGACTTCAATGACTCGCTGAAGTGTTTAACCAACGTTGAAATTCCCGAAAAGCATTCAGCAGGGAACGCATTAGCTTTGTCGAGGACACACACACACACACACATGCACACTTTTACGCGCGCCACCACCAAAATTCAAACTATTCAAAAAACACACAATTTTAATCCTTGCTTTCTTTTGAGTGGCTCCTTATTCGAGGTTAATTTCATAATAACAAAACGAGAATCATTTCCCACCACAAAGAAACACACACACACACACACACACACGTAGTGTGTATAAATGTACATAGCTCAGTCAGCTCATTCATTCCGTTCCACATTCATTCCTTTCCAAATCGCTGCACAAAAGTACCACGGTTAAAATATTTCCTAAGCTTTGCTCCCGTTCTTCACTAGTAACGCAGCACTTGAAGCTTTTATTGCTGTCTCTCTCCCTCTCTCTCTCTCGCTAATTTCCCTTCCATTCTATTACTTAATACAGCCGCAGCTAGAAATACTCCGTACATCTTCGCAACCTACGCGTTTTTTCCTTGAAATTTCCTTCCATTTATTTTTACTTTCAAAATAAATAACTCAAAAAAACTAAAACATTTTTATGAGAAGAGAGCTCGTCGGGATTTCGCTGCTGCTACATTCGCAATTACAAAAGCGTGCGCAAACTTTTCCTCCCTCCGCTTCGTTTCCCCCTTCAAACGGATTTCGGTTAAAGCAAAAATTAAACATTCGCGGTGTTTGAAGCTTTCTGCCGTGGCTGTTGCTGCGCTCTTCATCCAACAAGTTACACCAAAGCTGAATGGAAATTAATTTAACCTGCTGCTGTAATCGGATTAAATGAACGACAACGAAAGTTCAGCAACAGCTTAGAAAACGCAGCGGCTCAGAGTATGTAACTCAGAGGAAGGGTGGACGACGGGAGCGGCAGGGTGATATAGAGATTTGCAACGAATGGATTTTAATGTAGAATATAAAACAAGTAACAATATAATACAATTCATTAATTATTAAAGAAAAAATCAATAACTAAACGATAATAAACATTGCATTTAGTCTCATTTTAAACTACTCCGTTTATTATTACTATTATTTGACATTTTAATAAATAAAATAAATAAATAAAATTAGAAGATTTGCATATGCTTAACAAAAACAAAAAAAATTTTAAAAAAAACTTTTGCTTTTACTTTTAAATTTTAACTTGACATTTCCTTTTACTTTTAATTTTACTTTTACTTTTGCTTTTACTTTTAATATTCATATTATTTATTGTCTCAATTTAATTTAATTTCAATTTTAGATTTGGTTTTAATTAACTTTGTAATTTTTTAATAAAAATAATAAATTTTTATTTTTCTTTTAATTTATTTTTAATTTTACTTTTTTATTTTGTAATTTTAGTTTTCCTTTAAATTTCAATATTAATGTTTTTCTATTTTAATTCAATTTATTTTCAATTGTAATTTTTCTTTTATTCTTATCTTTTAATTTTACTTATTATATCTTTTTATATTTTCTTAGTTTTATATTTTATTTTAACACTTTTTCTTGTGTAATGTAATTTCAATTTAAATTTACATATTAATTTGAAGTTAATTAATTTTAATTATATGTTTCCATGTTTACTTTTATTTTTTATATTCAACTTTATTTTATTTTATCTTATTTGAATTTCTTTTATTTTTTTTATTTACTTTCATTTAATTTGTAGTGTTAATTTAATTTTATTGATTTTGTTTAATTTTATTTTTTTGTTTTGATTTGATTTTCTTTTGATGTTTGTTTGTTAAATTAATTTTTATTTTAATGCATTTACTCTGCATTATATTTAATTCTGTTTTCGTTTTTATTTATTTAGCTTTAATTTTTATTTATTTTACTTTGTTTTATTTAACTTATTTTTAATTTTTTATTAAATATCTTTCTTAAATAAAAAGCAATATGAATAATATTTGACGTGATGCTGTGTCATTCAGTTATTTTTAAATTACTGTCAAAGTTCTTGAAACGTTGTTTTAATTGAATGCATTACTAAAAATGTTGTAAGCAAAGCAATTCAAGAAAACATCCATTGAATTCTGTTCCGTGTTTGCTTTGCTTCTCTCCTTTCGTGTCAACGTTTTTGTTTTGTTATTATTAATAGTGATTTATTTGTGGAATCGTTTACAGTCGTTTATTTATAGGAACTACGTGCATTATTTATCAGTAATTACATTGAAGTGTGTGGTCTCTGCATCGATTGACTTCGACTTAATTTATCTAAGAAGTTCTTCTTTACAGGCGAAAATTGAATGATTTGACAAGCGTGTGAATGGAGAAGGATTCGAGTCAATTAAGAGCCGGCAAAATGCCTTTCAGTCTTCCCCTTTGTCCCTTTTCTTAATACACACATTTACGCAAAATCATTTCTAATAACGTTCGACGTCGAAACGTGTTCATTATGAGCAGCCTCTCTCCATGGCCACTACAATCATCATCATCAATGACCAACAACAAAGAACAGAAATTTCCTTCATCATCACGAAAACCATCAACAGCGACATCTCCAAGGACCAGATGCAGCTGTTCACATGTGAGTGACTCTGAAGCAACGGAGCTGTTTGCTTTTATTATCCTTGCTGCTTTCCTGGCTGCTTCGGTTGTTGCTGTTATAGTTTTCAGCCCATTGTTGGCTCTCTTCGGAGGAAATTACATTCATTCATATCGAAGCACCTTCATCGGTTCCTAAGCAGCAATCGATGAGGTCTCCAACGAAATCCGCTCCATCGAGCATTCATCGAAGCCCCCGCCCATCTTCGGAGCAGCTCAGTCTGCGTACCCAATCGAGCATCATCCAACGACTTTTCCATCATCTGCTCTCGACTAACATCCACTTAAAGCAGAAATGATAGACAGACGGACAGACAGAAGCAGAGGCTGACGACAGCCGCGGTCGGTCACTTGAATATCAATCAATCAACGAACCGAATCGATGAACTTTAAAAGGAAATCCTCATTAAAATTTCATTATAATTGCGCAGCGTTGTTATGACTGCAGCATCGGTTCTTTATTCAGCGCTCGTGTATAAAAATGTTATCGTTCTACACTAGATTTGACGATGCGATTTAACAAAGCGGTTGCATTACCACTTTCATGACGGAGCGGCCGACAGCTCAGAGGGTGAAGGAAAGCAGGGATGAGATCAAGCGCCTTGACAAGGACACTCTTTCATCTTGCAGACTCACTGAAACCTCGTCTAGTAGGCATTTCAATGCAATCGTATTTCGCATTGATTAAACACCGATTGGCTTACGAAATTGCGAAATTACCGACAATTTTATTATGAATTATAAACTAATGTCGAAGGTGGAAAACGTTGCGTGCTCACGTCTCCAGTAAAGCGGCCACATCGGCCGCTTGCACCACTTTCAATGCTTATCACGTATTTGTATCAATATAAAATCCTCTTTAAAGTTGGATACTTTAGGAGTTTTCGAGAGCAAATTAAGGTTCTTTCGGCGAAACTTTTACTACTGTTCGTCGTCGTCGCAAGCAGTGAAACTTACCTTGCCGAATATTGTGAGGCCGCCATGTTTGACATTGAATGTGGGTGCATCTGCGTAGCTCGAATCGGCCCACGGGGTGTGGCAGGTCGAGGTCAGCGTCATGTAGCGCACGCCGATGGCATACAGGGTGCGTAGAACCGCCAGCGACCCGCCCAATGAATGGCCGCCTTCAACACCTGTCAAGGAGCACAGCTGATGATTCTTGTGGGCCTCCTTGATATCTACAAAATAGAAATTTCATCAATTAAAAACAGATATTACATATATGAACTCTCTCTTCCTTTGTACTCCCTCTTATCCTAAATATATTCTTCTTTTATAAATCTATAATTAATGCGGAGATTTCTTTTTTAAAAAGTTCATATAAAAGAATTTATTCTCTTGAACTTGAAGCTGTGCGACTTGTTTTATAATATATTAACTACTTTAAACAGTGTATGCAGTCTCAGGGTTATTATGACTATATTAATGACATTATATATCATTATCTATGATCAGATCTTCGTTTGTTCTCTCCTGTTGCCATTAATCACCAGCAAATGAAAAGCTATTCGAAATGGAGCACATGCTTCGGAAGGATTTGTTGAAGACAACAAAAAATTAATGAATGTGTCTCTGCTGGCATAAAAACTATTTCTTGATTTTTCACTTGAGTTATTACTTTCTGTCAGCTGGAAGAATTATTAGAGAATCACTCGTCTATGAACGTCGTTCTTCAGTTCAAAGAAGTCATGACAATGAGGTTAATTTTCTTGCTCATTTCCCTGTCCAACGACTTTAACACTCAACCTGGCGACTTCATTTACAAACTTTATTACATTCGTCTTCGTCTTGTCAGTCGCCGTCCCCTCTTATTCCTCTCCGCACCTCCTTCACGCACTCAATCGCAGCTTCATCAACGTTTCATTAAACAGCGCTTCACTTCATCGCACTTAATTAGTTGCCATTCACAGTCGAATTAAAGGAGGATGATTTTTCCCATCACTTCTGTGGAGGTGATTGAAAGCGAGTCGGAAAAAGCAGCACGACGACATTTTTAGTATGAAGCAGAAGCAATAATAATGAAGATTTGAAATAATTATTACAATAATAATTATATTTAGTTTTTCGCATTTCTTTGCAAGTATTGAAATGACAAATTCAAAAACTTAAAATAAAAAACTAAAAAATAAACGTTTTGCGATTTCAATCGAGGTGAAAAAAGACTCGAAAAAAGGAGTGAATTGAATGAATGAAGTTGACTTCCATTTTACTCTAACCGCGTCCCCACCTCCCGCCCCCCCGCACTCCATCGACCATTGCAAAAGTAGATCAGATCGCACGCCAGATGAATTGGAACTCAAATTCGTCAATTCAGCCCAGATTTATTGACCGAATAAAAGTTATTTATTGGCGTTTTTATGTTTACTTTTTTCTTTATTTCCCTCTATTTTCTTGATCCAATTCAGTTTTTTACAGCGTTTTTATGTTATTTTATTTGAAAACTTTGTAGTCTTTTTATATTCCAATTGGGAATCCTTTAGATTTGAATGGGAATTCTGTGTGTGTGGCGCGGGATGTAGAAAAAGGGAAAGGATTATCCAAGTTCCATTCCTATACGGCTGAAAGTAGTACAGAGTGTCTGTCGTTGATACTCCGCCACGCCGTTACCAACATCCACCCTCCACTCTCCGCTGGCCAAAGACCAACTTTTGACCAGCAAAAGTTTCGGGGGAGAAATTTGTTTGTTTGCGACCAAATGAATTCGCACAAATTATTCTCAATCATTGGATTAAAATGTCATAAAAACGTAGAGAGCAGCTTTAGTTTTCTGCTATTTCGGACTTATTTATTGCGCGGTCCAGGAGGCGAATTTAATTGGTTTTATTGTGCATTTCGATGCGAAGTTTCGACTGAAAGTAATACCGAAGCCGAGCTAATACTGGATATGCATGTGAATAGCAGAAAATAATAATCACAAACGATTATTAAATTACAATTTTTGGTTCTTTGGTTTTAGAATGCATTGCAACGAAGTAAAATGCTGGCAAAATAATTTCACCTCGACGCTTTTTGAGCCCTTCATTGCTCTTTATGAAGTACAATGAATGACGTGACGTGGAAATATCTTCAATTTCCTTATTTTAAATGATTTATTAACCATTTAGTTTTAAATTTCTTCATAAATTTTAAATGATTTCACTACTCGTTGATTGATTGTCGCCAGTGAAAGAGGAGCTTCAATGTTGCATTAATGTCGAGGGTGGTTATAGTATATATATATATTGGAGTTCAAGAAAGCAGCGCAATGAAAACATCAATTATTTTGCTTTTCTCTCCTCACTGATTAAACATGTTTCTGCTCAGAGAATCGAAATGGTTTGAAAAAGTAGATAACTCAGTGGAGCGAATTCTTTTTAGTCCTCGCAGCAAGAAATTTATGGAAATCTTCCTCTGTGAAGCCTGTGAAATCCGTTCATTGAGCAAATTTATTGGACCAGCATAAAAATTGGCCTACTTCGATTTTTCTAATATTAATATTTGCAGCATCGGTTCATTACTTCACCGTGTATTTCACATTTTCGATTGAGGCTCACGATTGGCTACACGAACTCGCAATCACAGTTCATCTCACAAAAACAAAGAATGGGAAGAAATCATTACAAATACTAGAATAGATTCCGATTTTACTGTTTTCAAGTCCTCTTTATTCCACGAACTGATGGAAATTAAGGAAAACGAGAAAATGTGAGATCGTTATCGATTTTCTCTACTGAAATAAATATTTTTCAATAAACGTTCGCTGCTAATAAAATTTAATAATGAAATTGAGAAATTCATAAGAAACTTAAGGCAGAGAATCAAATAACTCAGTGTATAAAAAATTGAGAAAAGAAGAATTAATGAGGGAATCACTTCAGGGAAACACATAAAACTTAACTTAAGAAAATTAAGTAAAAAAATCTGATGAAATCTGATGAAAACCGCAATCAAGTCATTTATAAAATATATTTAAAGAATTCATTTCATTCGCTATTTATAACAACAATAGCAAAGAAGGACTTTAAGCAACTGAAGGACCGAACGTAAGTCAACTCAAAACATTTCAAAGGTTCTCGATTTGATTCCGATTTCTGCAACTGCAATTTCTACTTCGATGTCGACTTAATTTCAATGTTGTGTTTTTTGTTGGCAGTCGGAGTTGTCGATGTTGTGTTGAAATGAACTTGTATCCGAAGCACAGTCAGCTTCTCTGTGTGCCTGGCTGTCTGCCAGGCTGCCCACTCAACTCAGCTCAACGCAAATGGAATTGGAAATGGAAATCCGTCAGAAGAGTCACTCGACACAACAGACGAAGAAGAGGAATGCAGTCGAAATGCGGGATGGCGGACACGAACCAGAAGAAGACGGAGAAGAGCCATCAAATCGTCAGAGTGACCGGATGAAAGGAGGGTTGTCCGATTGCGGCGGGCGTGAGTGGGGCGGGAGGCGCTGGCGGATGGTAAAGTTGCTAGATGGAAATCGAAGGCATCCAAAAAAATGCCTTCGCACAAGATCAAGTATGTAAAAAAGTTCAAACAACAACCAGACAAGGGAAAGGAACAACAACATAAATTCAGTGGCAGACACTCCACAAAATGCACTTCAAGAGACGCACGTTGGTCGCTGCTTCGAGCAGGAAGCGGATGAGGAGCGGCTGGAAAGGAGGGAGGATGCAGCGACGAGGGTCTGCTGGGAAAAGGTGACGCATCAAGCGGACGGGAACAAAGTGCGACAGAAATGCTACATTTAATCGCACCGAAGGTAACAAAATAAATCAAACCAGAAGATCGCAATAATTGCAACTCGGAAACGGAAACGGCTGAGGATACGGACACGGAAGAGGAATTGAAATCGATTCCTGACCAAAGACCAAAGATAAAATCAAAAAATGTTATGTGAAACGTTGGCAAAGACTCAACAAAAAGGTCACAAGTCACCAAACGCTTTTTTAAATTTCCTTGTACACTTTATGTAATCATAAATGAATGAAAATAAAAACTAAATAAATATTACTAATTATTTATGCTTTCGTTAAGGTTAATTAAACCTAACGCCATTTCTGCCAGGTGAATAATCCTAGAATCATATCTGCCAGAATCGATCTGCGACGCTTTGACACTGTTTCCATCGCTGTCGAAGCTACGACCTTCGTGTCAGTTGGCCTGAGTCCTCCTGATGAACCCGAAACAATTTGATTGCGTGTTGTAGTCCATCGCCGCTTCCGAAAGTTTCGTAATTAAACTTGTTCCTAAACTTCCCTTTGATCGTGTGTGGCGACTATTTCCTAGTAGTTGATGTCTGTCTAAGTTTCGGTAAGTGAAAGTCAGCTCTAACATTATTAATTGGGGTTGTGTGTGCAATATGATTTCCACTTTCGTGGAACTGGCGCACTATCAGCGATGTCGCGGGATGTTTGGCTAGGAACACGGTCGCATCTTCGTGCTTGTTCAAAAACTGAGTTCTGCTGCGTCCTTTCAATAGGTCCTCTTTGAAAAGGTCTTTGTTAAATTTTCGCACTTTTTACGCACTTTTTAAATGCCATTGAGTAACTCTTTGGTAGTACCGTGGCCTCGCTTGCCGTATGAGTAGCCTGTTCTCTATGTGAGACTCTTTCTATTGATTCCATTGAAAATCGTTCTTTTGGTAGTATTATTAGTATCATTTCCTTGAAGGAATTGCGACGTTTCCACTGTTTATCTTCAAGTAACTGATTTCAGATGCATCAAATTACAATTTCATTTGTAATTTTATGGCGATTTAGGTCGAATTTCGAAATGCTCTTTAACTGCATTCGAATGCTTAACAGTCAAAGTTTAAGTTAAACTCCATACCTAATTTTTAATGTTTTTTTTGTCTATTTTTCGCAGTTTATAAAAACATTACTTTAAAATATCGCGGAGAGGAAAAAAGGCGAAAAAATCAGAAGATGAACATAAAAGGAAACAAAGACATTAAAAACTTGTTCTAAAATATGATGCAAAAGGGAATTTGAAGTTTTCATTTCCGTTTCTTCCCCGTTTTACACTTTGCAAAGCTTCTCAGAGCCTTTGTAAAGCGCAGGACGCAGCATGAAGTGCATTAAAAGTTGAAAGCTTGACGCGTTGAGTTACCACCGGGGTTTTTCTTCAAAAAAAACAACAACAACAACAACAAAAAATTGCAAGTTCTACAAATCTTCAGTTTCGCCACGAATTTCAAAACTTTTCGCAGCGTGAGTTTCACTGCGCATCAAAAGCTGAAGCAGCAGAAACTCTTTTAACGACCGTTCTTTTAACCGTTCTATTTTTTTATTGGAGCTCGAATTTTTATAGTTTTCAACATCCGGAGGAAGTTGAGATTCTTAAAAAATTTTTTTGCCCTTTTCAAATATTTAAAAAGAGCCGAAAAGTCACCGGAAACCATACGGAAGGTGAAAAGAAGTCGAAGTTGAAGTCGACTCGAGTTCAGTTGAGTTGCTTTAGAAGAGAAGCGCAGAAACGGAACGGAACGGAGCGAGAAGGAACCGGATCTCATGCTGAAAATGGTGCAAAGTACGTCGTGGCTTTTGCTGCGCTGTTGTTGTTGTTCTAAACAATGTTAGCGTTGTTGTTGTTGTTGTTGTTGGCTTTTCAACCTCATCTGCGCATCTGTTGCTTTGAGTGGTTTTTCGATAAAAGTGTTGGCTTTCGTCATTATGTTTTGCTTATACGCGATGAAGTAACTAAAAGCAATCGTAATCGTAGCCGTTGTTTTCACCACACGAAATATACTCCCATGTTCATATATGACTCACAAGCGTACAGCTGCAAGGTAAAGTGCAAAGTGGATTTTATTCACTCTTTTTTCACTATCTGCATTTGAGACTTCTTCTTCGTTGACTGTTTTAAAGGCTTTCTACTAACACTAATCTTGTTCTACTTTACTTTCGACATGGTTAAAGTCTTAAATATCACATGCAAAAGATAAAAAACTTACCATCTGCTGAGGTGCACGTCGTCAGCTGTGGTGAATAACGATCCGTCAGCCTTTTGATGACGTCGATTTGCTCCAACGTCAACTGAACGGCGTCTCGATGTTGAGCCTCGCATGGAACATAAGCCGCCCAGAACTGAGAGAGAGAGAGAGGGAGAGAAGAGTTAGAGTGAGAAAGGGAACAACGACGGAACAACGAAAAAGTTGTACTGAAAAAAATTGTGCCATAAAATTTATCGGCAAAGCGTGTAAAAAATCCATAAAAATTTTAATCTTACTTCAACTTTTTCCTGATTTATGTATGTATTTATTTTTATTTATAAATTTTCTTCTCTTGCATATTTTTTATTTATTATTTATTGAGTGTGTTTTTAATTTATCTTTAAAAAACACTTTCGAGATTTTTTCTATATCCAATTTTTTATATTCAATTTGATTTATATGTAATAAAATATGATTTTTATAGTAAGCAATTGATACTTTAATAATTTTCATTAAGATTTTATTTCTTATATTTTTTAATTTATTAAATTTATTTCTTAAATATGGTCGAAAAGATTTTTTTTTATATTTTGTTAGTATTAAATTATTATTAGCACTGATAGCCTCCGAGAATTCCTGAAATATTATTTTAAATTAAATTGTATTTGAAATTTACGAGTAATTTTAAATGAGCTAAAGCTAAACTTCAACCTTCTGATTTAGCATTTTAATCACCAGGGATTTCTTAAGTCGATTGTAGCTTCATAAATCACCTAATTACCACTCCGACCGTCATGGATCCTACTCAGCCAGCTTCAAGGCCTCTCCAGCCGCCGCTCGACCCGCTGCTAAATGTTTTTTAAGGCTTACAACTGTAATTAATTAGATTTCCGAATTATGTGCCCGGCGACACACTTCTATAAACTAATGATTGTGTGTGTGTGTGCGTGTGTGTAAATTTGAGGGCCATCTTGGCATCGAAATGTGTGCCTCGAGTGCATTTTATGTTGTAATTAATGCATAAATTGCAGAATTTGCATCGCATTCGGTTTCAGTAGAAGATGAGAATATTTTAAATGCTTGAACAGTGTTGGTCCGAAGGTGGGCGTGGAGGATGTGGGAGCTGCTGATGTATGTGAGGTTTTAAAGGGAGCTGCATCCATCGCGCCTCTCGTGGGTCGGACAGAAGCTTGAATATGAATACATTTATTTGGCTCCATCTAATAAACTTCTGTAACACAAAGCCAATTAATTCTAAACAACATCTCGTGATTAACGAAGGTTGGAGACGGTATATATATGTTCATTTCATTTGCATTCTTTCTTTGGGGAAATTGTGTTCTTGGATGAAATCAGCTCTGGAATGGGATGGATTTTTAGCACAACAATCTGAGGAGAATGAAAAAGGCCAATTACCACCTCTATTACAATTGAATTAATGGCAATCATTTAGATATTTGGCTAAGGAATTACAACAGCAACGAAGTCTTCGCACCGGCATGGAGCAGAAAATAACTCCGTTGATGCCAAGTGCCACAAAACCATAAATCATACAACAGATGGCAAAACTTAACCGAGAAGAAATGCAGCAGACCAAAGAGGCTGGCGCCGAGACGAAGGAGGCCAATGGAGAGGTAGAAAAAGAAATCGTTCTGCTTGACAAAGACTCATTCAAGCAGCACTGAAGTCCGGTCCGACTTCGACTTCGACTTCGCCTTGGACTGCTGTTTGTGGAGCTGAAACCGCACCGCCGCTCGTGCACCTGACCAACCTGTGGATGATTACGGCACCGACGGCACCGACGGCTCCATTTAATCCTCTCACTTGAACTCGGAGTCGTTTCGGGGCCAAGTGGCTGTCGGACTGCGGACTCCGAACTGCGTAATTGTTGCTGCTGACCAACTTGACCGACCAATAATAATTTCTACAAACTATTTCATTCGTCCGTCTTCCGTTTCCTTCCGCATCACGCCGCCCGTCTCCCGCCCACGGCCACTTAAGCGACTCATAAAAATGTTCATTTATTCGGAACAATTTTCGAGAATTTCGAAATCCTTTCACGTCGGATTCTGCTAAAGCGGACGCTGGGCTGAAGAGGAGCCGGAAATGTGGACCAGAGTTGAATGGACCAAGTTTTCACCGACTACAACACAACAAGTCATTGAATAAAGAGCGACAAGAGTCTTCACGTTGTTCCCGTTCCTGGTTTCATTCCTATTCTTGCTTCTCTTATTGCTGTTATTATTCTAATTGTTGTTGTTGTTGTTTTAGTTTTAAACTTTATAAAGCATGTTTTTGCTAAAACAATCACCGAGTTGAGTCTGAGTTCGAGCTGCAGACCGACTTCAAGTGCGAGGTAATTCTTTTTGAATACCTTCCGCTTTCAGGTGCAGCTTTGAAATTTATTCATGACCAAAACCGACACCCAAAAATAGGGACCAACATTAGAACTGAATTCTGAACTTGTTGGCTTGACTGGGCTTTGGTTTTGGTCTTGTTTTTATTGTTGGTGGACCATTTTATTTGTGGACTGTGAAAATTGGGCTTCTTTAACGACGAGATAGCAGAATGTGTACATGGATGTCGGCTGTTGTTGTCGTTGTTGTTGTCGTTGTGGGTTCAAAAAGTGTCTGAGTGTTTGATCCATGGCTGTTGGTGTTGTTGCTGCGGTGAAATTAATGAAAAACTATTCTTGTTCGGAAAGATAAACACGAACGTTTGTATTTAATTAAAGTCGCATCAATTAAGCAGCTCACATGTTTAAATGAACGGTGAGGGAATGAGAGAAGTTGGGGCAAGGCGGAGGAGAAAAGATAATGAAGAGAGGCGGACTGTAATAAGAGTAACCGGAGCCATCTAAGGTTTTCCTTGATTCTTAAGTCGAGATTTTAAATCAAAATGAATAACTCAATCAAACACACTGAATAAAGTTCATGGAATGTTCAAGGCTTTTTTATTTGTGTGTTGAAAGTGAACTGAGCCTCTAAATAAACGAAAAGGACGAAAAGCTGACCACACCCACAGCAACAGCAACAGCAACAGCAACAGCAACCGAAACAACGTCGACAACTGCTAACAAAACCCGGAGAACTTCCATCGGTGAAAAAAGTCGATACGAAACTCGGCCGCAAAGCTTAAGCAGCCAACCGTGTTTAGCAGCAGCGATGGCAGCAACAACTTCCGGTGCATTTTAGGCCGAACGGAAGCGGATATGTTGAGCATAACCAAGAAAGCGCCATGCAGAAAGCAGGTGAAAAAATCCCTCCGTGTAAGTGGCCTAAATGTGCATTCGAAGGGGCGAGAAAGGAGCAAAGCAGAGGCGACAACGACGCTGGCGGCGATGCACAGCACAGAAACCACGAATCCCAGCAACACCAGCAGACGGACAGCCAACCTTAAACACGTTCGAACACGCTTTGTGCCGGTGTTCGCTTTAAGACTCTGTTGTTAGCCAGAATACAGTGAAGTGTTCGAGAATCCAGGTTATGCAAAACTTGTGCAAACCCTTGAAATGATTCGAAGAAGGCGCAGGGCAAGGAAAGAGGGCGACGATGACAGCTCCTGCAGCTGAGGTCATCGCGAGGCTGCAGATAAACATTTGCTAATGGCTGTGCCGTCGCTGTCGCTGCTCGCATTTTTATGCTCAGCTATTTTTGATGGCACTTTTAAATTGCGACGCGTTCGTGAGCAGTTTGGAGCAGGCGAGGCCAGTGGGCGGGGCAGACAGACGGTCGCTGGGTCGTCGGCTCCACCGCAGCCGCATAACGAAATCAGCTGCTCTCGGATGCGCTGCTCGACGTTGGCGTTTATGTGTCCCGGATGGTCGTTAGACGCCATTGTTGAGCGCTATCAGCACTGTTTGCAGTTGGTTGTTTGTGGTGTGCGTGCTGTGGGTGCATGTGTGTGTGTGGTGAGTATCGAGCGCAGCAACAGTGCGCCTAATGAGCTTAATTTTAAATGAAGCAACTTGTTCACTCGCTGCTGCTCGGCTCTGGGAGCGTGGCTGTTGCTCAGCTGCTGCCCTGCTTGATGCATCAAAGGAAGCACATAATATTCGGCCCTTTCATTAACTAGCAAACGGAAGCGGAAATGTTTTTGACTTTCGCTGCAATGTTTTCGACGGTTTTTCATTCACACGACGAACTTGCTAATTATTTCGCTGAAACGTTGCTGCAATGAAGAATTACCTAAAATTTTCCAATTTAAAGTAAATAATAATAAATTAAAAATAATAATGAGTCGAAAATGTAACGAAATACAAAAATAAAAAATTTATTTACAGTGCATAAAAACTACAGCAAATTTCTACGCTTAACGAAATAAAAACGTTTAAAAAATAATTAAAGAACCCCAGCCACAGCCAACTTTCTCCCCTTCACCGCGCTCTCCTCTTTTTTACTTTGCCCATAAAGTCAAAGATTGAATGCAAATTAAATGCGACGTGCAACTTTGTTAGCGTTACCGAAGACACACACGAGTTGCATGCAGGAGGAGTCAGCAGAAGCCAAGAAAACGATCCACCTTCGTTGAAGTGGATTGTAAAAAGTCTTCTTTGCGATCTCGACGCTTCACGGAATTCGTGATGTCATCTGCTCAGACGTTCAGTGCTGTGTTTAGGGGACGCCCTGCGTGTAGCTGCTGCATTCCCGACATGCCGCACGAAGCGCCCGGGAATAAATTAAAGGTTGAGGCATGCATCGTCTTGTGGTTTCTGTGGTGAATATTAATTTGCTCTTCTGCGTAACAGAGCAGCGTGGAATTGAAGCCATTCAAAGCTCTCGTGAACGAGCGCTTCGAATCGTTTCCGTTTCCTTCTACTTCGTGGCGTTGAGGTGCTGTGTCCATATTGTTGCGGTTGTTGTTGTGGTTCCGTTGCTCGCTTTTAGCTTCAATTATTTGTTAGTTCAGTCCTTCGATTGTTGCCCGAGCAACAACTGCTGCGATGGTTTCTGCATGGATCGACGATGCGATTAGATTCGACATTGTTATTGCTCTTGTTGTTGTTGTTTAACTTTATAGTTAATTGTTTTGTGCTCTGTTTATCTTTACTTGTCTTCGCTTTCGAGCATTAAAAGCTCAACGCTGCATTCGCTTAATTTTGTTTCTACTTTTGTACCAATTCCTTAGAACTTTAATTAATTACCTGCATTCATGTATAAATACGGATATTTATTATACATAATATACATAATATGAAAAAAAATTTGAAAAATAATTGCGAAATTTGAAACTAAACGAACCAATTTTTTTATTAATAAAACGTATGAAGTAAATATTTTAATTATTCAATTTCAATAAAAAATATAATATAAAATAATAAATTTAACAATATTCATTTGTGCATTTATAAATATCAAAAGAAATTATTAAATAAGGTTCAGACGGATGACACAACTCGATGCAGGTCCAACGAGTTGTTGGTGGTTTATAACGAGTTCCAATTAAACTTTTGTTCTATTGTGAATGCGACGTGGATCAGCTGCGAGTAGAGATCTTGATTATTTACATAATGTCCTACGTCTGTTGAAACGTGCTAGCAAGAAATAGTACAAACTTTTACTTTAAAGTATGCAAAATTGAATTATACTATTTAATAAAACAAGCATATAAAAATATAGATAAAATTTAAATGTTTCGACAAACCAAAATATCACAGTTCAAAAAAACAAAATTGCTATCTGAGGATATGAAAATGTTAATAATAAACTAAGCACACTTTTACGTAGTCAAAATAAAATTACGAACCTTTCTCTATAAACCCTCCCAATCCAACTGCTTAACATAAGAGCAACACAAAAGTCTGATCGCCAACGTTTTACAAATTTTTACATACATAGCTAATTTATAGCAAAAGGTTATAAAACACAAAAATAATATCTTTGAAAGGATGCTTACTACTGTCGTCTTGTACTCAGTGGAAGATCTAAGCGCTGAGGATTAAGAATTTGATGGAAATCGGAATGAATTAAACGCATTTGGAAAATTTGTCAAGGAATGTTTTGCGTCTTCTTGTGTTTGGACTTCAGTCTATTGTGGTAAGCTTTGTAAAAACTAATGTTAATTTATATTAAAAGTGTTATAGAAAATCGTTCTTCATTGGAAATACACGAATAACTCGAAGGAATGAAGTGCCACAAATTACTCTTAAGCTTCTGCGTCCACATTGCAATTGTGTAAGCAACAATTATTATTATTATTATAATTGCAATTATATTATAGTTTATTTTATTGTGTATTTGCTTAAATGCGATTTGTATTTATATTGTATTATTATTCAGTTTTTATTATTTGTATATCATATCGTATCGTATTTCTCTTTTCATTACGCCTACGTTTTCTTACCTGAGCTGCAACTCGTCCTCTTTTCAGACGCTGCAAATCGGTGTGACTCCATTGACTCTTCGCCCAAGGATTAACATGACGCAGGTCCTCATCGAAACTTCATTGAACAAAGGAAGGAAACGATAAGAGAAAAGAAGGTGAAGAAGCCAGTGAGACAAGGAACGTCATCACTGAATATAACAGCGAACTCACTTAAAATCATTCAGTTTGTTGTGTAGGAATTTGCGAATGTTCCATGGCAGGTCGTTATGCCCATCGATTAATGGCACCTGGTCCAGCAGTTGTACAGCGACTCGAAGGCGTTCCTCGAAGGGTGCACCTGAAAGCCGAACGATACAGAAAAAGGGAGACAGAGATAGAGAAACGAGAGAATGAGTGGAAGACAGACAACGCGATGGGACAACGTGTGTTCGAACGTAGGAAGACAACAAGTGCTGATCAAAATTAGCAACAGCAACAGATTCTGCTCTTAACAAATTTCGTTGCACACGAGCAGTGGTGCTGTTGTAAAGGATTTTAATTGATTTATACTCACTCGCAGCCACACGCAGGGCCAATGGGACAGCAACACTTGCGGCGCCAATTATTAAGAGTATCGAGCTGACAGCGACCCAGTGTTTGGCTGCATCGAATCCTTCAGCGATGGCCAGCAAAGAGTTCATCCATCCGTGAAGCAGTACACAGGCAGCGAGAGGGAGAAAAGAGGTAAGTGATAAAGGAAAGATTTCAGATTCAGGTGCAGGTGGAGGGTGTTATTTTTCGATGATGGTAATAATAGTAATAAGCATCATTATGATGACCATCATGACGCTTTTTTCGTGTTGTCATTGCAATTGTAATGTTGTTGGTGTCGTGTCACTGTGTATGAAGTCACAGCACAGCGCACACCAGCAACTGTACGTGTGGCAGCATCGTCTGCTTGCAGCCGCTTCACATCGTCAGCATTTAATAATGGCACATGGCATGGATGCATGCAAAACGCGCTGACTTCGTTCGGCCGGCGACCAAAGCACCTCGAACACCAACAACAACAGCAGGAAAAGGAAAACGACAGTCAAACAGAAAGAAACATTAATTAAAGTGTATGGTTCAGTTAAGCTACAGTCAATAGAACGAAACAAAAACAAGGAACTGCAGTCGTAGTTGTTGCTGTAGTGGCTGGAACTCAAGTAGTACTTAAAATAGTGCGAGCAGTTTAAGGAGTGGTTGCAAAATTAGCAGAAACCGTAGTAAACCGGTTACGCGATGGTTACAGGGTGCATCAATAATGAATTCTTGGTGTTGCTGAATGATCGAACTCGCAGCCACGCAAATAGCCAGCAAAGCAATAAATGACTGCGAATTCAATAATCAAATGAATTTTTAATATAACAGAATAAACTTTAATGCAATTAACCGTTATGTAAATTGAAGTGAATACAAAATTAAAGGCACAACGACAGATGATTAATTAATTTACATAAAATGATTACGGTAAAATAAAATTCAATTACCACGCAATGAGATGAAAATAAATTGAACCTGCCTGAAATAACAGATAAATTTGAACAGGTCAACTTTTAACAATTTAATTGCTTTGCAGAATTAACGTGTGTGTGTGTGTGTGTGTGTTTGGGTTTTGCCTCGAGACGAAGATTATTCATAGATCAACATCGAACGGATTTTGAGTGGTTCATGTTAAGAGCCGGCAGCAGAGATCAACTCAAGTTGAATTTAACCAAGCGACGACTAGAAGCAGAAGCGCCCAGATGCTCGTTGCTGAGATTATTAATGCGAGTTAAAACAAGGTAATTAGACGTGCCTGACACGATCTATATTAATACACACGCACGGACACATGCAGAATTATTTGCCGAGCAACCGAGTGCCCTATCGATCACGATGGAAGTGTGCGAGAGAAAGAGAGAAGAGAAGACGCAACCGACGTGGAAGTCATGAATGCTAAAGCGCTTTGTTTCTGTTGCGCGCTGCGTGTGGGTGTGCGTCCGTCGTTGTTGTTGTACTTACGGAGTGAATTACTTCCCGAACTTGACGAGCCGCGACTGGGGCATTGGCGATGCTTCCAGGGCATGATGCTGCTTAAACTGGCGTGCAGTTGTTGTTGCTGCTGTTTGCCTACAGCAGCCGCCGCCGTCGTCGTCGTCGTCGTCTGCTGATGCAGCTGCGTGTGATGTTTCTGATGGCTGTGGTGCTGATGGTGGTGGAGGTGATGATGATGCTGCTGCTGGAATTTGTCTTTAAGGCCACTGCTTGTGTTTGTTGTCATCGCTCCGAATGAGTTGTTAATCAATTTAATGTTGATGTTGTTGTTGTTGCTGGCTGCGACTGCATCAGTGTTGCAGCTAATTTTGCTGTTGCTGCAGCCGTACGCAGCAGGTGTGTGGAATTTCATCATTGGCAAGAGGCCGTTCCCGGTGGCGATTTCCATTAAATTACCATAACTACGACTGATGAAAGGCGTCGGCGGCGGCGGTGGCGTCGGCGGCGGTGCTTCCTTCACCCAATTGTCGACGTCGTCGATGTCCACGCTGTTCGTGTAGTAGATGTGATGCTGCTGGGGATGCGGCTGGCGCCGTGCGGGACCCTTGTGGCCCGTTTGGCCGAAGTAGTCGCGCGTGAAGTTCGACAACGATTGCGACAGGCACTGACAACGCGCTGAAAGGCGCTGCTGTTGTTGCTGCTGCTGTTGAAACGATTTCTGTTGCTGCTGCTGCTGCTGCTGTTGCAGAAAAATACTCAACTGACGCGCACAGTCACTACTCGAGCCAATCGTGTTGTATTTGTTGGAACGCGACACCTGAGACGCTTCCCTGTCGCGTCGCAAAGATTGTCCCCGGCCGAGGTGCAGAAAGCACAGCTCAGGATCTGATTGCTTGGCGCCCGGCATCAGGATGTCATCACATATGAAATGCGTCGCTAAACCGTTGCCGAATGCCGCAGTCACGTGACAAACATCAGGTTTGCCCGCAGACGCGATTGCGGCCAACGTGGCTACGTTTGCTTTGCTGCCGCTGCCGCTGCTGCCCGCGGTGGACGCTGCGGCCATCAACTCCGTCCCCACGGCGTTGGCGCACTTCAGAATCGAGCTGGTGCAGTCGTCGATCAGCGAGCCGACTTCCAGGGCGCTGCTGGCGCAGGTATTCATAATGTCGCCGCTGCAGAGGGCGGCTATGGAGCTGCTCTGGCCGACGTTGTTATTTTTGTGGCAGCTGTTGTGCGTGCTGATGTTTGCGGTCGGCGGCTGCCGCTGCTGCTGATGGCTGCGCAAACTACGCATGCTACCGTTGCGCTTCATCGCTGGCGGCGGCGGAACCGGCGGAATGAGGTCCATGTCGGACGAGGCTAACGTATCGCTCTGTAAAAGAAGAATTGAAATAGCTGCCGCCAAAAGCAAACGATGAAATAATAATAATAACGAAGAAGAAGAGGCTCATTTCTTTAAAATCCTCATTTGATTTTGAGTGCCGAGTGCTTTTCGATGAACACGTTTAATGGCCTTTGTTACCCTTGACCCTTTTCACTACACTTCAAAAAGAATATCCATTTATTTAGTAATAAATCAAGAGTGGAACGGCGTGGGAGGGGCGCGAATTCGGTGAAAACGAACGGACAGCAAAGGCCATTATTAAAAAACCCTCGAGAAGCAGCAGCGAACCTATAAATGGACGTCTAAATCCTCTGCTTCTGATCCAAGGATTCCTGGAGGATTTCTTAAATATTTAACGGTTTCTTTATACGTGATGTCGATGATAATGAGTCGGTTTATAATAATAAAAACTCGGCCGTTCCACGCTCACGAGGAGTCTTTTCATCGAGCCGACAGCCTTTATTTGCCCTTTATTTGTTCCTAGCATAAATCAAGATTAGAGCTCCTTCGGCTCGGCCGAGTAATAATAACCACACAGGGCCGAAGCTGACTCCAAGCATCGTGGGTAACCTTGCACAAATTTAAAGGAAAAACCCTCCTTAAAGCATCGAATAGCGTCGTCGGGCGGAAGGAGTAAAAGAAGAAAGCAAATATTAATAAACTAACGTCGTTAAGATGCGAATCTTCGCCCTCTTCGTCTTCGTCTTCGCTCAACTCAAAGCAGCAGCAACTCACTCACCTGACCTTCCTCCCTTCCAGCGCTGTTCAATTTCCGATTGCGCTCACGCTCCAAACGGAGCAGGATCTGCGCGTTCTGCTCGCAGGTGTACGTGTGGCTCTTGTGGCGCCTCTCCAAGCTGTATTCGTAGAGCGGCCGCGTCGGATCGGGATTTATTTCGGTGTCGTCGCCAGCGTCGCAGCTGCACAGCGACTGACTGCTGCGGCCCTTGCTGCGGCGCAGGGAGCCCTGAGCACTCAGATTCGCTGCCGATCGCTGCTCGGTGTCGGCGGGCGGCGACGAAAACGTGACCACGCTGGCCGTCGAACGTTGCGCTGGCGCCGCATGCTTCTGCGCCAGACTCAAGCTGGAGCTGGAGCTGTGGCAGCGGCCGATCGTCATGCGGCCGTTCATCATCCCGCCTCCAGCGGCAGCAGTGGCGCTGCCTGTGGCCGTGGCTGTGCTCGCGCCGACGCCCGCCCGCAGCAGATGCATCGCTGTGTCCGAATAGTGCGACGCTGTGTCGCAACTGTCGAAGCTGAAGTCGTGCAGTTGGCCAGCGGTGCGGGCGCCGTAAGCCACAGACGGCGCGACGGCCGGGTAACTCGGCGCGATGCTCGCTCCCGACGCTTTCAGGTGATCGCACGCGGCACGAAATGACGTTTGCAGCGGCGCGAGTGGCGCGGCTGTCGTGCTGTGGCCGCCTTTTCGCTTCGACGGCGACACGTAGTAAACGTCGCGTTCGTCGAATTGTATTTCGCCGCCGTTGCAGTGGCCGATGATGGCGGTGGCGGCGCTGCTCGCCGTGCTGGAGCTGCTCATGTTGGCGTGGTCGGCCAGCGACTGCAGCAGAGGCCCCGCCAGTGACGACGGCTTGTGATAGCCGACGGCCGAATGCGTGGAGGCGTGGCCGAGGCGGGCGGCCGGCTCGGGCGTAGAGCTGCAGCTGCCGCCGAGAAACGCCTCGCGCTGCTGGTGCTGGACACGCGTCTGATCCGGGCGTCGCAGATCAGTCATGACGTTGGTGGGTCGGCGGCTCTTCAGTGGCCGAAGTGGCAGCTGGAAAGAACAACTGAAGTTATAAGAAAATATTGTTTAGTTATCTGAACTCTTCAGGTTTTCGGTTAAATTGTCGATGGAGTTCTTTTCTAACATTTGAAAAATATTCGATTTATTGCTGATTTTTACTAACTGTGTTTGGGAGAGAAAAGTGGCCATGAAATGTTAAGGAAGAGACAGAGAGAGAAGCAAAGGAGAATAACTTCGAAGTGCACTGAGATTCGAAGCCAAACCGTCACGGTTCGCAGGCCAGCTAAAAAGCCCTTGAAGGCCGCTCTTATTATTTTGTTTTGTTGCTGCTTCTGATGGTTTTCGACTCGCTTTAACCAATCGCCGGATTGGCCCACATTCCTAAGCATCTGCTGGAGTTTCTACTGCTCCCTCTGCTCATATTTTATATCTCATACATTTGTCACTTTCGCAGCACACATCCTCCGCCGCTTCGTCCTTGTTTCTGCCCCTCACACCCGCGCCATTAACACTCGCATTCGCACACTCATTCGTCCCATATTTCACTTGTTCATTCATTCATTTCACTTTGCATTCATTCCTTTAGACTCTTCACTCTTTTGTTTATCTCTCCTCGGAGGATATCCTGTGAACTCCGAGGCACGCAGCTTAAAAAACTTCGCAACGGTACAAGTTTTCCGTTGAGCGAAATTATGACCGAATATGTGTGGGTGTGTGTGTGTGTGTGTGTGTTTATGGTTCAGTTATTTTCGGAGGTGTTGCTGCGAGCTTCTAAAAGCGCAAGCGGCAAATTTATCAGCGTCAATATTAATATCCGTCCTTTTGCCGAAAAATAATGGCCATGCTTACAGTCGCCAGTGAGCTCGTTATTTCGGGATGGTGAAAGGATTTGGGATGGGGTAGGGGGCCGCGAGAGGAGGTGGCGAGCCGTTGTTTTCAAATACTCGATTTTGTTGGAGTTATTCAAAGACTTTCAGCAGGTTTCATATAATCGAGAAAAGGATATCGACTTCATTATCGTCATTATTGATTCTTCAGTCATGCAGTCTCGTTGAAACAATTTCTCCCCTCCCTTCCCCTTCTCCTTCTTCTTCCTTTCAATGCCTATTTCTTTGTGCAGAATTTCTGGCGAGGATTAAAGTTATGGATATGCAAAATAAAGAAGCATTAAAATGTTAAATGAGCGGCTTTTATTGCTTTTTCGAAAGTTGCCTCAAGTTTCCACAATTTCATTTAAGCTTTGTTAAAAGCCGCTGTTGATAGCAAATCATGGACGACGTTTGAGTGAGTTTGAACGTTTCTGTGGGCGGGTGGCCGTGTGTGTGTGTGTGTGTGTGCAGACTACTTATAAAATATTTTAACCTGATTTGTTGCTTGTATAGAATTAACAAAGCAAAACATACAACGAACATCTGTGAAAAAATGCAGAGAAATTTATTCATGCCAGGTTTTGCGGTTTGTGTGGGGGAGCGGGGGAAATTAGAGGTTAGAATTCAGAGGTGGCTGTGAGTTGGTGTTCGGATTTATGTATGCGAGGTTACGGAGCGACGTGCTGCCTCGAAGCTGCTTCATTTTGTAATAAATACTGTCTGCTGCTTGAATGAGTATCAGCACAACAACAGCAACTCGAAAGTAATAACAACATCAGCGGCATCAACATCAATTTAATTATAAGTACAAAGGTCACACACACACTTACACGCCTATCCAATAAACCGAAAAGCTATTAATTAACATCATTTACCATATAACACTTGCATTCATTTGGCTTGCACAGCGATGTCTGGCACCTCCTCCCCCTCCGCGCGCCTTCATCGACACCACCACGCTTCGCCTCGCATTCCTTTGCTTTTTGTCGTTAATCTCTGTCGCTTTTCCCGCTCCTGCTCTCGCCTTACATTTGCGCTCATTTAAAAGAAACCAACAATTCAGGTATATAAACACATATCGGAGGAATTTCTTCAGAGGTGCACGCCCCTTTATTTCTGTTCTTCTTTCACGACGAATTCAGAACCTCTCCCTGATAGCAAGCAACCTATTCGTAACCAAGGCTTCATAAAATATGAAATTTTATTACTAAGCACTCCTTTTGATATAGTCCTTTATTCAACAGACCAGCAGCCAGAACATCGACGTATTGGACGAGCTCGATTAAGCTCTAAAAGTATGTCAGTCCCTGGAATATTATTTCCAGCGTCATCTCTACACTCGGTACAACATCAAATGGATAATGACCGAAACTTGCTCAAAAGCGTGAAGAGGTTTGTGTGCTACCCTCAGGTCCCGCATAGTGTTGAAATGGGATGTCCTCAGGGCTGAAAGACCAATATGCAATGCATATTATGCATATCCGTGTCCAACAGAGAGAACGTCGATTTTGGATAATAATTTAAAGTTCTTTCAATAGACTTCAATAGAGCGGTTATCATCCAGTTGATTACAAACTTATTTTATCGACGGATTTAAAGCTACTTCGGAACGAAGGTAGTTGTAAGTGGGAACAGAACGTACTTATGACTTCCCTTACAGCGTAAGCTCGATCGAAACATTGTTGGTAAGACATCATTGAAATTTCGTCATCAGTTAAAATGTGTTTAAATTGTGTGAATTAAAATAATATGAATTACTTAAATTGAATCTGAATTTATTAATTGCATAGTTCTCGGCGAAGTTATATAGTTCTATGATAACGTTTCTCGCTTACATCGTAAGGGAAGTTGCGAGGTACTCCATGAGACGATTGTTTTAATGCAATGTGAAAATGTTAGGAGAATTCGAGGACCAAAAAGTAATTTTGTTATCATCGATGATGTCATGACCACGTTTACCAGTGCGTTAACCCTAAAAAAACACGGTAAAGTATTGAAAATTCTCTATTTTTACATTCAAATAAAGCGTCACTCAAAAATTCTATTTCAGTGTTCGATATTGGATGTTCTTTGGAGTGTGGAATGATAATAGATGCGATTTGAAAACAGTTAGAAGCAAATTAGTATTCAGTGGGGCCTCTGAGCGACGTAAACCGTCGAGTGGCTGCATGCAGGTGAGCGGAAAGTGAATAATAATAAAAACGGCCACCAACAGGCAATGAAAATTTGGTATTTTCCGTTTCCTCTCTTACCTTTTACACACATCGTTCGCATTTCCGATTCTGGGTCCTTGTTGTTTTTTGTGTTTTTCCATATAATAAATAACGGAAGCTATAAAAACTAATCATTGCAGATAAAAAAAGACGGACTGATAGAAAGCAAACAAAGCGACAGAGCATCAGGAAGCGAGGGAATCAAGGAAGGATCAGTTCCAAAAAAATCAACACCAACACCTCGCAGACCTTCGTTTTTTATCTCCGTCCCTCCACGACTCCTCATAAAAGTTTATTACGATGTCAGTCAATAGAAGCGAAGAAAAAATCCAATACAAAAGGACGAAGGTGTTGAGGGCACGATGCAAAATGGACAAAGCATCAACGAGATATTAAAGACGAATACGAGTGGATAAAATTGCCTTCGAATTGGTTGAACTGGGCCGAGGGTTAAGCCACTTGAAGCCGTTCGGATGGGCGATGGCTTTGGTTATGGTAAAAAATCGTCCAATCTTTCGACAGCTTCTTTGTGAAGGCGCAACGAAAAATGAAGCCGCTTCTCCACCCTTTTATTTCTTCATTTTTTCAATCTTCCATTCTTCAATTTTTCCCTAAGCTGTAAATGTAAACATCTCTGGAAATTTGCAGGAGCTTCGCTGCAGACAAACAGCAAAATCATTTGTTTACTCAAATAAAAGCTTGGATATTATTCGATGAGCTGCCAGACAGCAGCAGAAATGTTCGAGAAAACAAGAAACAGCAACTTCAGACAAAAAATCATGCAAATATTTCAAAAAGAAATCCTTTTCATATACACGGAAAGCTTTTAGTTGATGTAGAAAATTGGCAATTTCTAGACTTGTTTCAGGCATTAAATGTCAAGGCTCTTGATTAAAGAAGGATAATTGCAAAATGGAGAACAGAAAGAGGATGAGCAGCAGAAGGAGAATACAAAGGAAGGGGGCTAAAAAAGTTCTGTTAAGCTTTAAGTACTTTTATAATTCACTGCTTTTGTCTTGTACGGTATTTTGTTGCTTCCAAACTTGTGCCCGCCCCTTTTCTCCATCACTCTGCTTTCTCTCTCCTCTTTCGCACTTGCCCCCTTTTCCGCCGCTCTCGTCCTCGCCGACAAACTTAATTTATTTCGCTCCCAGCAGATTAATGAGAGCAAATTGCTTTTAGAGCAATCAACCGATTTGAGAATCAGTTTTTGTTTTTTCCTGCGTCTTCTGTACCGTGTTCGTTATCCTCGGGATCTCCTCCATCGTCCATCCCTTGCATACTTAAATTAAGACTGAATAGAGACGGAGTTGAATTAACAAAATCCAACAACAAAGATTCCTTGGTTTAATTAAAAACTTGAAATGATTTGCATGTTACAAAATATTAAGCATTTTGTTAAAGCGCTGTAGTATTTTGTGTATCTTCTCGTGCTTTGGCTTCGGAAGCGAAGTTAATATTGTATTGGGCGTGGCTCCTATACAGCCACCTCTCTCATGAGGCGTTGTGTGGAGGATTGCAAGCCTCGGTGCGTCCATTCAGCAGCTCTTTTTATCTGTGCTCATCTTTCTGCTGAATTCTCCGATCGAAATGTTATTTTTTATTCAGTTTATTATTTTGGGTTTTTATCTAGCATTGAAGCGTTTTCTTTTCCTTATTTTGTTATTAATTCAATGTAGATTAATAATTAATTATATGCTTTTACAGTTCCATCTTTAAATCATGGAAAACACGGGCATCGATCATGGATGGATGAGCAAATCACGGAGTAACAAAATACGAAGAAAAATTCTCGATTAGCAGCTGTAAATTGATAAAGGATGTCACGACAATTCGAGGTTTAACCATATTTGTAATTAACTAAATATAAATTCTATTATTATGCTTTATTTTAAGAGCTGTTCAATGAAATGGGAAAGAATCGGAGGAGATTGAAAGTGCAGCAGACTCGGGATAAAGCCATTGAAATATCATTCTAAAGTAGTTTAAAAGAAAATCCAAACTATTTGTTAGAAGAATTGTAATATTTGGAGCAAGGAAATTGGCGGAGAGAGAGTTTTACACAAATCCATTTAAAATTTAAATATGTGTGTCATCCAAACAAAACAACATCAGCACAAAAGCGCCAAGAATGAACAAGAACCTTCCGAAAACACATTAAGGAGATGAATCCACAATGAGGATAATGACAAGAAGAAGATGCGAATGCAAGATGACGAAAACCGACAACAACGAAGTAACAAAAATAATTTTTAGATGCATTTTAGAGGCAAGCAATCAAACTCAGATCCTAATCAATACTTCTTATAGCAACAGAAGTATTCATCATTTCATACGATGTCCTTCTATTCTTCAGTCTTCCTTTTGCTCCTAACAAATTCTGCTTTACAAAATCTACTCTTATTTTTACTTTTTCCTGCTTTTACTATTATTACGAAATACGATCTTTGTTCGTACGCAGCAAAATATTTCGTTATATCGAAACTTTTCGAAATATTTAGATTGGGAAATTTCCAGAGTTGAGGTTATGAAGAAGTGTTAATAGAAAAGCCATTAAATGCAGCTGATCAACCCCTTTGCTCGCCCATGCACACAGCGCTTGTTTTTAAGAATTTACGACTTCATACGATAAAAATTACATCAATAAAAATTTAACCCTTTAACAACAAAATTCTGGAGAAAATTACGGACAAAAATGACATGAATAAAAACCAATTGCAAACAAAAGCGAGAGAGAGAGAAATTAAGATGTCAATGATTTAATAATAATGGCAATAAAAATGAAATGGAAGCAAGGAAGTGTTAAAATGTTATTTTTTGTTTTAAATTGTTATTTATTCCCTTTGTTCTTTTTCAGTGTTTTTGGGACGTGGCTGTATTCCCTTTTCTCTTCTTTTCGTACGGAGCTCACGGAGATATTCGATTTCTAACATTTTTGCTGCGTCTGACTTTAAATCGAAATCATAAAATTTTATGAGCTTTTCTACTGATGGCGAGGAGCATCGACGAACAATGGAAATGACGAGATGTATGAAGAACCATTACAACCAGGATCACTTCAGCGACATCAACAACAGCAAAAAGTAATCAAATAAACCAACGGCCATACATATATATATATAGTATGTAAAGACAGCAAGGATAACAACTTCACAGAAACAACATTCAATCAAATGGCCAAAATATTCAAATCTAGAAATATAGAAAATGTTCTAATATATAGTTGAACATTATAATATGTAGTGTAGTTGATAGTGGAAGGAAGATTCCTTGTTGAAAGCTGCTTGTTTATTATAGAATATTTATAAAGAAATAATTGTAATAATAATATTATGGAATTTAATGATCGTAAGGATGATCTTATTAAAATTATAGTAGGATATAATATTATATAGTACTTCAATTTAAATAATATTTGTGTTTTAAGAAATTACTATTAAGAAATTGTTACTAATTTTAGGTAGAAAATCTTACAGTGAAAACCTTTTTAGTTTCTGTTAATTTTTTTAACGTTTACTTATTCAGTATGGAAACATTCAGAAAGACATAATTGTAACAATATTCAAAGCAGGTCACAACTTGTGATTGTCAATAGAAACGGAGCCATTAAATTCGCGAGAAAAGTCGGATTTAATTTGCCGCATAATGCAATTGCACACTTTTAGGCTGCACTCATAATTCAGTTGTGACGTGAGCCAATTTAGACTGATAGAAGTGTTTTTTTTACAAAGATATTTGCAGTTAATTGCACAAAGAATCAAAAAACTTGATGAAGAATATAAGAGAAGAAAGAATAGTTTCTGAATTATAAAGAAAACGTATTTAATAAGAGTCTTTATCAATGTTGAATGCTAGAAATCGGTAATTAAGAAACGTATAAATGAAGGAGCTTGCTTTGTACTCAAATGAAATGTGTTCTAATTCAATCGATGGTGGCATCAATTATCACGTGAGCGAAAATCAGAATATCTTAAAAGCTGTATACAGACATCAAGTACGAAGTAATATAAAAAAATATCACTCGATGTTCATCAAACGAATAAAAAGTAGAATATGAAAGATGACAGCTCGAAGAAGCATATTTCCATTTTAAAAATGCAATTGAACCTTCGACGGTTTTTAAGACCTAAAAACTACCTATAAAAAGCGAAGTATGCCATTAACAAGAATACAAAAGAAAGGTTCATTGTATGTAAATCGATGTCATAAGAAAAGAAATATATACTCTAGGCGAAGTCATTTATTTTTACGATTATTATGTGTGTCTAATATTAAGCACGTATGAAAAGAGTTGCGAAAAAATGTTTTATCGAAAAGAGACCGATTTCCAAGGAACGAACCAACGAATTTTGCCAAGTTTCACAGAGCATAAAAGTAGCATCATCAACGTCATCATCATCATCATCAAAGTGAAGTTATTTCGAGGAATTATGGATCCATGAGAGGAATTTTTGGAGGTGGCGACCTCTACAGGCGCCGCGACGGAAGAGTGGAGTGTGGGTTGGAATTTTCGTGGACTTTAAAGAGGAATATTAACACTTGCTTCAACAGAAACTGTTGTGCCAAGGATTCCCATCAATAGGATGAAGGATTTTCTTTGATCTCCCTCCCAACACATCTGTCCCCTTTAATCTATACTTCCGAATTTTGTTTCTGCAGCAGCAGCAGCTGATTTTTGTCAGTCATTCGAAAAATAATAGCACTTTATTCAGCGAATATATTAAATTTTAATGCTAGTCATATCGTTACTTTTCCATTTCTTCATTCTGCTCTTCATTTGGGAGGCAATCTACTAAAGTGAAATAAAGTAATTTCTTTACTCTACTAGTAAATCTCGTCTCGTCTTCCTCCTCTGTTGATTTCGTCGTTTATCATTGAGAAGGTCCTTTTTATCATTCTGGATTTCAGCGTTTGATTTATACGGAATTATGAAACTGCGACCGAGAGAGAGAGCGGCAGAAAAAGAGAGCAGAAGCTAAAAAATCTAAGGATAAGCGAAGTAAATAAAAAATCCTGTTATTGCAAATAATGCATCTGGGAAATTAATCCACGAAATGCAGAAATCCTTGGAGTTTGGCGTTCAGTGAGTCTCGCTCCTGTCCGACTTCCTTCCTCCTCCATTTCATAATTCGCTGTGATATTTGAAAGTGGGAGAATGAAGAAGTCCGTTTAAAGTGTTCGAAGTGGTATTTAATCGGGACGAAGTTCCGTTTATCAGACGCTAGAGCAATAAATAATTTACCGAAAAATGCATTCTGTTTTCTAATTTTTAACGGGTTCTTTTCTAATTTTTATTACTGAGACTTATTTGGTATTTCTATAGGTCATTCCCTGTTTTTCTATAAGAAATTGCACAGAATATTATCTTAAATACTTTGTGAAATTCTATCAATAATATTATCGAAAATATTGCATAAAGCCTTGAAAAACTGTGTGAAAACCTGTCAAATTTATTACTAAAAACATCATTTTTAATCATAGGAACCTTAGAACTTTCGATATTAGAAAATGTATAATTTTTTCTGGCATATATTTTACTATCTCCAACTTTCGTCATAATTTTTTCTATCGTATTTCGTATTTTCTTTTAAATTTTAGTTACAAATGGAAAGTACTGCCTTTAGTTGTCGATTAAAGCTGTGAGCAAATGTTTTCACTTCCCATATTTCCCTTATAGGCCAACAAGCCGGAGAGTTTCCCAACTTTGGCGGAAATGGGTTTCGATAGCAATACAGCCGAAGGCTGGGAAACAATTGTGCAACCGAAGAAGACCAGCTTGAGTTTATTATTAGAGAAATTTTTCAAGAGCGGTCGTGCCCACAATATCCACATCTGTATTGACGAGCACGTCTTCAACTGCAATCTCATGGTGCTGAAGTGCTACTCGGGGTTCTTCGTGGAGTTCAGCGTCGGCGCGACCGTCCACTTGCCGGCGGACAAGGTGACCGCCACAGCCTTTACGATGATCTACCGTTGGATGCTGGCTAAGAAGCCGGTGGTCCATCGCAAAGGCATGGTAGCGCTGTTCAACGCAGCGTTGTTCCTGCGCGTGAAGGTCCTGGTCCAGCAATGTTGGATGTGTCTGAATAACGCTTGCTTCCGGGAGGACTCCGCGTTCCTGCTAATGATGGAGGCGCGCCGATTGGGCGCCGTGAACCTGGACGATTTAATGCTGCCTCGCATCAGCAAGTTCTTCATAACGATCGTCGCGTCGAAGGAGTTCCTGGACATGAATGCGAAGGATGTATGCAAATTGTTGAGTTCGTCGTCCATTGCGGTCCGGTCCGAAGTAGAAGTAATTCAGTGCCTTATTCCCATTGTGCTTACGTAAAAGAACTGTCTCGATTCGATAGGTTTTCATGGCTGTTGTGTGGTGGCTGGGTAGGGATTGGGCCGAACGGCAGCCATGGATGCTGCGCTTGGTTAAAACTGTGCGCTTCGGCCTGATGTCGCCGTTCTTCCTGCTCAAGCTGAACAAGAGCAAGGAGTGCGTCGAGATCGGCCGCATCATCTGCCATCCCGAGGTGCAGGAAATGATAACCGACGCCGTTTGGTGAGTATCTGCGCCGTGTCGCAGCTCATTCCACGCCTGCTCACGCTGTTGCCTTGCACCATTCGCAGCTTCACCTCGACGCAGATGCTGTACGAAGAGAGTCGCGATGAGAGTCTTAAGGCTTTCGTCGAAAGTCACCAGCTGCAGGCACCCGGTCAGCGTCAGTGGATCTTCGAGAAGGGCTGCGATCGCCACAACTTCGTCGATTGCCCCGTCATGCAGTTCGTCAACTTCGGCTGCTTCCTGCAGTTCTTGGAGGCGACGCAGGCGAAGGGCGTCAAGTACTGGCGCAGCCTGGAGACGGCCGAAGCAGTTCGGAAGCCGATGCAGTGTTGCACTTGTTGCTACGGCCTCGGAGTCGGGAATTAATTCAACTTCGGTAGAGTTTACGTTTGTTGTATAAAAATTATCTGTGATTTTATAAATGCCAATAAACATCGCATTGAGCTGATCTGTGTCGGAGTTAAATTATTCCCGTAGAGTAGAGTAAATTTGCAGAAGAAGGACCGACTTGACGATCCCTGGCCCGGCGATTAATCCACTGCAATCCTTCAATGACAGATAATCTGCAATTAGGGAGGAGGAGAACACACAATCTTTCAGACACTCGCAGCGCAAAGCGACAGCCACTTAGTCTAAAAGAGTTTAAAAGGAAGAATTAGTTTGAAGGAATTTGTATTTGCATAAAGAGCTCCGGAGCGAGCAAAGCCAAATCCGACGTGATAGACGACACATAAAAACCACATCATCACACTCAAGTCTAACCGATGGATGTCCGCCGATCACCTCCGCCCTCCGCCGCCAGGACAACGCTTCGAGCATCACGTCACGTGTCCGCAATCATCGCATGAATACCAATTTTGAGCTGCAGGAGACGCGCGCGGAGACGACGACAGACGAAACAGATAAGAAAAAAGTGTCCGTCGTTTCCGTCCGCATGAGTACAACAACAACAGCCACGAGTGAAACTGAGATCCAAGAAAAACACGAACGGATTTTTCATTTTTTAAACAGTTTTCCAGAAAAAAGTATTCAAGTTTCTAGTTTGCAATAATGAAGGAATGGGAAAGGGAGACAGAGGAAGGAAGAACTCCATGAAAAATTCGCTGTTCATTTTTAATTTTTGTAATTTTGAAACATTTTTCAATTCAATTAACAAATTTCGAATACGAATTCTTTGCAGAATTGTTGAAAGTTTTTCACATAAACAAAAGCAAAAGCTATAAAAAATCCTTTTCTATGCGCTTCCTGCTCCTTGTTTCCGTCTTGTCCCTTGTTGCATTTTGTATTGATGGCAATTTTATTCAAATCCATTTAAAAAAATTGCCAGCCAACCGCCCAGATTGACATCTGCCGGTGACCAACGCGAATGAATTCGGCTGTCAGAACCATAATCAACATGGCAGAAATCTTTGGGAACGAATTCTGAAGCTGTGAAAATTCGAGACACGTCGAAAGGAAGGACAACGAGGATCGCCAGCAGCAGCTTCAAAAAACCCACACAAAGTTGACTCGCTTGGTCCAATGATGTGAAGGCTGCGGAGGGGAGAGGAGCGAAAGGAGCAGCCATGAAAATTATCGGGAGCAGCTAAAAAATGTTTGAATAAATTTACCCTAATGTTTTGAATATTTGAATGTATAAAAAGCTTGAAGAGGAAAGCAACTGTGGTTGAGGGGAGGGAGGGGATGGGGGCGGGAGAGCCAAAAATATTTCCAGACAATTTTTATTTATTAAATTTTTTGTTGATGTTCGTTCTGAGGTTCATAAATCAACATCAACAGCAACGTCAATGGTAAGTTTTTCGAAAGGGGGACTGAAAAGTTGAAGTTTGTCAAGCTGAGTGAGTGACATGCAGGTAGTTCATGCAACAGCAGGTAGGCATGCAACACGCCGACTTCTTCTTCTTCGCTTTATTATATCCCGCGAAAATTACTGCGGTTTGTTAACTGAACTGAACTGAAGCGAACAAAAAAAAAAAAGGAGTTCCTCCTTTAACGGGCTACAGCGCATTAAGCTTTATTAAGGATGCCACGCTGAGGATGAAGGATGCAGGACGAAGCATGTAGTTTGCCAGCATAAAGGAATAAAGTTTGATTTATTACTATACAATGAATTTTAATGAAATCCTTCAGCGGCAAAAGTCAAGAATAGAACAGAATGCAAAAAATAGTCTCGAAGGAGTTCCTTTGCATGAATATGAGGCGGGAAATAAATGGAAATTTAGAAAATATAAAAGAAAATACGACGATTTATGCGATAGAAAAAATATACTTAAAATTCCCATCACCTTGGATTTTCTGTTGCTTTTCCAATTTAAAAGTTTTGAATGTTGTCCTTTCGAAGGATATTTTTAAGCCATTGAATTGCTGTTGGAAGCTTCAACAATAAATAAGAAAATAATATGAAACGTGTAAACAACAGGAAAAAGCAGAAAGTGTCAACGTTAACGGGATTAGAAGACGGATGACGATCGTTTCACTTCAGCGCAAGTGACTGAAAAGTGATGTGTGGGTTGTTAGAAGGGGCGGGGGAGGAGCAGGAGGCGGAGATGCACATTAAATGATGTGTCGAAAGGAAGATAATGAAGTAATCATTCATCGGGTAGATCAACACGTGACGCAAATAATGTACACGGTTCAATGAAAGCGGAGCGAAGCCGAAGCGCACACAACGCAAGCACAACAACAGAAGCGCAGAACAGCAGCAGAAGACCAAGCCATAAACACGTCATTAAAATTAGAATTCCTTAAGTCTCCTTTAAGCCCAAGAAAACAGCGGCAACCACGGCGATGACGGCGTCAATGACAGCAGCAGGAGCAGGGAAATTCGTTGCTTCTCTTGTTATTGATGCTGATTTTAGTGTAATTTCTGCTTCTGTTTTTGATTAATAATGAATAAAATGTATTTGACTCTTTACATTTTAATCATAAATCAATTTAAGGTAATTTTTCTAATTTTTTAAAATTCGTTTGTGTATGAAAACAATTGTTTGCGTGTGTTTGTGTGTCCCAACTCCTCATCGCAAAGTCAACACGATTAAAATTTAATTTCAATCGAATATTTGAAAGTTGCGTAAATGTTGTTTATGTTTGAAGTGGATGAAGGCAATTAAATTAGTTTGCATCTCTCCTCTCTTCCCCCCCTTCCCAAGGCTAATCGTGTGCTTTCGAATAGTTCAATAAAATGTAATTCAAATATTTGCAGCTGCCGCGTCGGCCGCATTGCGAATGTGCTTGACTGCGGACAAGTGTCAAAATGACAGTCGACTAAATGCAGAGCAGTGAAGAGCCGAGTTTAGACGGCACGAATCCGAAATGGTTACTAATTAAGCCAAATGTAATCATCGAAGTCGAAACTAATCTGGACACGAACGCAGAAGGCACAAAAAAACGCTCAAAACAATTCAAAAGCCGAAACTGAAAACGCCAAAAAGCTGCCGAAAATACAAATAGAAAATATGTGTGTGTGTGTGTGTGTGTGTGTATTGTTTAAAGCATATTTGTTTATTTAAATCAAGGAATCAATCAGTCAATGAGATTTGCATTTAATTTACATCCAATGGAATTCAATTTAAATCACGTTGTAATAATTTTAATTGCGAGAATATTCAAAAGAAATGCGTAAAAGGTGTATGAGAAGATATATTCCATCCACCATTCTTCAACTTAAAGTTCAATTTCCCGAATTCAACATGTTTTCCATGTTAACAACTTTCTGTGCATTTTCAGTTTTCTGCTCTTGTTTCTTGCTTCTGTTTCCTGTTTCTGCTGCTGTTTCCGGTCTACTTTTCTCTGCTGTTTCTTACAACTCCTTCTTCGTTGCTGGCAATGCTACGTAGAATGAATTGCATGCATGATGTGCATGTGCCCGAAAAACCGATATTGAAAGAACAGCAGCAACCAGAATATTGCCAAAAACACAAAGGGAATTGTTATCATTTCTCCCTCAAGCAGCTCCTCCGACGGCTTTTGTTAATGATGTGATGTCAGTGATGTGTGCCATGAACAAAGACTGCAGCGAAAACGAATTAAGAGTGATGAATTTTCGAATATAATCTCGCATTTAAATAATTGCTTTGAATTATTTTCCAATCTTCCCAAGCGATTTTCTTCAAACTCAGTTTTTACGGAGATCCTTCGATATATTTCAGTATTTTTTTTGGTAGTTTTTTATGCTTTTCATACTTACAAAAATCTCTCAAATTTCCAATCAATCTTTTGTATGACTTCTTTAGCAACAACCGCCAATCATTTGCGAAGCCTGAAATGAAATTAGAAAAGGAAATATAATTTAATATAATTGCAAATTGTTGCCGAAACAAAAAGTAGCTGAAAAGTTGTAATGAAAATTTGAGCAATATTTATATTTAATAAAGGTTTGTTCACTTGAGAGGTGATATATGAATTATTTATGTATATATGAAATATTTATTTATACTCAAATTGACGGTTGAGACTTAAAATAATATGTCTGCAGATCAAACTCGATATTTAAGCATACTTCTCAATTGTTGGACGATATTCTCTAGTCAACGGATTGCGATAAAAACTTGTGTCTGAACGAAATCGGAAATAAAACTTAAAAATTGCAGTTGTTCTGTATTTTGCCGGTTTTTATTTGTATTTATTTGATGGCTTTGCATTTATTTTCGCTGTTTTATTGTCATTTGTCTGTTTGTCGGTGGGATTTTGGGGGCTTTTTTTCGGCGAAGTTCTTTTATTTAGCTTCTGTTGAGCCGTCAGCTTGTCATCTGTTCGTGTTGATTGAATGGGCTGCTCTTCCTTTTATCCGTCGCCTGTCTTGTGCTTTGTGCTGCTGCTGCATCTCATTATTATGCTTAAATTGTGTCACTCTGTTGGATGAAATAAAAATCACTTCCAGCGCCAAGAGCTGACTTTTGCTGCTGACTCTCGAAATAATATCTGTCAGAGACAGAAATGCTGTGAATGGAATAAAAAAACGGGGAGAACGGAATGGATAAACAACTAATAAGGACCATAAGATTTCCATATTATCTCTCCCTTTCGCACCCTCTCTCACACTTGCTCTCTTTTCTCACTCGGTCATTCAGCGATTCTGTTGTTTAGTGATTCAGATTCAGTTGTTCAGTGATTCGATTCTTACTTAAAGCTAAAAAACTTTCTTTGGCAATAAACTGCGATGCTATCCTGTGCCAATTTCCTGTCCCACTTTAATGCAGATGCTGCATGTCACCGCACACCTCCGTCGATCGCCCGCCACTCCGCCGGCTGCTGGACGACGGATTCGTCCTAGCTTCGGACTTTTCCACAAGCTGTTTTTATTGCTTTCTCCTGACTTTGTGCTGTGTGCAGAAAGTATTTTTAGTGCTTCACTTGCTGCTATTTTATTGCGGATGTGACTGCTGCTGGCGTTGTTGTTGTTGTTGCTGTTGCCGTGGCTGTTGGACAAGTGCAGCGTTTGCGGTGGCGTCTATCATCCTTTATCCTTATCTCCATCTCCAATTCCATATCTCTCCTTCACTGTCCTTTAATCCCTTTCTGCATTCACGATTATCCAACTTCTTTTTCATGGATTCTTGATTATTTCTGTATTGGATTTTATGCATTTTTAAGATTTCTTCTGGAGCGTTTTCTAATTTCGATTTAGTTTCTGTTTGTAAGTCAAGTTTTTCCAGCATAATTTACAACAATGAATGAAGAGTTTCTATGAAGAAAAAGCAACTTTACTCGATCCTTCGATTGTTGCTTTGCTCGTTTAATATTTTTTCTTTTTTGCTATTCGATATTCGGAAAAATTTGTATTTCTTTCAAGGAATTTTTGCATTTTTAAATTTGTTTTTCTATTTCGATTTCTGCATATCTTTTTTCTTCCTTTGAGTTTTGATGTGTGTGTGCTTTTTGAACGTCGCCTATCAAGGACGACGATAACTGTAGTTTGCTGCTGTTGTTGTTGTTGTGACTCCTCGATTTGGCACAGTCGCATTTTTGTGTTTGTGTTTGCATTTTTGACACAATTTTTTACACGTTTCACAAACACGAGATTCCTTTTAAGAGCTTTACATTACCCCAGCACACAATCATACAGCGATATGTGGATTTATGTGAGTACTAGACACACACACACATATACAACATTTATTTACATACATGAACACTTCTACTCGTTCGCAAGCAATTTATTTTAAGCGCGTTTTTAGCCCATCGACTGCTGAACACTATCGAAAGTTATCGTATTTTTGTTTCTATCGTCGTGCCTTGGATCCTTTTCGCCTCTTCGTGTATCCTTTCGTTGAAGTCCCATTTCTGAAGGTGTATTTTGAGAAGTCACCAAAGCACAACTGAGGCATTTCTAATTTTTCTGAACTAATTGAATTCAGTTCAGTTCCGCCCTCGATCAATCCATCCATCAATTCATCCACTCATTCATGTATTCGGAGATATTTTTTGAGTGAATTGAAGCTTTTGTCAGTCACTGAATTGGATTTGTTTATCGACGACGACGAGGAAAGTCGTCACACGGATTGAGGTTGGATTTTTCTCTGCATTTGCGTATGTCTATCGTTTCTATCTTTTTTTTCGTTATCCCTGTCCTCTTTACCTTATCAACACCCTCCTCCATTCTTTCAGTTTTTCTTAATAATAATAAATTCTAAATATTTTCCTGTTTATTTTATTCTTTTTCATTTATTCTTCGGTTGTTTGTCAACTGTTTCCAGTGATGTTTTTCATATTCTTTTCTTTGGCCTTATTCCTCGTCTGCGTTTTGTTACAACTTCTTGTATTTTATTTGCTGCATTTCTGCAACAAATTGTTTGAATTTATTCTGTCGAAACAGAAAATTCCATCATCATCATCATCATAATTTCGAGTTCGTCGGAGTTCGAATGGTTTTGTGTTTCCTGTAAATACGAAAACTGTGCTGTTGTTGTTCCTTCTACATTGGAATTGTTTCATGCTAAAAACGTGCGAAAATACACAGTTTTTGAAGATACCTTTCAGCCACTTTTTCTACAAATATTTTCTGCTATCGATTGTTGCATTCCATCAAAATTTCAGCTTTTTGCAGGTGTTGATGCTGACTCACTTCTTTCGTTATTGCCTTTAATGTTTCTTCAAGGAAATTCAAAAGCTTGGAATTTAAAGATTGGAGAAATGTTTATGCATGAATAATGACACGAAATGCATTAAAATAAACTCAATTTTGATATATTCTTTATCCGTTTATTTTATAGAATTCGTATTCAAAAATTTGTTGTAATTAATTATGATAAATAAACAAAAAACTATATTAAATGAAGAAAACACGTCAAAGCCAAAGAAAATAAAGATTTCAAAATGAGAAACAGTAAAAATAATTACTGAAAATTCATTATGAATACGAAGAAAGAAAACCAGAAGCTCACGAGAAAAACATTAAAAATCATCTATTAAAAATAGTAATAAGACAACGCCTTCCTTTCCACCCTCCTTTCCCGCAGCTTTCACTTTCCGCTTAAAGAATATGCAACTTTTAATTAACTGTTGTCTTTGGAAACGAAGATTAATTTAATGCTGCGACGCTGTGCTTATTCAAAATGTAAAAATTAATTTGAATGAATGTGTGAATATGTCTGTATATTTGTATGTATGCGTGTGCATGAAACTTTTTGTAAACTAGCAGAAACTTTGTAAAAGTAGAAGAAACTTCTTCAGCTGCAGAACAACATCAAGTGAGTAGATTTAATTAAAAGAATTTTAGTAAAGTCAATTTTTGCCTTAAAAATTATTTCCATATTTTTTCTTTAGTTTTTGGAAATTTCAGATTTGAGTTTTGTATATTTTTTATCAATAACTAATACAAAAACTTTTAATTAAATATTTCAAAAAATTAAATGTTCATCATACGACCTGTAGACCTTTTCTAAACTCAGTACTTACACTAGACATTTGATGAAGAAGTTTCTATATACAGTTTGCTGTGAAAAAGCGAATATGTATCACTTGATTTTAACTCACCCCGTTGGCCTTTGAAGGCACGTTTACCTTAAGGTTAAACATAAAATACTTCCTCCCTTCGTTAAGTCAGTTATTCGAAAAGTTTGATGCAAATAAACACGAACGTTCTATATTTGTTTTTAATTTATTAATGAAAATCTGAGGAAAGTTGTTATGTGAGAAGAGTAGCCAAAGTAATGCAGAGGAAAACATTTCATATAAAACTTTATCAATGGCTGGCAATTAAAGTTTTTGCAGCAGATAAACTCAGCTTCCGGGTAACATTTTTCAAAGCTAAAAACAGACGTGCCGAATCCTGCACAGACAGACACATGGGCGAACGGTTAGATGACGGACGGACAGACTTAAAACTCTGCCATTTCGAGTTGATAAAAAACTTTATTTTACGAATTGCAATTGCCATGAAATTTCAAGTAGAAACATTTTCCAGCAGCAGTGCAAAGTTTAATCATGAAGGTGGAGGGTGACGGCGTGTCAGAGGGATTTTTGGCGTATATCGCTAATACCATAAAAGTTTCGAATAAATTGATTATGCTTCGCTCTTTTTTATTTGCAGTTCAATCCACTTTTTTGCGTTGCTCTCCATTGTTGTCTGCGTCTATCTTCAGTCACGTTTACTGTCTGTCTGTCTGTCTGTCTCTATACATCATTGCAAATGTCATGCTCGTTGTAAAGAATGTCTCCTTTAATATCTCGTTGAATGTCTCCTTGTTGCTCTCATCATTTCTCTCTTTCGCGTAATTTCCTCATTTATCTCTCTACTCTTTTCTCTTGTCGTGGACATTATGGTTTCCACATAGCTGACCTCCCCTTTGATTGCGTGTCAACGATCATCAATAAATTTGTTTGAGTAACCCGCAAATATTTGCTGCGGCAAATTAATTCGTTCTTGTTGAACTTTGGTGGCTGTGACAATCATTACGACATCCATTTAGCAACTCGTAACTCTTGCATTCATACTCACAGTCTTCGTTTACATTTACTTAGAACGCCATTAGAGGAACATAAAGAAAATCTAAACTATTAAGCAGAGTCCATCAGTTTGCACACATCGAGGACACGACCGTTTTATATTCCATAAGAAATTAGCATTAAATTGACGACATATGTGTATAGTATATAAGTCCATCTTCACCTCTTTTCACTGCTCTCCTCTGCACATCACCTCACTCATAAATGACAATTTTATTGTCATTGATTTGCATTTACTTAATTGTGTTCAACCTTCCGATGCGCGCTCGCATTGATCTCTTCCTTCGCCTTCACACATCCGCCAACGCATGGCGATAGTTCAATTTTGAAATTTTGCATAAATTTTTCAGTCAATCGACGATTCTCATTTGCATTTTGTTGTGCGTTTTGGGCACACATTTTTATTTATCTTACAATTATGCAAATGAATTTCAGTTGTGCAGCGCCGTCGCTCTTTTCACCCTTCGTCGTTCGTGAGCCTACATCGGTTTCGCTTGGGCGAGGTCCTGGGCGAAGGTAAATGTCTGTCACAAGGCGATGTTTGTTTTTAATGCCAACTCAGCACTTAACGAAAACAAAAACAAAATTAAGTGAAGCATAAAGGAATAACATCAAAGGACAGAAAGAGAGAAGGAAGGAAAAGAGTGAGAAAGAAAAATATAGAATGAGGGAGACAGAAGGAACGAAAGCGTTAATTAAAAAGAAAGACCCCAATCGGAGCTTTACCCAGTACCTCGGAAAGTAGTCAATGAAGTATTGTACACTTTTATAAACTTACGTGCTACACACTAGGTAAGCTGAGGATGGCAATGAAGTTTTAGTAATTACATTTTGAATGAAGAATTCTAAAATTCTTCAGAAAAGCACCATAAAAAAATATAAATGAAAGTTTTAAATTCTTATTGGCAGTTCTACGCATACTACGCCGAAAGGCTACTGTTACGGCCTACGTAAGTATCACTTTGGCTTACTTTGCACTTCACTTTGTGGTATAGAGGTCACTGGTCTTTTTGTGGCCATCTCTATACAAAAGTAAAGCAAGTCGTGGAGAGCCTTCCAAATAGTCTTGGCTACTTAATCAGTACTTGACATAAGTGAGGCACACAAGTCCGACTGGGAAAGTGAATAAAATTGTGTAGCTGAAGCGATCGTCAAATTGTTCACCATTTTTAAATTTGTAAATTTTGTACGGAACTATAAACTACTTTTTCGTTTAGCGGAAAAACCGGAAATTAATCAAAGCATTGAAAGAATTGATAAAATTTGTTTCAGGAATTCATTTAAAATGCTATGCATTTAGTTTTATTTTTTATTAAACACGTTTTAATGGTTTCCCGCTTAAATAAACGCAACCAGCAGCAGTTGAATCAATAAAAAAACGAATATTTGTTAATGCAAATCAATTTTAAACAAATATTATCATTGACCAAATATTCAGAAACTTTTTCAGCATTTACCCAAATTAAAAAAAAAGAAAAACAGAAATGCAAAAGTTAAATGATTTGGAAAATTGGAACGCATGGAAAATACTTTATTAAATAAATACAATATTATTTAAGAGATATTATTGCATAATAGAATTTCGCAATATTTTGTTTTAGGCGATTCAGAAAATATGATCAATTCGAAATAATATAAATATACAATTTAAAGGAAAATTAGATTACAATTGAATTGAAATAAAAACACGTATAATACACAATAAAATGTGCTGCTTTATTTATATATTTGAATGTATAATTATGAAGTTCAATAAATCTTAAAAATAGAAGCTGCAGAAATGTGAACAGAAATAATTTTCTTATCTTTCCGATATTTATTACTGCACAGATGCAAATAAATGCAACTTAAATATATCTCAATAGTTAATAAAGAAATCAAAAAATATTTAAATTACAAACAAATATTTTATTGTATATATATTTTATTAAGCGTTATGCATTTTTTCATTACGTGAAAATGATGTTTCGTTGATTCGGCAATTTTTAGGGTAAACATATAGATGACTGATAACCCTTAAAAATTAATTGAGCTCATTTGAAAAGCTTTTTTGTAGTAGTCCTTGTTTCTTTTTATGTTTGGCTTTATTACCTTTGCGCCTCCAAGGGCTTAGATTCTGTATTTTGATAAATTACGTCGCATTACAGCATCTATAGAACTCCACATAATGCTGCTATGGGCTTTTGGTATCCACTTCCCTCTAATTGGGATCTAGGTCTATGCGGGTGTAAGAACCTTGGACATTTCGGTTTTCTTAAGACTCCCATTGATTACATTTTGTTATAGAAAGGGCTAATAATCCACAATAACTTCCCTGTTCAATTTCCTTCATTTTCAATCCATCGTAAGTTGACTTTCTTTAAGAAATATTCTCTTTAATCCGTGTGTGTTATCTATGGTGTTAAATATGTAAAATATGGATATATTTTACTTTTGTTTTTGCGAAAACATTACAAATATTTTTAGTAAAAACGCCTTTCGTGTTTGCAGTCATTATTTCCATTAAAGTTTTCTCCCTGTAATTCATCGATAATTTCCTTCGTCTTCCTCGTGTTTGCTCGAAATTTAATTGTTGTTTCTCCCTTTTAATTTTAGTAATGTCATAATGAATAAAATTATAGAACACTATTATATAAAAATTGAATGCTTAATTTGATGAAAAATCCTTTCAAAGAATACTTAAAAAATGTCCATTCTGATAAATGAATTGAAACGGAATCCAACGAATAACGCAGCTTTTTCTGTGCTGTTCAAGGCTGTTGGTGGGCTGCAAAGCGTTGATGATGAGAGCGGTGGGTGTGGGCGGAACACGTACAACAAGCGAAGCATTTAAAACAAGTGGTTTTTGGTGCTTCAGCTAAATTTGAAGTTCTAGTACAGAAGAGTGCTTCTTTTAAAATAGTACAGAGTAAAAAATCCGAGTTTTTGTGTTTTCTATATTTTCCAAAACTTCTCTGCACGTTTTAGCGGAATTTCAAGGACGTTTAATGCACCTGAGCGAGTTCAAAAAATTCAATAAATAAAGTAATGAAGTTTCTACATCTTCAACTTCTTGCGAATGTTTTTTCAATTCTATTTAAATCAGTGAATATATAACTTTCCATTTATACATTGAATTTTTCCCCATTGAAACCCAGAGTTGCAAATAAATCAAGCAACGGTAAGTAATGCTTTAATGGCGATGGTAAACGGTTTCTGCACGTGGCATTGAAACGACGTCGTTGTACTTTAATTGTGCAAAACAAGCTCCTCCAACAGTTAATATATTAAAACTCAAAAAGACTTCAGCCCAACGCACAAATTCAGAAAAAAGTCCTTTTCATACTTGCAAAGTTTTCAAAAGCAGTTGGAGTAGGACAAAAAACCGTCTGCAGTTAAAAGCAAAATAAAACAAAACAGAAAAAATAATAAATAAATAAAAAGCAGAAGTGTGTTGTTGGTGTTGGTGTGGTTGCGTTGTGGATTTTGCAGCTGTGCTATAGTCGGCCGATGTTTTCAAGTGCAAAAGCAAACAGCAAAATTTATTGAAAACGAGCCTCAACGCGAATTAACGAGTCTGTGAGGGTGCGTATATCTTTGGCCAAGAGACGTACAATAAAAAACTATACCAGTGATTTTTTAAAAGTAGCTAAAACGTTGAGTACTTGAAAGCGATTTACTTTATTCTCTCATAGGCATTTCCTTTGGACGTTCTAAAGTATTTTTCCGATACCTCAGAGTGCTTCAAGGCTGTCAGAGGCCCCACCGTTCCTCAGAGTCTCTCTTACTTTTTTAGAATTCAATAATGTCTCGCAGGTTCTCTCATAGTCCCTTAGAAATTCTCAGAGTGCCATTCACATAACTTTAGGGCCCCTTGGATGTCATCTAAGTTAGCCAGAGTCTCCTTAGAGTCTCTTAAAGTTCCCCAGAAACCCAATACAGTCACATACAGATCCCAAGAATCTTTCCTAGTCCTTCAGCTTTTCTTGAAACCCCTGAAAGACTATCAGGGGTCTGTTAGAATATGCCTCCGAGCCGTTACAGCCACGCAAAATACCTCAGACTCGTATTAGAGTCCCTTAAACTTTTCTAGAGATCCATTACAGTCGCACACAGACCCTAAGAGTCTTTCGTGGCCCCTCACGGTCATAGTGAGGTTCTGCTGTGACTCTTAACTTAGCTGGAAGTTGGGATTTTATTTCTTTTGGCTGCTTTTAGTATTGGGCTTTTCTTCAGAATTAATTATCTCTTTTCTGTTTAATATTTTGTTAGGTTTTTTATTTCTTTATGTTTGTTTAAGCTAAAAAATGATTAATCGATAAAGTTTTTACTTGAGCTGCTGAGAGCTTTGTTATTATTATATTTTATTAGCAAGAAACAGCAACGCAAAACAAAGTTGCAGAAGATGTAAAAGGAGAAGCACGACACGAACAACAACCACCACGAAGTCGGCAACAAAAGAAAATACGAAACTTTTCGAAACGTTTCTAATCGTAAAAACACACATTTAAATTATGAGTCACACACACGCACGACAGAAACATAGAAAGATGGATGATGGAATGAAGCAACAGCAACAGAAGTTTTCTGGTGCTGAAGACACACACACAAGTGAAGCATATTTTCCGGCACACTGACGGTGGGTTCAAACTGATGCAAGTTACAGCAGCAGCGCGGGTAAAGATGGGGTCGTGATTGTGATGGCGGCGCTCTTAAATCTCAGCGAGAGGCATAAGCAATTTCGGGGAAGTCATAAAATACCCAGATTGAGAAAATTAAGTGAACGAAAAATTGCAAAAAGGACACAAGCAGATTATATAAAAAAAGAGAAGCAATCACAAAGGAGAATAGGGAACCAAGGTCAAGAAAACAAACAACACGAGAAGGAGAGTGACAGAAAAGTGGAAAGGAAAACAAGATTAAAGATGCTTCTAAAGTTAAAAACTTATTAATGTTTACATGGACTTCCTCCTTTTCGCTTATTTTGCTCTTTAAATTATTTACTATTTCTTTCTTCGCTTCCCCATGTCTCATGTTGTCTTGCTGTAATTAAATTACTGTAATTTTAATTTAATAATTGTGTTTTATATTTATCCATCTGTTAATTGCTTGAGTTGCTTGAATTAATCTTGCCTGTCTTCGTTTCCTTCTCTGTGCATCTCTTTCTTGTGGGTTTCCTACGTCGCTGGTTGAAGTTTCATATCGTAAACGCGATGGAGTAACTTTTTCGGGCCGTTAAAAATAGCATCCACAGATTCGTCCCTCTTACGATCCTTTCTCGCAGCATGCTTGAAAGTATGCTTAGTTTATTGAGTGCTAAATCAAGTTTTATGCAAAGGCGTAAATTTAAATGGTGGGCGTCGTGGCAATGCCCACTTTAATGGTCGTCCTTGCTCGGTCCGTCGTCTGCAGCTTCTCTTAATTCGAGCGATTTTACGACAACGAAACACTAATTATAAAATTAAGTTAATATTAATATTAGCGACGGTAAGCGAAGTTTTTGGCGGAGGGAAAAGACACACTTTACACGCCAGAGGACGGGCTGATTTGAGTCACATCGACCGGCTTTTCTATTAAAACTTTGCTAATAAACCAACCTTCAAAAAAGGTTCACTCATTAAATGAAGTTTCGTGATGTTAAAACCAACAGATTTAAAAAAAGTTAAGCTCTATTATAAAGTGATTGGATTAAATACAAGAAAAATTAAAAATTTAAATGATTTTTATTCTTCTTTGAACTTATTTTAAATATTTTTTCATTATTTCTAAATACCAATGATAAAATTGTAGTTCTTAATTATTATTTGCTTAATGAATTTGATTAATTTAAATGCTAATATAAATATTTTCCATGAATTATTATTGAAATACTGTCAATTCGCTAGTTAATTCGTATGTGCAACGTGGCGTATGATTGACATTTAATTCATAAAGCATTTGAACGAGTGTCACATGGATGATTTTTGAACAATGCAACTACTTAACTTATTCTGCAAACAAGCCAATGTGTGTGTAGACGTGTGTGCGTGTAGCAAACAAAGGACACAATTTAACAGCAACAGAAACATAAGTCAGCCAGCAGCTTTTACTTAAACACTTCAAGAAAAGATGAAGTTTTGAGTGTCTTCATCTTGTTGCAGTTCCTACTATTGGTTAATGAAGTGCATCCAAGGAAGGCTGCTGCTGCTACTGCTGTTGTTGTTGTTGTTGTGGTATTACCAAAAACTTTGCTTGACTGAGTACACGAAGCTGAGGAAGTTGTGTTCTTTGGTTCAGCTGTTGAGCAGCTGTGGAAGGAATGAATGAGTGAATGAGTGATTGACTGACAGTCTGTCTGCTTTCGACTGGTTGATGGAGAACGTGAAGTATCGTCCTGCTGACCCATAAAAATCACCGAAACTCAAATAGAAATCAGAAACTTTTCACCAAAATGTTGCCTTTTAAAGTTTGAATGCAAGGGAGTGATCATCATCAGCCACAGCTTTATGCTGATAGTCATCATCGCCATCGTCATTTGCGATTTACGAAGAGCAACCGCTTAAAAGTTGGCGTCTTTTATTTTCTAGTTTCTTCATCTTTCTGCCACTTAATGTCACGTTCACGAAAAGTTTCTGCTGCCGGATGAGAAGCGTTTAGTTTATTCTTGGGCATCAATTTTAGTGGTAATAACCTTGCGGAGTCAAAGGGCAGGAACAGTTCTTGTTGCAGTACAACGGAACGAAGGCGAAGAAGTAGAAGACGAAGACAAAAATGATGCAAATAAATCTTGGGAGAGATTCTCAGAGTGAAGTTGCTCTCAAGTGTCTGTCTGTTGGTCATTTTGTTGGAATTTGTCATTCGTGCACCTCGAGCTAAATAAAAAAATTTCTCTGTAAGTTATTGTCCTTTTGTATTTCACATCTTTCCTTTCTTGCAATTCTCTTTCCCTCTTAATTTCCCTCGTTGCCAACGTTCGCTGTCTTTTTGGCCGATTCAGAAAAGGATATTTTCGTCCGTTTTTCATTGTGTTTTTTACTCTCTGCAGCTTCTTCATATTTCAATTTCTTCAGTTTCTTTTTTCTTATCTACTCGGAAATCGTACGAAGAAATCTTTGCGCGATTTTTATTGTTTTCGGCTTTTGAAATTTGCTTTTAAAGCCTTGGGACCGTATTTAAAAATAACTGTATACGCACAGTATTTTTCCCTTTAGCTGATTAATTATTTTCTCTCCTTCTTCGCATCGTTAATGTCGTGACTTTTCGGCCGATTGTCGGTGTAAATAATTAAATTAATTGCGTCCCTCGAGCAGCAAAAAGGAAAAAGGTACAAAAGACGACGAAGGAGAAGTTAAACGGCGAAAGTTACGAGTTGTGGCTAATAGTTGTTGTTGCTGTTGTTGTCCTTCCACTTGACAACGACGACAAGTGATTGCGGCAGCTTTTTAAGGTTGATTTCCGCTGCATCTGCATCTGCATGTGTATTAAATTTTAAATGAGCTTCCGTTGAATTCAATTTACATTTTTAAGCTCAAATCCCTGAATGAGTCTGTGGCTGCCTCCTTCCGCCCTGCTTGCCTCCCCGGCTGCGTGAATGCCGACAATTAACACGGTAACCAGCATCAGCTTCATCGGAATTAAGCTCAACGCGAAGGAGCAACATAAAAACGAAGCCGCTGGGAAAAAAGACATTCATTGAAAATGCAGCGTTCCGTTCTTTTTGGAAATTAATCAACTGATTTATTTTGAACACTTCGTGGATGGCCGCATCTCAGCACATTTCTTAAATCACCGTAATCATCATCATCGTTTTTCAACTCTTTTTTCTCCTCGTGGGTTGATTTCGTTTCTGAAGCTTGGCTTCGTAAAACGTTTCGTTGAGGGCAACTTTAAAATAACAAAATAAAATAAATTAAATAAGTAAAGTGAAAAAAATCAACAAACTGTGAAAAACTCTTCCTTCTTTGATTGTGTTTACTTTGACGCAGTTGCAAAACACACACACACACACACAGAGCTTCGACGATCAACCTCGCCCCGCCCCTTCCGCACCACCCCTCATTCCATCTTACACCTACGCACTCCTTCAACGCGGTCAACTTCCACTCAAACATTCGTTAAAATCAACTGACAGCGAAAAAACGTCGTCGGATGATGAAAGTTTTTAATCGATTCCTGCAAAGTTATTTACGAAAAAACAAATAGCAAACACAGCAGTGCAACCAACAACAACACACGGAAGCAGCAGCAACTGACGAAGTACAACTTTCTGATTGAGCTCCACTCGGGCGGCGGTACAGAGACGCAGGCGGAGACAGCGAGGGAAATTTACGTCTGAAGGTGCTTGAAATATCGCAGCGGCCGGATGTTTTGTTGTCCAGGTCACGACATCAGTTTATGCATGCTTGGCAGCACTTTTTGATGAGCTTTAGAATGATCAAAGGCTGTCGGCGGAGGAGGACGAGCGGCAGCAGCATCATAAAACCGAGAAACGTGCCGCAGCGCGTAGAAGAACAAGAAGAGGCTCAGCAAAGGGTTTCGTATGGACAAGGAATCAAAATTAAACAAAACAAAACGAGAGAAAAGTATACTTCTCCACTTTAATCACTAGATTTATTTTCCTCTAAATAACTCATTGAGTCACAAAATATTTACAGTCACTACTGAATTATCAGCGCATCCTAAAAGTATGCAGTTGCATTATGTTCATGATGTACTAAAAAACTTTTTTTGTATTAAAAGGCGCAATCATTTTTGTATTTTAATTTGAATTCTTTCATGTGCATATTTTAAATTTTAGTTTCCTCGTTTCATCCAAAAGTTTGTTGCTATTGCAGACTTCTGTTTTCTTAGATATTGCATTACAGTCCTAAATTGCACCAGAATGTTAATTGAATCTAATGAATAAATATGAGTGAATAAATTTAAATTAAGTTAAATTCAATGCTGCTGAATTAACGCTGCTATAAAAGAAAATAGTTCCTAAAGCAATAATGTAATTTAGAATATTACTAAAATAAATAAAAACAAATAAATTACTTGTACTTATATCGTTTTTCAAAATGACAATAACTAATTGATAATCAATAAAGGTTAAACGAATATTTACATATATGTATAAAAAAAAAGGAAAAAATAAATTTAAATAAATTATTTTTAACTACCATTTTTTGGTCCTCTTTTAAAGCAACTCTTTCAGTAATAATTCCTGATCACGTCACGATATTTTCTTATTTCTAGTTTATTTAAAGACTTAATTTCTGCATCAACTATTGCGAAAATATTTCTTATTTATTGATTCTATTTTCAAGGTATTTGTTTAAGGATATGCATGGACATGGATATGCATCGAAATCAATTGGAAATCCTTTAAATCATCGACGTCCCACTCAAATCCTTTCGCTTTTCTTATTATTTGCTTTCTGGACGTGAATTGATTGATCTGATTTTGCGGATATGTGTCTGAATAAAACATTTATGCAACACATTTCCATTTCATTCCATAAATGTGTGTGCATTCGTTGAAATCAATCAAACGCTTGTCTCATGCACACATCTCTTTTCTCCTCAACAAACATTTAGTGAATATTTAAGTAAATATTTGTTGTTGGTGCGAAATGCTGTGTTGTGGTCGCTCTAAGCCATAATCTTTAGATGCAAATCCTATCGAGCAACTGATCGTTGGCCAGGAAGCATTTTAAATATTTGCAATTTATTTTGTGTTGTAATAAATATTGCAAAATGAAGCAAAGCAATGCGGTTGCTGTTGTTGCTCGTTGCTCACCGACTTCAGACCAAGAAAACCGTCCAATGGCCACCGACAAATTGCCAATTTAGCACACAAGCAACTCTCCGACGTGCAACAAGCAACAGCCTTGTAAAATTTGCATTTTATTTTATTTCGTTTCATTGCATTTCGACTTTTTCCCTTTCTTTTCCTTTTCTTCGTTTAGTCTCTGAATTTCGAGCAGAAAGAGAGGCCAAACGAGAGACGGAGAGAGAGAAACGTAGCATCCTCGTTTTCTTCTAAATCCATTAAGATTATTTCTTATACACAGATTTGCTGATTCAGAGATGCAAATCTTCTGCTGTTGCTCGGCTTCAGATGCTGAAGAGCAGTGAATGACACAGCTTCTGGTGGCTTATTAAGGTTGCAGCATAGCAACTAACACACACACGAACACACATCTCCATATAAACATGTCAAGATGACAGCCACAACCACACAAAAACTCATGCATTGATGCATTTTCCCGTTCGTGTTGCTCCTGTTGGAAAACTCGTTGTATTTTCTTCAAGATGAGATGTTTTTCGACTTCCTTTCACCTCCCTTTTGCTACTGCTTTCATCCTTTATCGCTGTTATTCCGATTTAACTCTGGTGTCGGCGAAAGCGTTGCAAGTGAGCCTCAAGTTTCAAGGCAGAAGCGAAATGAACGCTTCTCAGCGAAAAGTACAGAAAAAACCTGTGTAGGAAATTATTAAATTTGCTGAAGTATTGTGCTTTCATTTTATTAATAGTAGAGATAGATTTCTAAAGCAATATTCTCTTATTGCAATTAATTTTCCAACACATCTTTCAATGATTTGTCCTTTGCCAACATCTTTTTTTTTTTTAATGGCATTTTAAAGGCTCCCCCGAAGAAGAGATTTTTACAGCCGCAAAAATCTTAAATACAGAAATAAACGGCGTCGTTTTAGTCCCGAAATTTCAATGAAAATTTTCCTGCTGTTCCAAAAGCACTTTACGTAAAATAAAAAACATTCGAACTTCCCAAAAGCAGAGTCAATCGAAGGCCCGCCGGCGGCAGTGAAGGACGCTAATGTCACCAGCGACGTTCACGTTCAACGACGGGGTTAATTTGGGGAGTGGCTGCGGCTGCAAGAATCGGCAGCTGCTGCTGCTGTTTTGACTTCATTTGGCGCAGCGAATCTCGTTCGCAGGAAATGCAATAAGTATGTTGATGGGTTTTGCTATTACCCCGCACCCCGGCGCACTTTATGCGTTTGCTTCGCTCGCGATCCTTTCGTGTGTTAACAAGGACTTCACACTGCGGCAGAAGAGTCGTTGTGCGGTCGCTGCAGGCTGCAGCACACGCTAAGAATAAGTGAAACGAGGCTTTTTAAATTTAACAATCTTGCTAACTTGTTTCTGTGCTGTTGTTGTTGTTGTTGTTGTTGTTGTTGGTGTTGGTAGATGCTTCAGATCAGCAACTATTAAAGAATTCTCCTTCGTTGCTTTCTTTTTGAATGCTTTTAGTTGTGAGCATGCATATTTATTGCTTTATGCATGCATGATGCATGTGTTAGGGGTTAGGGCGGCGGAGGAGGGTGTTAAAGGGGGCGGGGTGAGGGGCTGCTGTAAACAAATATCTTGAGTACCAACTAAAGACATTAGAAGAAAGAAGAAGCAGCAGCTTGTCTGTCTTTCAGCTTATTTATGAAAACTAAACAGACGCTGCTCTCTAGCGTCGCCTTGTCTCAACCCTTCCCCCGCTCAACCGCCCGAAATCACATGAGATGCTCGCAGCAACCTCCGTTCACTTCGTCAGCTTGTCTTCGGTTTTGTTGTGAGCTTCGTTCGTTCGGGTTTCCAAGTTTCTGATGATGTTGAATTCATTTTTAACCAACTTCGGGCTCTCAGAGGATTTGCAACTTTGATAGTTGTCCGTTAGAAGCTCGGTCTTTCCTTCTGCGTCTTCTTCTCTCCGTTCATCGAATATCTTTAGTTTTAGAATATTTCATAAATTCCGAAAGATAAAATTTACACAGCTACAACTTTTTTGTCGAAATACACTTCATTCGATTTTTATGGGAATTTATTTAAAAGTTGATGTCGATGAAATTCATATTTGCAAGGATCCATGAGTGGATGAATGAATGTGATTTTGTGTGTGTGTGTGTGAGGATCCTTTTCGCATTTAGACTTAAGCGTGGCTATTATAAGTCATGCATACGTAATGCCCAAAGCTACATGCATACATTTTCCCAAATGCACTGAATTAAGCAGAAAAAGAAGAAGGCGAAAAAGAGGCACAACCGAAAAATATCTGCGGCGATGGTTTTTGGATTTCGCTCGCTGCTGCAAATAAAGAGAAAAAACAACACGAGAGCGCGAGAAACTTAAAAACTCTCTCTGCGACACACACACACACACACCTCACACTAAACACTCACTTCAAATGAGACTTCGAATGAATCTCCTTCGATGTTTCTTATTGGACTGTGAATCGAGTTCCATTTGCTGTTGGCTAAATGCACGATTCACTATTTTCAGATCCAGGTCAAACTAGATTTGTTGGATCTATTGTGAAAAACTTTCTGATAATTTGGAGGTTACAAATTCATCCTGTCGGAGGCCGGCGGCTGCCAATAACCGCCGTAGTCCAGCACCTGCGTGAAAAGCACCAAAGAAATCGGAGCAGCAGCGGCAACAAAGTTGACCGCAAACGCACACGCAAAAAGCGCTGTGTCAATGCTGCCAATGCCAACGGCAACAGTTTTATGAACGTGTACAAAGTTTTTGTGCATTGAATGCGCTGTGGAAGAGCAACGACGACGACGACAGCCGTCAACATTTGCAACAGCAGCAACAGAGAATTTAACATTTGCTGCAACCAAAGGTGAACATTTTTGGTAAAACTTTGTATTCGGAGCAAATCTTCTGTCGTAAAATCTGAAATCCGACATCGAGTCGCAGGTCGTCGGTCGCAGATCGCGGGTCGCAGGTCGCAAAGGACCCGAAACTCATTCGCAGTTTCAGTCTTCGTCCAAGTTTTGTTATGTTTGTTTGTGCTCCATTTCGGAGCAACGCAATCAACTCGATGATTTAAGGTGCAGGAAAAAGGACAGAAAAAAGAGCAGGACGCTTGCTTCTCTCCTCTCTCCTTCCGACACTGCCAACGGTTCTCTCTAAATACTTTCATCTGCTCGCTGTTGTTGCTGCCGCTGACGACTTTTGATATTTAAAAGACGGAGCCAAGTAAAGGGAACACAGAGAAGAAGAAGAAGCAGCAGTAGAAGAAAACCTATGTAGAGCAATAGTTGAAAGTTTATGGGGAATGCGTTGTTTTTTAGAGTTGCTGCTGCTGCGGAAGTTTAACCGTAAATATATATGTAAATTTATGCCACCGACAGGCGACAAAGAGAGAGCGACAAAGAGAGAGCGAGAGGGAGAATGCGGACCGTTTGTGTGTTAGCCCTGGCGCGGTGAATTCTTCCGTGCAGGCGGCTGTGGGTGCGTTTGTGTTGTGTTTTGAGCACTCTTCTTGTTCCACTATTGCTAAAAAATGTCCCTTCTTTTTAGGTTATGTTGAGACTCGAGGAGAAGAAGCAGCAGCAGCGACTGCATTTCACTTAACCCATTTGAGACGAAAGGAGGAAAACATACATCAGCTTCCGCCAACTTTCTGTGTCGCATTACGATAAAACCTCACACACTCACGCATCGTTATTTTTTGTTAATGGCCTGAAAGAAACTCCATGCATAATTCATGATGAGGCAGATTTTTCGCAGCTGTATTAATTTTAGAAACGCTAGAAACGTCAGAAGTGCCACGTTAAACCTCGCTTATCCGCATTCGCAACCACTACGAAACCCACACGAACTCCCCATGCAATCGACGACCATCCACGAGCGCCAATGCTTCGGCTTTTCCCGTCAACACGACACAAGCTTTTGTCGTCTCACGCCTACGCAAACGATCGCTCACTTCGACAGCGATCAGTCGATGGGCAGACATCGAGAAGCTTGGATTAAGATGCGCTTCGAATGCGCTGACGGAGGAGCTGAATTAAGAGCGTGAGGGGGAAATCTATGCTTGAAAGTGTGAGTGTGAGGAATGTTTGATTTGTAGTAACGATCAATAGAAGCATAGAAACTGATATTAATTTGTACACTTTTTAGATGAAGAATCATATGAAAATTAAGTTTATAATCGAGGTTCAACTGTGCTGAAAAAAAGGATAAAATAAGAAAAAATAACCTCTGAAAATAACCACGCAAAATGTGATTGAAAGCTTGAAATTAAACCGACCACAATCGCTTCATAACTTCGCGAAATTTCAAAGCGAGCACAGCCAGAAACATTCTTCATATTTTTCAGTTCACAAGAAACCAAAACACATAAAGAAGTCCTGAAAATCCGTGGGGAAAGGAGCGAAGTCACCAGCAACAACAACAATGAATACACGGCGAGCTAATAATATGCAAAGCAGATGAAGGACACGACGACAGGTCGCTCGGGTGGGCGTGCGGCGGGCTGCCGTCGGCACAGCGTCCCTCAAAGGATACCGACAACACGCGGTTTAGTAACGAGGCCCACAAACAGCGACCTCACAAATATTACAACGAACAGTAGCAAAAGCAACACGCGAAACACGGCGAGAGGTGGTTGAAGGAGGGGGGGAATTCTGTGGATCTTGAAATACCTTTAATTGTCACAAACAGAAAACCGAATCAGAATTTCAACAAGGTTTTCATTTTATAAGCGATTTCTTTTCCTCCCGCTTCTTCCCTCTCGTACGCTCCTTTTATTTCTTTCCCTTTTGCTGTCGCTTTCACTCGCTTCGCCGAAAGCAACGTAATTGTTTTTCTTCGTCGAATGGGGACAAACGACGACGGGCAACGAGCGTCAACCGCCAACGAGAGCGGCGCAGAATACGGTGAAGGGTCCACGGGTGGGGGGCGGACGCAGGACCGCGGTTAATGTGACTGCTTATTCGCAGTGCACCCGAAACGCAGTCACGAAGCGACTTTATGATTTATGTTCGCACAGAATTAGACGAAGACAAAAAGGATTCAGCAGCATTCGCTGCATTCTCTGTAAATACCTCTCTTTCTCTCTCACTTTCACTCCTTCATTGTTATCTCTTTCTTATTTGAGGCGAAAGAAGCTGCTGCAAACTAATATGCAAACTTTAAGAAGCTGCACGAGGAGTGTCGACGTGGTGGGGGACGCGGGGAAGCTTGTGGCAAAGCGGAGGAGTGCCATGAGACGAAGGTCCCGCTATGAATTGGAATAAATGACCAAAGAATGGAAATGAGCATAAAACGAAGCAACTGAAATTGAAACAGTGAAAACTGGGTTGACATTTATTCATGGCGTGGATGTTGAATTGTAATAAATGCTGCTCGAAAAGAGAGCAGAAGAGTTGACGAAGGGCGAAAGGAAGCACGTAAAATATTTGAAATTTCAAAGCAACGCGATTGCAACCAAAGAATTTGCGAATAAACCAACGAAACTAGCGGTGCTTCTCAAAAATGCGAATATTACATTCGATCGCCTTTACAAAGTAAGCGAGAAGCGAATGAGTACCCATTACGACTCCATTACAACTCAAATTACGAATCAACGCAGATGCCGCTAACTTTGTAAAACGAAGGAGGAACCCTTGTCTCAGGCTTAATGTAAACTGAAAAATCATTCCAAGAGCAAAATTACTGGCGACACAATATAGTCAATAATCGAAGATGTTGATGATGATTTTAATACTGGGGGCGCTTCATTTCTACTCTCTTCAATCTTCGCCAAATCTCTGTTCGTTCAGTTGTTATTTTTTTGAACTTTTAAATGCCGTTTCGATTTAATGAGTCGTTGGCAAGAGGCAAGATTGAGAAGGGAAGTTCTTCGAAATGCCGGAATATAATTTGAATGCATAAAATATTTGTTTGAGCTTCCTCAGCGACTTCTTCCGCGCTCTTTCATACGCTAAAAATGGGATTTCTAAAGATGGGGATCAATGAAAGAAATAACAGTTCGATGAAACAGTTCGAAGGGAAAGAAAGAAAATTTCCATATAGAAGCAAAAGCAGAAGAATGACAATGAAGCGAGCTGAACGCGACACAACCTCACACACACATTTTTTCATAAATCCTCTCACACACTCACATGATTTATGCGACAGAAGCAACAACAACGACAACAACAACAACACCTCTTCGCACGACAATCCTTAAATCACATTCAATAAATAAACTTTGTTTGCTTACTGTTTCGTTTCTGCTTTTTGAGTTGCAGGATTTTTTGAAATTTATTCAACAACTCGAACACGAACAACAGCGACTAGGATTTGGCATGACCAACATGTTTTCATTGTTGCTGTTGTTTTAGGTACTGTTCACAGAAGGCAAGCGTTTAAAGTTCGGTGAGCGTGTGACAAAGAGAGGAAGAGCACCACAGAGAATCGTCGTAGAATTGGCACATGTTCTACAACCATGAAATTATTCTCCTTCAGCAACAACAACAACAACAACGGCAACGCAACCAGCAACACAACGTCGAAGAGAAATAATAAGAAGTGTGGTGGGAAAGGAAGCGTTCCTGGAAGGGAGAAAGGCGAAGGTAACAAAGTAAATCATTCGGCCTTCGGCAATGCAAATCGGTCGTTGTTGATCGTGTTGTTGGTGCTTCGGCTGCAAATATATGTCGAAGCTTTTGCGGTTGTGTGGGGTGAGTGAATGACAGAGGCGTGAATATGTGTGTGTGTGTGGGTGAAAACTTGTTTTCGGCAGCAGTTTTTATGGCTTTTCATTAAATTCATGGAAATCTCTAATCAAGGAATACGAGAGCGAGAGAGACGGAGCTAGCGGCAGGGTGAATGAGGAACGTGTGAACGGGAGCGTGTTTGGTCAAAGTTTTTTTATTTCACTTTTACTCAGTGTTGTCTGCATTTTTCTAAATCAAGCCAGCAACATTTATTTCGGGCTCTATTTCCGTTAAGTTTTGAGCGGAAATTAAATTTCCTCCTCTTTGTGTAACCGAATGAAGGCAACACGGAGCAGGAAAAACCGAAAAAGCATTGAAGCCGAAGAAGGGGAATCGATGAAGAGTGAAATCAGATGAGAAATGCTTCTTCTTTTTTTTTTTTGTTTGTATTATTAAATATTATTTATTAATTAGTAAATTTGTTTCATTTGTTGCTAAAACAATTTTCAAATTAGGCTTCGGACGGGAGCGCATTAATTGCAGGTGGTTTTTTGCATTAAATGGATGCGTGGGTCTGATTAAATGCTGCCAGTCGGGCTGCGAGTTCATTTGAACAGCCACGCCCTTCATTTTGCCCAACAACAGCAACAACAACAGCAGCTGCAACGGAAATTAGGACAACCAACAACCAGCAACCGCAAAACGACGAAGTGAACGAACGGTTCAAGGCTTCTGTCAGCGCCATTGCCCCGCCCAATACCTTACCCCTTCCGCCTTCCGCCTTCCCCTCCATCACTCCCAACACCGAGGCAAGGAAGCGCACAACAAGGACATCAACGCGGTTTTTCAGCCTGTAACGAAGTCGTTTGTTGGATTTTCTGCGGCACTTCAAGTCCCCTTCCCCGCCACCTCTCCCCCAACCATGGGTGGTTTACAACAACGACTCTCTTGTGCCACTTTCTTAGCCAATATTTGCCAAGCGGAAAAGAAGAGCGAAGAAAACAAATTAATAATAGTGAAATGTTCAAACTGCTGACAAATGAATCAAAAGACACCGCAAAACAACAAGAAACGGAGATGAAAAAGCAGCAGTTTTGAAACATAAATTTAATTAATAAATTCCAGAAACGACAGAAATTATTTCAGGTGGTTGTGGAGAGGCGGAGGGGCTTTGGGGCGAATGGGCGAAAATCTTCAAAAATATTTTCTATTTTAATATTCCGCAGAAATTCCTATTTTAATATTCCATTAAATAGCATCGAAATAAATTTAATTAAAGTGCAAAGAGAAGGAATCTCTCCAGCGTAAAATAAACTTTGCAAAATAATCGTATCAAAACATTGTTGCCATTGTGATGGGTAGGAGCAGGGGAAGGGGGAGGGGGAGTCTTGCCAAGGACTCGGGATTCCTGCCGCAGCTACAAAAACTTTTGGCAGCATCTGTTGCATGTTTGTGTCCAGTGATCCGTCTCAAGTCGATAAACTTCAACGAAGTCGAGGAGAATTCCTCATCCAAGCCCCTTCCCCCACCCCTCCAGCCACCCACCGTCCTTCTACATCCGTGTACGTGGTCGAAATTAAGAACTCAATCGACAAAAAGAACTCTGCACGCGGTATTAAGAGCGAATCTCTTCCGCCGGCGACGCAACGGACATAACGGCAACGGCAACGGTAACGGTAACAGTAACGGTAACAATAACAATAACGGTAAAAGTAACCTAATCTATGAGGCTAAAAACTTTTAACAGGATTATTTTTTAAGCTGCTCAACAAGGACTGAAGTCGTGCGCGGAAAGAAGTGATTTCGATCCTAGAAGGAGCCCAATGAATCGATTTCGGCGAAAGTAGTACAACATAAAGCACAACAACAACAACGACCACATAGTTTCCAAAAAAGTTTTTTCCCCGAAATAAGCTGAGAACAAACGGAAAAACAGATATTTAAAAAAGAAACAATTTTTTACGGTATTTTTGGAAGCTGGCGATTTTTGAGCTCTCGTCGGTGTCTTGCCTAACCTCGAATTTACTCACATTTCGGCCCATAACAAACACTCAACTAAAGTAGGAACTCTTCGTGGAATTTCCGGAGAGCAGCAAATATCACAAAAACCATCACTCGATTTGATTTCACTGCGGATGTGTTGGGCCTGTCATAATCCCTCCTCTGCTCCCTTCTCCCTTTTCCCTCCTGTGCGAGCATTTTTTGGGCATAGTTTCTGCTCCTAAGCGCATTCTGTTCTCTTCTCTCCGCAGCATCTTCGTCGGCATCCGCATCGAAAGCATTGTTTAAAGTTCCTAAAGTTTCAGCTGGAAACATTTTCGAGTTCGGGTTTCTTTCGCGTTTGGGAGGGTGGCGGGCGTCGGTTTCTAAGGTTGGGGAGGACGGACGATGATGATATTGTTACAGAAAACAGAGTTAATTTGAAAAACGATTCCTTCCACGAGTTTCATCAACGTCGTCTTCTGCTTCTTCTTTTTGTTTTGGGCTCCCGCGGCGTGGATTTAAAATTGTTTCTTTTCTTATTCTGCATTTTTGGCTTTTATGTTTTCCTAACAGACAACTTTTGTTCAAATATCTTTAAACGCATCCCATTCGCTTAATTTTATTTCCCTTTTTGCTTTACAAACAATTAAATTTTATTTATTATAATCAGAAAGGGAAATCCTTGGAAATTAACAAAGGACAGATAAGAACAGCAGAAGGAAAATATAATAAAGGGGGGGGGGGGGGGGGGGGAAGAAGCGGAGGGCATTTATTTGACTTTAAATTAAGGTTATCTTTATTTACCTCTCAGGCTGCTCTTTCGGGAAATCAATATTCAGAACTCTGTTGGATCTGAAAGGAAACAAAGGAAAATGGGTAATTAAAATAATTTCTTTGAGGTAAATTTCGTAAAGGATATTTTTTGCTCTTTTAGTAAAAAATTACTCAGGAAATACGTATTGAATTTGAGCCGAAACTGGGGGCTTTAGAAGGAACTACAACCGATTTTCAGATTAACTCAAAATAAACCTAAAAACAACTTGGAGGTGGCTTCAATAAATCCGAATATATTGGAAAATTAACCTAAAATGAACTTTAAATTTATTGTATTATTTTAACATTATTTTTATTATTATTTTTTTAATTAATGCAAAATTCGAAAGCTATTATTAAGGGATTATTAAATAATCAATTGTAAATAAAATATTTTAAATGACTTCAAATGATTGAATAATGAACTGAAGCTAAAATGAATTAAATATTTAAATTAAATTAAATTAAATTTTCGTCTTCAATTTTAAATTAACTTTTGACGAACTCAAAATGAACTTTGTTCGTTGATTAATTTATGATTTAAAAAACCGAGTGTCCCCTTTTCCTTTCCGTTACGAAGGATATAGAAACGGAAGCAGAAGAAAACACAACACAATCAACACAAAGTAAACACATAAACAGTAAAAGCAAATGCTGGCCAGCACATGTTTCATTGGCGACCTCCGAAAAGACCACAAAGTATTTCGTTTTCTTTTATTTTAGTTACTGGGTGGTCGGTTTTACTGCTTTTCATTTGGCAAATAAACGGCTCAAGTCATACAAACAAGGAACTCGGCAAGTAAAATATTGACTGGCTGATAAACTGAACAAATGGACGAGCAAATAGACGAAAATCTGTTGAAAGACGACCGCAACAAAACTGTCAAAGATGGTAAAAAGGAATCACTAAATTTTATGAGTTGCTGAAATGGATGAAAAAAATAGAAACCAGACAAAAAACCACAAAATAATTCCATGTATATTTTATTTAAAACGAATATATTTCAAAATAAGGAGAAAGCTGAGAAAAAGTTCTGCAAATTGAAAAAATCTTAAACATTGTTTCTCTCAAATGCGAATGGAATTTGCGGCATAATTGTGGAAATATTATTGAAAACTTCAGTGGAAGTTGAATTGAAAAAGTGGAAGTTGAATTGAAAATTTCCTAATGCAATCTGCGATTGTATTTATAAATACTCGAAAATCGAATATTTAATCATATCTTTCTTTGGAACGTTTTTCCATTCAACAACTTTCAATCTTCAGGTAAAGATTTTAGCAGAGGTCAACAAAAATTTCGGTCACATGAAGTAATTCATTTCCCACCGTCAATCAAGATGCTCAATCAAAATCCGAACTGATGTCAACCTTCACATGACTTTTGTCTATGCTGTCGCTTTTATTCAAGTCTTCAGGTTGTTTTCAGGCTTCAAGAAGTCGCAATATGATTTTATATACATATATTTTGTATTAATATTAATATATTAAAGAAAGCTTCTTTCACTGTCTTGCAAAAAGTTGATATCACGGAATAGAAATTTGGCAAAAGGTTGTTTATATTATCTTTCAAACTCTGATTATATTAAATTTAGTATAAGAAAAACTATGTGCAGAATGTTGAAAGTTTTCAAAGAAATGAAAATACAATTGGAGACATGATAGAAATTTCATCAAAGACAACAGCAGCAACAACAACAATACTGAATGTACTTCCACAAACAACAATACTGCAATCGATGTTCCACATTCCGGCGACCAGAACCGAATTCTTAGACTGTTTTCGTTGTTGTGTGTTGAGCTGCCGGTGCTGCGATGTTTCCAGATGCTGATGTCAGGTTTGTGGATTTGGTTGCTTGGTTGTCAGCTGTTGTTGTTGCTGTTGTGATGTTGCTGGTGGTCTTTTATTTCGGGGCTGTTATTCCATCAACTTAAAATGTGAAGAGCAGCCTCAAATGTGATTGTCACCGCTGTTGTTGTCGTCGTTATTGTGAATGGTTTGTTCTGTTGTTTCAATTTCAATAGATTTCGTGCATTGTTGTTGTCCTCTCTCGTGCTCTGTAGCAGCCCAGTTGCTCCGAGTTACGTCTCCAATTTCGTACATTCGCATTCGTTTTAAGTACTTTCTGCTGTTCGCTGCTGATCAAGTTGAAGGCGCTATTATCTTGTGTTCGTCGGCTGTATATGTCGCTATCTGTCTGTTCTCTGATTGACTGTCTATCTGACTATGCAATCTGTCTGTCCGTCTGTGCATTTATCATGTTGCATTCAGTCGTCAGTTGTCACTCGTTCAGTCAAAATTTATGCCTCAATTTGCCCACGAGGACGGACCACCCTTGCTGCCTTCGTTTCCCCGACAGTCGTGCCACACGTCACGCCACTCGAGATGCAAATTAATTCAAATACGCAACAACAACTGAGGGCTGATGTTGGCAACGCCGATGTTCGTTGTTCAGAAGAGCTGCCCGAGTCAGAAATTCGAGGACAATTCAAAACTTTCACGAAAAGCAACGGAGCAAAGGGTTGCAATTCTGAGAAAAGACCTTAAAAAGATCGGCTGTAATTCCTTGCACAGTTACTCATTTTCCAATTGTAATTTAGAACACATCATTTTAATTTCAGAAATACCCAATTGTAGTTCAGAAAATATCATTTTAATTTCAGAAATGTCCAATTGGAGATCAGAAAATGTCATTTTAATTTCAGAAATGTCCAATTGGAATTTATAAAATACTAGCTTTGCCCCGGTGCGCTTTGCTGCCCCACTAAAAATGTTAAAAAAAGATAAAGTTTGTTGTTTTCTAACTTGTTTAGAAAAAGAAAATATAAAAGATTGTCTAGATAATAGTGCTAAAATTATTCTAATGCACGTGGATAAACAATGTTTCTTGTTTGTCTGTCTGGCGCCTAAACGTATATATAGATTAATTAATCCACATTAATTCTTATATATAAGATATTTTCTGTACATAATAAGAAGATATTTATGAAAATTTATAATTATAATAAAAGATAGCGAAACCTTCGCCCGCTTCACAGGGCGAATACACAAAAGAAACTTGCGAAATTTCTTTTCAATTTTCAGTAAAACTCATCCACAATCAATTTCTTACAATAATTTATTTTCAAATAAAAAGGTCGAAAATGAAAATACTTTAAAAATTAACTTAATGCTCTTTGATAAACAACGTTTTTAGTTTTTCCATCTTTTGTGTTTATAAATAATGCAGAGGGTTTACCACAACGTGAACAACCAACATACAATTGTCCATGCGAGAAAACAGGTTGCTCCAAATCTAAGCCACAAATATTCAAAGTCTGACCTTGAGCTTTATTAATGGTTATAGCGAAGGCAAGACGGACAGGAAATTGAAGCCGTTTAAATTCAAATGGCATATCTGATGGAATCATTGGAATTCGGGGGATTAGAACGTTTTCGCCTCTATATTTACCACTCAGAATAGTTGCTTCAATTAAATTGGCCATCAGTTTTTTCACGGAAAGTCTGGTGCCATTACAAAGCCGTGGTTGATTTATATTTCGGAGCATTATTATCGGTGCTCCCTCTTTCAATGCCAAATAATGTGGTGGCAAGCCTGGCAAATCAAGTGAATTCAAAAATTCAGTAGGATAGTTCACTACCTCATCTTCATTTATTATCGTATCCACTGATTTGTATGCAAAAAATTGGCCATCTATTTCTTGCAAAATACTTGCATTTAAATCGTTCACGTCTTTATTTTTTCCTGCCAATATTGCGCGTTCGCTCAACCAATCATGATTCCTGTACTTCTGCAATATATTTGGAAACACACGTTGAACCAGTTCCTTTTTCGATTGAGTGATATTACAAAAATTGCTTGGTAATGTTATTAATCCGGTTGATTTATCGACTGCAACTTTACCATTCCCAATTTCCAAAAGTTGTTTTGAAAATTCAGCTGCAGAAGGATCATTTTGCAATTGTACACGTACATTTTGATTAAGACGCAATGTTTTAACATATTTCCACAAAACTGAAGACTTCAAACATGCGTTTAGCTCATCAGCAGCAGTAGATCGTGGAATGACAGGTAAAGTTTGCCTAAAATCACCTGATAACAATATAAAGGCGCCACCAAAAAGTCTTTCATTTCCTCGAAGATCTTGCATGGTTCAGTAGTGTGTATATGGGGTTTCTGGGCCAACGTAGCGACTGCGCAGTCGCTGAGGTGCGGAGGTGCTCTGCCACCGCCGTAAGCTTTGTTAAGGTTTGTGTGTGTGGCTCTCTGCCGTCAAAGAGGTGCTCTGACGTCACCATAAGATTTATTAAGGTTTGTGTGCTTGAGGCTGCTCTGCCGCCGCGTAGACAGACGGACGGACGGGCATACATATAGACAGTTGGACAGACAGACGGACGGATGGTTATACATACATATAGACGGACAGACGGACATACATGAGTAGGAGAAGGGAAGGAGGGGGAATGTGTGTGACCGAAGTGATGGGAGGGCAGCAGTTTCAGATGGTCGTTGCGTAGTAACATGTTGTTGTTGTTATTTGTTGTAGCATGATGCTTTAGTGAACGTGAGCGTTGGTCCACAGAGTTAGTGTTTACAAATTTGATTTTGGAAGCGGAGTGTCGCCGAACACACTCTTTAGCATTGTGCACATTCAAAGCACTCACTACATTCGTATGTCAGCATAATGCATGCGACGAATAATTGCAACACAATAGCTCTCAGGTTACTCTGGAATGCAGCAGATAAGAATAATTTTTATTCTATTGTATTATGTTTTTGGTAAACAATAAGAAATATATTACGAGCAAGCAGTTACAGTTTGAACGTCTGCCGGCAAAAATTTTATGTACGGTGACATTCATGTCCGTTCGTGTTTTATTTATACTTTCATTCTTTTTTATTTTTAGGAAATAAACTGAGTCCATTTAAGTAGTTTGAAGGTCAAATCTTGTCTTGCAGTAAATGTGTGTCATTTGAGTTCATTGACTATAGGGTTGAGTGTTCCTTTTCGCACCGATTTATAATGCGTAAGATTGTTGACAAGTGACAATGGAGAACTTAAACATTTGTGAATTAATCGACCGAGTTCATGTGTTTTTAATAACACAAAAAGATACAATACTTGAGGAACATTTTGATGAAATTCTAAGCGTCTATTCAAAGTTATGTCGTAATCAACATCATGAAAAAGTTGAATCTATTCATGGAAATCATTATGAGAGCTGCTGCTGGTCTTCAGATACATGCTTGGAGGGTCCGGACACTTGTGCGTGTTACATGTTGGATTATCAAATTTCAAGAGTAAAGAAATTAATGTCGTTGTATTCAAAACTAACGGAATTAAAATAAAGAATCCTCAGTAAAATAAAAGACTATAATTTCATTTATAACTAATTTTTATTTTGTTTTATTTTTTGGTTTTTATATAGTATACATATAATTTACATTTGATAATAAAATGGTTGTGACTGTGGGAAATCTACAAGCACCTCCAAACGACAATCATCAGTTCCATCCTTCTGTATTTTCATTAAATAATAACAACCGTTGCTAAACTCCTTAATGGTTTCGTCACTTATTTTATTGAAGCGTTGAGGCAAAAACACAACGTTGTCTTCTAGCTCCATTATAATTCTATCTCCATACTTTGTTGTAGTTCTGCGTACAGTTTTTATGGAGTAGCTTCTGTTGGCTTCTAGGTCTTTTATAGATAGTACACCTTTCTGCGTGGCGTTTTTCTTATTAAAGTCCTCCACAGCAGTTAGAGAAAAAGTTGATGATGTTGTCTGCCTTTGGGTCATTTTACAGCGTTTTTGTTTTTCTTTTATTTATTTATTTAAATTTTATATAGTTTTAACAAAAAAACAAAACCAACTTGACGTGACTGTTTAGCTCGAGAGTTTTACAAGGACTAAATGAACTGGTCCAGTCATATAACATATTATATTATATTTTCTATATACTTTGAGTCACCAAAATTCCTCTTAATACGAGAGAGTATAAAAGAGAGTGAGAAACTTAATGAGAGAGTAGAACTACAAATTTATTGTATATATTTTGCAACTTTATTAAATATTTACTTTAATGAACATTTTGATTTACATTATACAAAAACTCCAAACACAAGTGGCCACAGTTATATGAATTATAATTTTGATGTTGAGTGTAGTTGTATTGGATTCCATTACCCATATATTCAATTATTTCATGCGGGGGTTGCAGGTTTCCAAAGCTGTCATAATATTTCTTAATATTTCTATTCTTATAATATGCTACCCAATGAGTACCAGGACCGCTGGATGTGTCTAAGTTAACAATTCCACATTCTTTTTCATGTATTCGCTTCGGTAGACTATCTCTCATGGACACGCCTCTAAAATGTGGCAATTTATTAGCATGTTTCATCAAGTCGACGTCTGTAAGAGGTCTTCTGGGTAGCTTCTTTAAAAGTTTTTTGGTTGAGGGTGATAATATAGTCCCAATCCTTTTTTGTATGGTTTAAGATAAAACCCTTTCCCCATTGCAATTGCTTCCATTGTTTGATTATGTCGACTTGCTTCCTTCAGTTGTTTTCTTGCAGCCTTAGTTTCATTGATTGCTTTTGCGATTGCTGCGCCCCCAGATGCTAATCCACCAACGGCTCCAAGAGCAGTTAAAATGGGTACTAATGGTAGAAATCCTCCAACCTTCGGAATAGGAATAACACGTGGAATTTCAATCATGGATTTTTTTCGTCCAAAAGACTTTTTAATTACTCCTTGTGCCATTTTAATAGCATTAGGAATATCTTCAGGTTTTCGTTGCTTAATAAATTTTAATGCATTTTTAATGGTTTTAGTGAATATTTTCTTCGCACGTTTAAACTTCTTCTTCTTTATTTTCTTAAGAGTTTTGTTTAACTGATTGCCCATTCCGACTTTTACTTTAGCTTTCATTGCGTTTGTAACTAAGAATGCGTTTATTCGTTCACCAAGTTTAGTGTCCTTAGATATTGATCTTCGAAAAGCTTTTTCAGCTAATATTTTATCTGCTTCGTGCCTTTTATTTAAATCTTTACTTTGAGAATATGCAATATCATGCTCTTTACATGCAGCGTCCAATGGATTGATTCCGCTGTCACCTCTAGCCAAACGATCTTCTAGTTTAGTTCCTGGACCACAAAATTGATAACCCGGTAAATGAAGTTCAAATGGCAGAGAATTAATAGCTTTATTGAATAAACCTCTTCCAATCACTGGTTTAGAAAGACTGGAACCTTTTTCGTACATAATAACCATTTTATATACTTTCAACAACAAGTACTAAGTATAAATGAATAAAAAGGCTTGAATGCTTTGTATTTATATCATAAGGTGAGATGCGCTTCGTTAAACAAGACAAATTAATAAAAGTGAAAAATTTGGATCCTGATACAAATAATGTGACAAAATCCAGACACAGTTCACTGCTACCGAACACAATTAGATGTGTTATTGTGGGACCTTCAAACTGTGGAAAGACTAATGTCATGTTAAGTTTAATAGAAAGCCCAAATGGATTAAAATTTGCAAACATATATTTGTACTCAAAATCACTATATCAACCGAAATATGAATATCTAAAGCGTTTAGTAAAACCAATCCAAAATATGGGATTCTTTACATATTCCAACAATGAAAAAGTTCTCAAGCCGGATGAAGCAAAACCAAATTCAATAATGATATTCGATGATGTAGCTTGTGAGAAGCAAAATAATATTCGAGAGTACTTTTGTATGGGCAGACACAAATCAATTGATTGCTTTTACTTATGTCAAACATATACAAGAATTCCCAAGCATTTGATACGTGATAATGCCAACATGATTGTGATGTTTAAGCAAGATGAAATGAATATTAAGCACATCTACAATGATCATGTCGGAACAGATATGGCATACGCAAAATTTCTAAATATATGTGGAGAATGTTGGAAAGATAAATATGGATTCCTTGTAATAAGCAAAGATGATGCAATTGAGAATGGCCGTTATAGAAAGGGATTTGATATCTATATTCACATATAATTAATAAAGACAGTTTCACGCTATATTCATATTAGTATGTTACCTGACTTTCAACTGATAACATTGATGTACACGATACACTTCACCTGTTTATAGCTGATCTGATAGCTGTTTTTCCTGATCTGTCATCTGTTTATAGCTGATCTGATAGCTGTTTTTCCTGATCTGATAGCTGGTTTTCCTAATCTCTAGCTCTTCTCATATATTGATACCAAAATGGATGAAAAAATATTAAAAGATCTTATTAAAACTAGGCGAGTGCTAAAAGAGAAATTCAAAAATATTAAACTTGGGAAAGCGGATCTAGAGAATCAATTAGAAAAAACGTTTAAACCGATTACAAAGCCTCTCAACAAATTGGTGCAAAAATCGAGCACAAGTACTCACGACAGTACGAAGCACAACTTAAAAGTTAAGTTACCACTAAAACTTAAAACAAGTACTCCAGCTAAAGCACTAAAAACTGATTTTTCCAATGATACTCTGATCAATAATGATGAAGATGAAGACGACGATGACTTTTACTCTCAGGTGGAGGATGATGATGAAGATGAGCTGCAGCAACTCCCTGAACTCGATATTACTGCTCATGAAAATGATGAGAAATGTACTGAATCAATACTTTACTCCCAACTACAGCAACAGAATGAGTTGGATACTACATATGGACCACACAAAGGATTGGATGGTAAATGGCGAATCGGCGATAGCATCTTTAGCATATGTAATGACAAAATAACAATATCAGATAATAGTTGGAACTTTACACCTGGATTGATGCAACTCCTATATCTAAAAGAACCATCAAAATATAACAATGCAGATCTACAAGCATACAAACTTATCTTAGAAAATACTAGTGCTCACAAACGTAATTTCAACAAAAATGAGCAAGTAAAAGGAACTAGAGCCTTCAAATACACCAACATTATAAAACCATTATTTAATGTCGCATCGCCGTCAACTATCTCACAGAAAGTAACAATGGGAACGGGTTTCATGAGTGTTAATCCACAGAAACCTAATTATATATATTGGGATGATCCAAATGAGTTAGTTGATAGATTGAGGCTTTTGTTGGCTTCACAATCGGCGGGACACACGAATCACAACAACGAAATCATGTCCATCATTGAAGAATTGAGAGAATATAATATAATAGTATAAATCTTCATATAAATAAACAACTCTTTTCTAAAATAAAGATAATTACAAAATGAGCGTTGACAAGTTCGGTCATTATTCCATTGAGATCTCATCAAACAGTAAATTAAAGCGAAATTTTTCAAAAGCTTTTGGTCTCAATTTGGATAGCAATAAAAACTTGGATCTTCGTTGGAAACGCCTGAGAAATGTTAATACGCCTGTTGATGACAACGATGGAGTAACAAAATTATATGTTGACTATATCATAAATCAAATGAATGTGGAATTTAAAAAACAAAATAATACACTAAAGGAGCAAATAAATAAAGATATTGAAAAAGTTAGCAAAAAGTTTCAATCACTAGTTGATGATAGTCTTAAACAGATAAAGGATGAATTTAAAGAAGAGTACGATATACTGAGAGAAGAAATAAATAAAAACATCGACGACAACTATTGGAGCCTTATCTTTAAAATCTTCTGGTAGCAGCAAAGGTTGAGAATCATGACCAAAGTAGTTTTGTTGAAACTTTAAGTACATATCAAAGAGCAAAGCATATCGTTCACGATCAAAGTTCAGATTGAGATCATCATAGGGATATGTATCAGAGTTTAGGTGCACTTTAACATCACTTATATGACAATGTTGAAATTTGTTGTCTCTTCGAAAGGCAATTAGTACGAAGCGTGGTCGTTCATTCTGTGCGGATAACTTTACATTCCAGAGATGATTGCTGCCTTGTGTAAGTAACGGATTAAAGTGACAGTCCCAACTACGAAATGCCATTAATAAAGGTTTTCCACTTTGAATTGTTTGATAAATTTGCAATTTTGCAAAATCAGCCAATTGTATATGGGGAATTTTCCATATGATGCTGGTTATCGTTAGTTTTATATTTTCTGCTGCGAGAGTTGAATATATAACATTCTCATCAGATTTAGATCTTATTAATATTAGTTCATGCTTAGAATTTAGAATTATTTTGTTAAAGTCTTCAGCAAATCCTAATAGCATATTCAATGGTGTACAAAAGTTAAAATATCCATTTTTTATTTCAATGTCATTGTTCGGAAACCACCCAGCATTTTTGAGCATGTTACTCTGCAGTGTGTTTAAAGAGACATAGTTTTTTACTGTTGAAGTTACACCCAGATGACGTGTACGATCAATTTCCAATCCGTTCACCTCATAGCGAATTTCATCAAACATGAATGCAACACAATTGTTTTTTAATTTTGCATTAGCTGTTGCTTCTCCATTTTCTAATGTAACTGTACCTTCAATATAAATTAAACTCTCACTAGGTAGAACAAAAAGATCTTGATTTTGAATGGATATCCTTATCTCATCATTGCTTTTATAGGATCGTAAATATGGTGAATAGCTATGATATTCCTTTTTGATAACACTTTCATCATAAAGCGGCGTTTGTAATACATCAAGTATTTGACTCATTTTACTTTGTTTTAGGTTTTAAACCCAATGATTTTAGAAACTTTTTATTTTCAGAAGACAGCTTTTTATTTTGGAGAATGTTTTGTGGTTTTTTCGGTTCTTGCGACCTTTTCAATGACGAGGATAAAGAAGAACTGAAAGAAGATGCTCCTGTGTATGGGTTTTTATTATATATAATCATTGCTCTTGTGGTTTTAAATGAAGTCTGAGTGTTATGGTTTCTCCACAAAAATTTATTAAATGTCCGTTTTGATCAACAATTTTCACTGTAATCGAACTTATCTGTCTGGAGTTTACTGGAAAATAGATTACATTTTTGGGGATCTCATCTATTTTATAGCCAGGACTAACATTCAAAGCAAACATATGAATTGTATGCGCTGGTATATTGTTTATGTATGCACCACTGACTATGTCGCACTCAATGTGTATTGCATTTATCTTTGTTATATTCACTGGCAAGTCTGAAGTATGAAACTTTCCTGCTTCCAATACTTTTTCACTGAAACCCAATAGTGAACCGATGGTTCGTTCTTTATTAAAGAAAATGTTATGTTTACTCGATTCTACGACTGCTTGCAATGTATTAGGGTTTGCGGCTATTTCCACTTTTTCATTCTGATCTATACTAGAATATTTATTTTGAATAAATTCAGCAATGTCATCCAGCTCATATGACCCGACAGGAATCTCAATAGTATGATCGCCAATGTGAAATAAGTTATTTTCGTGATCAATGTTTGGTATTGTATGGTAACTATGGAAGTCTACAAGACCACAAACATACGGTCTCTCTAAATCTAAGGGTGGAAAATAATTAGCCGATAAAACAGACTTGTTTCCTGTTAAAGTAAGAGTAATTGACATGTTGCGAGTAGTTTGACTAATGAAATGAAAAACAGCTGTATGCTTCTTTTATTAACAATATTATTTTATTTATTTTAGTATGTATGTATATAAAAATTGTTTATAAAATTTCATTCCTATTGATCCAGGAATTGTGATCGTTGCTAAATCCTAACCATTTTACAAAAACTTTTCTGCCTTTGGTCTTAAGAACTTTTTCTACCAGATATGTATTGGGATATCTTGTTTCCTGCAGTTCATTTTCATAAAATCCACCTTTAATTGTATTCCCTTGGTAGTCTTCAAGAATGTATGTTGTTGGGTTTGTAATTCTTATATTTTTAATTTTAAATATTTCCGTTGTCCAATTTGGCGTATAACCTTTCTCGAAAAAGTGTTTATGTTTACTTATGCGTACATGATTTCCTACCTGAAACTTTGGCTTTCTAAATATTTTCAGGTTGTTGTAGACGGTGCTTAATAATAATTTTTCGTTGCTCGAATTCACTTTGATTGGAGGCATGTTGATGGCTCGATGCTTTTTGGTGTTATATTTTTTAATTAAGTTTTTATACAAGTCAATCCATCGATATGAGCCATTATAACTGAATTCCTTCCACATCATCTGCTTTAACGTTCGATTGAAGCGCTCAACAATTGACGCCTTTAAAATACTATATGTTGAGTAATGGTTAATGTGGTATTTTTTCATTAAACGTTGAAAATTTCCATTGAAAAATTCCTTGCCGTCATCGGTTTGTAAATTGTTTGGTTTCCGTTTCAAGGAGAATATGGATTTCATGGCCCTAGTAACGTCAATAGCGTTCTTGGATTTCAATGGTACAATCCAGGCATACTTTGAGAATGTATCAATTACAGTTAGAAGGAAGCGATAACCATCATTGTATGTAGAATAAGTACCCATTTCCACTAAATCTGCCTGCCAAAGGTCATCTATTCCTTTTGTTATTACACGCCTTCGCTTAAAGTTTTTACGTGCTTGTCTGTGAAGCTCTTCCACCAAAGCTTGCTTTTTACTCATATCTTAATAACTCTATGAGAATCTTTTCTTTTCGGTATTTCATTGAAAATTTTCTCTTCTAAATCAGCTACGGATTTCGGTCTTTTCTGTAGTTCTTGAAATATATAGCTTTCAATTCGCTCAATTTGTTCACTGGTATATTTTACAAAATTTTGAACATTATTTTCAATATCGTCTTTTGTGATCTGTAGTTTTCGAGAGACTACCTCGTCGATGTTTTTATTTATTTCTTCTCTCAGTATATCGTACTCTTCTTTAAATTCATCCTTTATCTGTTTAAGACTATCATCAACTAGTGATTGAAACTTTTTGCTAACTTTTTCAATATCTTTATTTATTTGCTCCTTTAGTGTATTATTTTGTTTTTTAAATTCCACATTCATTTGATTTATGATATAGTCAACATATAATTTTGTTACTCCATCGTTGTCATCAACAGGCGTATTAACATTTCTCAGGCGTTTCCAACGAAGATCCAAGTTTTTATTGCTATCCAAATTGAGACCAAAAGCTTTTGAAAAATTTCGCTTTAATTTACTGTTTGATGAGATCTCAATGGAATAATGACCGAACTTGTCAACGCTCATTTTGTAATTATCTTTATTTTAGAAAAGAGTTGTTTATTTATATGAAGATTTATACTATTATATTATATTCTCTCAATTCTTCAATGATGGACATGATTTCGTTGTTGTGATTCGTGTGTCCCGCCGATTGTGAAGCCAACAAAAGCCTCAATCTATCAACTAACTCATTTGGATCATCCCAATATATATAATTAGGTTTCTGTGGATTAACACTCATGAAACCCGTTCCCATTGTTACTTTCTGTGAGATAGTTGACGGCGATGCGACATTAAATAATGGTTTTATAATGTTGGTGTATTTGAAGGCTCTAGTTCCTTTTACTTGCTCATTTTTGTTGAAATTACGTTTGTGAGCACTAGTATTTTCTAAGATAAGTTTGTATGCTTGTAGATCTGCATTGTTATATTTTGATGGTTCTTTTAGATATAGGAGTTGCATCAATCCAGGTGTAAAGTTCCAACTATTATCTGATATTGTTATTTTGTCATTACATATGCTAAAGATGCTATCGCCGATTCGCCATTTACCATCCAATCCTTTGTGTGGTCCATATGTAGTATCCAACTCATTCTGTTGCTGTAGTTGGGAGTAAAGTATTGATTCAGTACATTTCTCATCATTTTCATGAGCAGTAATATCGAGTTCAGGGAGTTGCTGCAGCTCATCTTCATCATCATCCTCCACCTGAGAGTAAAAGTCATCGTCGTCTTCATCTTCATCATTATTGATCAGAGTATCATTGGAAAAATCAGTTTTTAGTGCTTTAGCTGGAGTACTTGTTTTAAGTTTTAGTGGTAACTTAACTTTTAAGTTGTGCTTCGTACTGTCGTGAGTACTTGTGCTCGATTTTTGCACCAATTTGTTGAGAGGCTTTGTAATCGGTTTAAACGTTTTTTCTAATTGATTCTCTAGATCCGCTTTCCCAAGTTTAATATTTTTGAATTTCTCTTTTAGCACTCGCCTAGTTTTAATAAGATCTTTTAATATTTTTTCATCCATTTTGGTATCAATATATGAGAAGAGCTAGAGATTAGGAAAACCAGCTATCAGATCAGGAAAAACAGCTATCAGATCAGCTATAAACAGATGACAGATCAGGAAAAACAGCTATCAGATCAGCTATAAACAGGTGAAGTGTATCGTGTACATCAATGTTATCAGTTGAAAGTCAGGTAACATACTAATATGAATATAGCGTGAAACTGTCTTTATTAATTATATGTGAATATAGATATCAAATCCCTTTCTATAACGGCCATTCTCAATTGCATCATCTTTGCTTATTACAAGGAATCCATATTTATCTTTCCAACATTCTCCACATATATTTAGAAATTTTGCGTATGCCATATCTGTTCCGACATGATCATTGTAGATGTGCTTAATATTCATTTCATCTTGCTTAAACATCACAATCATGTTGGCATTATCACGTATCAAATGCTTGGGAATTCTTGTATATGTTTGACATAAGTAAAAGCAATCAATTGATTTGTGTCTGCCCATACAAAAGTACTCTCGAATATTATTTTGCTTCTCACAAGCTACATCATCGAATATCATTATTGAATTTGGTTTTGCTTCATCCGGCTTGAGAACTTTTTCATTGTTGGAATATGTAAAGAATCCCATATTTTGGATTGGTTTTACTAAACGCTTTAGATATTCATATTTCGGTTGATATAGTGATTTTGAGTACAAATATATGTTTGCAAATTTTAATCCATTTGGGCTTTCTATTAAACTTAACATGACATTAGTCTTTCCACAGTTTGAAGGTCCCACAATAACACATCTAATTGTGTTCGGTAGCAGTGAACTGTGTCTGGATTTTGTCACATTATTTGTATCAGGATCCAAATTTTTCACTTTTATTAATTTGTCTTGTTTAACGAAGCGCATCTCACCTTATGATATAAATACAAAGCATTCAAGCCTTTTTATTCATTTATACTTAGTACTTGTTGTTGAAAGTATATAAAATGGTTATTATGTACGAAAAAGGTTCCAGTCTTTCTAAACCAGTGATTGGAAGAGGTTTATTCAATAAAGCTATTAATTCTCTGCCATTTGAACTTCATTTACCGGGTTATCAATTTTGTGGTCCAGGAACTAAACTAGAAGATCGTTTGGCTAGAGGTGACAGCGGAATCAATCCATTGGACGCTGCATGTAAAGAGCATGATATTGCATATTCTCAAAGTAAAGATTTAAATAAAAGGCACGAAGCAGATAAAATATTAGCTGAAAAAGCTTTTCGAAGATCAATATCTAAGGACACTAAACTTGGTGAACGAATAAACGCATTCTTAGTTACAAACGCAATGAAAGCTAAAGTAAAAGTCGGAATGGGCAATCAGTTAAACAAAACTCTTAAGAAAATAAAGAAGAAGAAGTTTAAACGTGCGAAGAAAATATTCACTAAAACCATTAAAAATGCATTAAAATTTATTAAGCAACGAAAACCTGAAGATATTCCTAATGCTATTAAAATGGCACAAGGAGTAATTAAAAAGTCTTTTGGACGAAAAAAATCCATGATTGAAATTCCACGTGTTATTCCTATTCCGAAGGTTGGAGGATTTCTACCATTAGTACCCATTTTAACTGCTCTTGGAGCCGTTGGTGGATTAGCATCTGGGGGCGCAGCAATCGCAAAAGCAATCAATGAAACTAAGGCTGCAAGAAAACAACTGAAGGAAGCAAGTCGACATAATCAAACAATGGAAGCAATTGCAATGGGGAAAGGGTTTTATCTTAAACCATACAAAAAAGGATTGGGACTATATTATCACCCTCAACCAAAAAACTTTTAAAGAAGCTACCCAGAAGACCTCTTACAGACGTCGACTTGATGAAACATGCTAATAAATTGCCACATTTTAGAGGCGTGTCCATGAGAGATAGTCTACCGAAGCGAATACATGAAAAAGAATGTGGAATTGTTAACTTAGACACATCCAGCGGTCCTGGTACTCATTGGGTAGCATATTATAAGAATAGAAATATTAAGAAATATTATGACAGCTTTGGAAACCTGCAACCCCCGCATGAAATAATTGAATATATGGGTAATGGAATCCAATACAACTACACTCAACATCAAAATTATAATTCATATAACTGTGGCCACTTGTGTTTGGAGTTTTTGTATAATGTAAATCAAAATGTTCATTAAAGTAAATATTTAATAAAGTTGCAAAATATATACAATAAATTTGTAGTTCTACTCTCTCATTAAGTTTCTCACTCTCTTTTATACTCTCTCGTATTAAGAGGAATTTTGGTGACTCAAAGTATATAGAAAATATAATATAATATGTTATATGACTGGACCAGTTCATTTAGTCCTTGTAAAACTCTCGAGCTAAACAGTCACGTCAAGTTGGTTTTGTTTTTTTGTTAAAACTATATAAAATTTAAATAAATAAATAAAAGAAAAACAAAAACGCTGTAAAATGACCCAAAGGCAGACAACATCATCAACTTTTTCTCTAACTGCTGTGGAGGACTTTAATAAGAAAAACGCCACGCAGAAAGGTGTACTATCTATAAAAGACCTAGAAGCCAACAGAAGCTACTCCATAAAAACTGTACGCAGAACTACAACAAAGTATGGAGATAGAATTATAATGGAGCTAGAAGACAACGTTGTGTTTTTGCCTCAACGCTTCAATAAAATAAGTGACGAAACCATTAAGGAGTTTAGCAACGGTTGTTATTATTTAATGAAAATACAGAAGGATGGAACTGATGATTGTCGTTTGGAGGTGCTTGTAGATTTCCCACAGTCACAACCATTTTATTATCAAATGTAAATTATATGTATACTATATAAAAACCAAAAAATAAAACAAAATAAAAATTAGTTATAAATGAAATTATAGTCTTTTATTTTACTGAGGATTCTTTATTTTAATTCCGTTAGTTTTGAATACAACGACATTAATTTCTTTACTCTTGAAATTTGATAATCCAACATGTAACACGCACAAGTGTCCGGACCCTCCAAGCATGTATCTGAAGACCAGCAGCAGCTCTCATAATGATTTCCATGAATAGATTCAACTTTTTCATGATGTTGATTACGACATAACTTTGAATAGACGCTTAGAATTTCATCAAAATGTTCCTCAAGTATTGTATCTTTTTGTGTTATTAAAAACACATGAACTCGGTCGATTAATTCACAAATGTTTAAGTTCTCCATTGTCACTTGTCAACAATCTTACGCATTATAAATCGGTGCGAAAAGGAACACTCAACCCTATAGTCAATGAACTCAAATGACACACATTTACTGCAAGACAAGATTTGACCTTCAAACTACTTAAATGGACTCAGTTTATTTCCTAAAAATAAAAAAGAATGAAAGTATAAATAAAACACGAACGGACATGAATGTCACCGTACATAAAATTTTTGCCGGCAGACGTTCAAACTGTAACTGCTTGCTCGTAATATATTTCTTATTGTTTACCAAAAACATAATACAATAGAATAAAAATTATTCTTATCTGCTGCATTCCAGAGTAACCTGAGAGCTATTGTGTTGCAATTATTCGTCGCATGCATTATGCTGACATACGAATGTAGTGAGTGCTTTGAATGTGCACAATGCTAAAGAGTGTGTTCGGCGACACTCCGCTTCCAAAATCAAATTTGTAAACACTAACTCTGTGGACCAACGCTCACGTTCACTAAAGCATCATGCTACAACAAATAACAACAACAACATGTTACTACGCAACGACCATCTGAAACTGCTGCCCTCCCATCACTTCGGTCACACACATTCCCCCTCCTTCCCTTCTCCTACTCATGTATGTCCGTCTGTCCGTCTATATGTATGTATAACCATCCGTCCGTCTGTCTGTCCAACTGTCTATATGTATGCCCGTCCGTCCGTCTGTCTACGCGGCGGCAGAGCAGCCTCAAGCACACAAACCTTAATAAATCTTATGGTGACGTCAGAGCACCTCTTTGACGGCAGAGAGCCACACACACAAACCTTAACAAAGCTTACGGCGGTGGCAGAGCACCTCCGCACCTCAGCGACTGCGCAGTCGCTACGTTGGCCCAGAAACCCCATATACACACTACTTGGTTCGATTTAATGCTTCTAATGATCTTTTGTGAGCCATTGTACATTCGTCCCATACGATTATTTTACACTGCTGCAAAACTTTTGCCATTGCCGACGTTTTGGAAATGTTGCACGTAGGAGATTCAATCGTTGTTATATTCAAAGGCAATTTAAGTGCAGAATGCGCAGTTCGACCACCGTCTAATAAGGTAGCAGCAATTCCAGATGAAGCAACTGCAAGAGCAATTTTATTATCCGATCGTATGGTTGCCAGAATCAATGACAGCAAAAATGTTTTTCCAGTGCCTCCTGGTGCATCAATAAAGTAAAATCCACCTCCTTCATTGTTCACACCTTCCATGATTTTGTCATAAGCATATTTCTGTTGACTATTCAATTGTGGAACTTTTAACTGCACAAATGTTCTCAATTGATTACGATCATATTGTTGTTCACGATGCATTTCTTGATTAATAACATCATGAACTGCACGATTAGGCGCTATCATTCCTAACTGCACTAATATTTTGTTTGCAATCATTATACACATGTCTTCAATCAAAATCAAAGCTTCGTTATGCATTTCCGGTGTGATTTCTAATTCAGGATTTGAAACTGAACGTCGCACTCTAAGTAAAATGTCTTCCGTCATGTCATCACGAAATTTATGCCATATTTCAAATGGATTTGATGGACTGCATGTAGATATTATAATTGCAAATAATGTTCGTATTTGATGTGGAGATGATGAAATTACGGAATCAGCAAGTGTAGCTTCCCAATGCATATCATCTTCAAGTAGATTCAAACGCTGGCATGCTTGCCGATAAGTCGCACACAATTCACCATCGACTGTTCTTAAATCTTCAAATGACGTAGGACCACGAACGTTAATCAATAATAAACGCAAATAAAAACATTCATAATGATTTGGATGAACGGTATACACACGACCCAATGCTTCTGTAGAAAATACATTTGGATGGCCTCGTACTGGTTGCCCTTGTTTCCGTCTTTGAAAAACTTTCGCAGATTCATTCCATGTGAAATATCGTGGCACTTCAGAATACAATAACATTTTAGCAAATTCGTCATTTCTGCACATATCAAAAAATGAAGTCAACGTTGTTTTCGGTGGCTGTTCTGCTCGTTGCGCCGCATTCTCAGGTGTGAAGTACACACGTTGACCATTCTGAAGATGAACTGCCAAGTGCAGTACATTTGGATACCTTTCGTGTATTGCAAATGAAAAAATTCGCCATATTGCTTCATTTGTACTAATATAACGGCCTAATTGATATGAAGTGATTTCATCACTTTTATCCCCAGCAATTCCAAAATAGGCCAAATCACTTCCTTTGTTAACATATTTGCATATGTACTTGATGGATTTTACTGAGTTACAATACTCAACATTTATATGAGCACCAAAAGTTTTGGATAATAGCGGCGAATATGGAACGATCCAACGATTGTCAATTTTAATGTCTTGATTTTTGCATTTCACCATAACTGTTTCGCCATCATCTTCAGGTGAACGTCTACGATATAACGGATAACCATCATTACCAGAAATTGTTTCCGCTATTAATGCTCTTGGGTACCGTTTTGTGCATTTTCCTTCAGCCATGCACGGTGAGTTGACATTTAATGCCCCACATGGTCCATGAATCATGTGCTTCGTAACTGATTCAAACAGTCCTGGATCAATGATTGGATTAGGAATTTCGGCTGATATTACGCTATCAATTTCATTTGGCGTAATTTTATCAACTAACCAAACCAAAATATGTGCATGCGGAAGTCCTCTTTTCTGCCATTCCACAGAATACATCCAACATTGAACTTTTCCAAACACTTGTTGTTTGACAATAAAATCCATAAGCGTTTTCAATTTTTGCTTGAACACACGCGCAACAATATCGTGGCGATCAGAAGCACTTTGACCATGAAACATATATTGCTTTATTTCATTCCATTGAGGATTACAGGTGAAAGTAATAAATAAATCGGGTCGATGATAATGCCGAACGTACGTCATTGCGTCTTGCGCGTACTCGTGCATGTGTCGTGGACTTCCAGTATATGTTGCTGGTAATATTGTCATTTGGCCAATATCGTTGATATTCCCATCATTCTGAATTGCATCGCGCAAATGAATATATTGTTCGGATTTTAACTTTTTCTGATTAAATCGAATAAAATTCAATCGTTCAGACTCAATTTTAGCGTAAACATCAACTATAAATTGGTTGCAAAGCCTTCTACAATTCAATATATGATTAATTTCGTTCAGCCGAACCATTAATCTGTACGAATAATAGTTCATCGCACTAACTTTTTTTGCTGTTTCCAAGCCTGAAATAAATGCGAATATTAAGTATCAATAATTCACAAAATGTGTGATGCATTTTATTGTAACTAACCAGTTAAACGATGTTTCATCTTAATATTGAAATGGTAACCATCCTCGCCTTGCCAAAACAAAATTGGGTACTGCAACGCATCATAACAACGATGAGTTTCCGAAACATGCACAACACTTTGATCTCGACGATGAAGTACAATATCTCGACTGCTCGCTCCTTCATCCACAATTAATACGGCAACTTCATCAATTGTTGGTGCGTTTAACCTTCCAGCATGAATTCCACCAGGTGCTTTATCGGCCCGAATAACAATTCTATGAGAATCCGAAGGCATTTGATCAAGGGCAGTTTGAAATAATTTGATCAAACAATTTTCATCGTGAAAAAACTGCTGCAATCTTTCAATTATTCCTCTTCTCACTGCATTACTATCATTTGGATTTTGTGCCACCACACAACGCCGTTCAATTTCAACATCTGAATTTCCCATGAAATAAATTTGCAAAAAGGAATGATTGGAATCCAAACATGGTAATAACGATCCAATTCGATGATAGATTTGACCTTGAATCTGCATACATGAAACATTTGATTCAATCTCACGATAGAACTCATTGTTAGTGTCGTGTTCAGTAATTACCTTAAAAGTCATGAATCCATCTCTGATTATATTTGTGGCGCCGAAAGACGTCATTTGGAAACATGAATTGTACTGCTGTATTTTAGACAAAAAATGATTCGATTCTGGAGTCAAACCAGAAACTAATGACCTCAAAGGCTCAGGAGGAGGATTCAAAACAGGCAATTTTACTTGTCCATTTGCACAACACATTCCAGGAGTTTCCGATGGAAATTTCAATGCATTGCACTGTTCGCAGACATTAGTCATAGTTCCGATTGAAAGGCATGGAAGAGAACAATAGTCAACTTCACTATCATAATTGAAAGCAGCACGCATTACTCGCTGATTAATATTGTCATTGGCACGACTTCTAACAGCGCGATTGCGACTCATTCTCGCTCGATCCGAAGAATTACTCGCGAATCGTTCTTCGATTGTTTGAGCAGAACGCGATCTCGATTGACGCTCTCTTTGCTGTTCAAGTCTCACTTCACGTTCCGCTTCAGATTCACCTGCTCTAACAGATGCAACTCGTCTTGTATTATGAGTACGACGACCAATATTGGCGCCACGTCTCGGTCGCGGCATAATTATAACTAAAAAAAAAACAAATAATGTTTATAAGTGTTTATAGTGTTTATAATAAAACACATTTCGTCTTTTTCTTGATTCGCTTCGGTTTGCTGCTCATCACTTTTAAACGCTTCCATATTTTCTGTCATACGTAACACTGTTTTGGACTTGACACACCCGAAACAGAGTAATTAATCGGCATTAAGCCTTTTATAATTTTTAATTGTTTTTCAAAATTTAAAATAAAATTCTATGTGTGTCAAAATAATTTGTCAAAACAAAGCAATAATGGAAGACATTTACAATTTACTTACTTCCATTGTCAAATTGAAATTCAAAATTAAAACGTCAAATTTATTTTTCAATTTACTTTGATTCCTCTGTTTTCCGTTATGCAAAAATAATAATTTTTTTTAAATGAAATTTTTTTAAATTATTATTTCACACAAACCTTCTACAGGCAAATAATGAAAACATACCAAAAAATCAAGCAAATCGGACTTCACGTTCGCATGTTATGAACGTACAAACGAACAATTCATTTTTATATATATAGATTATTCTATTTTCAGAAATTTCCAATTGTAGTTCAGAAAATAGCATTTTAATTTTAGAAATGTCAAATTAGCATTTAGAAAATATCATTGTAATTTCAGAAATGTCCAATTGGAGTTCCGAAAACGTCATTTTAATTTCAGAAATGTCCAATTGGAATTTATAAAATATCATTTTATTTTCAGAAATTTCCAATTGGAATTCAGACAATATAATTTTAATTTCAGAAATTTCAAATTGTAATTGAGCGTTTCCATTTGTCAGTAGTTAACGAAATATGCTATAAGTTTGGAAAGTAGATTAGATTATTAGAATTAGAAGAAGAAGTGAGACTTTTTCCTTCTTTATTGAATTTAAATCTTCTTAATAAAGTGATTATTTCTGTAGTTTCCTTTTGTTTCGTTTCTTGTTGTGTTTTCCTTTACCTTGGTTTTTGTCTTATTTTTTAAATTTCCTTTTCGTTTATTTTCTTTACTTTGTTTTTCCTTGCTTCCGTTCCTTTTCTTCTTTTCCATTTTCCACTTTCAAGTGTTGAAAGAGTTGTCCAAACAAAGTCATTCTTTTAAATTAAATTTAATTATAATAAATTGTTTGCTGTCATTTTACAAATGGAGTTTCTCCCTTTTCACAGAGTCCTCAATTCTTCCTCCTGCTCCTCCTCTTCTGCTTCTTCTTCTTCTTCTTCTCAACGGATTCGTTTCATGTTAATTATCCTTTTTTTAATTGGTTTTTTTCTCAATCTTTCAGTGTGATTTGTGTTTGTTTTTCCTTTTTGCATCTTGATAAATTATTCAAATGAATTTCGAGCAGTGACAATTTGTGTGCTACTTGCGCGTCCTCCGCCGACTCCTTGATCTCGGCGATTCGCGGGCTTGAATTGAAACTAATTACTTCAGTGCTGCTTTCACTCGTAGCCACTCGTTTGTGCGGCTTTATTTGCTGCTCTCTCTCTCTCTCTGTCGCTCTCTCTTTGGAAGCCGGTTTCTCTGATTCTTAATTCATGGCGAGCCACTTTTTCGCGATGCAAATTAAAAGCAAATTAAAAACAAATGTTTATTTCTTTATAGGAACTTTTGCTGAATAGGTGCCTGTTGAACCGAACGAAACCGAAACGAACCGAAGCGAAGTGATCCGAAGTGACTGCCTGAAATCGTCGCCTGCTGCTGCTAACGGAAGAGTAAAGAGCGGGGAAGAGAGCGATTGGCTCCGTCGCGTCCCTTGATGGAATCCAATCCATTCATCAACTGCAAAATAAGAAATCGACTTGGGCTGAGTTAGAAGAGATTTAATTAAGACGTGAATCGTAATTAAAAGGGAAATTTATTTGTTCACGTTTGCAATTTGGATTCCCAATTGGAATTTACTTCAATGAACCGAAGCGGAGGTTTCTTTTTTTTTGTTTCCTGTCGGTTTTCTTAATAAACGAAAGCCAGAAAAAGTTTGCGTGTTTGTGTTTTTTCGTGAAACTTTTAATCATTTTTCAGAATAGAATTTTTTATTGTCCTGACAGAAGTGGCAACAAGTTTAATGAAACGACATCTTCACAGTTCGTTGCCGTTCGTCGTGGTGTCGAGTTCCTTCAGCCGTGCCTCTCACAGCATTCATTCATTCACTCAGCCGTCCGTTATGTGAAGCGAGTGCGAAGGAAAACGTGTTTCGGTGCTTTTGGGATTTTTGTGATGCTTCATTCTTCATTTCTCCTCGCCCCTATTTTATTTTATGTACAATAATAGTTTGAGTTTTCGTGTTTTTTCTACCATTTCAGGCTAAACACTTGTGTTCACACACATTTTCCGCTTAAGGCGATGCCGAAGAAGCAATGAAGAGGTTAACGGAACGGAGCAGCGGGTCAACGGGAGCTGGAGGAGGTGTTTTCATCTAGAAGTGAAAACTTAAAACTTAACCAAGGCAATCAAACTTAATTACGACTGTGGGCTAAAAATTACCCAAGGAGTGAGAAAGAAGCGGATGAGAAAACGTGCGAAAAAGGAGAGCACAGGTCCATGTGGAAAACTCAGGAACAATTCATATAAAACCTGTAAAAATTAAAGAACGATTGAGAAATGAGTCGCTGCGAGGAGAGAGAAAATTTAAGAAGCCGCAGAAGAGCAGGAAAATTAAGTAAATAGACGAAATTATAAAAATACAAGCAACACAAATTAAAAACTATAAAAAGTATGAAATTAAAACCGTGCAGAAACCTGCGAAAAGCTGAAAACCGCATAAAAATCGTGTTGATGCTGCTGCTGGAAAACCCGTGCGTATTCCATGACGCAGCGACGCCGGCAGCAGTCGTTAGCAGCGGCGCAGGCAGCAGCAGCGAAGGAAGAAGCGGCATCAACAGCAGCTGTTGCTGAAAATACTGAAAATGTGCTCTTAAAAGGTTTCTGTAATAAATTTTTTTGTTTATTTCCTTGCTACTTCTATTGTAATTCGTTTTCCTTTCCGCACTCGCATCGTGCTCCCTTTCATGAAGAAGAATAGAAAAAATTGGTGCTTTTGTGCTTCATGTAACAAGTTTACGATGTCTAATTAGCGAAATATGAAAGAAAGTTGAAGAAAATTCGTGTTACGGGAACAGCGTTGCAGTTGCTTTGACTTCCTCGGCAATTAAAGCGGATGCTTTTCGTATTTATTACATTTTAGCAAAGGAAAAACTCCCAAGAAATACGGCACCATTTTGAAGTTACCCAAGTTTGCCATTTCCTCTGCTAAATGACGATTATGATGAGTTTTTTAATTTGTGTCATGAGATTTTAGATTAAAATATAACGAAATGATTATAAAAAGCATTAAGCTGATCTTTTTATTAAAAGAACCTTCATTTAATTAACATTTCTCTAGTGATTCAAAGTGTTTTAGTAATTAACTTGGATATCATTTAACATTTTCTAGAAAATCTTAAAAATCACCTTTAAATGGTTGGATAATTCTGTAAAGGAAGAATACTTAATTAAAAACATGGATAATAAAAAGTTGTAAGGAAAATCGATGAATTTCTTCAAAGTTGTTTCTATTTATTAATTTGTTTGGCTTTCTTTTGCTTTCGAAATAAATGAAAACACAATTTCCTGTCCTTCATAAAATGTATTTTGAGAAATTAATTCTTTTATGAATTTATTAAGCTACGCTATTTTAAGGTACGTTCCACCTGAGTAAACACGCAGGTAACCGATCATTGGCAGAGATTGGGGAATGCGCTGAGACAATGCATTATCTACATGCTTCAACAAACAATAAAGCCAATTAGGATGCTGATTAGAAACCAACCAAAATCGATTCCGATTCCAGTTGCATCTGTGACGTCCCGATACTGGATTCTAATTAGAGAAACCCAACTGGAATCTGACTGAATTGAGACTGACTTCAATTATGAATATCAAACAAAAGAAAAAGTATTTCAGTGGCATTAAATCTGGACATCCATTACATATATTCATATGTTCTTAAATATGGGAATTAGGGAATCATGCCTATGAGGAACACTATAGAAAGTACGAAAAGTCAGGGCTGTATAGCGGAGTACTTTAAAGTCTTATTGAGTACTCGAAAGCAGTTCGGAGTACATCGGAATGGGCGACTATTTCTCATTCCTCATAGGCGACTTTTGTTGTTGCCCACGCTTTCCCCATCGCCGCTTCCCCACCTCTCGAGTTGCGAAAAAAAGGGAAAACAGTTGTAATTTATAAACATCGGAAAACAGCGAAGAGAAACAAAGAATAACGAATGGAATAAAATAAAATAAATCGTAATAATAAATAATGTCTGTCCGCATAATAAATCTCAGTTGAATGGACGCATTTGAATTCAAAATCATCAACTTGTGATCCACTTTTGTTACACAGGACGACAGCGAAACAGCAGGAAGGTCTCAGCGCGCAGTGGGTTGAGGGGCAGAGGGAAACCCTTTGTACTCATCGACCTCGTTCTACATCGGTTGATGTCGCTGTTGTTGGCTCTGTTACCGTGTCAAACACACACACACACTCTCTCACGTTACTCTCTCCGGCTTTATTTAGTGCTCCCCACACTCTTGATCATACATTCCCCCTCTTCTTGCATTCAGTCCTATTTGAGTCGCTCCTTGTGGCTCCATGACCTCTGCAAGTCGGCAATCGTAAATCGTAGAGAAACTCCGGAAAGAAAATAGCTTTTTTAGTTTTTGTTTATTTTGTACTTTGAGTTAATTTAATTTATATCTATGCTGGTAAATTGTATAATTAATGGCATCGATTATTCGCAACTTCATTATTCGCAAAGCCGTGAAAATTATTTCCTCATTCCTGGTCAAATTCAGGGAAATTTTGTTGACCGGGGATTACACCCGAAGTAAAGCCCGAAGGAAAGATTATATTATAATCCATGCCCGAAGTCTTTGGCTTATACAAAAGTTTTCGCCTGTTTTGTGATTCTTGTTTTGCGAGTTTCTTTTGTTGTTGTTGTCTTACACAAATGACGAATTTATGGTTACATTGATTGATTTGTCTATTTCAATTGATGAGGAGAGGCAATTCCTCTTTTTCTTGCTCTTTTACAATAACCGGGAGCAATCGTCGGCAGTCTTCTGAGCTTGTGCATGGTACCTTCGATGTGTTGGGAAGAAGTGCGTTTTATTGCTTTGCAAACTGCAATCATTCGAGCTCATCTTCTATTATTTGTGAGCTATTAATTTATTTATTTTTTAATGCTTTCAAATATGTAAACTCCACCTCACGTTTCTCGCTAGGATTTGTTCAGTGTTGATAGGCAATATATTTAATTCAATTTGCATATTATTATTATTATGTAAAAATAACTTTAAAACCTTTATGGAAGCAATATTATGGAATAGTTCATGAAATAGAAAAGTTAATAGAAAATAGTTTAAGATTAATCTATATTTTACATAAAAATCTATAGAAAAAATTGGACCTGAAGAGATGAAATTTTTCACAGAGGTTTCCTCTATTATGTACACAAGGAAAAGAAAGATTTTTCAAAATTTTACATACGAGACATACAGTATCATTCCGGCAGGCGTTCGCAATCACCAAGTAGCCCTGTTTTCTGTTCTCCTTTTCTCCTTTCGCTTTTTTTACAACGTCAATGGTTTCTAAAGAAACTGCGTCGGCAGAGCCCCCGACTTAGGGCAGGCGTACTATTGGCAAATTTGTTGGTAATTTATGTGCTTTCCACGCGCTAACAGCTGTTTTTTGGCGTACAGATTTCTGACGGTAACAAACATGGGCATTTCTATATCCATCTTGAAGACTTGAGGAAACATATACAATCCTTTTATTGCACATTTTTCGTAATTAACTGGTCCACACTTGCAATCATTATAAATCACCCACTCGTATAAACCAACCTTTTTTTTTACTTTGCACAATAAAAAAAAAAAAACAACACTTGCGCCTAAACAGAAAATCAAATCTTAGCAAGCGCTTTAAAGTCATTCAGAATGCGGAAAAAATTCATCCAGATGTAAAATAAAAATTTTACGATTTTTCTTAGTTCACGTTTGGAAAAGAAGATAAGGTGAATTATGCTATTGATTTTGAATATAAAAAGTAATCTTTTTATGGAATTAGTTAGGTTGCTATTGAGCAAACATCACTATTATCAGCAATGTTATTTTAACTGCCAAAAAATTTAATTACAGAGCTCCAGCAAATCAAAATTGGAAAAGGATTGGATTGGATTTTCGCCTACATAACCACAATATCGAAGCAATTAAAGGACCAAATTAAACAAGCTACAAGAGATTTTATTTTCGAGGAAAAAACAGGTAAAAAATTGCAAAATTTAGAATCATGTAAAGAGGTTAGGAATGAATGTGGGAGTAGGAATTACACTAGAGGAAGGGCAAGAGAAAGACTAGAGAAAAGACTTGAGATTTCAATTGTAATCACTTCACTTTGTCTGGCAATCATCCATCGAGTTGCGAATTGATGCTTTTATGTAATCATATTTCGATTGAGCGATGGGAGAAGCGTTGAAAAGACATTCATTCATAAATTTTGATGATTTCAAAGTAGGTTTCAGTTTAACACTTTCCCTGAAAACGGTATTCCACAAAAGTGTATTAAAGAACCGTCCTTAGAGCTAAGAATACGGAAAAACCCTTCGCGCTGGTAGAACTTCAAGGAAGCATTGCCACATTTCTGTAGAGACTCTGCAAAGTCCATTTTTCCCAGTGGGACCAATGGCAATGATATTCAGAACCATCCGTAGTCCTTTCCTTGGCTAATGGCTAAGATTTCTTGCCAGATGCAAACGGCAATAATAGCTCAATCCTTTCGATGCAATACCAATTTTAAGTCGCTACGCCTCTTGGCGGTACACAGCAAATCGAAGAGGAATCGGCGATTGAAGAGTTATCTAGGGTCCAGCAGGTTTCTAGGCTAACGAACTTTCCTTAATACAAATCATCAAATACGTCAACTTTAAATTTATTGAATTTGCAGTGAACGAAAAGAGAAATCTTGCAACTGCATAGGATTACAACAGAGAAAATGGGCAATTGTTTGAGTAACGACGTGTTGCCCTTTAGCGAGGAGTTCATGGATAAATATGTAAGACCGCAACAGCAGCAGCAACAACAGGAACGACCAGAACAACCACAACAAGAACAGCAAAATCAAGACCTAGAACCGGACGATTATAATGACAATGCTGCGAAAAGGTGTCGCTACACAGACCTTGACGTGAGCCAGGAAACTCAGAAGCTCGAGCAATACGTTGGACATAGCGGGCCAGAAATTGAAAAAGGAGCAGCCGAAAATGCTGGAGTAGTAAGCGAAACGTGGACAGAATTATCGAGATCTATGAGCGTATTGCCGCCATGGCTATTGGTCAACCGCGGAGCGATGGAGTACTGCAAACAGTTGATAGGGATGCAGCAAGGTGACACCAGCAATAGCACTCAGTATCAAGGACAACAGCAAGCAAACCAAGGCCAAGATGAACTATTTAATAACGAGCAATTCGAACCAGTGCCATTGGGCACTCAGCAGGCAGCAGACCCGGTGCTGGAACAACGCGTAAATCTGCCAACCCAGAGTTACATAGCACAGCGAAATCAGTATGAAGACATAAGCGACGACGAGGACGACGATGAAATGGACATTCAGTGGTCATCCTTGGATGAGCAAATCGAAAATATTGAACACGATTCGGACAATGAATCCGACATCGGTTCAGATGAGGGATCTGAATGCAGTTTAGACCTGTCCGCGGACGAGTTCGACTGCGAATCGGCCGTGGAATCAGATGTGACCTTAGGTTCGAGTTCCGACGCGGACTCCGAATCCGAGAAGAACCCGGAGCCGAGCGATGTGCCTGTCGCCCCTGTCTGCATCCTACCTTTGTACCATTTCAACAAGCTGATGCATCACAAGAACTGTTCGCTCATCGACTGGACTCAGCGCAAGATGTTCTTGACGCAACATCTCATAAACCAAAACCAGTCGCGACGAAAGACCGGACACAACAGGGAAACCTTCCGCCAACTGGACGTGTACCAACGCCAACTGGCACGGCTCAAGCTGAAACTGCAGACGGATCAGTTCTCGGGCACGAAGTGTACTCCGTCCAACATCCCGGCCATGCACAGTCTCATAGTTAAAATATCAAACGAAAACCAAAACTATTCGAACGCTTAAGCACAAACGATGCATCGAATGAAGCGTTTATGTTGCTCTTTGGACAGATTGAGTAATAGTTAATAAATTAAATTTTCTTTAGTGGAGTTGTTGGAATTGATCTGAATTGAGTTACTTATTATAAAATTGAGTTCAATAAAATTATCTTACAACTTTACAAAGCGTTGTCAATTAAAGACTTCAATTCAAATGAGAGTTAAATTAATTAAATTAAAATTAAAGGGAGACAAAAGAGTTTTTCGACATGGAAATCGATTTCGATATCCATTTTCGAAATAGTTGAAATAAGTGAAGGAAGACGGAGGCATCTTTAAAGCTTACAAAGGTTAAGAAACGAAATTTTAAAGGGGGGGATTTTTCAATATTTCCTGTTGCTGCTAAATATTTGAGTGTCTGCGATGTCGTTATTTGCAAATCTGTGAAAATCCACCAACACTTTTCTTGCGCAGTGAAATTTGATATTTCAAATGCAGAAAAAGAAAAAAATTGATGACGAAAAAAATTGAAAAGTACAAAATATAAAAAGCAGTTGGAATAATTTTAGGTCATCGCACTAAAAGCCACTCAACCCAATCACACACACACAGCCACAGCCAGACACACATTCAAACACAGTCACTTTGCACTTTAAAGCTCGTTTTTCAGTGAAAATCATCCTCGAAAACAGACAAAAATTACCATTTGCACTGCCAGAGAGCGGCAAAGGAAAATTGAAAGCACATTTACACTAAACACATATACGGTCTGACATCGCCCGCCCTCCGCCGCCCACATCAACGTTAACATTTCCCATCGTGGTGCAAATATATTCCAAGTTGTACGCTTTTTAAAAACTCGTTGAATTCCGACGATGGATGTCGAACTGCTTATGGAGAAATGTGTGTGCGTGTGTGTGTGTGTGTGTGTGTGTGTGTGTGTGTGTGTGTGTGTGTGTGTGTGTGTGTGTGTGTGTGTGTGAAGAAGAGTGTCGTGTGAGGGGGCGGCAAGAGGAGGACCTGTCTATGCTTGGATGACTTTCTGCGGATGTTGATGCGATCAAAATTTTCTTCTTCTACAGCGAACGGTTTGGTTTCGGTGTTTGTGGTGTTTATTGATGCGTTGCTACGCGTTGTTATGCGTTGGTTTCTGTTTGCGTTGCCGTCGCCGTTGCCGTTGCCGTTGCCGTTGCTGTTGACGTTGAGGTTCGCACACCTGTCACCATAAATGCGATATTTCGATGGTTTCTGTTGTTAGAAGCAGCATCAACAGCAGCAGCACCACAGCAAACATTCTACGAATTTATGGCATAATTTTTTCGCTTTTCTATCGCTTTGCGAATGCAAATTTCTGTTTCAGCTCGTTGTTGATCAGCAATTCGATATGTAATCTTCTTTCTATATATTTATAACTTAATAATAATGTATTAGATATAAGTTCTATATAAAGAGCAGGTAATATTCATACATATTTGATTGAACTGAAATTAAATTTAAGTCGTTAATAGTGAATTTGATATAAGTTATTAATAATGTGTTTGATGAAAGTCTTCGATATAATTTCATGTATATCTATAGATAATTATGTAAATATAGAAAAATTAAATCAATTTATAATATTAAAGGGAAAATAAACCTTCTTTCAATAAACCAAAGGCAATAAAAAACTTAGAAACAAAAGGGAAATGAATCATCTTCCGATTCGTCAAGCAAAGCAATGAAAAAAGGAAAATTATTCATAAAAGAAATCCTTAAAATATTTATATGAATCTTTAGAAAGATCTCAGCCATTAACAAATTGTGTTTTTGTATAGCATTCTCTTGATATAACATTTTGTTAATTTTTTCGATTTTCAAAATAAATGAAACCTAAATTTGTTCACGCTTCGACCTAAAATTCGATTGACTATTATTAAAGGCCGTAAACGAAATCCTTCGCATCATCATCATCAATAACAGAAACAACAGCCACCCCCACCCCCACCCCCAACAACAATAACAACAACCACAATGAAAATAATGATCAGTAAACATTTCAATATAAAACTTCGTCCCTCTGCTCGTCAGCCGTCAGCGGCAACTGGAGCCGCTGCAGCAGAGACACATGAACGCAGTTACTCATTTTATTGGACCGTCATTACGAGGGGTGCGACGGACTGAGCAATGAGCGAGCCGCAGCAAAGCTTTTAATTAATTGCACGCCGAACGAGAGCATCTGAGAAGCCTTTAAAGTTAACCGCAGCAATTTGCTATGCTACGATGAGTGTCCGGAGTGGGAGAGGGTGAGGGAGACCGAGAGACAGAGAGAGAGAGAGGTTCGATAACAAATAAAAATGAGACGCAAAAAAGGCAATCATCAAAACTTCAATCCAAGCGAATCTGTTTCTCGTTATGTAACCATCGAAGGCGTTTCCCCTTATTGCCGTTTTCGACCTGTCCAAAAAAGGTGCCAGGAAGTATGACTGGTCCGGAGGGGGAGTGGCTGCTGACACGCAGTTCGATATGAATAGAAATGTCATGTTTCAGTTGGTTTTTGATGACATTTGATGGCTAATAGGAGTTTTTGCTGTCAGCTGAAACATAACTTCATTCGCTCAGTCAAAGAACAAAAACACAAAATCTAGCATCGCCGGGGAAGGGAAGAAATTCCTCATCGATCTGCGATGTCACGCGGATTTGTACACAGATTTACCGGAGACTTAGGGAACGAACCAGGTGCTAGTCATCAGCGCTGCCTAAAAGTATGCAATCACTTTATGTTCTTTGTGAATAGAAACGTGGTTATTGAAAATGGAAAAAGAAATAATGTTTTATCTAAGGATCACGAAAAGGACGTGACTTCATTTGTAATATAATAAAATTATAGGATTGTCGGCTGCGCTGATAATTCAGTTGTGACGGTCACTCGGCCCGGAATCGGACTGCGAATCGTAGAACAAAATGAAGCGGCGTTGCTAATGATTTAAAGTAGCGACCAGAGAAATAGACTTAATAGAGCGGGAGGAGTGTGGAAGGGAGGAAGGAGGAGTGAACCACGACCAATAAACAACGCATTTTATCAATGAAAGTGTCATTAATAACGTTCAAGGATACAAAAACCCCAACGAAGACGAACAAACTGTGCAAAATTTATAGCAAAACCGCAAACACGAAAAACCAAGAAAATAAACGAATGCGAAAATAGAAACAAAAAGAAACTCAGTGCAGAGAGAGCAAAGTTAGAAATAATCATTGAAGCAGCAGCATGTGTTAAGGAAAAAAAAAAACATCTACAGTTGTACAGGAAAGCGCAAAAAGGTCAGAAGAATTGAATTGGGACGAAGGACACAAAAACTCCGAACGCGAATTGCAATAGAAAGTAAAATGGGGAGAAACTGGAACGAATGAAAGCAGCACGGTTTTCAAGAGGTCCACCAGAGAGGTCCAATAACTCAAATACATCGTTTAATTGTAGTTAAGTTCTTCTATTTTAAACTTGAGGTATTTTAAGCACTCAGTTCTAGTCCAGGTCGCATTGTTTAATCGCTTTCCTCCTCTTTAAAGTGCTTAAGGGTTTCCGTCGTCATATCTGCGCCCAAATGAAATCTCCTACACCACGCACAGTTCCCAGTACCAACTTCCATCCTCTTTATGATGCTTTTGTGGTAGCGGAATTTTTTCGGACTCGCCGAAGCGCCATTTTTCACACAGCTGAAGAAGTGATTTTCTGGTTTTTTCGTTATTTGCTGTGTTTTTGCGGATTCGGGGCGATTTTTGGAGGAGTTTCATTGCGAATGAAACGGTTTTCAGCCTCTGCCATTTTAAATCAACCGCAACATTCTGATATCCTTTCAGAGTTGGTCTCCAAATTCTGGTTGCTGTGGCTTGTCTGTCCGCAGTGATCTTGCTGTTGCTATAATTGTTGCTGTTGTCGGTCGTCCAACTCTTCCCTCCCATTCATAGCATGTTAAAGCTGACAGGGTTTTCTGAAAAGAGGCATATAAAGCAACCGCAACCGCAACCGATGTTTTTTAGTGCATACAGCTTTAAGGGTGTTTCATTCGGAGTTTCCTTCCCTTAAATCAGCGGAGGATATCAGATCGATTCAAGACACGAGAGAAAAGTCGGCCACATCGATGGCTATAGAAGAATCAGAAACAAAAGAAGCACGGAGAGAATCAAATATACAAGTAAAACTGGGACCATAGTTAAAGAGACTTCATAAGAGAAGAGAGGACCTAAAAGTAAGACCCAAACAAAAACGAATACGGAACTAAAGAGAGCGGCACTTCTCCGTGTGCATCCAATCGATCTGCAGTTCACTGGCACTAGGAGCACGGAAGGGAAAGACCACGAAAAAAAAGGAGAAAAATATTTGATTTGGGACTACACCTTTTCCATTTTTAAATCAGAAAGCGTCACTTTAAATTCAGAAAGCGTCACTTGTACATCAGAAAGTGGTACTTTTAATTCAGAAATGCCAGAGAAAATTTCAAATAATAATTTATGAATTACAAGTGACGCTTTCTGAATTACAAGTGACGCTTTCTGATTTTAGAGTGACGCTTTCTGATTTAAAAGTGAAACAGGTGTAGAAGGAAATATGAGAAAAGATGTTTTATAGCCCTGAAGTATCTCTGGCGGTAGAACGCCAAGATTTCTGGGTTTATCTAGAAGAAAAGCGAGAGCCGCAGATACAGCAATGGAACTAAACTGAGATTAGATTAGAGAATGGTCTGGAAAGTACAATTGGAACTGCAATTAGACTGAGAGGACGTGGGCGCGTAGTACAAAATAAATATAATAGAAACTATAACCGAAATTGGAGCAATCAAAAGAAGCAATCGAATTTCGAATTCGGAATACAGGATCTAAAAGTAATGAATGAAAACAAGTCAGCAAAAAGAAAAGAAGGTTCGAAATTATCCCGAATGAATCTAATTGGAATGCACCTTGTGAATAAATGACCAAAGCTATGAAAATCCTTTAGCGTTGCTTGGGATTCTTGAGAAATACAGGAAATGTTTACAAAGGCTAACAACAGCAACTCAAGGCTAATCAAACAAAGCATTCCTCGAGGACGATGGAGGGTGGGGCTGGCTGTAGTGGGTGATGGATTCCGACTGTACAGAAGCCGTGAATACATTCGGCTTTATCAAGATTCTTTCGAAATCGATTTATCAATCTTTTGTTAGCAGCTGAGTGAGCATCGGAGAAGTAAGGGAAGGGGACAATAATCAACAGAACAACAAAAACAAACATAGCTGAGATGTAGCTTTGCCGATTGTAGCAACGAAGACCCTTCAAAGAATGGGATTTCAACGTAAACACACAATTTACCTTTAAACGCATTCTCTGACACCCTACCGAAATATCCACAGAGCCCCTCTCGCCGCGCACACAATATCCTTCACTGTCACTTAATGGCAACTGATGCATTCGAGCGGAAATACGGTCGCTGCTTTGGTGGTCGTCTCCTAATGAACCTCAGTTCTTCTTCAGAGACATCCAGACTCTCAGTCACGTTTACTTCATCCTCCACGGACGAGTCGCTAGAGGGAACAAGGAGACATCAGCCCAGCCACCCACAAGCACCTATTCGTACGCGTGACGTTCTTCAAAAAGAGACAATCTTGCAACCCTTCTGACAGACCCACGCGACTCTCCCGGTTTCCTTGTTAATCACAGAAACCCTTTCTATAGCAACTCATGAATTTCGTCTTGCAAGTCAAAGCAGGATCGCCCACTTCCAATATCCAATATCGAGCTCCTCCCTTCGACTTAACCACTTGGTAATATTTAATCTCGGTCTGGGCAGGTTTTTTATCTCGAAATCTTCTGTGTGGTTTGTAGGAGGGCGTGGAGTATGGCTCGTGGTTTGTTGGGGGCTCGAATGGGATTTAGTGGCTTTTGTTCCGTGGGATTTGCTCCAAGGGAAGAAGTCGTTAGCGTCTTGTGGTTAAAATAAGCTACTGGAACCTAGTTTTTGTCCTCTTCCCTCACTCCTTCACCCTCTTTCGTCTGGTCCTTTATTCCTCTTCATTTGCCATTCTCTATGCGGATTTCCTTGGATTGTACTTTTGGCCCTGCTATTGTTGGTGTCCTCCCGGAAATTCTGCAAATGTGCAAAATGTAACCGCCACGACGAGTGTTTTCGAGTGCAGGAGTGGGGAAAGGGGATAAGGGACACGAGAGCGAACGCGCATCATAAAAATTCTCCATGTGATTTTGTCATCTCTCTCTCGAGTGACTGATAAGGAGTCGTATGTGTTGAGTTTTCCTTGAAAATCCCTGCAGTGGAACCTTTTTCCTCTTCGCTGAGTTGTTAATAGTGTTTTTTTTGTTATATTCCTCAGTTTCTTATCATCATTGATTGCTCTCCGCTTTACAATTGTGGAATTAAGCTCCAAGGAAATTCTCTCACTCAACTCAACTCAATTTTATTGCATTTCTTATCTTCCATACTTAAAATGGTTAATCCTTTGCTATTATCATTTTGTATTTTATTCTTTCCTTTCTTCTTTTAATCACTTCACTTCTTTTTTCTTTTTTTTGTGTTTTGGTTTCTTTCTCGTTGTTGTTTTTTGCTGCTGTTGTTGTAGTGTGTAAGTCTTCATTCTTCTGATCACTTGAACATTCGCTCATCATTACTTATAATCAGAAGCTATGGAAGATAAAGGAAAACAGATAAAACTAACGAAAATAAAGGAAAGGATTCTCAAAGTTTTATCCTGATGGAAACAAGTGGAAATTTTGTTGCCTTTTCCCCGCCGCCAGCAACGGCAACGGCAACGGCAACAACAATTGGAGATTTTAGACAAGAGGATGTGGTAACATTGAATCACTTACGAGAACTTCAACGAACAAAGAAACTTGATAAGACCAACAACAACAACAACAACAACAACAACAACAACAACAACAGAAGTAGGAGAAAAACCAAAAGGACATGAAGAACAAAAGGAAAAATGATCAGAAGAGGAGAGAAGAACGTAAATGGTAACGAAATAAAACCATAACCGCCATTTTTCAAGTACTTGTGATACATGAGCAACAACAACAATAGCCAGAAGAGGAAGAATACGAACAACAACAACAGACAGAAGAAGGTGTGATAGTCTACAATGCGAACAACTAACAAACAACGCCTTCAACATGAAGGACCACCACGTTGCGGCGAGTAGAGTGTGAAGAGTGGAAAAGATTGTCGCCCGAGGAGCGGGACGGCGGGAAAAGAAGGCAGGGGACAGGCTCTTGCGTGGCGTCATGAAACTATTAAACAAAGCAGCATCGGAGTGTCACAGCACACAACACAAAACACACTTGAACGCTCGAGAGATGAGACTGTAGTGAGCGAGCCAGACAAAGTATCGGGCAGGAAAACAAGCAGCCAGGCAGTGGACCAGCGGCCCGATGGATCGACGGCGCGCTGGCTGCGAGGCGGGCGGCGAAGTGGCAGCACAGACAACAGCTCAGCAGAAACGACTGCAAAACGATGCAGCAGAGGCACAAAGCGAAGGCGAGAGCAGGCACGCAACGCAGAATTATTATCTGCACTGAAGAGACATTGAATAATGGCAACGAACAACAACTGGCGGGAAGTGAGGGGCTTTCGGGGCGCTTGAGTGGGGCGTTGGGGACGGCAACGGCAGCGGCGACGGCGGCGGCTTTTGTAATTTCAGTGTTTATCAAAGTAGTCGAAGAAGAATCAACGGCTAAATGTTTGTAGTATGCAGTTTTTGTTAGCTTTTTATATTGTATCTTCTTCTTGTTCGTCTTCGTCTTGTTTATTTTGCTTTGTTTTTCTGTTCTTCTTTCGTAAAAGCTCAATAACTGGGACAAAATCAAGAGGACTTCGATTTATTACACTAAAGAACTCTGCGTTCTGTTCTCCTACGTCTTCCGCTTGTTTCTCTGCGTCTCTTTCTTCTTCGTTTCTTAATTTTAAGACTCTCTTTGTTTAAGTTATCAACTAATCATTGCTATTTACGGTAGCCATTAGAATGCTTTCGGAAAGTAGACGGAGACAGTGTAGCATCGATGAGGGGAGTAGCGTCTGAAGAGCGGTGGGGGGAGGGGGTGTTATTGAAAGAGTAGCAAGGGACGTTGCCTTTGAAACTTGGCAAAATTAAAACCCTTTGTTAAAACTTGCGCCAAGTTCATAAAACGTTCGATTGATGTGCAGCGACTTTGTTCGTTTAATGAACTTTTAACCATGAAGTAAAAAGTTTTTCAACATAGTTTTTCTTTGTAAATTATTACAAGAATTTAATTTATGCAAGACAATTTTAGAAAACTTTTACACAGTTTAAGGAAAAAATAGAATTTAATATTCGCGGCAATTTTGAAAATTTATAAATATATTAATTAAGCTACAATGAAAACTGTGAAAATTGGCTTTCTTTAAAACATTGAAAATTTAAATATTTTAATTATTAATTAATGAAAAGAATAAATAAATTGAATCGTTAAACATTACTCGCAAATGAATAACCATCGCGCCCTAAAAGTATGCAATCACGATTGTTTATGGCGAAACTAAATTTTGTCTGCAGTGCTAAAAAAAGGTGTCTGCGACGTCGGAATTTCTAAGGAATGAGGCCGAAAGTAAACTTAAATTGGCTGCAGGAGTCTTTCAGGATGCGTAAAGACCAACAAAAGCCTTTAGCAGCTAATGAATTGGTTTTCTTCTCGCACATGTTTTGGAGTTACTGCAATCGAAGTGGAAAAAGCGCTGCGAAGATGGATTCAAGATCATGCAAAAGCGTAGCGATTTTCACGGATAAAATTTTGAAGAAAAATAAAGCTTTTTACGACTAGCGCTTTCTTTTTTTTCTTTTCTTCTTCTTCCCTAAATATAACAGGCGGTCCCCGCATTACTTTATAGAGTCATAAGAATTTTAAGCCTTTTTTTAGGACACTCCTTTCAACTCAACCAGAATTTTTACAACGAAATAATTGAGACAAGAGAATAGTTTTACACACCAATTGAATATAATCCAGGAAATCCATCCATCAGTCGCGTTCTCTGTCGTTTCCCTTGCCCATCGCCTGTCAGGAGTCACTCATAAATACTGCAGCCTCTGACACGATGCTTTTTGTGACTACATAAAGACAAATAACAGTCATAAAGGCAGCCAGACGACCGCCCCACTTCCACGCGTTGCCTCCTGCCCGCCGACCAACGCCGGCCCCTACGCGACGACTCTATAGCGACTAAAGACAGCCTGGCGCTGTTGCTGCTTTATGAGTTCTCAATCAGGCGTGTATCTCTACCAACGTCTATAAGATCATCATCACCAACATCATCATCATCAGCATCAGCAGCATTTGAATGAGTGAAATGAGTATGATTTTGTTTTTTCTTTGATTTCATTTGATTTGAGTGCCGTTTTACGCTGTTGTTGTTCGATTATTTTGCGGCTTTTTCCCAATTTTTCCCTCCCCATACACCCGCAACCGCTGCGGCGCCTTATTTATAGAGGCCCACAAAAGTGCCGCCGTCTTTTATCAGTCGCTGCTGTCAAAATGGCGACGGCGTCTTCTCGCTTTCAGCTCGGCTTGTCTCTGACACACATGGAAAAGCGCCAAGAGAAGCAGCGAAAACACCAACGGAACCAACAAATATTTTTAACTGACTGCTTTATAAAAAAGCATAGAAAGAATTAAATTTTAAAAAGGACGAAAAGCATCCACGGCGTGTGTGACACAGATTTTCAGACGCAGAAGAGGCGCAACGGAAAAACGAATCGCCCGACCGACAGAGCGACTGACTTCCCTTTTTGGTATCACTGAACGATGTTGCAAGTCACCGGAATCACGACGATGGCGCGGCGAGGGAGGAAGAGGAGAAGGAGGAGGAGGAGAAGGAGGAGGCGGACGACCTTCTGCATCCTTCCTGAGCTCTGCTGAGTGTCATTCGAGTATCTCAACTCGTGCGTGCATCTCTATGAAAGTGAAACGCCTGTGTGTGCGCCTGTGTGTACGTGTGTGTGTGTGTATTCCAGGGCACTCGCTCATAAACTTCCGCTCAAGCGCTCTTTAATACCGCTTTTATGCTTGATGCTTCACGAGCAACATTTGTTGCAATAAACTGAACAAATAAACGTTAATTTGTTGGCCTTATTTTGTTCATTCTACTGCCGCAATTGCAATTCACCTTACGCACTACCTGCAGCGAGGGAGGAAGGGAGGGGATAAGGGGGCCGATGCGAGTTGTTAACATTGGCCCCATCCAAAATTAAAACCTGTTTACAGTCGCTTGCTTGCAGTTGCTTTGGATTTAGTACTCGACGAGATTTCATTGTGTTCGTAGCATTCGCATCATTCTTCGAATTGTTATTGGATACTTAAGGCACCGAGCAGAGCCAATTGAAATCCTTCATCGTGGGTAACTGCACTTGCTTCATCTTTAACAGTTTCTGCTATGATTTATTTGATTGACGAGTTACTACGAAGCCAGCTGACGGCAGCAACCACAAAAGGGATGCTTAAATTAAAACCATTTCGTCGATGGAGGGAAGCTGAAATCGACCCTTAGCCCAATATCATCAAAGACGTCCTTTAAATCGTCTTTCAATAAATATTTAATGGGTCTAAATATTGTTTTCTTGGGTTTCTACGAGTATTATTCCGGATGCTTGAGACGAAATTCCTAATAAATTCCATGGTTGCTTTCTAACCTCTAAGGAATCGCTTAATGTTTGATAATAACTCGTCAATATATTTTCTTAGGTTTAGAAGAATGTTTCAGAGAAGGAAGGAAATGTTAATAGAGGAAACTACATCAAAAGTAATAAACTTTTCTTGATAACTTCCGTAATTAATGCTTGAAAAGTGCCATAAAATGTCTATAGCCCCACTGACAACCTCCCAAAGCCAGAATAATGAATGATAATGAATGAATGTAGACATTTCGGAAACTAAATCCATGTCCAAGGTTTGAAAATTTGTAAATGACAAGAGCGAATATAGAGACGTCCTTTTTCATTATTCTATCGACTTTCGTGGGTCTTTAAACTGTTTTTTTTCGAGCCACTATTAAAATTATACCCACGTGGAGAAAATTATTACTTTCATGGACAGGCGACGTTCTACTCGTTACTGCAGTTGTCACCAGTTGATTCTCCAATTTCTCCAATAGTTTCAATCTACTCTCAATTCTCATTTCACAAACTTCACTTTCACATGAGCATCTCTCAAAAGTGGCGATGATTTTGCTGTGTTTCTCCATCTTTCGTATGATTTTCATGATCTTTCTATGAAAGTATTTAATACTGGAACAGTAAAAAGTCCAGAATTGATTTCAACAACAAACGAAAGCAAGTCTAATGCAATTTACGAATGGTTTTTGGCTAAAGAAAGTCGTGGAAATGACACTCAAGCAACTTTGTTGGCCGGAGAAGGAGCGATAGAGAGGCAGGAACACACTCACAATTAATCGCTCACTAGAACAAAGGCTCTCAATCACTCTCCAATCAGAAAAAAGGCAAATCGAATGGGAGAAGGAGTTTGAGTCTCTCGCCGTCTGATTAATTGCTTTGGCTCTCAATCAATTTCACGTTGTCCTTATGTGACGAGTGAGCTGAAGAGAGAGAGTGTGCGGGAGAGAGAGAGAGAGAGCGAGAGAGGGAGAAACATGGTGTGTCGTGAAGTCACTGACACTGAACAAAAAACCTTGCCTCTTCACAATCAAAACTCGAAGCAAACGCAGAAATCTGAAAAAGTTACGAAGGGTAAAAAATCAAAGCCAGGAAAAAAGGGATTTACAGACCCGTGTTGCTTCATCGTTGCTCTTTGCTGTTTTTTGGCGGGTGGAAAAAGTTTTTGTTTGCTAGCTTCAGAAATTTTATTAAAAGTTCTCATTTATTTTCAATTTCGAAAGTTTTCTGAAGCTGCAATTTCTTTAGCAATATGCTCTGTGTTGCTTTATACCTGTCACCGCCCCCCTCTACCCCCCCTCCCACTCACCAACATCCTCCTTTCATTCCCAACACTCATTCACGCCTTCGAAACTTTTTTCCTCTTTTTTTTTGTGGTTTTTTATCATAACTAGAAAAAAATCCCGGAAATCATTTGTTATTTCTTTTGTTGGTATTGATAACAAAAGGGGAATAACATATAAAACAAATGTTGGTCGACAACAAACACACAAACAACGAACCATCATCACGATGAAGATGATGATCCACGGCTTTGTTTAAAAGATGTCACCGCAGCTTGTGGATTTTTGTGGTTTTGACAGCTGGGTTTTTGACACTTGTTGAGGAAGGCGTGGTGCGGGGAAGGGGGAGGGGCAGGCTTCAATTGTTGTTGCATTAATTTATTTTATTATCTTTTTTTTTTTTTGTTTATTTCAGCGTTTCGTTTGTTTTGCGTTGCTTTGTTTTATTTTTCCTGCCCGCTTTTTCTCTGCTTCCTTTCCTATTTGTCACTAAACCCGCCACAGGCAATAAAAATCTCTTCAAATATTCCACTCTTTGTGTGTGTGTGTGTAAAGGAAAAAGGACATAAAACACGAGTAACTCCACGCACCTCATTCGAATGCCATTTTAATTAAAATGTGATTTTTCGGGGTCGCCATTAAAAAGCAGCCAATTTTTGTGGCACATTGCGTATTGCTGCCAAACAGCGAAAAGCTTTAAATTTCATTAAAAGCCGCAAATATTAACCACGGAAAATTCAACACATAAAATCGCCAGCAAAAGGGACACAGAATAAAACAAATAATTTATTTTATTTGAAATAAAAAACAGCTGCACAGCGAAGCACGAGAGGGAAAAGGGTAAATAAATGGCCGAGGAGAGAGAATGAGACATACTCGTAAAGTGAGAGTGAGAGAGAGAGAGAGAGAGAGGGAAAGTTTGATACTGTGAACATGTATTTTCTGGCCATGCTTCAGTTATAAACTGTATTTATTACCGATTTATATTATTGTCATTCCTTCATTTATTTTTTTATTTACTTCTGCTTTTTGTTTTCTCTAGAACTTCTTTTATTTCTCCATTTATTGTTCCTTTACTATTACATTTACTATTTTATATACATATAACTTTTTTTTAATAGACACTTTTTTATTAATTCTATAATTTAACTCTTTAAATCTTTTCTTTCTATGTTTTTTAGCACTTTTAATTCTTTTAACTTCTATCGCCGTTTTGCATTTTCTTCATTATTATTTAATATTGAATAATTGACAAACCCTTCTATAGTTTAATCACCTTTGTAATAAGCGAATAAATTATTATCCATAAATTGTTTTAAGAAACTCTTCGTCTTCTGTTAACGTTACAATCCTCAGTTTTCGCCACTCAAATCAAGTGCCTCCACAATCTCTTCATTAAAGGTAAGTTTTATATGAATTGACGCAAGAATTATTTCTGATAAACCAACTTTAAACGCTTTATTGCGAAGGTATTTCCATTGGACCACAGATTCGAAAAGCGTTTGTTGAACAAAGAGTTGAAAAAAAGAAGAAACTCTTCATTGCAATTCAAAGAGTTTCATTGCAATTTGCAAGAATTTCCTTGGGAGTGAATTGAGTTCTCATTGCTGAGGAATTACTAAGCATTTGTAAAGCTATGGGATGAAATATGTCAAGAAAAATGAATTACTTGAACTCCCATGTAGATTTCTTTCCACAAAAAATGCTCTAATTCAGTGCCGACGAATTTGGAAAATTAAACAATGTCGTATGAAGGCAGCCATCGACAAAACAGTCTTGGAAGGAAAATGTTTTTATACGGTTTGGAAACGTCGTAACAAGGACTTGAAACCCGAAATATTTCTTCATATTTACATAATATTATTGCATTTTATATAAATTCATTCTTGTATAAAATATGACTTTATTATATAGTATTTTACTTCAACATTCAGTTCTTGAAATATCTTTAAAATAGGTTTATTTTGCCTAATGTTAAAGCGTATAATTCTTCTTTATCCATGAGATTTTCATTGCCTAAAAGCAGTTGATTAGCTACTTTAAAGGCCTTAAAGACTCATGTAAAGATTATTCAAAATCCGCTTTTAAGTTTCTTTCAGTTTCGGTTTTCTTTATTTATTATTTACGTTTATTATTTTCCTTTAAATATTTATGTTATTAATTCTTCATTTATTATTATTTATATTATTTCTTCATTTATTTCTTTTATTCTTTATTTCTTTTGGTGTTTTCTTCTATACGTTATTCGATTTTATTTAATTTTTGCATTGCTTTTTACAATTATTTCGCCATTTTTTGTAGTCGATTTCACGAAAAATTCCCTTGAAAAACTCACCTGTGGCTGCTCTTGGGAATTCGCTGAAAATCCAAATCTTGTCGTCTTCGTGTGGAACCGGAAATGAACGAATAGCAACGTCAACGGCGCCAGCAACAGCAGCACTCAATTCTACTCGATGTGCGACAATCCTTTAGATCCCTGTCGGCGGAAATCAAGGATAATTTTCAGATAATCATTCAGCTTAATTTTGTTGCTCAGCTCGGAGGATAATAATAAAAATACAAGCGACATGAGGAGCGCGTTCACTTTTCCTACTTTTTATCTGTTTTATCCTTCGTTTGCATCATCGTTTTCTTTTTTGGATTTTTATTTGTATTTGCTTTTTTAGGTTCTTGCCTTATTTTAGAGTGTTTTTCGCTATGAAATGGTTTTTGTTGCCTTTCGTGTCGCTTCTGGTCCTGTATTTTGACACTTGGCCGTCGTCGCCTTTTGTTGTGTGTGGCAATCGGCTTTTAATTGGTTCTTTGTTTGCTTGTTCTTCTGCCCATGGATTCCGTGTTACTTTTTAAGCGTCTGTCTTCTCCACTGATGAGCTGCTTCGTGTCACCGAGACTCACTCACAAATCGCCACTTATTTTTGCAGGTTTTTCCCCATTTTCCTGTTTTTATTTGAGCGTTGTTTATTCTTTTATTATTCCTTTATTTGAAGTTTAACAGTGTTTTTTCGTGTGTTTTTTTTTTGTGAATATTTTTTGATTTTCATTAAATTTTTCGCCTCATTGATGAACATTTGACTTTTTTTCTTTTAATTCTGCTTTTCTTGATTTTTCTATTGTTTCCTTATTCAATTCTTTTCCAGTGTGTTCGTTTTCCCTACATCTTCTTTGTTTATTTTTCTACTCTTTTGCTAATTCTTTTCTTTACAATTTTCTTCAATTTTGCTACGTTTTGAAGTGTTCTTTCTTCTTCTACTTTTTCGTCTTTCTCCTCGCTTCAATTATCAGTTCCTCTTCTTATTCTTGCAACACTTCTCAACAGCTTTTAATTATTATGTTGCCTTCTTCGTACCTCTTAAGATTCGTTCTCTCTTCAACATTCAACATTCTTTAGACATTTTTTTGAAGGATTCCATTTCAAGAATTCCAATTGGAATTGAATGTCTCTTCTGCTCTTGTTCTTCTTCTTCTTTCGGTCTCCTTCTTATTCTCTAGTGCTTTTGGAGTATCTTTCATTATTCACATGAATGCCTAAAAAGAAGTCCTTTTTTCAGTTGTAGCTTTTTAAAAGTACTTCTTAATTTTTCGAGTTTAAAGTTCGTTTTTCTAAGGAGTTTTTCCTCCTTTATATTTCTGCAATTTTCGAGGTGTTTTTGAAGTGCCTTCTTTCGCTTTCTTTCCTTCTTCTCTTCGTCTTCTCCTCGTATCAATTTCACGTTTTCACTTGAGGATTTCTTCGCGCTCTTCACGCGTTTTTTTAAATATTTATTTAACACCTCGATAGGATTTTTTATTCAAGTGTTTCCCCCCGCTCTCTCCGTCGTTATTCCCCTTTTTCGCTTTCTTCCTCCAACACTTTACTTTCCTTGAGGATTTCTTCGTTATATTTCTTCGTTCCGTTCCGTTCCTCGTTGGTCCTTGATTTCGTTCACTCAATCTTCTTCTTCTGTTATTATTATTATTTTAGTAATTGTTGTTGTTCTTCTTCGTCTTCCCCTTCTTCTTATCCTTGTTCGTGTTTATAATACGCTTTATAAAACCCTCTTATCTTTTTTACACTGTTTTTGTACACTTCGTATTATTATTCGTGTTGCAACTCATGATTTCTCCTTCTTCCTACACCTTCCCTCTTCCTCTCTCCTTTCAACTATCGTCCTTCTCGTTTCTTCTCAGTCGTAACGAATAAATTTCCTTTATTTTTGTCACTGTTCATAGCCAATTTTTTCAGCAAATCTTCTGCAACGAAAAATTGAAAAACTGAAATTAAAATTTAAGTGAATCCATTTACAAACTTCTGCAGATGTTTTTGGCAAACATTTTAATTAAAATGTTTTCTCGCAACCAGAAGCAAGACCAAGCGCAAAAACTTAACAACACAAAGAAGCGAAAAAAGCGCCAAGTTAATTAAAACTAAAGACAATGAATTTAACTTAGTTAAGCTATCAACTGTCTGAGTGACTGTAGACGGAAAAGAACCACCTTTTTAACAGAATTCCTTGACGTGAACTTTGACAATTTCACAGGCATGAATCGATGGCGATTTTCTTCAACAGCTTCTACGCCAAGAAGGAAAAACATTCCTTTGATTTTTGTGCTTTTAATTGTTTATTTAATTCAATATCCTTGATCATAGACAGCGTCAAAGTTTTATTGATTGCTCTTAAAATCATTAATGAACGGAGAAATTATTCAGCACAGCAAAAGACTAATGAATAAATTAATAAAATGGATGAAATATGAGAAGGAACGAATCGTGATGGAGACAAGGAATGGATAATGAGGGAGGGAGCAGCGGGCAATGGAAGCGAATAGATGAATACATGAATAAATGAGCAGAAGTTGAACGGCTGAATGCATAAATAAATGTGTGGATAAATGAATAATTGAAATAAAATAAAGTAGTGTAGAGGTAAGTAGGCAAACGTCTGAATCGAGGATAGGTAAACACAGAAATAAGTAAAGACATAAACACAAAACTGAATGAATTAAATAATAATCAACAAAAGAATAACGAATAAATTCATCGATCAATGTAAAAATTATGAATTGCAATAGTTAGATAAATATATAATATATAGAATCATATACATTTACTAACCCAAAGAATAAATAGAAAACAAATAAAAATGAAGAAATGAATCCAAAAATAAATAAATTATTCATGTTTTTATATAACTGCTGAAGGAGTATATAAATTAATAACTACAGAAATAAATAAAATATGAATAATAAATGATTCCATAACCAAATTTTCAAGTACATAAATAAATGACTGAATAAATGAATAAATTAATTATTGTAAATATATAAATAAAAAAATAAATTATGAAATAAATTATGAAATAAATTATAAATAAATAAATTAGTAAGTTAATTAATATTTAAATGAATTTTTATTAAATCAATTCATTAATAAATAATTGAGTTACTGGATTAAGTAAGAAAAACCAGATGAAGGTCAATTAAATTTATGATTAATTGGATCAACGTAGAACCCTGTTGCCAAGGTTGCATGACTGTTTTTTTATCATGGTGATAAGGCAACGAAGAGAGCTCAATGAAAACGGCAGATTAACCACTTGCATATTTCCATGTGAATTTCGAATGAAATGGAGACTTTTTCGGGTTGCGAAATCAAATTATATACACTTGAACAGGGCAATAGAGAAATCACTTATTCATAGTCACATTTCAAAGTCACGTTCCTTTTCATTGCGAATCCTTTCCATGCATTAAATAATGAATTGGACCATTTCAACACGTAAGCGTTCAAACGTAACGCTAAACGACGACAAACGTGTTGGACATCGGATCCAATTGGAACTTAAATACACACATAAAAGAGTTGAGCTGATTGGGAAAAAATGTAGACTAATTTTTAAGCATTTCCAATAAAATATTGAAAGCAAACTATGAATTGGATTTACAATTTAAAGTAGTTTAATAAACATGCATATATATATATATCCCTGCCGCTTCTCTCTAAAGGAGACACACAAAACACGCCCAACAATTAAATCAGCAACTTCAAACAGATGATGAAAAATCACAGAAAAAAACTGATTGAAGGATTTGGAGACGAACCAACCTTTGACGAGTCGGCGAGTTGGAGTTTGGCTGTCTTTTCGCTCGGGGAAATCATGGCTAACAACAGCAGAAGCCACCACGAAACAGCCCAAAGGGGTCCTTTGCTTTTTGATGTTTGCTCGGCCAGGAAATATTTGAATTTGTTACAGTCCTTTTTTCACGCAAGAATAAAAGAAACAACAGCAAAGAACCGGGCGCACGACCACACAAACGAAAACTACACCGAACACGCACGACGCTATGACGAAGGCACAGCAGCGACAGCCTCTGCAGCGGATGCGGGGCGGCGTGGAGCGGCGGACGCTGTGAAAAGTTTCGAAGCGAGAAAACGAAAGCCTTTTTTCGCTTCTGTTATTGTTTGTCTCTCACTGGAACTTGATTAATTCTAACTTTAGGCTAAACAATGACGATCGCGGCTGGAGGAGTGCAGACGGGACGTCGGGTGCCGTAGAAGCGACACTCCTTAAATACACAACGCGACTCGACTGTTGGTAGTCTTCTCCTCGTCTTCCTAGTAACAATTGCTGTTATTGTTCCTGCGGAAGGTATTCACCCGAGCAACGGCGATGTCAACTTTTTCATAATGTTCAAATGTCACTTAAAATGTTTTCGAGTAGATTTTTTGTAATCCCGTTTTCGAGCTCTATGAAATTTCTTTTAATTTACACTTAATTAATTTGTGAATCCAAGTTCAAATCTTTTTCTGTTTTTTTTTTTCACTTTAGAAAGAGTTTTTCCACACAAGAATTTTTTGCATGTTCACAGAGTCTATTTCAAAATTCCGTTTGTTTTTAGTTTAATTTTTTGATATAACTGCGAAGAGTCTTTTTTCTCGCGTGTCGTACAACAACAACAACAACAGCCAAACAGTGAAACACGCAGTTGTGTTGCACGTCGTCGCGCCCTGTTTTTTTTACGCAATCGAGTGTCAATCAGTGGCAGCCACTCGACGTTGTGTCGCCCGTCGCGTTGAATTGCAACTGAAGCAGCGGCTTGTGTGACCTCTTCTCGTGTCTGTTACGCGCTGCTGCTCCACTCAATCTGCAACGTGCTGTTGGCTCCAACGACGGAAGCTCCACAAGAAACGTTGTCCTAACAGAAGTCCCGCGCGCGACTCGGTCTCGGCTCCGTTGCTGTCGGATGCTGGAGCTGAACTGAAGCCGAGCTGCACGAACTCGGCTGGCTTCGAGTGCTGCTGCCGCCACAAACACAGCTCGCAAAAGCATCCTCGAGCAACAACAGTCAGCATAACTGTTTGTTTGATATTCCCGCAATAATTGTTTCACTGAAACAATTCCTCGCATCCCCTTCCAGAGAGTGGAGCCTTCCTTCCACTGGAAGCTCTAATCTGCGGGATTGTTGGGGATTGTGTTAACACTTCTCTGACAGAGCGCAAGGACGAGCTTTCACGCCGGAATGTTGAGAGTTGACAGCTTACGTTCCACACTGAGCAGCGGCGAGAGCAAAGCCCATAACCCTGACGACCTGTTGGGATAGTTGTGTATATTGCTAGCTGCTTTTCTCTCTTCCGCGCCACCCACACACACCCCAGTCGCTCTCACAATGTCGCTCTCTCTCCCAGTCTCTCTTTCTCTCTGCTTCCATTCGACAATCAGCTGCTTTTCCCTAAAAAAAGCTTTGTTTGTTCGTGTCTGCGTCTGTTTGAATCGTTTCATTCACAATCAATTTAACAGCGAAATTCAATCAGAGCAGATATTGAATTTCAACGAACACACACGAATACAATCGCAATTCGCTCGGCCGTCTCCAAGGTGCGCCACTACTTGCTGCCTTTCGTTTGGATCGTTTCCAAATATTTCAGGGAGGATCAAAAGCTAATGAACTGCATAACATGACAGTCACGATATTTGCGGTGACTGCGTCCATTCTCAAGGAAACAATTAAATTACTTGGGTGCCAGATCTAGTTCTGAAACAGTAAATAAACAAACTATGTAAACAAACAAGTTACAAAGCAGTCCCGTGTTTTGAGGCAAGAAGTTTCCAGATTGACCGGCAATAATTTCAATAATTTCTAATTCCAAACACTTTCGATGCTTCGGAGTTTACTTATAAAGAATTATTACTACTTATGAAGTGTTGTTAATTAAAATCAAATGCTTTCTTTAGATCAATTCTAGCATCTTTGGACATTTTTGATCAATAACAAAAGTCCTACTCTCAAATGTTTTCCTATAATTAAAATCTGGTACTTAAATAATGTTGGTTTTCGCTTTTGTCTCCACTTCAATTATGTGCTGTTCTTAAATATGACCTTGAACGTTCTTTTTGCGGTAACGTTTATGGTTTTTTTTGCTGTTTTACGTTTGTTCTGTCGTGGTTCTTCTTGTTTTGCCTCTGCTTCTATTTCTTATTGAAGTTGCTTTGCTTGTTCTTGTTCTCTTTGCTCTACTTGTTCATTTCAATTGTGTTGTTTTTGTTGTTGTCCTCCGTCGCTACTCCTGATAGTCCAACCGCCTTCCACGGCTCATCACATCACGTCGCCGCGTCACATCATCGCAGCTCAGCTCAAGGCTGTTTGTTTGTTTGTCTGGTGCAAATGAGAAGCTCCGTAAGAGTCCTGAGAGATCTGAAGACTTCCGAAGATTCTATCCTTCGATCGTTGTTGTTGGTGAGCCTGTTTTCGCCTCTAATTCCACCCATGCCTCTCGGGTGACTTTCGTTTATTCAATATCGCAGTTTATTTATTGTAGCTTAGAAGCTGCCTTTAAAATGCTTCCGACGCGTTTGGATATTCTCCAATGGCTTTTTAAACATATTTAGAATTTATTAGGAATATTTGCAGGCATCAAAAAATATACATATACATATATATAGATCATAATAAATCTAAATGTTTAATATTCTCATTTTGTAGCCTTGCGTTTTCAGCATAAGCTTGATTCTTCTTAATTAGCTTCTTTGCTTTGTTGCTTTTCAATTCGGATCTCTTTCGAGGATTCATTTTGTCCAAGCCACGCACCCACAACGTGACACTTTCCGTGGCTGTGGTTGGTCACGCGCTGAACTCGCTTTGGAAACGTTGCGAGCGCCGTTTAATTGGCAAGATTTATATCAGTTTTAATGCGAACGGCACTCATTTCATTTGCTTTCCAATTTCATTGCATTTCGTTGAGCTCTCTGTCCATTATCCGCGCTCTTCTCCGGCCATCCTCATCTGCGCGTCAGGCACTTTAACCAATTTCTGTGTTTAATTAGCATCAGTAACAGAAACAAAGGCCAAAGCTGTTGTGAGCGTGACAGCCGCGCACTCGGCCGCCTGCATTCAAATGCTGATGCATACATCAAAAGCACTGAATACACAACAAAATGTGTGTCCAAGTCCGACTCTTCGTGCGGCTTCCTGTTCACAGGCTTTTCGAAAACCTTGTGAGTCCCCGGCAAACCTTTCAAAGACTCTCGTAATATGCATGCGGAAAAGCCAACCGGAGCTATCTATATCTGCTTTTAAAGAGAAATTATGAAAAAGTGAGACATTTAAATCAATAGAAAACTAAGTACATGTGCAATAACAATTGCAAAAACGATAAAAACTGATAAAATATAGAACAAATAATAAAATAACAATGAAATATTAGTGGAACTTTGTATTTGGTTCGACAAAATTACAAAAATGACACCACGAATTAAATGTTAAATACACCACGACGTATGAGTAATTACCAATATTTTCCGATTTAAATAAATCACTCAAAACGTTGTACAATCCATTATTCCTGGGAGTATTCGTGAGAAATACTGAATTGTTGTCAATTTCAACGTTGGTCACGGTCTTCGAAAAGCATTATTTCTGTATAAAATGCCTTAAGACATGGAAACAACTCAAAGATTCTTTTATCACCGCCGAATGTCTGTTAGAATCAAAATTATACTATAAAATTTCAATGATTCACGCAACTGGGCGTGTTTCCAAGATCTGATTTCTTATCACGACTTAAATTATGAATAAAAATTCACACAAAAATCACTTTCGGACTCTTCTTCGTCTACTTTTCTTTTTTAATATGAAATTCTTTGGAAATCTGCGAAATAGAACGGAGAATCTTTTTTCGAAATCATTATTTATGGCTGACCTAATGACCGTTGAGAAGTGCGTCTTTTGTTGATGCTGCTTCGGTATCCATCTGTTGTTTGTAACCTTTTCTCACCTCTTTCGGCTTTTGTTGCTTCTGTTCTTGTTCTTTCTGCGTGGAATTTATCATGTTCAGCATGGGAAAAAGAAATAAAAGATTCGTATTTTATTTTGTGTATGGAGCGGGGAGGTGATTTAAGAGACTGGGGTTTGTTCATTCCGTGCCTATTTTGTAGGGATTTGAAATGTTCTGGACGTGTTGGCCGCATTAATGTCTGTTATGTTCCTAAATGCTTCGTGTTATTGTTGTCGTTGTTGTTCGTCCCGTTGTTGTATTTTATGTTATCGGCTACCTTTTCACTTTGCTCATCTTTGGCGAGAAGGAAATCTCATTAAAATCCTTTTTGCGTGTCGTTTAACGTAAATAATGACGATCTAAAAAACAAACAAAAAAAAAATAAGAACACGAAATCAACCGAAATAGAGAAACTATTAAAAGGGAAAAGAGCTGAAACAGGAAAGGATTCACCGTTGAAATAGCCGAAAAAGAAAAGAGGCTGGTAACGCATCGCTTGGCTATAAAAAGCGTTTTGAATGATTACCTCGAAGAGCGAAAGCGAAGTGAAGACAGCGAGGAAACGAAAAGGAGAAGGAGAATTTAAAGGGCAAACTTTTGCGAACTGGGGAAAGGGAAAGATCGATCGAACCTTTCAACGAATTTTCTTGCCTATTAAAAATAATTCACCCCTCCGCCAGCTTCAAAGCAAGAAAGAATTATTCATTTTAGAAATACGTATTATTTAGAAGTTATTTTAAGTAATTTTTAAGTAATATTTATTACTGACGCCGAGAAAAAAGTTCCTTCAAAACTTCGCGGTATAAAAGCTGCAAATTAAGAGGAAAAATATTAATCTTCATGAAATTCCTAGCAAGGAAATGTCCGGTTTTGTATTAGGTAAGTAAGGAAGGAAGTATGTTTCAATTCCCGGATAAATGCAGCACGATGATTGTTCGTAACAAATTTTAGAATAAAACTTTCTCAGTTCTTTATAATTCCTCCATATCATTATAATCTTCTCGAGCTCCTGATGTAGCTCTGTATACAGGTTGGGTGTAAATCTCGAAGCGTATGCCTCAGAGACCAATAAGAGCCCAGGCATTGCATTCTTCTCCGAGTCACAGCCTCATATTCAGATATCAAATGCTCTAGGGTCTCACGGTTTTGAGATGGCCCCTAAGTTTACAGTGTCCAGTGAGAAACCCTATAAAAATTCTTAGGCTCTCTAGATTTTGTTTGTCCTTGCACACAGCAATAATAATTACATTAAAACCGAATTTACTCCAATAAACATTAATTTAATTTAAATATCCATTTGTTGCTTTCGGGTTTCAGTTTCTTTTGTAGTTATTTTCAATATTTTCGCAATTCGAGAATCACAGTGAATATTATTTAAATTGAAGTGATCCTAATTGATTTTAATGGGTTTTCCGTGCAGTGGAAGCCGCCGTCAATCTCCAAGATTAGAGACAATTCGCAGACATCAAATAGAGTTCCGTTTGTTGAAGGAGGCTGATGGGCGGCAGCGAGGAGACTTTGAGGAAGATTTGTTTAGCGTAAGAACAAGAAAAATCTGTTGCTCAATAAATTCAGAGGTGCTCCTTGCGAGTTGCAGTCTCGACGGCGCAGGTTTCCTCCGATGAAAATTCTGAATCGGCACGTTTTTAGAGAACAATAAAAACGAAAGCAAAACTAATAAAATTAGAAACAAACGCAAATCGCGAACACACGCAGAAGACGAGGAGACATAAAGAAACAACAGCAACAAAGTACAACGTGACGTAACGCTTTTTTACAGCTTTTCGTGGCTTTCTTTCTGTTCGTCTGCCTGCCTTTTAGACTACTCGCCGTCCCCTGCTACCTCCGCCCCCCCCCCCCCGCCTTTTCTGAATACTTTTTGCTTAACTCTTTTCACACCACTTTTTATGACTTTTTCGTTCGTGACGCTTTAGCAGTCGCTGCATCGAGCTGCTTTACGACCTGCTGCCATCTGTCCGTCCGTCTGTACGCCTTGCTGCCTATTTGTAAGCTTTAAAGCAGCATAAAACGAAGCAAGATGAAGAAGACGACGGCGAAAACTCCGTTTAAAGCTTCAATTTCTGTTTGTTCCTATCTCCACGTTCCTCTTTTTACGCTTACTTCTTATCTTTTAAACGTTGAAACTTTTATTTTCTTTTTACAAATTTTGTAGTACATTTTTTTCATCATTTTTTCTTTAGTTTTTCCATGTAGAACTTTTTCAGTTTGTAGTATTTGTAGCATTAAATTTAGCGGAAGTTCTCCCTCCACAATTACCCCTTTAAGTAGAGCTCCGCCCGCGTCAGCTCCATCGCCGCGCGCTTCTTATTCTTCTTCTCGTCCTGCATAACTTCCTTTTAATGTGCTGTTTACGAACAGCCGCTTTTTACGGACTTCGGCACGTCGCTTGCCAGCCGAAGGAAAAACACACTACGAAAAAATGGCCAGCAATAATAAATACAACAACAACACCATAACTACAAGCGAACAAGCACTATAATAATAATAAGAGTAATAATAATAATAATAGCAACAACAACAAGCATCGTAATAATAGCAAAAAACAACACCGAAAACGAAATCGTTTCGAATGCATTCAACAATCTTTGAATCTTTATTTTTTGCTTGTTTACGTTGTTGTTGTTTCTGCTGCTCTGAATACATAAACAATAACTCAACATTTACGATAACGTTGCGTTGCATTTCGCCTGCCGTCGACTTCGACTTCGCCGTCGCCTTCGCCTTCGCTTCGGGAAATTCTTTTGCAGGAAATTTATAACCTTCGTTCGAGTTTCTCTACTTTTTTCCCCGTCGCTGGTTCGTTGAAACCCTTTAATTTATGTTTGCAAATATTAGTCCAAACATTTTGTATTTAATTAATAATGTGCGACAGCAACAGCAGCATAAACTACAGCATCCGGTGCAGTGTTGAAAATTTCGATAATGATGCTGATTATTTATGAGAGTTTCTTTGTGAAAAAAGGTGTTTCTCGGCTGCTATTGGCTCTACAAAAGCGAGTATAATTTTGTACACATATATATAATGTGTTTGTATGTCTCCTTTGTAGCTCATAAATTTTGAGCTCCTTCCTGTCGCTACCCACTTTTCTCATCCTTTCCTAAACGACCTGACGAAATTTGTGGATGCGCTACATTTTTCGCTGTTGATTACCATCGTCATCACTGAACATCATCATCATCATCATTATGATGATGCTCCTACACTATATTTAATTGCATTTAATGGACACTTTTTGTTAGAACTTTAATATAATTAACATTTCTTTATTCTTTGTTATTTGCAATGTTTTTATATTTGTATTTCTCACAGCAACATTAAAAAAATCGTTTATAACTTTAATCATTTGCCCACTTTAAAGACGAACGAAATTCGTTTAATTTAACTAAGCTTTTCTTTTAATTGGACAACCTTTAACTGGCCACGTAAAAGTATTTCCCTGCCCTTTTTCCACACCGACTTCTCTGCTCTCATTCGGCGTGCGCTGGAGGAAGTACAAGTCTTAAAAGCGAAACGGAGTTTTTCCTTTAATGACCCATAAAAATGTTAGGATCCTGCAGCATTCCTCGGTCTCCTCCTCAGCCACTAGCGCCATAACAAGCTGCGGCTTGTTATTGACTTTGTCGCCGTTTTTATGGCCATCGCTCGGCTTGGATCGGCTCGGCACTTTCGGCCGTTTCGCTGTTGCAACACCGATGTGATAATAAAAACATGCAACTTTTCAAATTGATCGTAAAATACGATTCAGTTTTTATTGCTTTCGAGGCACTTTAGCTTTAATTCCGTATAGCAGAGCAGAGAAGGAAGAAGCCAAGACTGAAACTGAAGCTCATTTAAATTGAAAGACTTAAAATTTCACTTGTCATTCGTTTTGTTTCCCTTTCGAAGCTACTTTAAGTGTGACAAAGCGTTGAGGTGACGTTGAAGAAGGGGTCGGGGGGGCTAGCAGGTGGGCAAGGGGAGAGTGTGAACGTAAAACTGCGACTGCAGCTCGTCGCAATGTTGAGGAAGATGCTCGCATTACGTTTAACGATTTGTTATTACAAAGCGACAAACAATTAAATTTCACAGCAGCTGTGGATTTATTTTACTGAGCGATAGAGGGAGAAGTGGCACGTTAAATTCCGGTTTTTACATTGAATCCCGGAGCGGAGGATTTTTTATTAACTCCATTTAAAACATTGATAAGTTGCGCATACGACGTGGGGACCCTTCGCTGGGAATTACGAATTAAATGTCTTCAAATGATGATCAGCGCCACGCAGAGTGCATCGTGATGATGATGATGACGATAATGATGAGTATGCGGTGATGACAACCAGCAGGAAGAAGCAGCACCCAAAAAATAAAAAACCAACAAACAACGAAGCGCATCACCGAATTATTTCAGCTTGGCTTAATGCGGATGGCTTAAAATAGTGGAAGCGAAGGGGCGAGAGAAAAGCGATGCGAGGATTGGAGAGACTCTTATTGTTTACACGTTTTACACTCTTCTTTTCTGCTTCTTTTCCATTCGAGTTGCCGCCACCAGCTGCGGTTGTTGCTTTCGAACAAACAAGCAACACACACACGCGACCAGGTGACATCGCAGCCCCCCTCCAACCGCCCTCGACATTCGGCCACCTCCAGCGGGAGCAATTAGCGCCACGCCTAGCGTCACTTAGGGCGTGGCTCAGTGCTCTGTTTGTGCTCCTGCAGACTTTTTAATATTTTAACACGCGGATGTTTGTCTCCGCGCGCACAGCGACATTTCAGTTGCCCCAAATTCGTACGAAATCCCTTTTTAATTTTCTTCTTCAGCAATTTATATTTTATTAAAACTTCGCCAACTTAATTTTATTAAAAAAGACTATAATTTCAGCTCAAGGTTTCAACTTGCGTCCACTTCGCTGGAAGCTTCCCCACTCGGACTCTATAAACAACGGTTGCATTGTTACTGACCCATTTTCCGTTGCGTCTCGTTGGCAACGCTGCAGTAGCACCTCGGCAAACAGTGCTTTGCACCAAACTTAATAATAACACTCGTTCATAACTCCATTATTATTATTATTACTCTCGTTATTATTACTAATAATATTCTGTGACATTTATTTCCTTACCGACAGCTGATTTGATATTTATTGCTGTTGCGTGCTGGCTGAATGACGGTAGGGGAAGGGGAAGGAGGACGTGACGGCGCTTCCTTTTCAGCGAAAGTTGACGCTTTTATTTGCTGTGAATAATTGAAGTTTAATTTATGCAAACATATGAATATTTCATTGCGCTCTGATGGAATTGTACCGTTAATTAGTACCGTTGGGCGACTATTTACTCAATATTCGAAGCTATTGTATTGATTACAAAGCACTAGAACCTCTGCATCAGCGGCGAAATCATAATCATGTTGTCTTTTAATTACATTTCAAATGAGTTTATGAGAAAAATGATTTCATTGAAAATTTCGTAAACTTCTTTCTAATTGAGGAAATCATTCATAAAGTTTAAACACACAGAAGCTAATAAATCTTTAAATATTCAATGAAACCTTTAGAATTCAATACAAGCTGCCATTTGGGAATAATCCGAAGCGAATCGAAGCTCAACCGAAAAATAATGTCACAGAAAAAACAGTCGACAAACACTTTTAAGCTGCTTTCCTTTCCGTGCTACTCTTTGTAATTCTTTGCGGCTCCCTCTTCCTCTCCTCGTTCCGCTGTCCTTATTCTCATTTGCTATTTGCTGTCCTGGATTTGTTTTTGGAGCGCCGTATTTGGATTATTTTGCGCCGGGAGCATTGAACAAAATGACGCAGGATGTTCCACTAAATACAAAAGCGTGCGTGACCTAACGATGGAAGCGGACAAGAGAAAGCGTGAGAGAGAAGAGAATAATACAGACAAAGTAACCGAAGTTTGTTTGTCGCGTTTTGGTAACACGCATCGCACTCGTCGCGTTGCAGGAAGACATCTCGGAGCATCCATCTGTGTGAACTTCACATGAGTTGCTCTCACAGTGGATGACTGACTGACTGACTGATTGACTGATTGACTGATTGACTGATTAGATGCCCGTCACATTCTCTCACCGCCGCTCGCCTTTGAACGAACTGCGTAAACGCTGTGAGCGCTTTTGTGCATGTGAACGAAAAGAAAAGCGAAAAAATCCTTAGAATAAATATCCATTACCTTTGATAAATATTTGCACATCCGACCTCAATATTCGGTTGTCAGGAGCTGCTTTCCGAGGGCCACACGCGTCGTTTGTGTTCGCATGAGTCTGTTTGCTTAGCTTCGAGCGCATCTAAGCACGAGTACAAATCTCCTTTCATCCGTCGAAACTCTGCCAAAAGCTAAGCGCTTTGTGGATGTGTCGATGGGCAGCAGCTGATGTGAAAGAGCCCGAAAATGTGTTTTGTAGCCACTTGCATTCACACTCTGCATCAAAAGGTTATTAAATCCAAGCGATCCATTCAATGAAAAGAGCTCAAAACATGCGCTCCATTCAAACCTTAAAACAGAAGAAATGACGCTTTTGCTCAACTGTAACTTTTCCAAACGGTTCAAGACTTCATCAGGCAAACATTGCATGGCCCCAAAGATATGCAGATAGAAAACTGATGGATTCAAAGCCATTTCATAACCATTTCTCGAGGAATTCGTAACTTCGCTTTAGCCCACGGCATTCACTATGTTCAGTTCATGTCAGTTACTTTAATCATTTGCAAATTCATACTTTAATAAATTCCAATCTATTCAAGGGAATAGTTTTAAAGAAATACGTTCATATTTTTACATTTACCTACAATATCATTTCCATAATAAAAAAACAACAAAAATATTCACAATATTTACTCTCACAGAATATTGAATGTCTTCACTGTGAATAAACAAGTCGTTGAACGAGCTGATCGCCGTATTTCAATTTATGCCAACTCAAAAGTCTCCACAAAAACAAACAACATGTAGTCGATAAAAATATGAATCCTTGCAGAATGAATTTTTAAAAGAATTCATAAATCTTCATGATATCAACGACAGAGTATATAGAAATCTAGTGCTTTTGTTTGTATGCTTAATAATTGAAAAGGCAAAATAATAAAGAAAACAAACTACAAGGATATCCGGAAGCGGAACGTTGCCATGAAGCGTTTGGTTTCTATGAGTATCAAAGAAATACGAAAAAAAGGTTTTGCTGCTTGACAATTTATTTAAAAAATAGCACCGAAGAGATTATTGGCATATTACATCTTTACATTAAATGAATGACATCCATTTTATTCTTTATGGTGAATAATCAATAATATATTTACAGCTATTATTATAAGCCCATCGACAGACGATATTTACAATTATTTTTATAATAACAAAAAGATATTTACATTTATTATATTAGCTTCCATTTCGCTTTACAACATTTGTTTTTCCTTTTCTCTCCCATGGTTAAAAAGTGGATCTGGATCGCACGACTTAAGGGAATCGTCAACTTACGAATCGTTGAAGAAATTTTCATAGAAATGTGGTTTTTCTGTTCATGCCACAGCACAAGCCATCGTCATCTATGTTGTCATCAACGCCAATTGATGTGACATTGTCACCTTCGATGTTTTATGTAAAAGCAATTAAAAAGTTTTCTGCTATAGAATCGCAACTATTTTTCTTAAATTTGAAAATTTAAAATTGACCGACTGAACACGAATTTGAACTTAAAAATTTATGGCAAGTGGTTATTTTATTATTTTTATTAGATTAGCAAATAAAAGTATTAGAATAGAAAATATTATATATAGAGTTCGCACTGGCTTCATTTTTAATTTCTAACAAACATTGAATATTCAAAATGTGTGAATGAAGAGAAATAAAGAAACAAGGAAATGTTTACAGAGCAGAAAACTTTTTATTGCCCTTCCAAAAAGGCAATAATAGTATTTGAACCCGTCTCCGGTTGTGGAATGAAGTGCGAATGTCCCTTTTCTGTATGTAGAAGTCCAGCTGAGTTCTTTGAGTCAACATTTATAATTATTTTAATGACGAGTGAACTAGAAAATTGAGGAGAAAATTTATTAAAAGTTTCTGTCGTGTGCTGCGGTCTGGAAAATTACAATAAAAACAATACCAAAAATTCCAGAATATCGTCCCAATTGAGCTCACATGGAAGGAAGCAATAATGTTGCAGTTGTAAGCAACATTTTCTCAATTGTTGCAGACAACTTGAAGCACAGAACGATTCGTATCTGTCTGAAATTTGAACATAGTTGATTTGTAGAGTTTGCTTTCGTCGTGACCGAAATTAGAAGAACTTCAAATCAACAAAATATACGAAATTCGACTTTTAACGACACATAAACAAAACTTAATTCTCTATTTAGCAATAAAGTATCAAGTCTCGGTGCTTAAATCAGAGCAACAAAATAAACGAACAGAGAAAGTTTGGAATGTTGAACGCAAAAGTTGCAAAAGTTGAAGATGAGCTTTTAATTAAAAAGTGCTGCAAAGATTAAAGAAGGATTTAACAACTATTTTTGGTTTTAGGTCGCATCAATTTAATTGCAAGTTTCATTTAAATTGATTCTAGTTTTTGTTTGTCTTTTTAAAAATAAACATTTCAAAATACTATATGCAATATAATGTCGATTCAGCGTATATAGTCAATATGATGACTTCTTGAATCCCATCAAAACTTAAGAATTTTTGTAATATCAACGAAAACTAAATTGAAAAGAAATGACTACACTAGATGTAGTTATCTTTAATAATATCCTGCTTATGTATTAACCCTTATACGCCGTATTCAACGAAATCCATTTCTAAATAGGTTTTAATCGGAGAAATTGTTATTGTCTCATTTAACTCAAATCCAATAATCAAAGAGGAATTCAGAGTTTTCGACTCTTTCAAGATCAAATGAAGTAGAGTGAGATACAATACAATACCACGCTACTAGTCAAAAGTTTCCCTAACCTCTAAATACCAACATATTTATGGTACTTTTGTAGGTTTCTTCTAATGTTATTTTACATATATATTAAAAAACAAAATTAATTATTAAATTATTACAACAACGATTAAATGTAGTAAATATAACGACATTATTGCAAATAGGTCTAGACAGTGGTAAAAATATGTACCCTAATTAAAAGACTTTATCTACTACGACTTTAATAACGAAAGCGACCAAATGAAGAAATGAGGAAAATGTACTAAAAGAGTCTCAATTTTCTCATTTCGAGATTTTATTATAGAGGTTAATAGAGAGTATATGCTCCAAGGAATATCCAAGGACTGATATGAATGCAATGTCAAAACTGCCAAAAGAGTTCAGTTTTCTTTCACCAAAAATTTCATCAAAATTTGATCTTTGGATCAAATTTTTATCACCTCAACAAGGGAATTTTTTCTAAGCTATACGATACTATATACTTACTTATAGCTTTTAAGCTATTGTAAGTATAGCTACTATACTCATAGCTTTTAAGCTATTGTATGCGGCCTACACAAGTTTAACTCATCCTCAGAGCTGTATAAAGTCGTGAAAGACTTAAAGTTAAGTTATTCCCCGACATACACATGTATTGATGTTTTATGAAAGCCAAACATAATACCAACATGGCAATTACAGTCGATACAGCAAAGGCCTATGACTATATTGATGTTATCCCGAAGAAGTGTCTTGTAATCTAAAATTACTAGATGGCTTGAAAACTTTTTAAAACAACGTGTTCTGGTCCCGTCTGAGAAGAAGGTCCAACTCTAGCCGAAAGGTCAGTTCTTAACAGTTCCTTTTACACAATTCGGTGAAAAAATTTACGCAGAATTAATTATATTTCTTTATGAAGTCATTCAGTGTGACGAAGAGGTTGACTTTATCGTATGTATCCATAAATAATGCTGGAAATATCAACACACAGTTCATTGACACAAATAAGTGTTGTTTACCACATCCATGGAACGAGGAACATGTAAATTTGTGGATTAAATATGACGAAATACAATACAAAATGTGAAACCGACTTTTAAGATCGTTCATGGAAAGTAACAATGTCACAGCGCAGAACATATTCAAGGTTTATATAAAGCTGTTAAGCGACATGTGCAACAACAGGGAACACGTGGATTAAAGATCATTGATAGTCGAATTCGATAGAGGCTTTAGAGACACAAAAGTCCCCGTTCACAGGCAGCTGAAAGGTGAAAGCCGACATCTTTTTATGGCGGATTCTTTAAGCAGAAGACAGTGAAAACTGTGTGCTTTATCAATACCGCAGACAGAAATACCGAAGAGGAATTCCACCAACAATTTTGAGGAGTGACGGCATAGAGCAACTTGCCGAAACGAATGGGACTTGATGTAGTTGCTGCGGTTTGGGGTGGTTTTAGCGCGTTAAATACGCGCATTCCTGCTTTCACGCGCTCCACCGCGGAGCACAAATACAAACCCCGGATAAGGACTCGTTGACTTCCAAACAGAGGTGTTGTTGGTGGCAATGAGTTGTTGCTGGTAGCGTGCAGTTGGCGCTTAACGGCGCTGCTGTTAACATGTGGTTGCTTTAATCCGGCTTAAGCAGCAAGGAGCTGACAGTAATAGAGTTTATAAAAATTTCAACATAAAAAAGGAATACTAACAAGGAGCACGTACCAGCTCAGTATACGTATCACAAGCACACCGCGAAGGGTTCAAGAGCAACACGACTTTTATGTAGTTGTTATTGCCGAGTCGATTGCTTTATACATAAATACAAAGTATTCAAAGGAACCTAGCATTTAAAGGAAGTTACGAATTCAATCAAGGATCAATCAGTCAGAGTGGAAATCATATTGAAACGTTTTGATAGAAGCTCCCATTTAATGGAATCTATTCGAAATGGGGCAAAAGACGACTTATTGGGGCCAGCGAAAATGTTATGGCCCCATTTAAAGCAAAGCGAGCGTTTATAGAGAATCCTACTTCACCCTGAGGCTCCGAGGCAACTGCGAAACGATGAATACAACTTGACGCTTTTGATTGAAGACTTGAACGTGTAGGTGCATGTGTGGATGAGTGTGTTCGTGTGTGTTGAAGTGGTGCAATTTAGCTTGCCTTGAGTGTGTGTGCGATGACGTGTATGGGTTGGGGCTTGGGACCACTGATGTTTGTCTCCAGTGATTATGTTACTTGATTGCTTCTTTTGAACGTTTTGATAACGCACTGTAAATTACTGCAGCTTGCTTTTTCATCTTCGCCTTCGCTCTTCGCTCTTCCTCTCCTTCGAGCACACGTTCATTTAAAGAGAAAAGAAACGAAACCAATTTTTTGCTTAGAACTCATCATCTGGAAACATCTTTTATAGGAATCGAGGATGAAATGCAAAAGGAATTTTTGAGCTTGGAATAAAAAATGAAAGTACAGCAAAACACAAGAAGAAAAAACAAAATGGAAGCAGAAAAAGGAAAAAATGTAGCCATCATCATCAAGGCTCAAAATATGAAGTCGTTTAAAAATGTACATCCTTTTTGCATCGTATTTCATCGTTTATTTCCAAGCTGTTGTTGTTGTTGTTGTTGCCTGTCATGATTGCTGCTATGCAAGTTGTTGTTGTTGTTGCTGTAGATATTGTGCCAAGAAAATTGTTCATCATTTCAAATATATTCATTCGCTGCAGGCATTTCTTGTAAAATCATGAAAATGTCGCAGTTGATGATGATTACGATTGACGGCTGTGGCGGTGCGGAGATCGGAAAATGGAGGAAGTTAATTTGAGTGGAATGGTGATCGAAGGAAGCGAACAGTAGTACAAAAAAAAACCTGCATCGAGGTTGCATAAATTTATTTTTAAGATGGAGCGAAATCAGGTGTAGATGCGAGGAGGTGAAATTCCTTCTGAGGAGGAGTTAAAGTTGAATTCGTATTGTCACTTACAACGCAGTTGAGGTGAGTAAAAGAAAGTGTCGAAAAAATGGTGGATCGAAAGTAGCCTCAATCCGAATGCATTTGATATAAAAAACTCCCCTTTCATTAAATTGCGATGCATCGAAAGAGTTTAGTAAAAATTTGATGCTGTAAACTAATCTGTGGCTGTTCTACGTTCAATCTTCGAAACTGACGATTAAACTTTCAAAGCCGTCCATATTTAGGTTATTTTAATTCAAGGAAACATCCTCTTCCCCTCATCGAATTCAAGTGAATTCAATGAACGGCATTTCACTATCCAATTTCTTCGCAAAAGTTTCGCACGATGATGAAGTTCGCTTTAAGCACTTTTTTCGAAAAACAGGTGAAGTCAGAAAAAGTTACAAAGGACTTGGATAAATTATGGACAGCTATTGAGTCGGGGTCACACAGAATGACCGAAGAATACACCATAAAAAAGAGCTGAGTTGTTAAACTTTTATGGACCTCTGCGTCTATATTTTCTATAACTAATAGAAAGCAAACACTTCACAAGGAAACTTTTAATTGTCTCCATTAAAAGAGTTTCCAAGGATAATGGAGGCGGAAAAGGAAAAACCGACAATCGCTTTTAATATATCCTAAATAAATGCATGTGTTTTTATTGTTTTGCTCGCAGTCCTTACAGGAATCGTTTACGTGTCTGTTGTTCGCAAAACATCAAGCTTTTATATCCTTAAAAGCCCTGCAAAGATGTGAAAATATCGATACATGTCTTAGGGAGAGGGAGAGAGAGTTTAAATGGAGCTGAAATCAAAACAACTGCTGAGTTTACAATTTCCCAGCATCCGCATTTTATTAGCAAACTTGACAAATCCTTAAAAATACTCGATAGATTTTTGTGTATTTGCTTTGGTCGCTTTCGCTTTTCGAGTGGCCTTTTATTGAAATTGCTTACACCTGAATTCCCTGAATTGATATCCCTGACGATTTCCTGTTTCCCGGTTCAGATATCCTCCTTGCGAAAACTTTCTAAACTCATCAAGAAACTTTTCCATCGCTCTCTCATCCTTTCCTCCTCTCAAGGATCTCTTCGCCAACAATAGAAACAAAGACATATCGAACGGTCGGCTTTATTAACCTCTTGAGATATACTTCAGCAAGGAATGGCTGCAACTTTCTAAGGATTCACACAAACCGCCGGTCCTTGCGTCGCTTCGTGTATTTGTCTATCTGTCTGTGGGGACGGAAACTAACCCAATTAAGTCATTGTTCTCGAACATGCAATTAGGAAACTTTATTGAACAGAGTCGAACTTTTGGGCGGCTTTTGGATGGTTCTGGGGAAATGCTTCGCTCTCCTTTCGATTGCCATCAATGGACTGATGCATTTTTCGTAGTTGCGGCTCGTTTAATGTAATTCAACTTCACCCAAATTCAATATTCACAAAATTATTTCCCAAAAATTAGTTTAACATCCTGAAGATCCCAAGTTTTTTACACAACTGACAAAGAGACTTTTGTGCAAAGAGACTTGTCTACATTGTAAAAAATTCCTATACAAAATAATAGAAAAGTGTTTTATTTATTGTAACAACAAATTCTACTTCTCCGAGCGATAATCCGAGTATCGATTGTTTGCATACGTCGTATACAAGATTATATGATAAATTTTCTTGATATTTTTCAAAGATTTAGAGTGAAGTTCGGACTAATATCGTTTGTGAGCAGTTGCTCAGTTTTTCTCACTGTGGAGCGAGCACAGAGAGACATACTAAAATCGTTAATTGAACAGGCACACAGCCAAAGAGACGGACAGAACGATAGACATTGATCTAACGTGACGCAACTTTGAGGTGTTCAAACGATTTCCACTCATTTGAGCAATTAGAACATTCTTTTGATGCTACGGGCACAGAGAGAGGCAAAAGACGTGCTGGATAGAGCCTAGAAAGAGTGTGAAGAGGGTGAAACCGATAGACAAAGGCGAAGAAGTCGGCTGTAAAGTTGTTATTGCAGTTGGTGGAGGTGGAGGTGGGGTCAACGCTGCTGTTTTTGTTGCTTCTGTGCGTTGAAAGCGACGAAGTAGCAATGACTTCGTCCTCCTGCTTCGTGGTACAGCAACGTCACCGCTATCGTCATCATCGCCCAAGAAATGATCGCCTTTTGTTTTATCAGCGTCTATTAAAATACAAGCAAATGTTCGGGAATGGAAGAACCGTTTTCTTCCACCTTTTTAAAACTTTTTTATAGTATTTTTATAGTGTGGTTGTGACTGCAGTTCTCGTTGTTGGCGTTGTTACGCTTTTTGTCTTAATTACATTGTTACACGCTTCAGCATACTTCGTGGACTAATTTTTTATAGCCCTGCCCCTGTTCAACTTGACTTCTGCTTCCTCCGCACGCTGTCCACTACAATAGCTGCTCCGGTACTCGTTCTGTGCGTGTTCAACTGCATGTGGAATTTCCTCCTTCGAATTTCTTTCACTTCCGCTGTATGTTGTATGCTGCTTCCTTGTCGTGCATTCTGCAAGCATCGCTTTTATCCTTCTGCGGCTCCCTTATTGTTTTGTGAAGTCCCTGTTGTTGTTGTTTGCGTCCCAAACTCTCGGAACTTTACTTTAAAATTCGTCTCGCTGGTAAATTAAATTTGGAAGTGTTCAGCTTTTGCAGCCTCTGCTTGATTGTAGTTTATTTAATCAACACTTCCATGATTTCAAGAAATTAATTTAATAATTGCTTTTAATTAGGAATGCAGTAAACGAAATGTACACCAAAAGAAATGACACGAGTGGACAAAATCCGATTTGGTGCTAATTTGCGGAGGATTTGATTGGAAACACAAAATGCGACCGAACTCGGGTATTTTTTAAACGAATTCGGATATATCTCACTGGATGACAGAGTTTAATGTTTATATTGTTTTATAATTACATATAAATGTGTACTCGGAAGTAGTTAAAAAACCATAAACACAAAAATTTAAAAATTGCCGTACTTAAATTTATCCATCAACTTGAGTTAAGCGACGGTAGCAAAAAATATTACAAATAAAAATGCGCATAAATAATGAAAACATTGTTTTATAGTAACATTACTTTATGGTAAGGTATTTTATATATTTTATAAATGACTTTATAGTAAAATATTTGCTTGCAAACAGACACTTCAACAGATGTTATTCCGTGATCGTTTATTTTAGTTTAGTTCGTTGTAGGTTTGTAAAAGATTTATTAAATTAATATAAATTAGTATAATATTTTTGTGTAATTTTGTCGGATATTACGCGGATCGGACGACTGCGATTGAAGTTTGCACCCATCTGTGGTTATTTATATTCTACAAAAATGCGTTTGTTCTTTAATAGAAGAAATTTAAGTATTTCGATCCCGGTCATTCTGTAATGTATGGTTTTCATTAACAGATGTAAGCGCAAAATTCTCATTTACTTATTTATTTTTTTTTTTGCAGACTGTCCACGGAGTATCTATATTGAGATGCCGACGTACTACCAATTAAAAAAGAGAGCTCTAATTAAAATAATAAATTTTAGTATTCCTCAACGTTTAAAAAACAAAAAACGTAGAAACTGTTCCGTAAAAGAATATTATTATTTCATTTTTATTTATATTTTATAATAGGTGACATTAGACCCATTTTTATATGTTATATGTCATTTAAAATGGTAAACGGTTTAATGCTATGTTTGCCTAAATTTTTGTTAATTATTGTTAGGAATTTTTTGATTGCCTCAACCTCTATTTGATGTAATGCATTAAGCGCAAGGATAATCTTCCAGCTTGAGTAAGTTTTTACTGGTCAATAACTGGCATTTGTCAATAATGTCGTTCTTTAATAAAACGGCTCACACACCAATTGCCAATTATGATTACTTGCAACTTTATTCTATCATTTTTTATTTTATGGAAGAATCCTATTTTGAATATTGGTAACTTCATATATATAAAAATAATTTTAAATTTCATTCACTTTTCAATATTTTCAATGCGTGAAGTTGGTTCTATTGAGAATAAGCGGGAGATTCGCAAATATCCTCATAACATGAAATTGACACACGGCGCAAAGAGTACATACACCAAACTATATAGCGAAAAAGTCTTTATTAGATATTAAAAAAATCCACAACTCTTTTTTGGTTCAGCAGAAACTTAGTAAATTTAAAGAAAATAACAAAATATTTATTAATCCTCGTTTGCTACTTAGGAAGGATTTGGCTCAGGCTTGATTAATTTAACTAACCTATTTTTTTTAAAAACTATTCTTATTAAAAACAGTTTCCTTTAAAGTGTAATATATTTAATTATATCAACGAACTTTAAGTCAAATTCCATTGCAATCAATTTCCAGTATTGAATAATTTATTTTGCAGTCTTGAATAAAGTTTGTTGATTGAAGTGAAGCTTTTAATGCGTATTGACTTTTGATTAACCTCATTACAGTCTCTCTACCCCTCGAATTTGCTTTCATGAAACTAGTTTGCTTTTTGAAAGCACAGCAACAACAGCAAAAGCCAGTAATGAGCTGAGTTGCTCTACGTTCAAAGAATTGGACTCTCTTCGGTTCCATTTTTGAAGAGTGCGACAAACTTCTGCTTGCGACGACTGCCGCTGCTAAAATCGGGCCATTGACGATTTTTTGGCTTTTCGGGGAAATTTCATTTGGTTTGTTGTTGTCGTTGGTGTTCCAAGTGTGGCTTCGTTGTTTCTTTTATGGCAATAAAGTTGCCTGGCTTCTTGCCAACGACTTTTGCATCTTTTTCGTTTTTTGTAATTCTCATGAAAATTTCATTTAACGTCTTCAAGCGAACAAAAATCCACCACATCCACAGACGTCAGCCATTTAAAGTAACTTTTCAACGATCAGGTGCAAGAACGACAACAACAACAACAACAACAAAGAAAACCAAAAAGTGTCGGTCAAAATAGAAACTGTTGCTAAGTTTTGTCCGTTGGGTGGTCATTGGGTCTCCGAGCTACACTCGCCCGCTTTATCATTAAGTTCGCCTTTCTGAGATTCTTTATGCAGTAAAACAACAACAACAACAACAGCATATAAAACAAAACTAAAGCAGTAATAACGACAACACAAGTTCCCTACAGAAGGTCTTCAACAGCTTTCCTTTTAATAAAATCAACCAGCAACAAAAAAAAGACCTGGCAAAGACATCAAAAGGCAAAATAAAAAAGCAACACTCGTTCATATTTTCCGTGGTTTCTGAGTATTTATTTATTTACTTATTTTCGTCCCCACAGCGCCATCTGTATGTCATTTGAAATTCTATGTTTACGTTATCGTTTTTGACGTTGAACAAATTGAAAAACTTTATCAAAACACAAGGAGAAGGGAAAAAAAATTCGAAAATAAAAGCAAAGAACAAGAAATGAAATTAAAAACTAAAAGTAATTTATTTTTTTTGCAAAAATAGCAGAAAATTTTGCATGGAAAATTGAATGAAAAATTTGAAATGCAGAGAATAATAAATGTGAAATATAAGTTTGTAGCGGAGATAGGAAGAATGGGGGAGAGTAGGACAAAGCGACATTTTTCCATCATTTTAATACAAAGTAGTTCTTCGCAACAGCACAATTCCTCCACATCCCACCTTTTAAAGCCGATAAAGAGGAGAGCAACAAAAACGTTCACTTTTATTTCGCTTTTAATTCACTCTTCTTTGATTTAACATATTTAATATAATTTTATATTTAGTTTAGTTTCGTTTTATTCATTCCCAAGCCAAAGACTTTTCTTAGTAAACTCATCTTTTCACGGTCTGTTTTATCAGATATATCTCAATTTTTCCCTTTGCAAATAAATAATAAACTATTTTTATAAATTTTCAATAGACCCGAAAAACTTCTGCAATAAATTTTGAAGGCAATAAAAATATTTCTGTTTATTCCGGTAACAGGCAACTGATGTCATCCGTCGTCTTTTTATTTTCCAGCGACTTATAATTTTTTCGGATTTGTTTTGAGAGACTGAATTCAGAATTCATCTTAACTTCTGAGGTTGCGGTTATCTCGCATTAAAAAGGAAATAAATATATTAAATTAAAGCAATAAAAAAGGTTTTAAGAACTGAGATCGCAGCACCGTTCTTAGTCACGGGATAACTTTTTTCAAGTCATAGATAACGCGAGAACTTGGAACAATTTTTATAGTTTAAGTGAAAATAAATTAAAAATATTATCAGTAAAAATCTGTTTTTGTTATGTGTAGAAAATAATATAATAAAACTCATTTCGCGTATCGTCGAAACTTTTTGAAAAGATGAAAATGTTTACACATTTTATATATATATTTAAATATGGTATATATATTTAAATAGGGTTTCGAATGGCTATATTTAAAAGCCATTCGAAACCCATTTACATCGCTTTTTTGGCATTTGATATGACAGAAAGCAATCATTGTATTTAGTGAAATAATATATGCAATAATTGTGAGGAAGGCGAAGGAAGGATCCATAATGATTTCATTTTTTGCTCCTCTAATTCTTGCTTTCTGCTTACCTCTTTTTATCTCCTTTTTTAATGCTTTTTAACGTTTGACTTTAATTATTTTACTTCGATTTCCAATGTTTTACTTGGGGAATTCTTAGACTCCGAAGATTTACGATTCAAAATATAAATTTAAAAATTTCACTCGCATTTCTTTGAAATGAAATAAAATTGAATAGATTTTGATTGGTCGAAATGTACGAAAAATGCGAAATTGGGATCGATGTAAACGTAGTAAAAATTATTCAATATGATTAGGAAATTTTTTGTTATTTCCCAGCAAGGAAAAGTGACGGATTCAAGGTACATGTCAGCCATGAGACGATGTAGCAAACGCCAACATGTAACCGAAAACCGACTACTACTGTGTCCATCATCCACCATTCAAATCACTGATTCAATTCGACTCTAGAGCTCGCTTTTAATACAGTTAATTTAAATTAATTAATATAATACAATTACAGTTTTTTGGATTTCGATGAACGTCATTTTAAATACCTTCACATGAATCGAAGTTGGAATGCAGCTGCATCGAATATAGAAGGAAATCAAGTATCATCATCGACCTTCGCAGCACCGATTAAGAATTTCCTCCAACTTTACGAACTTTGTTTGATCTTTTGAACTGTTGAAACTTGTTTTTCTTTTAAAAAGGTGATAATGATTATGAATCTATTTTAATGATAGCATAAATCACTGCGAACTACTTTTGAAGTGGCTGCTTGTGAAGCAAAAAGGGATGCTGCTGGCTTCACGTGTGCGGAGAGGATATTTGAAAGTAACGCATTCGCTGGAGCCGATGGAGAAGTGATGCTGCGTTTAAGGGACACACAAACACTCTTTACAGCACATGCATATTTATGCTGTCTCACAAGGAGCCACGGCAACGCGCGAGGAGGGGAACGTGGATCATCAGAGAGTGCGGACCGGAAAGGACGAATGAATAAATAGGTCCCGTGGCAGAAAAAACAAGCTATAATTCAAAGTCCAAGGAAGAAAAGAGTCGCGGAAGAGTGGGAATAAATTCCGTAGGAGTGGAATGCAAAAGAGTGTTTAAATCACCAACATTAGGAACTCAACAGCACACACACACACACGCACAGCGAGCATGGCGAATGGCGAGTACGTCGCTCACCTGCAGCAGCAGCGACATTGCGCAATCTGTCATGGCGACAGAGGAACCGGAAGTGGTCGCTGAACAACATGTGCAAAAATATTTTCATATGCTAGCGAAACTTTGTTGCGACGACGACAACGGGGAACGACGAGAACAATATGTGTGTGTGTGTGTGTGTGTGGGTGTTTTGAATGTATGCATGCGTGAAAATAAAACCTAAAACGTGCTTCGAGCGTTCATGAAGCAGCAACCAAGTCATAAAAAAGTCAGCGAAGCCAACGGACACGAGAAGAGTTCAGAAAATGTTGCAATGCTCACTAAAGCTTTAAAAGGACATCCAAACAACCAACATTGCGCCATGTTTATGTAAGCACATACATGCGTCTGTGTGCACACATTCACATGAAGGCGTTTAAGGAAAAAACGGCTGTTTGCCAGGATTATTTTGCTTCTAATGTTTGTGATGAGCTCCAACAGCAGATGATGGTGATGAGTGACTCAACTAAACGCTGTTTTTTCTCTTAATAAAGTACTTAAAATAATTGCTTAACTATAGCAGCAACACACACACACACACACACACACAAAGAGAATCCTGACAAAAGAACTTAATTAAAAAACCTTTTGTTATGTGAGTCTTGTAATCTTCAGCTCAGTCTTGGTTTTATTTATAGATGCATTAAGCAATTTCTTTATAGGTATTTCGCAAGCCGAATTTGTAGAATTTTATAGAAAAATCTGTATTTTTTAACAGCCAACAGTCGGACTTCCTGGCCTCTTTTTTATCTTGGTTTTTTGCCTTTCATCCTTTTGCGCATTCATTCAGTTTTAATGCTTTAAGCAGAAGCCGACTCGGCTCGGCTCACGTGGTCCTCCTTCTGCATGATGGACGACACTCTTGTGACCGTTATTTAGTAGCAGAAATTTTCGTTATGTTCTGTCACACGAATTTCCCTGTGTTTGTTGTGTCAGCTCGTGAAGGAGAATTCGCTGTCCCTGCTCGACAGTAAATAAGGATTTGCATGGAGGCGTTTATGATATATTACAGTGGAATAGATTTTTGTAGAAGTTCGTGCATTTTTTTTTAGTTTAGTTTAGCAAATAGGAAAATAGAACGAGAGACTTTAAATGTTCCTCCGCTGGTGAATAAATTTGCCTATTTTTTTTTAGTTCATTGATCTCTGTTCAGCCGTGCTTTGAACCCAATCAGTTGTGAATGGCAGCGATTCTAGTCAGGACTCCAACCAACAAACAGATAATTTGTGGTTTAAGCGGTGACTTGAATCCATTGAAATCAGTTCTATACAAGAATAATTAATCAAAACATAAACGGAACTAAAAAACTAGAAAAGCAAAAAAGGTATTTTTGATAATGGTTTATTTATTAATTATTGTCCTTATTTTTTATGCAGGACTGAAGTCGCAATCAGCACCTCACTGAAACGTGCTTTGAGCCAACGATTAATCAAGCAAGCATAACGAAATGCTTCGTTAATCGATGTCACAACGCAACACATCGACAACGTTAATCATGCTCACGTGTACCACGTGCACTGAACACAAAGAGGAAACGAATCCTCACCGAACAGAGAAAGAGATGACAGTAAAACAACACCAAAGAAGCTGACAGCAATCACAAAAAATAAACAAACACCAACGAAAAAAGTGTGGCGAAAAAGTGTGATTCGGTGACCAAATTAGTTGTGTATATGTAAAATAAGGATAATTTCATGTGTTCGTGTGCATATGTTTGAGTTTTGTCTTTGGTCTGTTTATTTTTTTATGTATTTCTTTGCTTTTTTTCATGGCGGTAATTTGATGGCGTTTTCGGAGGAACGCGTCATAACAAGCACCAGCAACAGCAGCCAACATCATTCAGCAAGCGTCAACAATCAACGGCGACAACAACAACAACAGCTGCAACAGCAACATGAAGACATGTTCGCCAATTTGATCCGCTGATGATGATAAATACCGATTGCACCAACCCGAATAATAACAACAACTGCTTCGAAAGTGTCAACAACAGCAACAATAAAAAGAGTGTCAGCAACAGCAACCTGTTACAATGCAAATAAATACTACAACGAAAGCTGGCGACAAAAAAATTAACAAAGCAGAACAACAACACGTCGAGAATACATAATAACGGCTTCATCAGCAACTGCAAACAGCTGCCAACGCTGCAGCTAACGCCACGGATCCAGTGAAGGTCCATGGAAAGGAAGGGTGAAGGAGCGGCGACTGTACGGCTGGATTAAGGGACGAATGAACGCATGAAAATAACAGTAAGAAGCTGCACAAGTTATGACCGAAGCGAGTTGGAGCAGTGACAAAAGCAACTCAGCAACATTAAAGTCAGCAGCAGCAAGTGGATTGCAATGGATTTCAGTTGATGCAGCAAATGGATGATGTCGAGCAGATGGCCGGGCACGGGAGGAATAAAAGGACAACTTGTCAGTTGTGAAAAAGCTCAAAGCTTAAAAATGATAAATGGAGGGCGAAAGGACGGTTCGCCGAATGATTGAATGGCGAAAGACACGTCAAAGGTCAAAAATCTTCAGAAAGCGAAAGACCAGAACTAACAGAGGCTCTTGACTGATTGTCATTGAAACTCTTCATAATTTTTTGCAGATACACGGAATAAATATTCAATATATGTATATATCTATTAATATATATATATTTTATTCACATATTTAAACTTCATTCACAGATCTTCTAGAACTTTTTCAATTATAATTCAGAAAGCGTCTCTTGTTTCTGATTTCCGCTGCTTTCTGATTTACAAATGACCATTTCTGAATTACAAGTGATCATTTCTGAATTACAAGTGTTGTTTTCTCATTTAAAAATGACGATTTCTGAATTTCAAATGACCATTTCTGATTTTCAAGTGACCCTTCATACTTAAAAGTGGATACTCTGAATTATAAATAACTATTCTGATTTCCAAATGACATTTCTGATTTACAAATAATCATTTCTGATTTTCAAGTGACGCTTTCTGATTTACAAGTGAAAAAGGCGCTGTTCTTAAGGGACATTAAAAATATTGCCATTGAAGTTACGTGAACGAAAACATCACTAATCACAGCAACATAGGCAATAAAAACGCAGACCAATCAAAACAACGGCAACACATTTGATGGAAACTATTCTCAAGAAATGATGCCTTGCTTCATTGTTGCAGTGGAACGACGACGATGACGGTGGCTCTGCTGTTGGCTCCTCCGAAATCGGATGCGTTTGTTTATGTTATCTCGGGAATATTCGTTGGTTTTGCTTTTATCTGCAGCAACATTGTAACACTAACAATAAAAATAACAACAACAGCAGCAAATAACAAGTAATTTTTGCTGATGAATTGGCGAACGAAGGAACGAACGACGAATCAGCTTTTTTGTTTTTGTTGTCCGTGTTGTTGTTCTTGCTGCTATCGTGGATATTGTCATTCCTGTCGGTTGTTGTTGTTGTTGCTGTTGCTGATGGTGGTGCTGGTGATGGAGTTGGTCGTGTGGTTTTTTGTGTGCTTTCATCAGTGCAACTCGCACTAAATGAAGAGTGATGGAGTCCGCTTGCTCTCTCGTTCACGTACATCGCATCTCCAGTCTCATTTAGATCAACGTCAACATCATCACTCATCCGCAAAAATTTATTTTCATCGTGTAGCAACAGGAACATAGTCTCTAAAATACGATACAACAGAGAACAATGTTTTCAAACCTTAAAGGAAATTAATACTACAATCAGTGATTGGAAAGTCCTTTCAAAAGATATTGAAAAAACTGAAATTCCCTTTGAAGCTGAAGCCGATAAAATTCCACAAACATCGAAACGTTGAAATGAAAAAATCGCATCTCATCTGCAAACATGAATAACGGTTCTCCTCCTCACATTCCAATTTATATTCTCCTTTTTTTCCCTTGCTGTTTAGTTTAATGATTCGCATTCGTTTTATTGGATCCGACGTAAAATGTTTAAGTAGATCGCATTTAAATATTTCCTGTTTCCGCTGCCGTTTTTGTTTTTAACATAGTACTAAGGATTTTTGTCTACTTTGTAGGATAAACGTGGTAATCAAAATGGAAGATTCGGTGCAGTCTCCTCGCTCATCCATCGGCTGTGTTCGCAGCTTAATTTTCATGGCTGCCATTCGTTTTACTGCTTGTTTTTATGATGCTTTCAATTCTTTGCAGCATTTGCAATACATCAGCTGTACAAAATCATCAGGAGCAACAAAATCATCAACAGTTGGCAACGCGTGCACCAACTGTTTCGCCTTTTTTGTCAAGCGAATCCCTTCTTCTCCTTCTTCATTAACAATATTGCTTTGTACAGATGCAGCGCAAACTACTAATAAAAGATATACTGCTTTCTCAGCAAGGAATTCCTGCACCTACGCAGAACTATTTCCTAGCCCGTTGCATGTCAAGATCTCGCATCTTTACTATACTGATTGTTTCACTATAAAAGTCACAACAGCAGCAGCAATAACAAAAACTTCTCGACAAGGTACATAATTTTAATTTAAGTTTCCAAAAGCTAAACATTTAGCACAAGATTTGATGGCTATATAATCACCGGATTGGCCAATATACCTTGTCTCTGCTTCAGTTTCTCATCCAGCAGAAACTTTTCAACATTTCGGAATGCTTTCGGTGCTCTATTGATATTAAAACGCTTTATTAAAATTATAAGTCTCTGCATGATTTTATGAGTTCCAAATAATGGACGTAGAAGCTCCAACAGAGGTTACCTCCAACGCCCGGGTAAAAACAATGCCCTAAGGAATCTGGAAAGGAATCTATTGACCACGAGATGTGGATGCCACTTTCCATTCCAAAGATAGTTCGGTCCCCGCTTCGCACTTATCTGTGATCAGGGCATTCAATTAAAAAAAGCCATTAAAGACCTCCATGAGCTCAAGAAAGCCTCTTGAAGGTCGCATGGAGAGTTATTCGAAGGAATTTAGTGAAAATCTAACAATACATATTTACATACATACATACATCCAACAAAAAAAAACGCAAAAACTTTTGAACTAACGCACCGTGAACTCTCGCCGGATTCATCGGTTGCAGTCGTCTAAATTCGATACGTTTTCATCAACTCGTTGCCAAGAAAAGTAATTAAATTAAAAACAAAAGAAGAAGTGATTGTCGTTGGTCTGTCGGTGGTCGTTCAAATGTCCTAATATCTGACGACAGTGACCAATGAGGCTCAAATATCCATAGTTTGCAAATATCCATAGTATGCCTGTAAAATATCCGGCGGGGTCACGAAAAATAATGCAATAGAAAAGAAATAGAAGCCACAAAATTTCAATGTATTTCGATGGTATTTTATATAGAAATTACAAAGATGAAAAACTCTTATTTAATGTCCGAATTGCAAAATCGGAAAATACCAAAATATAATATCTATATCTATATATGTGTATATGCTTTTTATTTTGTCAACACAGATGAAAAATTGTGAAATAATCGGAGGGAAAAGAGAAAGAAAGAAAGTAAAAAAAAGAAGAAGTACAACAAAAAATAAAAATAACAAATATAGTAATCCAGCAAAAAGCAATCATGCGAAGGAATTGAACGAAAATCCGGTAAAAGAAGTTCAATTTTTTCTCTTGGCTTAAATTTTCGAATGGATTTTCTCGGTTGAATTCAATGGCATCAACTGAAGAAAACCCTTTTCGGAAAAGACGAAAACAACCCACCCTAAAACACGAAGCCTGGCCATATGATTGGCTCTTAGGTTTTCAAGGCAGGTCGATGACCCATAACACGGTTAAAAAAGAAATGTTTCTCTTGTTTGCTTTCTTTAAAGATTAAAGTGAACGAAATTCAATTTCGAAGCCATCCGCATCCACTACGTATCTGCCTTGGCTAAGGTGTAAATGCGTTTCTTACCTGCGGGCCTCCGCACAGCTGGAAAGCCAGAATCTCCTCTTATCCATTACGTTTATTAAAAACCTTTGTTTGACATGTTTACCAAACGTAAAAGAAAGTTCGTTACTGGTTCAGCTACGGTTCACCGACCTCGTTCTATGCCGGAGAGACTCAGCTTGTGGTCAAAATGCGTCATTAATATCCATCAAATAACCACTCATGCTGGAAAAGAAGGCATGCGTCCGAAACACTGCATCGTTTCACACCTTTCATTATTTTTCAGGTGTTTTTCTTAATTTTATGATAAATACGACACTTGGATTAAATTTATTTTATGGCTTTTCCAAAGCGTATACGAAACAAAAGAGACGAGCAGTGAATGGCCCTAAACGGCTTTGTAAAACTGGTTTGTTAAACTGTTTTTAGGGGACCGAATGTGAAACTTGAATTGTACACAAGGTGTAAAAAACAGTTAAACGAAACTTGCTTTAATCTTTGTGGTCATTATTTAGAAACATATCATTCAAAACAAAACCTTAATAATAACCTCAGCTTCGTTCCGAGTGTATTCATCAGAAGATTGACTGCATGAGTATTGATTCCATTGTAAAAGTTTTTACACTTAGAGAATAGATTTCACTACCGATGACTTTTGAAGTTTTGACAACTGAAAAACGCGGAAACGAATTACTTTTTATACACGATTTAATTTTTATAAACGATTTTCGAGGAATTTTTCGTAATAAAAATTCTTCACTCAACTTCAACGCTTGTCTGCCTGTAAACAGAGCTGTAATGTATTCAGTACTTTTGGTGGTTTAGTAGATTCTTTCAAGTACATTTCAAGTCCTTTATACTTGAAAAAGAACTGCTACTTGAGTTCTGGAAGGACTGCTACTGGTACTGAGAACGAAAATTATTACATATGCTTGTAAGAATGTTTGAAGGTTCCGTATTACATTTGGAACATCAAAAAGCGCTCTGAAATCATAACTTTGTCCCAAGAAAATTGCCGGCGATGGCATTAAGAATTTGCAAGCCCACATGATTTCCATCTAAAGCTGCGTCAAAAAAGATTAAGAAGGCGACAAGTCAGCAACTCATTACAAATTTCCGATTGATTCAAGATCGATTTATGATATTTTCAATATAAACAGTGATGCAGACAATAAAAGCGTGCATTATAAAATTTTATTTAAACTAAAAAAATAATCTAAGTAATTTTCTATGTTCTTTTTTGTAGTTTTAACAGCATTCTGTTATTTATTCAGTTTTCTGATATTTTTAAATTTATGCAAACATATAAATATGTCTATATTTAGTTCTCATCAGTTTCTTTTTTACACGATTTTTACACGTATTACGTATGTGTATTTCTCTAAGATGTGAATAAATCAATGACTTCGTCAGTTAATCTTGAAACTATGTAATGAAAAGTATCTTTCTAAGTTCATTTCAACATTTGAATTCAATGAAATTTATTAACAACAATAATATTCTGAACAATTCTCATATGAAATTGTATAAAAGCGTTTTGATTTGAAAGCATCTGCCGCTACATAGCAGAGCAACTATTTAAAGGTCCGGATTATACACATTGATCTCGAAGAGGCTGGTAACTAATACCAACATCTACACTCAGAAATATAATCCCCTTAACGTAACATGATTTTCCAAGATTTTACTATTATTTATAGTCAATAAGCCTAGCATAATTACATGATGTACTTGATGCTTGATCGAATATTCGGCCAAAAACGTAATCTGTTGTATAGAATAAATGAGCTCAAACTGGTTCCCCAAACTCATTTATATGCTCAATAACAAGGAGTTGCTAATATGACTTCAGTTTCTAATTTATACCAAAGAAAGAACACAATTTTCTCTTCAAAATAACACCAAAACTATTATTGTCCGATCAATATTTTATTTTTAGTGATTTTTTAAATATTAATTTTTTTCTCCAGCGAAAATACTGTCACAAAAAAAACACACTTAAAAACAATGACTTTTGATTTTAATTGAATCTGATTTTTGAAAATTCGGGCTCTCTTTTTCAGCGCAACGCTATTTCGAAAACCCCGAAAACAACGAAAAGCTATCTAAACCTTATGGCAAACGTGCAGTTATTACGTACATCCGAAGACAATTCACTCCATTCGGAAGAGTCATCCGATGATGAGGAGATTCCACCGTCGGCCGAAGAGGTACATGCTATAGCTCCTGTAAAAAATTTGAGGCAGGTGCGTTCATATTCATGCCAAATACTAAAACTAAAAAAGGTCCAGGCCTTCCGTGTGCCTTTCGCTGGTTGCTTTGTCGTAAGCAACAATTATCGAGTCGTGTCGTCCAACTCGCACATCTATATGCTGTGTGAATTCAGGACCCGTAACTCCTTCCGCAACTATAGCTACATTGCTACAAGCCACGAGATGTGGTGCTGCAACATCGCCTGCAATACATGGAAAATAATTAAACGCCCCGACGTTACCAGAATGCCCTGCATAGTACCCTCAACGTCGCTGGCCATGTACAATAATATGGTCATCAGTCATGGCAGATGTTCTTATCTGTGTAACGAAAGCGTTCCGGTTGCCACCTTTATTCTTACAGCCAAGGATAAATTGATAATCGATCGTCTAGACAAAGAGGGAACTCCACCCTTGGGTGAAAACGGCGCCGCAATGGTTATCTTCGAGAATTACATGTACGTGGTCGGCGGGTGCTGCGGATCTACTACTCTCTGTGATATAGATCGCATGGAATTATTGACTAGAAGTTGGGAAAACTTGTATTCGACTGCGGCGAATGGGTCTCGCGGCCCTATCGGACGCTCCAGGCATAACATTGCTATTGACGGAGAGAACATTTATATGCTCGGTGGTTGCACCGATGATACCCTATGGGGTTTGAAAATCCTACCCACTTTTAATATTCAAAGCAAGCAATGGTATTACGTTCACACCTTGGACGATCCATCCACATTCGAAAATCGTGGAGGATATCCGACAGGTAGCATATACTTCGGTTGCATACAGAGAAAAATGAGCCATGGGGATATTGAGGTTTTCATAGCTGGCGGCGCATTTAGCATCCTATCGGATATTTGGAAGCTAAATTTGAACACGAAGCAGTGGACCTGCATAGAAGTTATGCCGCCAGGCCCAACCCGAAATTATTTCAAAGATATGGCCGACGCAGGCAATGGCTGCATTTACTTAATTTACGGCAATAATATCAATAATATCTACAATAGCAAGGATGACGGTGACTCCCTCTTCAAGATGTGGATAGACATACCCAAGCTGAGCGACATGTGCTGGGATGCTATCACGGAACTCAACCCAAATTTGCGCAATTTCAACCGTGCGACATTGGCCAAAGCTGGCATTCCCGAAAGGTTTGCAAGCTGCTTCCCGGAACCACCTGCTGCCGAAAAGGTTGACAAAAACGATAACAAAGAATAATGCTTTGCCTTGTTTATTCCTGCCAAGTTGTTTGCTCTATTTCGTTCCTAAATTTAACGTATATTCATAATCAAAATTATCAAAATATTTGTAATAGTTTATTCTGGAATTTAATTTACTTTACATGTTCATTTATATGTACAAAAGAAACACAAAACTAAATTTTTTTGTTGGATTAAATGGTAATAAACGCATTTATTGAGCACAATTGACAACTGTTTATACATATATTGTTCGTATATTTTATATTTATGTTTATAATTTCATAGCTTTCATTTACGATCAACGCAACTTGTGATGATGACGTCTCCAAGTATGAAGACCATGTCGCCTTAATTCAGGAACCTTGAGTCGTTGATGGACAGGAAGTTGGACTACCGACTCCTGGATACAAGCTTTTCTATAGAAGGGCTGAAGGTAGGCCCAGATTAGGTATTCTGATGAAGAATAAACTGAGGGGTTTTCTTCTAAATATTTTTATTATGGATGACATCTCCACTATAGCTGTGGAGGCTAAGCGCAAAGTTATTTGGCTTACTTCCATCTATATGCAATCCGAAGAGCCGGACCCTCCATCGGCCCCCCCCCCCCCAAAAAAAATTTTGGTAGCGGCTGCTACATTTTATAATTTTTGGATTTTATAATTTGCGAAAATCTCTTCATATGTAAAAATGGGAGGGAGCCAACTTTTGTTATTAGGAATAGAGAGGAAGTTCTGGACCAATTGGAGGGTCTCGAATGAACATTCATACTCTGATCACAGGTAGATTGTCTTCACCCTTGAGGGGACTTCTACTGATTTAACTTGCCCAACTCGAAATATCAAGAAAACTAATTGGGTAAAATACAGGGCAAGACTTGCAACACTCCTTGCAAAGAAAAAGGAATTGGATAGTAGAGTAGAATTCTTCTCTGGTGCTCTAAATAGAGCTCTGGAGGCAGCGTGCCCAATTAAAAACCGTAAGGGGAAATGGAAACCACTATGGTGGAGTTCTACTTTTGTGAATGTCATCAGAAGTGAGGTTATTGACCTAACTATGGCAAGTCTCGGCTAGTGGGGAGACTCTCGAATTGGAGGGTCCGTGATAGACTAACAATGTCAGATCATAGGGCTATTCAGTTCGAGGTTTCCTAAGGTCTGAGATGGAGAAGAGGAACCAGAATGGTAAGGATCCCCAAAAACACGGATTGTCATTTGTACAAGGAAGTTTTGGAGGGGGATCTTAGGTCTAGGTTTGCGAGGAAACCTAGGAATACTATGGAAGTAGAGATCGAGGTTAAGAGATTAAACTCAGCCATGATCTCTACTTTTGAAAGAGCGTGCCCTCGAACCAAAGTGGTTGAAGAGGACCCGGTCCTTGGTGGAACGTGTAGCTGGAATCTCTTAAGACAGAAACGAGAAGAGCCTTTAATCGGTACATGAGGCAAAAAGATGTTCTGACGTGGGCCGATTATAAGGAAAAGAAAAAGTGTTTGAAGAAGACCCTGAGGAAGAAGAAGAGGCAGTCATGGAGGGACTTCTGTACTAACACAAAGGATATATCCGATGTATGCAAGGTACAAAGGATGATATCCAGGGATCCAGCACCCAGAATGAGTCTTATCCGAGATAAGGATGGGGTCGTTCTGGAGACTCTGGAGGAGTCCGCTCAAGAAATGGTGGATAGACACTTTCCTGGAAGTATTGGATCGAGCGAGGCCTGGTCACCACTTCGCAGATACTTTACCGGGTCAGTGAGAACCGATGCGCAAAGGATTGTAACTCTGAACGGGGTTAGAGGAGCGCTGTTGACCTTCTCCCGTTTAAGACTCCAGGACTAGACGCATATTCCCCGCAATGCTTCAATGGGCTGGCGACCATTTGATCGCGAGGCTGCGGGTGATATATGTAACCTGCCTGGCCTTGGGTTTCGTGCCGAGGGTCTGGAGGGAGGGAAGGGTGGTCTTCCTACCTAAACCAGGCAAGAAGGACTGTACTGAGGCTAAATCCTTTAGACCGGTCTGCCTAACTTCTTTTCTTCTAAAGACGATGGAAAGAGTTGTGGTGGACTATCTAGAGGGTACTCATTTCGTTGAACATCCCTTGAGCAGATGTCAACATGCTTATAGGTTGTATACATTACTATGACCATTTTTATGGACATGGAGGGGGCTTTCGACAAAATCTGCTTTGACAGATTGCGATGTGCTCTGGAAGTTCGTGGCGTAGACCCGGTTATAATAAACTGGGTAGACTTCATGCTGCGGCATAGGGCGGTCAATCTACGTTGTGGGAGTCATATCAGCAGAGCAACAGTGACGAGGGGGTGTCCACAGGGTGGGGTTTTGTCTCCCATCCTGTGGAATATCACTGTTGACTCGTTGCTACAGCGGCTGGACTTGGGAGGCATACACACTATTGGGTATGCGGATGACGTAGCTATGATGGTGAGAGGAAAATATATAGGGATCATGTGGGACATCATGCAAGGTGCAATCTTCACTGTCGAAAGGTGTAGAGAGCATGGCCTCACCATCAATGCTGCGAAGACGGATCTGATCCTTTTCACAAGGAATCCGTGTAATTTCGTGTATGAATCCTCTTAGGATTTTTGGATCTGAAATCAAGGTTTCCCGAAGGGTCAAATATCTAGGAATGATCCTTGATAGTGGGCTCCTTTGGAAGGAACATGTTGAGGACAGGATCAGGAAGGCAAAGATTGTGCTTTTCCAGTGCAGGAGGGTGTGTGGCATCCAGTGGGGTATATCATCAAGAAAGATGCACTGGGTCTACATGGCCATGGTTAGACCCTGTCTGACATACGATGCGGTTGTCTGGTGGCACACGGCTGGCAAGACAACGGCTAAGTTTGAGTTAGACAGACTGCAACGTTTAGCATGTGTGGTCATCAGTGGTGCTATGCGCAGCACCCCGACGTTCGCTCTAGACGCATTACTCGGGATGCTACCGTTGGACTTATTTGTGAGGAAGACGGCGGCATTGACCGCATGTCTTACGCATGTGGAGGAACGCCGAATGGCATGGGGCTGGTTTACCAGCTACAGAACACGGTCAAAATATTGACTTGATCTTTAAAAATATTCGTGATGTGCAGATGCCGATGGAAGGCATGAAGAGAGTGCGAGTCATTGATAGATCGCACGCCACACTTATCGCGGATGGGAGGCTGCACGGGGTATGCAGTAGGGACGACATTAGCATCTTTACAGATGGGTCGTTGATAGAGGGGAGAGCGGGTGCTGGTGTCTTTACACCGGAAGAATTACACCTTCACTGTGCACTTCGCTTGGGGAAGTACGTGTCCGTGTATCAGGCAGAGTTGCTGGCTTTGGTACATGCTCTGGATCATTTAATTGGGCGTCGGGTGAGGAATAGGAGGATTCTTATGGCACTCGATAATCAGGCGGTGATCAGGAGTATGGGGCGGACAAGTATAAATTTCAGTTTGGTGCTAGAGGCTATCCACAATCTTAATGAGTGTGCCCAGGGGAACGACGTAACACTCTTTTGGGTGAGAGGACATGTTGGCACGGAACAGAATGAGAAAGCAGACTCTCTCGCCAAGAAAGGGGCTGCTGAAGATTTTTGCGGCCCCGAACCGAGAGTCGCTTTAAGTGACTGGAAGGTTGGGTCCCTGATGGACACGTGGTTGTTCTCCGAGTACTCACAGAGATGGTCGGAGCTAACCACTTGCCGGCAGACGAAGTTGGTTATTAAACAACCACTTCGCAGAGAGGCCAGAAGACTGCTCAACTACGGAAGAGACAGTCTGAGCTGGCTCACCTCTCTGGTCACAGGCCATGGTAACTTTAGGTATCATCTCCACAAGATGGGTCCTGTGGAAGAGGATACCTGTAGGCTGTGTCTGGAGGAGGAGGAGACGGCGGATCACATTGTGAATCATTGCCCGGCGCTGGCGACCAAGATGCTTGGTATGTGCGATCAGTTTGCTGACGGACGTAAAGACTCTTTGTTCAAGAATGCGTTAGCATTAACACGGGACCTGGTCATGAGACGAGAGGTCGATTCCCCTGGCCATTCCTAGTGACCGGGGCCGTGGGGGCGAAAAGGGAGCATTTGTTCTGGTCTGCTTCGTTATCCTCACCGAAGAGGAAGGTTTTAGTGGGTAGTCCACCTGAGTGGGAGTCCCACACTATCGGGGGGTTGGTTCGGCAACCGTACCGGTGTTAGTGCATAAATGCATCTCCTGCCTCTATAAAAATAAAAAAACAAATGGTGGAGTTCTGATCTCATGAAGATGCGATAGACGTACAGGCAGATTTTCAATCTTGCTAGTTTATCAATAAAGGCGTCGAAGAGGAACTCATGGAAAAATTTCTGCGGTAATATAACAAGTTCCTCTGAAGCCTGTAGGTTCAGGAAAATTTTATCCTCAAATCCGGCCAGTATAGGTGCTATAAGGAAGGAAGATGGCTCGTGGACTACATCAAAGGTCGAATCATTGGAGGTTCTGGTTGACAATCACTTTCCAGAAAATAGTCACGTTAGAGACTATGAGTATAATTTTCTCTATTCTTTCCTAGATGACCTGCAGCATTTGGTAACGAACAAAACGCTTAATTAGCCGCAGTTTTAAGCCATTCAAGTCCCCTGGACCGGATGTTATCTGCCACGTAGAGCTGCAGCAGCCTCGTGATCTGGTAATGCCTTGATTAAAAATCATCTACAAGGATTGTCTACGAATTGAATATATTCCTCAAAGATGGAGCAGCAGTCTGGTGGTTTTCATTTCCAAAGCGGGAAAAAGTTCTCATGAAAGCGCCAAAGATCTACGTCCCATCAACTTATCGTCGTTTCTATTAAAGATTATCGAGAGGATTATTGACTTGGATTTAAGAGATAAACATTTGATGCAGTTATCTCTGGACCAGAATACCTGCGTACCCAAAGGGTAGGTCTGTAGAGACGACTCTACACTGCCTGGTTGGTATCATAGATAAATCAATAGCACTGAAGGAGTTCTCTCTTGGTGGACATCGAAACGACTATCAACAATATGAATACAAATTTAATCCTGAATGCTTTAAGAACCCTGCAAGTTACTGAGTCTCTTGTGCGCTTCATTAGTCAGCTTTTTGAAGAAAGGCTAATTGAGGCACGGCTAGGCCATGAACAGATAAAAAGAATGGTGTGGAGAGGAACCCCTCAGGTTGGAATTCTATGTCCGTTGCTGTGGAACTTGCTGGTCGATGGGCTACTGAAAGCATTGAAGCGAGAAGGTCTGAAAGCCATTACATATGCCGAGGATCTTACCATAGGGGCTTCAGGAAAGCACCTATGTGGAATTAGTGTTTGGTTTTGGGGGTAAACCCACAGTAAACTGAACTGATTTCTTTTACGAGGAAGCACAAAATTCCTCAAATTAAACCTCTTAGAATGGGTGAAGTAAGGCTTCATTTGAAGTATAAAGCAAAGCATCTTGTTCTTATACTGGATAGGAAATTAAGCTGGAAACTGAATAGTATCGATAGGGTGAATAAGGCCACGATGGCTCTCTTCTCTTGCTACATTGGATGTATGTAGCAGTAGTCAGGCCCATATTGTTATACGGCATGGTCGTCTGGTGATCAGCTCTCCAGTAAGGCAGCAAACTACAGACTGCTGGGAAAAGTCAAAAGATCTTCTTGTTTGTGCATAGGAGGATGACAGAAGTCAACACCAACAACAGCGCTTGTGGTGTTTCTGTAATCTTCTCCCATAGATATATTTGAAAGGCTGCTAGCTAGTTGTTCAGCGGTGAAGCTGACTGCTATAAACAGGTGGATCAAAACAAATATTGGAAATCAGTTCGTTTTGGAAGGACTCTTTTCCGCATTTGAAAACCTTGATTACAGTATCCCAACGTCGCTTCCAGTTGAGAAATTTCGAACGGACATACTGGCAAGAGGTGACTGGGAGGATGAAACTCTGCCAGGCAATTAAGATATACAAGTATATACCGATAGTTCGAAGCTGCGTGGCAGAGTTGGAGCGGGAATTTTTTGCAAAACCTTTGGAATAGATGGAAAATTTCGCTATCTGGATTATTGTAGTGTTTTTCAGACGGAAGTAATGGCCATTGGACGGTCGTCTGTGAGACGATCGTGACTCATTGAATTAGGCTGAGAGTCACGCGAAAAAACCGATCAAAAATTAATCTCTCTCTGAACTCGCGTTGCACAGAGAGGGAGAGGAGCTGCAGTTGCTCTTAAAGAGAATCTTTCAAGGAATTCATTCAGCGTTAATACAGTTGCACGCATTCATACAGTCCTTCACGTAATGAATTACGATACTTTTTTGATTTTTGTTTCTTATATTTCATCGAAAATACAATTTTTTTTTAAATTGATTTATTTTGTTTGCATCTTTTTATTCAGATTTTCTTTTATTGGATTTATATTCAGTAAATGTACTTCAATTCATTTCAATACGAAGAATGATTAAGGTTTTTTTATCATCTTTGAAGATAACGATAACGAAATCTCTTTTATCATATCTATTTTTAAAGCAGTCTCTGTTTCGGTTTATTTAAGATATCGCAAAATACATGGAAAAATTGTTAATAGTAAATTCAATTTACTTTCTTCTTTGTTGGTCGATGCATTTTCGGGTTCATCGGATCGGAGTTGAAGTGCAGAAGTAGCTCCAATCGCCATGGATAAACGATGCCTCGGACAAAAGCTTTGCCGATAACAGGACAACGAAATCACGGATCTCTGCTGAACTCGTGGGTTGATTTTCTAAGCTTGGATTCCCCGTTTCTTGACTTTAAACTCCTTCAGAATTCTGTACCTAACTTGTGATATTTATTCGTACTTGTGATGTTTTCCAATGATGATCCTCTTCCCTCACCGCTGCCACTCTTCGCGCTTCAATTGGTTTGGACAGCTGGTAGATGGCAGCGTGGCCGTAGAGTGGCGTAAACTGGAAATGTAATTTTGACACATGCGACGGCTGCTAGCTGCCATACGACATGGTTGGGTTTAACCTATTAGATGAAATACTATAATTAGAATAATTAGATAATATTAGCATGAAATACAATAGTTAAAGAGAGAGACAGAGAGAGAGAGTAAAAATATTCCAGTTTGCAGCAATCGAAAAATTGCAATGTAACATGGATATTATCTGATGTAAGTCTTCTGTGTTCATTAAACTATTCAGACATTTAAGTAGGAATATATTGGCTTATAGTTGCTATTACAGTTGAACTTCCTAAATTTTTCTACCCACAGAGAATAAAACTCGGACTCCTTCGCTGTGATAAACGTAATAAAAGTTATTTTGTCAGTCCCAGGATATCTCAATGATGTGCCGAGGCACTTTAAGAAACGTACTGCAAAAAAAAAAAAAAAAAAATAAACTTGAAACATACAAAAAACAGCACCTAAAAATATTTTACTTGTACATTTCAAGGTTTACATATACATATATACAAACATATGTAATATTACTGAGACGTATTTTGTATATCTAATGAATTGGTTAACCATGGGTAATTTCTGCTGATGTTGAAAAGAATGTGCCTGACCTAGATTTAAACCTAGAAGCTACCGATCGGGAGTCTCAGACTCATCAAGAGCACCAAGTCCCCCTTTTCCAGTCCCATACCCGACTTAGTACGGCGTTGGGAGGGACTCGTTGGTAATGGGACGAACATAGGTAGTCGACAATTCCCACACCACACCCTATCCCATACACCAACAAGGGCTACTACAATGGGCCGATTAGGCCTCGGTGGAAGTGATCGATCCGACCACATGCCAATTGTTTTCATAGAGATTTGTGCACACATACTCGTATATGTAATACGAGTAATGTAATACGAATTTAAATGTAACCTAATACAATGATAAGTATTCCTTGTGTGGAATGGCCTACCGAATCACTTCAAAGGTCACTTCCTTCATCACTTTCTCATCAGAATGCGCTCTGGAAGCAAATGGTACTCCTTGTTACATTAGACCTTTTCGATAACTCCCCCACGGTTTTATCCCTTTACGACTTGCAATATGTGAGCTAAATGACCTCAAACTGTAGTCTTCTCCCAAGCATTTTACCTAAATACAATATTTTAAAATAACTTCTTATAAAACGCAATATTGTAACTTTTGATTCTTAAATGCGCAACAACAAACCACAAAGTATAACTTATCAAAAAAAAGCAAATCAAAGCAAAGATAACGGCAAATTCACCGCTCAACAGCTTAAAAAAGGAATTGTGAAAAGAGTTTCTTGACACGTTAAAAACTCAGCAGCGGCTTCTTTTTGTAAAAATGTCCATATTTACTTTAAATTTCTTTTTTGTTTTTCAATGGGACGTTTGTAAATATACCAGAGAACCATATTACATAATAAAAATTTTAATTAGATTTAAAATGTAGTATTTTATTGCCAAGCAAATTGAAAAGTTTGATTTTTTGGCGATGTGTAAACTCATTATTGATTTTACGCTCTGTGTGACCACCTCAGCGAAAATCGTCGCTCAGCGGAGATTTTTGCCGCGTTCTATTTGACCGTACCTTTCATAATTTCTTCGCCAAAAAACCAAGCAAAATCATTGTCTTTGGAATAGCAAGCATGCTATTTCCAAGGAACAGTTCGGATAGCCAATTGGTCACTTGGTGGTCATTCCACATGCAATACCTCTGGAACCAAGATGTGCACGATAAATATTTTTTACCGAAATTTGAAGGAAGTGGCCTCCTGACTGCTTTGAAACTGTATATCAAAAGTTTCGCAGGAAAATGTTCATAATGGCAGAAATGCCACTTGAACATTTTTGGCCAGTCCAGATGAGATTCCTGGAATATCTCTGGAACTAGGATATGCACGGTGAATGTTTTTCCACCGAAATATGAAGAAAGTCAAAATCTCAAACATGTTGATAAGTAATTCTTAATTAAAAACGTCTTCTCACAGCAAAAAATGGCAACTCAATGAGTTCTAGTTGTCAGCTTTTTTTTACTCATACTCTCACAATATACTTATACTACCATAAGATTTTGAGGTAGCTGAAGCGCTCAATTTTGCCGCCCTGATACGCGATGTCTGTTTGACAAGCTCGGTAACAACCTGTGTAACACAAGCCAGAAATTCCACCCTGCCGCGCGGCAGAACCACAAATGTGTCGTAATCAAGGAACACACTATCGTAAATATCTCACGAACGGTCTTAGCTACAGACTTCATTGTTGCGTTCATAAATAAAAAACCATTTTCTCTTTAAGATAGATATACCGGATATTGCCAGGAAAATGCTAGCAATGTAGTTTTCGCTTTAGGTTCCACAAAGTCATTTATTTGTATGCTCAATAACATGGATTCGCTAATATACAGTAATTAGTAATTTTTTAAATATAAATTTTATTTCTCCAGCGAAAATACCAACCAACAAAACAAAAAACCCCAAAAATCGATGTTAACTTTCGTTGCTACGTTCACGCACGTTAAAACAATGACTTTCGGTTTTAACAATGACTTTTGGTTTTAATTAAATCCTGATCTTTGAAAATTCGTGCTCGCTTTGTCAGCCCAACGCTATTTCGAAAAATTATACACAACCAAAAGCTATCTAAACCTTATGGCAAACGTACAGTTATTACGTAGACTCGAAGATTGTGACAATTCTCTCCATGGAGAAGAGTCATCCGGTGATGAGGTGAATCCACCGTCGGCCGAAGAAGTGCGTTTATATTCATTTCAGATACAAAAACTAAAAAAGATCAAGGCCTTCTATGTGCCTTTCGCTGGTCGTTTTATCTTAACCCACAATTATCAAGTCGTGTCGTCCAACTCGCACATCTATTTCGTGTGTGAATTCAGGTGCCGGAACTCCTTCCCCAGCCGTCCCCCCATTCTTAAATGCCATGAGATTTGGTGCTACAACACCGCCTGCAATACATGGAAAATAATTAAACGCGCCGGCGTTATCAGAATGCCCTGCATAGTAGCCTCAACGTCGCTGGCCATGTACAATAATATGGTCATCAGTCACGGCGGCTGCTCTTATCCGCGTAACTTAAACGTTTTGGTTGGCACCTATATCCTAACAGCCAAGGATAAATTGATAATCGATCGTCTAGACAAAGAGGGAACTCCACCCTTGGGTAATAACGGCGCCGCAATGGTTATCTTCGAGAATTACATGTACGTGGTCGGCGGCTGCTGCGGATCTGCTACTCTCTGTGATATAGATCGCATGGAATTATTGACTAGAAGTTGGGAAAACTTGTATTCGACTGCGGCGAATGGGTCTCGCGGCCCCATCGGACGCTCCAGGCATAAGATTGCTATTGACGGAGAGAACATTTATGTTCTCGGTGGTTGCACCGATGATACCCTATGGGGTTTGGAAATCCTACCCACTTTTAATATTCAAAGCAAGCAATGGTATTACGTTCAGACCTTGAGCGATCCATCCACAATAGAAAATCGTGGAGGATATCCGACGGGTAGCATATACTTCGGTTTCATACAGAGAAAAATGAGCCATGGGGATATTGAGGTTTTTATAGCTGGCGGCATATTTAGCCCCCGATCGGATATTTGGAAGCTAAATTTGAACACGAAGCAATGGACATGCATCGAAGTTATGCCGCCAGACCAAAAACCAAATTATTTCAAAGATATGGTCGACGCAGGCAATGGCTGCATTTACTTAATTTACGGCAATAATATCAATAATATCTACAGTAGCAAGGATGACGATGACTCCCTCTTCAAGATATGGATAGACATACCCAAGCTGAGCGACATGTGCTGGGATGCTATCATGGAACTCAACCCAAATTTGTGCAATTTCAACCGTGCGACATTGGCCAAAGCTGGCATTCCCGAAAGGTTTGCAAGCTGCTTCCCGGAACCACCTGCTGCCGAAAAGGTTGACAAAAACGATGACATGAACATGAAACATGATGAAACATGTTCATTTCTATGTTCAAAAGAAACACAAAACTAAATTTTTTTGTTGGATTAAATCGTAATAAACGCATTTATTGAGAACAATTGACAATTTTTTTATACATATATTATTCGTATATTTTATATTTATGTTTATAATTTCATAGCTTTCATTTACGATCATCGCAAATTGTAGAAAATTGGAATGTTTTCTCTGAAATGGTAAATCAACTTATCTTAAAAATTATATTATTTTATAATATAATTTTCAGATGACTAATTTATACCATTGTCTGTCGTTGTATATATGAAAAATATATAAATATGTAACGAGTTTCCTTTGTCGAGGAGCCAGAAGACAGCCGAAGTTGCACAAAAATAAATATAAAAAGGATAACATTTATCTACGCATCTGAATAATAAGAATATTAATGCAATAGAATAATATTTGTAAGGAAAGTGTTGAACATTATCTTAAAGTAGGTTTGATTTGGACGTTTTTACGATCGATTTCGAGTTACCTACAGCTGTCCGGCGTTTCTGGTGATTTCGCCGCTAACGAATTTCCTCTAAAAAAGCAGTATTCATTTGTGTTTGCTCAACTAAATAACAATATTCTGGACAATTTATTTCAAATGCACTCTTGGCAAAAATCAATTAAATAAACTGCTGAAAGATCACAGAATTGAAAGGCAGAGAAGGCAACAAAGGAAGAAGCAAATTAAATAACTTTTTAATTAAAGTTCTATTTTTAGAAGAAGACAACAACACAGCGGAAGCTGAAGCGTAACCGAAAACGATTTCTAATTCAAAAGTAAAGCGCTTACACGTCATCATCATCATCATCACCATGATCGTTGTTATTGTATTTCCATGATTGCGTTGCCTCAAGGAAGAGGATAAGAAAATGTTTCTTTTATAATTTCCCTCCTCTCTCTCCACCGTTCTTTCTGCTCCAGAAATTATCCGTCACTCTGACGACTGACAGCATCAAATTGAAAAATATTCCTTTATTAAAAACATAAGAAGCAAGAAGAAGATCAACACACAACGAGCCACAAACTAAAATAAGCAGAAAAATTAAAGAAACGAAAACAGAAAGGTAGCAGCAGTGAAAAGAGAGGCAGAAGCAATGAAATATGGTGGCAGCAACAACAACAACAGCTATGGACATCCAGTGAAGAAATGTCCTGACTGTTAACTGTTCCATGTGTCGATGATGAAACATTTTGTAGCTTGTTTTCTACAAATTCTTCTTCTCTTAGCTGTTGCTTTTGTTAACCTGTGTTTTGGCCTTGTGCCAAACGTGCATAAGAACATCACGAGTGTCAGTTGGAAATATGCAAACAATGAAATAATACTTGGTATATATTTTGAAATAATGTTCAATTCAATGTACAGAACTTTTAAGAGTTGCACTTGCAGTAATTAAAACGCTGATTGCTGTAAAACTTATCGATGGCCATGGAATCAATCAACGCACCCGATAATCATTTCATTAACTCTTCCCTCGAACGAATCTTTATCCATGATGCTGCTCGTGACACGATTACTCAACTTAAAGTTAATATATAGCAAAACTACTCCCAATTGGGGGGACATTTTTCGATACGATTTCAAATTGTTATAAAAAGGTTCACGCGAAATGTCTTCGGCAGTAAGTCTGACGGGATGTATATTTATATAGGCATGTAGAATTTTGTACAAGAATGTGTTTTTTTATATGAAATTCAATTAATATCATTCACTAATGATTTCGAATGATTTTTAAAAAATACTTTGGCATCAGCAGCGGGCGATTATTTCATATCGCTAGGCGAAGAGAGCGGCCGGGATAATGTCTAGCGTGGACACCGGCAGCAACAGCTGGGGCACACTTCGCGTGTATTTGAAGTGGCGTCGAATTCATCGGCACGGTCGCAGAGAATGATGCAGCTTTCACGAGGCCTAGAAGTATATGCAAACATTTATTATTCATTTCTATTCACCGAAACCGAGCAGACTCACTCCATGTGTCCTTGAGTGTGGTTTGACGGCGGTTGCCACAGTATTATCGACCCGATCACGTGGATTACGAGGAATACGACGAGCATTCCAACCACCAAAGTCACCCAACAACTGTTATCGTTGAGAAATCTGAAAGCAGGAGTAATGCAAACATCAACAAAGGCGCAAATATTGCATAGGTGAAGGCTCACTTTAGTGCTCCTTTATAAAGACCGGCTGCCCCGGTTCGCAGGAAAATGTGAATTTTGCATCGCCGCGCCAAATGTGCAGTAAAATTGAAGGTTACATTAATATAGTCCATATCGAATTATCGACGCTGGTCGCACAACTGGAAAGGATCAGGAAATCTGCAGATTCCCCAAAAAAAAATTAGCCTTTTGAATGAAAGAACATACGGAAAATGGGTTCAACATCCTCTTACTTTGTTCTCTCCTGTCCTTGTTCAATCGGCCTTGTCCCTGGTTTTTTTAAAATTCTTTAACACGTTGCAATTAACCGAAAATTGTTTTCTGGTCGCTTTTAAATTATTGCTGATTTGATTGAAGTGACAGCGATTGCAAAGGCTTAGAAAGTTTTGAAAACATCACTTAGATAAGATATTTACGATTATTCAATTATATTGCTGTTTCTGTTGTTGCTGATGTCGTTTCTTCTAAGGACCCCATCTATAATGCAATTAATCGAAATTCTTGTGAGTCACGAAATAAAATAGACTGAAAACTCTACTAAATTTAGGGAGCCAGCGCCAGCCACAGCGATTAAAAATGCTCAGCGAGCCATGGAAGGACGGACTTGATCCAGGCGCTAATTAAAAATGCACTAAAGCAAGGCACAAAGAATCCTCGACACGTAGACAAACCTTTTTTCTCTCGCTTTCGTTCCTTTAAGCTTACGAAATATCATTAAAGACTTGACCAAAGGACTCTTTAGCCTTTCAGCTGATTTCGGAAACAATAAAGGCTCAAACTCATTATTCGTGAGTATTTCAATGACCGAGGAGCACCGCCCGCGAAATGAGCTGCTTTTGTTCACTCCTTCTGCATAAATTAAAAAGTTTTTTGTTGTTTTGATTTTAGGTTCTACGTTTAGGCAGACAATTAAAACCAGGACAATGAACGTCGAAGTAAAATGATAACCACAAAATCAGTTATTACAATAGACAACAACAAACACAATAACAATAGCACACATAATTCTGTTTTTACGCCCGAGATAGAATCTAGAAAATCTGGTGTGCAAAAACTTCTGTAAAAAACAAATCGTATGCAACTGAAGAATTATCTAAAAATTATTGGTAATTACTATATTTGAATTTATCGATCTTTATTGTGAAAATAATAAATTGTTTCTAAAAAGTTAAATTTTTTAATGAATTAAAATACTGCCAAAAATTTCAAAATTCATAATCAAATTACAATATTAAAATTAAATAGTTTCTCCCTATAAAACACAAGATATATAATAAGTAAGTGATAAACTTTCGTTATAAGGCGAAATTAACGACAATTAACGACGAATTAAATTCACTGTCTGTTTTAAATAACTTTTACAATAACGAAAAACTTTTATTTGCACTTTTATTATCCATTGCGAGCTAAAGCACTAACCTATTTCGGACAGCCTGCAGGACATGTCGCTTAACATGTCGCCAATGGGTATTTAGCAAAGCCAAATTACGAACATCTTTAGCGACGATGGGAAATGAAATTCAAAACATTTTAAGGAGAAAGTCAGACAGGAAGAGTTCAATTTCGATCTAAGCCTTCATGTGAATAATCTTCCTAATTTCTCCGCTCTTTCTCCATCTCTCACAATCTCTTTATTTCCTCCTCACTTTCTATCGTCCTACCTTCAACGAAGACTTCTTTCAGCGATGAATATTCTGATCCCTTTCATGTCCTTTCGTCCGTTTAAATAACTGCAATTCTATATTAACTTATGTACCCAACAGTGACCCAAATCTCCAAACAATGGCCGCTGTCCATGTGCAAGGCTTTATCACGGTTTTTGTCACGCACACGCGGTCGATTGTCATTCATCCTCGTCAACATGTCGCAACGTGTCACATCACAGAACAACAACAGGTGCTAGAATCGGGTTACGTTCCAGTAACCGAGAGAATGTAGCACCGATTCAACACAAATTGCTCGCTATTTTCTATTTTGAACAGCTCAATCAATGAATAAATTGGATTTGGTACTTAGACAATAACCTGAAATCTTGTTAATATGAAAGTGGTTGCATAATATATTATTATTAGGGACAACTCAATCAACTGCAAGAGATATAGAAGAGGTCATTAGTCATGTTTGTACGTCTCTCTGTCTGTCTGTCCGTTGAAATCACGATCACGGGATTATCGTTCAAGATATCAAAAGGAAATTTGAAAAATATCTTCTTCGTTATGGCGGGATGATTGCTATTGAAAATGGGCAATATCGGTCAACAAACACGCCTACTTTTTATACCGAGAATGCAGCTGTCTCCTATAAAATCCTATAAAATTGCTATATTCGAGTCATTTACGGAATTATTTTGACAAAATTTCATTTATGTGCATATATTAACATCGTCTGTTAGTATGCAGGAATGGGTGTGGCCGCCTACTTTTAACAAAAACTTCATAACACCGAAACGAAGAGAAAAATTTAAATTAATTAAAATCTAAAAAAAATTCAAATTAATTTTTTGTGAAACTTTAAAAAATATTTAAAATATTTTCTTGTATTTGCTTCTGCTTTTCTTGTATTTTCGCGTTGCTTTCGCTCTGCTGCTGCGTCAGTCATAAAGGATTTTTCACAGGAACGTGAGAAAAGCAAATCGTAATCATTAACTTAATCGCAGCCATTAAGAATTTAAGGACAACAGGAGCAACGCAAAGGAGCAAACAAATGATCGGGGTGTGTAAACGAGAACGACGCGAAAATGAAACAAAGCGCTGCAATAAAAGTTGAAAGCACCCAATAAACTACGGAGCAAATCTAAGGCGATGGCGATAACCGAGGACACACAAACCTGGAAGGAGCTCAGCGAATGGTCAATGACAGCAACAAGTCGATGGACCGCGAGACGGCGAATGGAGACACAGAAAAGTGGGAGCTAGAAATATAAATTCACATTAGAGATTTTCTAAATTAATTGAAAATCAATCGATAACTTTAAAAATATACGAAATTTCTAAATACATTTTTCCAATATTTTGGTTTTCTTTACATGTCGTCATTTGTTGGTTTTTCTTTGTTGTTCTTTAGTTTCGTCATCGTCTGAGTCTTTGAACTCTTCTTCTTCGTCTTCTTCTTCTTCGTCACCCTCTTCTTCTTATTTACTCTTGCACTTATTGCTTTCATCTTCTCGTCACTATTTCCTTCGTTCTTCAATTGTCAGTGATGGAAAATCTTGTTTTTCTCCTCGCTGCGAAGCTCTTCAAGTCCACTCGCCAGACATCGTTTATCCGGCAGCTTATGTGGGCGGGGGGCGGGGCGGGGAGGTGCCGGACAACTCCTCAGCGACGTCGTTGCCATCAGCGCAGACGGACAGCCAACAGCAAAGAAAAGAAATCTGTGCTAAGAATGTGTGAGTGATAAAAGGGAAATAAATTAAAATAACACAAGTACTGTGCACACACACACACACACACTAACACGTAACCTGACACACCCTCTAGCGAAGCAACACTTCTTCTTCTTTTTCTGATCCTTCTCGAGATTTAATCGCGAAAACATTCATTGAGGGTGCTCCAAGTCCACACGTAAACTTCGACTTGGAGTGTTTGCTGCAAGGTTGCACCACCACCTCCCTTACATCCCCTGCCTTCCGCCTCCTCTCCCCTCCACCTTCACCCCTTCTTTGCAGGACCAAAAATTGAATTATTTTGTTAAAATCGTAGATGAAAGGAAACGAAACTTGGATTTGGAAATTGCTTTAATTTGAAGGGAGTAGAAATTTCTCCATTTCGTTTATCTTCCTCTTTTCTGACGTATTTCCTTCGTCTTCTTCTTCTTCTTCTTCTTCTCCTTCTTCTGCTTTCGCATTATTTGCGGTTGTTTTAAGCTGCACAATAAATATTAACAGCGGCTGCAATTTCAAATGAAATAAATTATTATTGCTGCTGCTGTGGCAATAAATATTATTAGGCTCTCTTGTTGTTGTTGTTGTTGTTGTTGTGAAATTTTTCAATGCAATAAAACGGACCGAATTCACTTAATTCACACAAATTTGCTTCGTTAAATAAATCACACGATTCAAATGAGTCGCATTTCGTAATTTAGTCACAAACATCGACGGAATCGCAGTCTCCCAGCTACGAAACTATTTAAAGGACATCGCCAAAAAGGTCACGTCGAGGGTGAAAATAGAAATTTTATATATAAATTTCATCGAGTCGACAGAAAAGTGCTTGCGACAAAAGCCTTTAAGTGCTTTTAGTCAAAGACGCAAATGAAGCTGCTACAAGCTTCAAAGCGACACTTCAAACGAATTGAATTACCAACTGCATTTCCCAATCAGAAATCATTCGGATGGAGAAAGAAATTATTTATTTATTACTATCATTCCAACGGAAGAGATTTCGATTCATCAGTTTGTAGAAATACTTTCAATGTATTGAATTCTTTTCCAATTTTCGAAATCGCATTGCAAAGACTTTGAATGATTTTTCTATTGCATATTTTTAGTCAAAGCAATTTTCCAACCGGACAAAATTCTTTGCTTTTGTAGGTTTCTGCTGAACTTGGAAACAAATGGTAATAAATTAAGTAAGCGTGTTTTTAAGGGATGCTTGAAAATGCTAATGAATTGCAAATTGAATCATTTCGAGAAGCAACACATTCTGCCGCATAAATCACAAAGTTTTAATGAATTAAAAGCATTCGGATTGTGATTCATTTGGGGGGAAATTTTAAGATTCTTTCTGGACAGAAACAACTGTAAATAATTGAATTAGTCAATATTCAGTGAAATGTTCGTGAAAAAGTTGAATAGATGTTGAGAAGGTCGGCAAAACATCTTCAGTCAATGATTAGCAGCCATTAAACGTCAATTCAATTGTTTACTCGTTGCATTTTTCGCCATAACTGAACACTTCACCTTCGATAATCATTGCGAAATGCTGAAATAGTTCATTCTTCAATGCTTCGGTTTCACTCGTGAACGAACACGACGCTCGCCAAGGAACCAAAGACGCGGAAGAGACAAAAACGACAGCTACGAATTGACTGACGCTCCTCTGCTGGCAACTCTTCGTTCCGCAGCTTATCTTCCGCTCCATTGCACACTCGCCAGAGGGACAGGGACGGCTGTAAGCCACATCTGCACACCGACTGCGAGTGTATTTTAACATACATTTACGAATGGGCCGAGGGTTGGAAAACTGATGCGTGGATGCAGTAGTGAAAAGGGACTCCTTTTGCTTTGCTATCAGCAAGCGTATTTCTTGCATCGACCTCGGTTATTTTGACACAAAATGTCGTCCATTCAAAGCAAGGTAAACAACAGCAACAACAAGAAGACGCACACAAGAAAAACAGGTTCTGAAGGCACAAAAGCAGCTTCTAACTTTACATAACATTCTCGTTAACAGTTTAATTAAACACGAATGAAAAAGAAACTCAAAAGGACAAGAAACCTCAAAATAATTGCAAAATACATGGATACAGCTTTTCTAAATGAATGATAAATCTTAAAATAGTGACAAACATATACAAAGAACTGCAGCAAACAATAATAATTAAAAATAATCCAGATTCTGGATGGATTCCAAGCGGAGGAACAGCATAAAAATGATGGCTCTAAGCTGTCGTTAAGCCGAGAAAGAAGACGCGATGAAGAATACTGAAAGAGCAAACGACGATGAAGACGAATACAGTTGAGAAAGCAACCGAGTAGAATGCGGTCAACAAAAGAAAGGCGACAGAAATCGTGGCCGGGACAAATAAAACGATGCATGATGCTCGGCCAAGAAGCGAAAACCGAGCGACTGCAGCTGCCAGCAGCAAATGAAATGCGTAGAGGTGAATCTGAGACCGATTGTTGTTCGGCACTCGACCCCTTCCTCTCCCACGCCCCCTTTAAACACACTCCTTCCACGCAACGTGAAGCATTTCCAATGGTGATGAAGCAGCGGGTGTTTCTTGGCGCATCTGGCAAACAAAGAATGAATGGGAATAGAAAATAGATGCGTTGTCTTCTCTGCTCAGATTTTTCCAGTTACCGGAGCCACTTCTGCTTGGAGAAGCTCGGCAATACTTGAAATACTTTAGAGGCAGCCACGAAACCCTAGAAAATTCCAACTGGACAAAGGCTTCTGCAGTCCAACGCCTTCAGAATGTAAATGGCTTTAAATTGTGAGCCACAATCGTCATTCATTTATCGATGTTGGCGCGATAACCTCAGATCCAAGTTCGAGTTCGATGTTCCTCCGATCTCCGTTAACTACTAACTGGCAGTTAAGCCAAAGGAAAGTTAAAGTCGCTGTTAGCGTTCAATTCCGAAAGTGTCCCTAAATGCAATAAAACTCTGTTTTTCATTGTGCAGTGCATCCATATGAGAATATATTGTGCAAACATGTTTGGAAAGCGTTCAGAGTTTGCTGCCGGAGTCGTTGTCGGTGGGTTGTGGAAGCTCCTAGATCACGTCAGGTCGCGCCGCAGTCGAGCCTTCCTCGCTGGAGGTCGAGTATCCGTGCTCGTCTTTGAACGGAGTGGATTCTCGTTTGCGTTTTCGTCGTCGAAGCCGAGAAGCCTGCACTGCGTCGTCGTAGTTGGAGCTTTCGTTGTGCTGAAGGAGAAGGAGAAGGAGAAGAAGAAGGAAAAGAAGCTCAAGACGGACGAAAGCCGACGACAACGGATCGCACCTGGACAATCTTCTTTTTCAGCAACTTGCTCATGGCAGACTCCTCCTCGGAGCTGGAACTGCCGACGTCCCATTCAGGCGGCTTGCGCTCGCGTGTGGCTCTGCGCCGGCGACGCCGCGCACGCTGAAACAGGTCGTAGTTGGAGACTTCGTTGAGCTGCTGCTGAAGGGAGGTCGGTTAGGCACATACCGCAAATGATCGGCGAGCTTACGTGGCGTTTGCTGAAACCGCGCGGCAAGTCGTCCTCCTCGTCGGAACTCGAAGGCGTCAGCTCTGGCCTCTTCCTAACGGGAGATTTTTTAGCGTTTTCATTCTTATCACTCATGCTTCAGTTGCTTGCAACAGTGGATGCTTCAATTGCACAACTTTTTAATGTAAAATGAGGAAAACGAGGTTTTTTTTTTTGCACAGAGAATTTTGAAAAGTTTGTATGAAGAAAAACTTGATTGAGTGAATAAAATAATTTCAAAATGTCATATAAACAAAATCGTAGATTGCTTTAACGAGTCGGCAATTTACAGAAGCTGAGTAGAAGTTTTCAATGGGGCAAAGTGAAGCGCTGCAGGTTATTCATGGTGCTATAATTTGCTATTGTCGATATGACCTCGATCTCTTACCTTTTCGAGCTTCCTTCCGGTTGCCGCTTTTACAGAAATCCGACATCGAGTAAAAAATGCCAAAGAAACTCATTAAATTCAGTGTTTTTATGATCGTTTTGTCCTAAACCAAAGAAGAAGAATGAAAAAGTTTGATCAGGTTAATCTTGCCCAGGTTGCCTCACCTCCCTTCGCATCCTCATTTCTTCGTCCTAAAGCGATGAAATAAACAAAAGCCCAGAGCAAATCCTGAAAATAAATGTTTTAAAGAGGGGAAAATAATAAAAGCACTTTGGTCAATCGCCTCCATCAGCCTCACAATTGCTCGATAATTCCTAAATTATTCTAAACTCCAGAAAGTCGTTTGCGCTTGTGCTCCTTGGTCCACTTCTCACCTCGATCCCAATCTCTTTTTCGAATTTAGATACCATTTGCTTTTGAAGCAGTTCCTAAAAGTATGCATCATCGCAGGCGTGGGTTTTGCTCTTTCGCGATTCGGATCGGTAAAGCAGTGCTGTGCGCTCTGTCGAAAACAGTTGCGATATTTCCATTGATATTTTGTGGAATAATGAAAAGCTCTTCACCGGCAGGAATTGAATAACGTCTCCAAAGTGCTGGAGTCGCTTCGAACTTCGAACATTTGACCATTTGGCATGCAGCTGTCGCTCGAATGATCACTTTTATTCGGAAGAAGTTGCTGGAGCTGCTCCGAAGCCATCGATGGCGGTTGTAAGCTCGAGCAAGGAATTACTAAATAAAAAAATAAATAAGAGATTTGAAAAGTTTGTTTGTGCTGCAAAATATGAAGAAATATCTACCAGAAAATTCAAATATTTCTTTTGAATAGAAGAAGAAGCTTCCAAAATCGTAAATTCTCTGTCGTGAAAATATTGCGCTTGTGGATGGAAATGTTTATGGCTGCTGTTGCGATGCGATGCCAACCCTGAAAGTGCTTTTTATACACCACGATTTATGGCCAGTTGCTGGAGATGTTGAAATCGCTCTAAAAAGTAACGAGAAGATTTTTAAAAACTCTTCTCACATAAAAGAAATAAAAAAGCCTTGAAAATCTTCCAATCAAATACAAAATTCAAGGGAATATCAATTAAATAAAATTAGAATTTTAATTAATTAAACAAAATACGATTCAGAAATATTAAAATAATCGAATGTATTCTTTTTCAGATCTTTTTTCTAGAACGTAAATAAATAAATAAATAATTTCTATTCTATTTGAGGCTTAAAGTTTATAATAAAATCATTTAATTATCTGCAAATGATAACTGAAGCAGCATAATTAATTAATTCCAATATAAAAGGCTTTTCAGCAATGAAATCGCTGTTTAATTCGTCGATTTGTGTGCGAATTAAAATCAGAAATGGACGAATGAATAACTTTTGTGATATGAAATGTAGACGAAAACAGTCGAGTTCCTCAATTCAACTGCAGTGAATCGAGTTCAAATCAAAAGACATTTCAAAGCAGTCACCGTCGAAAGTGGTCAGTTGCGGGGGGTCAGTTCAGTGGGGCCTCCATTGGGAAATAAAATAAGCTCGATGGCTGCGATTTGCTGCTCTGTTTCGGGACTCTTTTGCATGACAAACAGGTTCCGAGCTGCGAGTTGTTTAATTATTTATTAAGTCAATTTAATTAGGATCTCGTTGGGCGTCTGAAGGAAACCGAAGGCTGCACCTACGCCATAAATCTTCGTTAAAGCCATTTCGCGGTGAAAGAGAATTGAAGTGGAGGCGGAGAGGACTAAAAGAGAAGTAGAAAAAAGATGGATGCGCAGCGTTGACCTTTTTTTATCGGCTCGACTAATCACAGCGATCGCTACGACGATGGCGGGAGGGAGGGGAAATTGGGGGGGAAAAGAAGCACCTTTAAAGAGGTTTGTGCTAGTTTTTTGCTGTTGCTGGCGATGCTCTTGTTGTTGATCTGCTTGTGGTTGCTTGACTGGTTTTTCTGTGCGTCTGCTTGTGGCTCCTTCTTTCATTTCTCTGTTTCCAGACGCTTTTTGGAGCTGTTCGTTCGTGTTCTGGTTCTCGGTATCGTGTAAAAATACTCAGATGCTTGTCGCTTTTTGTAGCTCTACCTTCTCGCTGCCTTCTGTGCTGCCATGTCACTTCCTTTTCTACATGCACCTCGTCGTCGATTAGAAATTGAAATACGAAAATATGCAGTCCGAGTTCGAGCTCCACTCCAACTCCGAGTTTCTTTTTTCTAATAAGCAGCTTTTCTTTCCAATTACCCCAACAACAACAGCAGCAACTTGTGATTGCACTCTGCTGCTTGGCTCGGACTCGCTCGGCGACCGAACGAGAAAGTGAGAGAGTGTGCGAGTGTGCGACGCAGCGCTCGGCAGCTACGACGAAGTACAGTCGCTTTTCAGGTATAATCAGTTCCAGAATAAACTCGGTTTCGTGTGCAAAGAGGATTTGCTTTCCACGTCTGTGTCGCTCCTTCACTTTCTAAAGACTGAAACATGAATTTCAATTTGGATGCGCTTTAATTTATATTGAAATCCTTGTGCTTTTCTTGTCTCTCGGGTGCGGCTTTCGCCGTCGCCGTCGTCATCGTCATTTGCTGCTTTTCGAAACTTCATAATTACTCCATCGCATAAAATATCGTAATTAGAAGCAGCTCATTGCAGAAACTTTGCATCACTGCTGCTACGCCGCGCCGCTCTTTCGATTATTCATCGCGATGAGTCGCTCGCTGGCTCGTTAAAGCCGCGTATGAGCAGCCGAGCGCCGACTGCATTCGTAACAATCGCTCGGGGAGCCATTCAAATAATGGACGCGTCGTTGTTGTTGCTGTTCTGCCGTCGCTTTTTGTCTCTATGCGCTGCTGACACTGTTGCTTTTATTGTTATTGTTATTGGTTTTGTGCTGTGTGTTCTTGTTTTTAATTTGGTTGTTGGTGCTGCTCCTCACATTCACTATTCACATTTCAATGCATATGGCATTCACAAGTGCGTTGCCGAGCACCACTGACGAAGCAGCGGCAGAGCAGCGCCGCCGGCGACCACGCAGCAGACTTGGCTGCTCTCAGGAGTTTTACCTGAAGCGGCTCTCATCAAGAGCCTCTCTCCACCACCAACTCCAACTCCGCCGTGTTCTCATATTGCTCCCCTCTTCCACAGCGAACAAATGTCGTGTAGGTGCTTTTCTCTCCTTGTTTCTTTCTAGTTGGAACACTTTGTGCTGCCGACGGCTCCACTGTGCGTCAGACGACGACGCCGACACCGACGCCCCGACGACGTTTCGACTCCTTTGATGACGCGTCTGTGCGGCTGTTTATGATTATATTTGCTTTTTTTACACTTCCTCATTTGGTTCAGTGTGTGTTTCATGTTTATGTTAAAATCTCTGCAGCGTCGCAGCGAGCAGCAGCAGCAGAAGAAGCATCAGATTCAGCATTCAAATTCATTGTGTTTGTTGCACATAAAAATCCTGTCGAGGTTTTTTAGGATGAGGCTTGCAACGACGTTTGTTGGTGTGGTTGCCGTTTTTGTTGCTGTTATTATCATTTTTTGTGGTTGTTGTAATGTTTTCGGTGTTTTTATAAATTATTTTTTCCCCCCTATTCAACGCAGATGACTTTTTTCTGTCGCCATGTGAGCATTTTCCATAAATGCAGTGGCTAAAACATGCTAAAAATTATAAATAAATAAAGAAAACAATTTCAATATGTTCAAATTAATTATTACTATTTTATTTTATTTATTTTTCAATGCTTTTCATGTTGTTTTATATTGAAATTTGTATGGAAAAATTTTGATTTTTATTAATTTCAATTTACTTTTTCTTCATTTGATTTATTAATATTTTTAGTTATTTTCTGTAATTTAAATAAAATTTCTAATAAAAATGGGAATTTTTAACGCCATCACTGTACTTTGGGTTCTCCGTGCGCAGCAGCAGCGCCGCCGCGTCATCGGAGAGCAACAAATCGCAATTACAAGCAGCGAAGCGACTGCATAAATCTGCATGAAGACATCAGAGACTGCAGCAGAAGGAGGCAAACAATTTACCCACTGCAAACTATACCTAAATTCACAGCTAAAATACCCACATTTCCCTTTTACCTGGTTTTCTACACTACCTGCCAATATCAAAGGGAATCTTTGCATTTCATTACAAGGACAAAAATAATTTTTGAACTCAATTTAATATTTTTATAAAATCATACAACACGCAAATTAACTTTTTCCCAGGTTAATATAATTACTATATTTCTATAGACATTATTTTATAGTATATACGAAAAATTACAAAAAAAAACCAAAAAAAACCTAATTTTTTGCTGCAATTTAGGACTTTCCTACATTTTTTTTAAAAAAAAATCTTAAAAATCTTTTAAAAATGAACGTTGAAAAATTGAAAATGTGCGACAGAATAAATTTATTCGAGCCAAAACACAAAAAAAAAATGCTCTTTCGATCGCCCTGTTTTCAGTGAAATAATTAAAGTAACTTCTCATTCGTCAGTCTATTTTTCATTTATGTAAACTGACGAGCTTGATGGATTTTTGGTCGTGTTTTCGAAAACTCCACCCCACTGTGCGCCGTCGTCGTCATCATCGTCATCGTCATCGTTATCGGCGGCATCGTCATCATCGTCGTCGGTCGTTCGCTTGTTGGTCGGCGTCGTCGTGCTTGCCGGCTGCTTCGTGGCTTCGTGGCTGCTTCGGCTCGCCGAATCGAAGTGGAATGGTCTCGTCGGCCTCCGACGGCGCGCTGTTTGGCAACTTTTTGAACATGCACGTCTCAGTCGTCTAGAAACTGTTGCATCGTTCGCTGTCATTTTCATTAGTTCGTCGTCGTACTCCGCCGGTTCGTTCGCTCGTTTGTGCGCTCGCTCGTTCGTCGGCTCAAATCAAATCGCAGCTAGACGAGCATCGCGATACTACGTCGCTTCATAACCGCACATTTCTGAATTTCCAATTGAAAAGGAATAATTACGATTTTTGAGGAGAAAAAACAGCGGCGCGCTCTTTTTTGTTTGCACGCTTGTTGTTTCGTCCTACTTTCGAAGACTGGCCACCGTTGACGCTTTCGCTACAAGTGGGCGTGTGTAAACAAAAGTGTCCTTCTTCGCTCGGCTCCTCGTCTGCCTCAGCGCGACGCTGCACAGACGCGTTACGTGTGCGCGATTGCGAGCTTCTCCCGCGACAGCCACAGCCACAGCCGCAGAAGTGTTGCCAAAGTTCAATAAACTCACGTGCGCAAACGTTTCGCATTTGAAAAGGTGAAAGTTCAGACTCTCGGAGAAGTGTGCCAAACGAATTTGCGAAATTAAAGAACTGTCAGTGGACTTTTTCGAAGAACTCTTTCATGAACAATAAGCAGCAAAGTGCGAAGATGAAGAAGAGGACAAGTGAAATAAAAATGGCGTTTGGATTATTGAAGAATTGCTGCTGGTCGACGCAGCCGCTCGCCGCTTTCCTGATCTTGGCTGTAATCTTAACAGGTGAGTGCCGAAGGAAGCTTTTCCGTCTCTCGCTCGTTCGAATCGCGGTGAATATCTCGGTTCTCTGTTGAAAGCCTGGCTAACGAAATCCGTTCAAACGTTCATCGGCTGCTCTTTCGCTTCACTTCGCAATGCAATCATTGGAAATATTTATTTTCTCCCCGTTTGCGAGCTGCTTTTATCAGTTAATCGCCAATTACTGAAGTTGAAATGTTGAAAGTGCAAAAAACTGCTCGCTGAAATGATTATTTTTATGTATTCCTTCATTCTTTGTAATTCTTCGTTAATACAATTTTCATTAAATTCGTTAAATCGTTTCGTTTCGATTAAATTATTCACTTTTCGAAAAATTCATGTTTTTTCCTTTCAAATTAAAGCTAAAATACAAATGAAATAAACGTGCAAAGTTTGTTCTTTAAAATATCTTCGGCTGTTAGTCAGCATTTCAGTAGTTAATCAGTTGGTGAGTTAGTTAATTAGTTGCTTAGTTGACTGCCCGTCGTTGCTGTTGTTGTTGTTGTTGGTTATCAGCCCAGATAACGAAATTTACCTGCATAACAATTATAACCTGTTCTTTTTCCCTCGCCAGCGCGGCTTCACACACCCGCAGCCGTCCGCATACACATGGATATGGCTATATACAGCCACAATATGATTATCGGGACGGTCAGTAAATAGTTTCGACTTCTTAGCGACTCGTAGACCGTCTCACGAACGCGTTTCTCAACACAGCGCATGCCTGTTGTTGGTTTGCGGTTTCGCCGAAGCTGGTATCCGATTGCGAGCTGCTTGCTGCGGGTTGGCGGCGATGGAGGAGACGAGCAGGGAGCGAGCACGGAGACTGAGCAATACGAGAACACCACAAACAGCAGCTGAAAACCTGATCTTAGTCAATTTGATAGACATTCTTCCACGCGTCGGCAACCCTGACCAAGATTTTGTCAGTTTTCAATCGAATTCTAATGTCAAATGCCTTCAAATCACTCTTCAGACCAATACCCGCCCCTTAAACGGGTCTAGCGACTGCTTTGAGACTTACAAAAGTCAAATTCAAGAATCTATACAGAAAAAGCAAATGATATTTGGCCAGAATTGCTGTTAATAACCTTGGACTGTATACACCCTTTCACATACCATGAAGTATGTTGTTTCTTCTCCATCATCTTCCCTTTTCATACCCTTTTTTATTCATTCGAACCTCTTCGCACTCCGAAAATAGGTCCCTCCATCGATCGACAGCGGTTATTGGCGATATTTATACCCGAAATTATGTCATTTGAGAGGATTTGAATATTGAATTTATTTGAATTGTGAATGTATCGAAAGCGAAGTCCTTTTAACTGAATATCATCTCTAAATCCCTACACAATTTGCAATTAATATTTGAAATAAAACAAATCCTTTGCAAAAACAAACAAACAAAACTGAAAAACAAAAAACAAACGCAAATCCAAGATTACAAAACAAATGAGACGACAATTAAACCACAAAAAGTACATAAATCGTCATATAAAATACATTTCATTTCGTTATTGGAGTCTATCGTCGGGTCTTTTACACTGTACAGTGTATACGCGATAACGTTAACTAATGCGAAAAGCGGTGGCAACTCAGAAACTATCTCAATTTAAAGTAATCAGAGATTTTCAAGGTGTTGCGATGAGGAAAAAGAATGTGACAAAAAGTAAAGGAAATGTGTAAAAGGAAAATATAAAAAAAGACAGCGAAAATGGATGAAGAATTGAAATTGAAAGAAGATGTCGATCGGGGACAAACTGGGAAGGGAAATAACTGCATTGCGCAGAGAAAATTCAATGCGAAAAGGCAAAAAACTGAAAATATTCATAAGAAAATGAATGTTTTTCATAAGCTTCTTTCTACTTTATCTAAAATTCGATTTTATTCTTCATCGTGAGTGGACTGTATTTATAACGAAAAAAAGAGAAATAAACATGCACACAAAAAACTATTTATTTTTTACGAAAGGAAATAAATTAGAAATACGATTAGCAATATTTTTGTGGTGCTCCTTCCTCCAACGTCCCCCTCGCCACGCCCACATACCACCCGCCTTTCACTTTATTTCTATTTATATTTAAGGCTTTGATTTTGGAGTTTTTCAAAATTATAATAAGCATTAAATAAACTAATTAAAACTGTTTTACTTTCCGTTCTGCTGTTGATTAATTAATCTCTGATTTTTATTGTTTTTTATTAGTATTTTTAGTATTGAAAAAGCTACATTAAAATAAACTAAAATTCAATTGAATTGAAAGAATTTATTTTTCTAGTTTAGTTTTATTATTATTTGCTTTTATTATTGTTACTATTATTATTACTATTTTTATTACTGCTTCTGCGGTTATTATGGCCATAACCTCATTTTAAGTGCGGATTTTAAAAACAACTTTTAAACGAAAACAAACAATTTTTCGAGCTTAATTCGAGCCGAAAGCAGCTGAACTGACAGCAGCTGTCAATTTAAATTAACGTCCAATCGTATTCGGAATGAAGGTGGCGATAATTTTATTTATTCAAATTCAGTAGCTTACAAAAACTTCAAAAAGACGCGAGCAAAAGTCAACGAAAATTAGGAAAAGCCATGAATTTAATAATAATAATAATTAAGGGAAAAAGGGAAATCGAAAGACTAAAATAATAATTCTAATAAGAAAGTATCGAACAAAATTATTTTAGACACGTTTTTTGAATGGTTTTTTAAAATGTCGTTCGTTCGTTTTTAACCATGTTTTTAAGCAGCAAAGTTTCCACAGCTGCCGATTATTATTAAAGTTGTTGTTGGCAACTTTTCCGTTTCTGTCTGTTGACTTTTTGTGGCTTTTGGAGCCGCTTTTTTTTCTTCGAGTTGTTCTAGATACTTTTGCGTTGTTGTTGTTGTTGTTGTTGTTGTTGTTATTGTATTTAAACTCAATGCTTGTTGTTGATCTGTTTTCTCTTCTTGTTTTTTCTTTTTTTTATAATTGTTTTGTGTTCGTTGTTGTTGTTATACATGCAACTTGGTTTTTGCTGTTGTTGTACATTTTATTTTTTTTTTTATTTTATTTTTTTTTTCCTTTCTTGTTCCAGTTGCTGATTCTTTTCAAGCCAAAAATGGATTTCATCGCATTGTACTATTTCCTTCTTTTTCTTTCTCGCTCCCCTCTGATTGCGTCTCTTTCCCACTTATTATTTATTTATTTCACTGTTCTTCTCTTTACGGCGTTTCATTTTGACATAAATTCTTGCTTCGAAACTGGTTTTGAGTCGCGGCATTTTAAGACAAAGTTTCAAGTAACGAGTTAAGGAAAAAAAATTAAAAAAAAATTTTAAATTGTATTGTATAGTAATAACAATAAAAATCATAATAATATATACAAACAGAAAGCACAATAAATTTGTTTTTAGATAGGAGTCATAAATATAATAAATGTAATGATAATAATAATTATAATACGACAAATAATAATAACAATAATCCTAATATAAATAATAATGAGAAAAATAATGGTAAGAATAAAAATAATTATATTTATAATAACAATAATAACAACAACGATAATAATAATAATATTAATACTAATTAATAATAATGTTAATACTAATTAATTATAATGTTAAAACTAACTGCAATAACATCTACAATCACACCAACAAAATTAATAATAATAATAATAATAATAATAATAGTAATAATAAAAGCAGCAATAATTCTTTATTGTCAACTTCATTTGAATTTTTATGCTTATATGTAATTTTTTCTAATTTTGTTGTGGTTGTTGGTTGTGGTTGTTGTTGCGGTTGTTGTTGCAGTTGCGGTTGCGGTTGGGTTCATCATCATTCTACGTTGGCTCCAATCAAAAGCTGAGGAAATTTCGTTTGTGTTGCTGGCAACAATAAACTTTATAAAACATTCGCCATTAGAAGTCGGAAAAACAAAAACTTGTTTTAATTTCATGCTAAATATTCGTGTCAAATGCGAAATTTGCATTGTATAAATTAAGAGCCGCGGAGGAAGAATACAAAAGAAAAGCAACAATAGCAAAAACAATACCAACAATAAAACAAAGGCAACAATGAAAATAAAACCACAACAAAAAAAAAATAAAAAAAAATAAAATAAAATAAAAATAAATAAAATATTAAAAAGCAAAGGAGACGAACAAAGGCGAAGGAGAAGAAGACGATGTTGACGATGGATTTAAAGAAGAAAGCGCGAAGGAAAAAATGAATTTAGAAAGGCTTTTACCATTTGTTAATGCCTCTTCTTGCAATTTCTTCGTTCTTACTGCTTGCTGCGCCCATCTTCGTCGTCGCCTTCTTCCTCTTCTTCTCCTGACCGCGTATATTGTTTTAGCCAACTTCTTTAAGCCGTAATCTTTTCCCTCTGAAAATTCTTTGATTGCCAGAGTAATTTTTTTCTCCTTTTTCTAATTTTTTATATATTCTTTTACCTTTACTCGATTTTCATTTCTCTTCTTTGATTTCGCTTTGTTTATTTATTTAGTTTTTCTCCTTTTCTTTGCTTTATTGTGCTCCGTTTTCTTTTGCAGCCTTTTTCATTTATTTGGTTGATTTCCTTTTTCGGTTCTCGTAGTAAAAGTGGTCTGAAAAGTTAACGAACTCGCGCCGAAGACATCGTCGACCTGCGACGACAACACCGGCGACTGACGCTGACGACTGCGACGTCGCCTGGTTTCTATTCGCGCTGCTTCAACAAAGTTGATGACTTATGCATTAGAAACTCTTCTTGTGCTACTAAATTGCACAGCGTTTCTTTCTGCTCCCTTTCACCTTTCTACTCGATTATTTATGCTGTCATTTTTATTTGCTTTTAAGAATTTCCCCTCTTTTCTACTTTTATTTGCGCTTAGTTTAAGTTTTGCTTTTCTAGCATCTTTTATGTTAATCTTTTTATCATCATTACGTTCTTTTTTAATATTGTTCTATTTCTTTTGATTGTGTTTTTTAATTATTAATTTTGCTCTTTTATTTTCACAATTTCAATTGTTTTTTTTTCCTTTGGAGTTTAATACCTTTTTATACCCGTTTTTACGTTTGATTTGCCGTTACTTTCAAATGGTTTTTGATTTTTTTACTACCTTTTAATTGGCATTTTCACTTCTTTCGTATCATTTTGCTCCCTTTTCTACTTCTTTTTTAACTTCCATCGCTTTTTAAGACTTTCCTCAATTTACAACTTTTTTGTTGCTCCATTTTAAGGTTTGCTTTTTTAGTTGCACTTCCTTTTAATCCAGTTTCTTCTACTTTTACTCCCTTTTTACTCCTTCTACGTTTCGTATATTTTTTCAATTGCTCTTCTCATTCCTGTTTCAATGTTACTCCTTTTTAGTAACTCCTCTTTTACTTTGAATCCTTTTTTTTAATTTTTTCCCCCTTTATTCATTGCTTTTTACTTTTTTTACTACTTTTCCGTCTTTCTTTTGTATGCCTCGTTTTACTCCCTTTCTAATGCCTTTTGACAGACATTTTTTCCTTTTTTAAATATGTACTCCTCTCGTTCCTCCTGCTCTCTGATCTTTTCTACTCCTTTTTCAATATTTTTCCTACTAATTTTAAAAATACATATCAACTTCCTTCGGTTCGGACCTTTGCTACTTTTTATTATTAATACTTTTCTCTCGCGAGAGCTTTTTTATTTTGTCCTTTTTAAAAATATCATAAATCTTTTTTTCAGTTCTTAATAATTTCAAACTTAAAAGATTTATTGTCAAATGTCCCATTTATCAATACTCTTTACAAAAGACTCTTTTCTGGCCTCATTTTGTTGCTGCAACTTTTCCTTATCCGCTTTCGTTATTCTCGAAAGTTCTTTCTTTTAAATGCATCAATTTGTGTCATCTAGCGACGTTTTTTATTACTCATCACTCTTTTCTTTTATTATTAAGTTCGTACTTTCTCTTTCCGAATGAGTTCTTTAGTAAAAGTCCAACGGTTTCATAGATCTTTTTAGTTACCGTCATCAATCCTTTCAAAGTAAGTGGCTCGTAAGTGGCTTTAATGAGTTAGTGGCCTTTAGTGACTTTGGCTATTTAATTGAAAACCGAAGCACAAATCACAGATCTCGAGATTATTGCCTATAATTGAAGTTAACTGTTCTTCGAGTGTCTTTAAACACGTCTCGAAAAATTCTACGAAAACCTTGATGAAGATTTTTATTTATTTGACTGACTCTTCTCCAGATTCAAGAGAATCCTTTTCGGCATCCAGCCAACAAATTAAGCACTCAACTTTTGCCACAATGAAATGCTTTATTAGAAAAAGACTTCGTGACAAAAGAATTGACTGAAGAATGGCTGAAAGTCTCACAATTTCATTGAGTAATTGATATGTCAACGTGGGGTGGGAAGCGGGTGAAGAGTGCGTTATAAGCTGTCATGGAACGGGTCAAGAACGATGTGTGCCAGTCACGAATGATGACTGATGATGAATGAGAAACAAGCCAACGAGTGACTAATAAATGCCGTAAAAAACTGTTCAATATTCGTTTTAATTGCTTATTATTGTCGATCTGTTTTACGATATTGGAAATGGCACGTTTTCATGACGAATCTCAATTCGCTTCATTTGTAAAATTAATTAAAATTCGTTGGGTGCTTTTTGCTTAGAAGTCGTAAATGAGTCAGGAAGAAAAATGCATTTTTAGGGAGTGAATATGAGTCAACAATACGTCAATAAAACGTATTTGTGACAAGTGTTGCGACGCTTTCGATGTGTCAGCGAAATAGCATCCATTAAACGGCGATAACAATGAAAAATCTTATCGCATCGTTAACGAACTTTCCGCAGCAGGTGCAAAAGCGAGCAACGGAACTCGTTTCCGAGGTATGACTCAAAGCGTATTTACATTGGAAGTCAGCTCGTTGCACTGCAACGAAAAACAATTACCCGAATCCGAAGTGAACCATATTTTTCCCCGTACCTTGCGATGTTTTAAATGAAATTTTTAATGAAGAAACAGTAAAAACAACGACTGCGCACATCATAATCACCGCTCGTCGGCTTTCATTTTAATAAAAAACACTTGTTTTTAATAGGTTTTCCTCTCCTCACATCTCCTTTTTTCTATTCAAGCGGTACATGGATAAATGACGAACTCGAACTCGTGATGGGAACTCGCAATTTTATTGATTCTTAATATTCATCGCTTATTGTTGATGTTTTTATCACATATCATTAAATGTACGAATTGAAACACTTATTTTACACCTGCCAATAAAAATCGTACAAAAGAAACCAAGTGGCAAGTTTCGTATTGAGTACATCTGCCCTTATAGAAAAAGGTTCGTGAACTGTAACATGGTTCGTTTCACGCACGATGAACTCCTTTGTGTACACAATACTAAATTTCAGCGATTTATTCCGTTTATTTGATAAACTGTTTCGCAAATGAAACAGTGCATCATCGGCTCCTAGTCGACCTTCATCGCAAGTGACATTGTGAGTTGTTTCATGAGCTCAATTTTGAACTTGCTCGTGTACAGTTTCGTATGCTGCTGTATAAACTCCAAAGTCAGTGGTTTCGTTGGCTATTCAAGGAACGCTTTTCCCAACGTAAATATTAAATGGAAAGCGACTCCATCACGAACGCCATAAATGAGCGATTTCATGAGCATTCTTCAGAAGTCGTTCGTGTGCTGTTCCGTGAGCGTTCCAAGAGCGCTTTCACGATTTATCGAGAATTCAAAAAATTACGAATTTAATAGCTTCGAATATTTATCATTTATATTATTTTTATTGTTATTATTTTTATATAATTGTTAATTGATTATTTTATCTATGAGTTTAATTCGAGAACTATTTTCGTATCGTTCAGATTCGTGTAGTTTGCCGCTTTTTAACCATGAAATAATACAATTCTTTCAAACATGTATTCAATTTGATATTGATAGTCTTTGGCGTAGAGTTTCGAGAATTTTATCATCATTAATGCGAAATTGAAGCACGAGTTAATCGCTTTCTGGTGGCTGCTTTCTGCCCTGTTCATTGCCAAACTCTTATTTCATCTTATCGCAATGTTGTTGATCAGAGCTAACAATACATTTTTTTTTTAATAATAAATTCCTCGGCGATAAGATTATTAACAGAAAAAAATAAAACAAATCTTGGTGATCAAATATCAATAAAAATATTTCTAAAAAATGTGGTGTAAAAAACATGTTTGAAAAGAACAGAAAACTTATTTTTTAACTTGAAAATAATATAAAAACATTCTGAGTGCATTAATTAACATTGATTAAATTTTTACAACGCATTTCATTATTTAAATGTGTTTTATTTTTTAATATAATATTTTTTTATCTTTCATATTCATATTTAACTTTTTTATAATATTTTTTAAAATACTTTTCGCTGTTGGCATAGTTTCTTTTTTATATAGTACAGTATTCAAGGAGATCAAAAGTATTGTTATTAAGAGAAAAAAAAAACTGCAAACCAAAAAAACTTTTAGTGACGTGTTCGGCGGCTCAATGTCAGTCCAATTGCATCGCTGCATCCATCGTTTGTCATTCATACACTGGCAAAAAAGTAGCCATAAAATATTGTAATTTTTTATCCTTTTACATTCGTTCGCCTATTTTTTACTTGTTCCCCCTCGAGAAGTGAATAAATGCCGCTTCGGCACATATTTTGCAGTTCCGTGAATTGTTTTCGGAATAAAAATGTTAAAAGTAGAAGGGAAATAAATTAAATCGGAGAAAAAACGACCCCTGGGCAGCCAGCGAATGGAGCTTCCTGCCATCTACGCGTCTGGCTGTCACTTCGCTGGACATTCGCAGGCAGACACTCGGCTATCAACTTAATTACACGACCGATAAACGTCATAAAAATGAAGTTGAAACGGCCATTTATTATTTTGTGTCTTATTTTGCATGCGACGAAGAAAATTTTGATGCCAAATATTTATTCAATCGAATATTCGCGCACTGTTATTAAAACTTCCTCTCGTCGTGCCATTTGCTGTAACTCGCATTTAGCAATTAAATGGAAATTAAATACGACTTTCAATTTATGCATTGTTTGCTTTGAATGATGTCCCAACCAAAAACCATTCGCATTCAATGCATTCGCTTGTTCCAACAGCTGAAAGCATGATTTCGTCATAAAACGAAGCCAAGGCGAAAAACCAGCAACCAGAATTAAATGAAACCTGAGCTGAGTTTAGAAGCGGTGAAATTTGAATACCAAGAATTTAAAATGTTGGAAGAGGCTTGGAATGTGTCCAAAGCGGAGCGAGGGGAGGCAGCAGCAGCAGCAGCAGCAGAAGCAGAAGCATAAAAGTTGAAAAGAGGTACAAAAGAGAACTACGAATGCGTGACTTGGTGCATTAAATAACTTCATGTTGTGTACTCAAAACATATTTATTCAAAACGTTGGAAGGTTTTTTGTGCTTGTCGTTGTTGTGGGTTTTTGAGGAAACAATAAAAAATTACTAACTTATTAAAAAATATCAGAAATGCACCAGAAGAGTTTCAGAAAAGTTTCCATAGTAAACTTTAATAGCTCCGTGTGAGGAAGTTTTTCATTCACACGAAAAACTTTAATGTCGCTTGAAGTAAACATTGAATTTAACATTTTCATACTTTCATAATTTTCCATATTTTCCCAAAGGCTTTTAATCGATTTTACAGGCAGTTTTTCACTAATTTCTGTCTTCCATTTTATTATATCTCGCCTTTTAACAGTATTTTAGTCCTTTTGTTGGCTTAAATTCATATTTGCTCCTCGTTTTGTACGCGTGCGCACGTGTGCATGTGTATTTAAAGTGCCTAAAGGCTTTTAATGGATTTTAAAGTATGGATTTCACTAATTTCTGTCTTCCATTTTATTATTTCTCTCCTTTTAATGGTATTTTAGTCCTTTTTGTGGCTTAAATTCATATTTGCTCTTTGTTTGGTACGCGTGCGCACGTGTGCATGTGTATTTAAAGTGCCTAAAGGCTTTTAATGGATTTTAAAGTATGGATTTCACTAATTTCTGTCTTCCATTTTATTATTTCTCTCCTTTTAATGGTATTTTAGTCCTTTTTGTGGCTTAAATTCATATTTGCTCTTTGTTTGGTACGCGTGCGCACGTGTGCATGTGTATTTAAAGTGCCTAAAGGCTTTTAATGGATTTTAAAGTATGGATTTCACTAATTTCTGTCTTCCATTTTATTATTTCTCTCCTTTTAATGGTATTTTAGTCCTTTTGTTGGCTTAAATTCATATTTGCTCTTTGTTTTGTACGCGTGCGCACGTGAGCGTGTGCATTCAAAGTGCCCAAAGGCTTTTAAAGGATTTTAAAGTATGAATTTCACTAATTTCTGTCTTCAATTTTATTATTTCTCTCCTTTCAATAGTATTTTAGTCCTTTTTGTGGTTTAAATTCATATTTGCTCCTCGTTGTGTACGCGTGCGCACGTGTGCGTGTGCATTTAAAGTGCTCAAAGGCTTTCAATGGATTTTAAAGTATGGATTTCACTAATTTCTGTCTTCCATTTTATTATTTCTCTTCTCTTAGCCGTGTTTTTATAAGTTTGCTGGCTTCCATTCCCGTTGTGAGCTTTTTTTAGGTGTGAGTCTTTGTTTCGCTTTTGGGCCAAGATCCATTTATTGTGAACTGTTATTAACTGCTTCTGGTTTTGTTTTACAGTTCCCTGTTCCGTTTCCCCCTCCTCTTCATCTCATGTTTATTTGTGTGCGACGTGTGCGCACGCGTAACGAATTTTGTGCTTTTTCGTGAAGGGCGTCATTAAAAGTATGATGAAAACGGGAAAAGAAACCAAAAGATTTCTCACGAATTGTTTTTCGATGATTGTCTTTGTTATTTTTTTTTTTTCTTTCCCATGAAAAAGCAATTTTTAAGTTTCTAATTTTCTCCTCTCTTCTTAACGCTTTTTCCAAAATTAATAATTTATGAAATTCGTTTCCCTTGGTTTCGTTGCAGGTAAATATTTCAAAAAATTACGAAACACTGAAGCATATTTTGATGGATGAATAATGTTGATGCGGACGTTGTTTAAACGTTGGAAGAGGAAAACCGTGAAATGCGAAGAAAGTCGCCTGTGGCAAGTCTAAAATAAATGAATCTCTGAGTTTTCACCTTCAGACCATAGAAAAAACACCAAAATTCACCACGCACCAGTCACAGGCACTTGTGAATCATTGACCCACGTCACACGGGCCCCATGAGGACAGCCTCATGAGGCGAATGACCTACAGCATGGACGCATATGTTTTAGGGATTAATTTTGAAGCTTGTAAACAAATTTCTGAATCAGAAACAACAATTTTTCAACAGCAACAGCACCAAAGTAAGAATAAAAATTCTTCTTCTCCTGTTCGTCTTCTCGCTCAGCTTTGTTGACAACTCGTTAATTTTAATGTTGATGTTGATGTCGATTTTGTTGCTTATGTTGACAGCAGCACTCGCTGAGTCATCTCACACATCTACACGCGTTGCCAACCACTCAACTCAGGTTATGCACGACGAGAAGGAAAGAACAAAATATGTAGATGAAAAAATGACGGCGATGGCAGCGAGTTCCAGTTACTCGTCGGCCAACGACACATAAAACTAGCAGAGGAAAACAAAAAACGGGAAATGCAGAACGTAGCTGGGAAAAAATGGTAGTTAATGAAAGTAAACAAAATTAAATGAAGTTTTTATAAAAAGCAACTTCATACGGAATCATGGATTGAGGTGGGTTTTTTTTTTGTGTTTTTCGTTGGGCTGCATGAATGCGTAACCATGTCACTTGTCACTTGTTCTGTTTACGCTGCGTTGCGTTGCGTGTCGACGGTGATAAACAAATGCAACAATTAAAGCAACAAGCAAAGTCCGAAACAACAACAGACGCAATAAATATAAATCGACTTCTCTTCTCCTTTTTCTCCTTAGCGTTCGTTGAATGTTTAAATGCGTATTTAAATCTTCACTTCTCTTAAAATGCATACGATGAAGACAGAAGTTTCAATTGAACTCATTTCAATGTGAAAATGAAGGGAGAATCGTGGGTCTGAGCAACGTTTTAATTGTTAGCAACAAAAGCAACAACAACAACATCAAGCAATAAGTAATTCTGTTGCGCTGTTGTTGTTGTTGTTGTTGTTGTTCTTATGCGGTTGGATGCATAAGAATGATTATAAACATTAAAATCAATGATTATAAACAATGTTGCTGTTGTTTTTGTTATTTAACAAAAATTAGCAAGATTCACGCATACATTTTGAATAAAAATAAAATGATAATTAGAAAAATTCAGACTAATTTTCCCAGAAAATTTAAAATTAATTAATAAGGGATAGAATTTAATTTTTGCTTGGAATAAAATTTGTAATTAATATGAATATTATTAATTAATATTATTATACATACATATTTTTTCTTCAGTGTAGTGCCATTGCTTTCTTCTTCTTGTTTCCGTGTTTCCACTGCACTTCATTAAAGTTATTCCATTCGATTCCATGTTTTACTGCTTTTAGTTTAAGCTTTGCTCCAATGTTGAAGTTGCTTAGGAACGAGAATTTATCGTAGCATTTCTCTATGTTTTTGACGTTAATTAAATAGTTGTTGTTATAATGTCTGTTGTTGCTGGCGGTTTCCAATCGGATTTTACAACGTTTGTTGCTATTATTACAATCGGTTGTACGCACGATTTGCATTGTAATTTGCTTTAATAAATGCTTTTTGTGGTTGGATAAAGGAATCGATGAATGTGTGAAAGGATAATCATTTATTTATGTTCCTGCAAAATTAGTTCAGAAGTGAATTTTCAATTTGTTATCGAATTTATAACAAATCACCTCTAGAAGAATTTCGTTGAATTGATTTTGATTGGAGAAATATGGAATAAAATACATATTTTTAAAATCGATTTCATTCAAACCTGAAACTTCGCTACTTTCGACCTCTCCGCCTGCGTTTCGTTGCCCTTCTTATCCACGCTTTCAGTCCTCCTCTGAAATCTCGACACTTGAATCAATGGCAGCCGCGTGCTCATTGCACCTCGTTGCCCCTCAGCAAAACAGATCCACACCCGCTCATTCTTTCCATTTCAATGAAGTTTTTCCTCGTTTAATGGGCTTTAATTAGACACTAAACTGATTGATGGCTGTTGTTTGGTGCTGTAAAGGGGATCGGGGGTCTGGAATCGGGCCCCGTCTCGAGCGATCATTAAAATTATTGAACCCTTGAACATCGGCGAACCGCGGCTGGATGTTTTTAATGGCTTGCTTTCTTCTCCTTGTTACTTTGTTTACGTTGTTGTTTTCTGCTTTTATGCCGGCTTCAAGAATTTCACTTCAGAATTTTTAATTTTTTTCCTAGTAGAAATAAAAAATATCTTTTATGTGCAGCTTTTCATTCTTTTCGGATGCGAGGGAAAAATTACGATGCTTCGTTGTTGTTGTTTGCTTTTCGTTTATTTTTCAACGGTTGTTTCGTTGTTTGGTTCTTTTTATAAATAAAAAACTTGTTTTCCGTTTATCATTTGAACCTTTCAATTAACAAAATCCAGATGCTTCCACTTTTCAATATCTTTTACAAGCAGAACAAGACAAGCAGAAACAAGAGTCAGAAGAAGACAACAAGTCGAATAAATATCAAGTTTTTACAACTCTTTCTCTCCGCTCACTTTATGAGGAACGTCAATAATGAGGAATTCCGAGCTTTTATCTGTCCTTGTCTACCATTTGTGTATCTCTTCTCTTCTTTCCTTATGCTTTTGGGGCCTTATTAAAAGCCTAACAAAATATTGAACATTATTAAAGCCCTCTGCAAATGCAAACGAATGTTTTAATTTAATATTTAGATAAAATACCAAAAACAGGAAGCACAGCACACACTGCCACAATAAACATATCAAATGAGTAAACAAGTTCCAAAGTTACGTTACACTAAAAAAAGCAGCAAAGCAATGAACTAAATAAGGCAACAAAATGAAAAGACCATCAATAATGGAGCAGACTGCAACTTCATCCCTTAAATAGCCTATAATTAGCAGACAATTGAACGCAATTACAACAACAAGAACGACAACAGTAGCGCGAACAAAAGCAAGTGTTTGAAGCAGTAATCCGCTGTGTGACTGAGTGAAACAGCAAATAGTCAACTGGTCGCATTGACAGCTAGAACAAGAGTAAAACGTATAAAGAAGTAAATATTAAAGGTATTCATAAAATGGCATACATTTTTTCTTTGGGTAACTGCGTACTTTTATTTGCTATTTATTGTGAATGCAACTTTTAAGCGTTTCTCGAAAATTGTTTGAAGCAAAGATGACGAAAGTTACCAAGAAGAGTTTCTACCTAATTTTAAAATTAATTAAAAAAGATGCGTTTTATTGTAGCTTCTCATCAGAGAATTGCAGCGAATGCCATTGAATGTAGTTTCGAACTATTCCCTAAAACCCATAGATTACCGCATCAACAAATCGCTTTGATTTTTCATGTTCGAACGATGAAAACGCAGAGTTCGAAAGATCGTAAGCAATCGTAAGACTGCGATTGGTAAAATATATTTCGATTGATAGAAACAATCGTAAAAAGGCACGAGTTTCTGGATTGCAATCGTACGACAAAGCATGCATTATAATTCTACGCAAACATTTGGAATAAATGAAAGATTTGCAGTCTAATCCAAAACTTACGCAGCTCCAGATAAATGTTAGCTTTTATTTTGTTACACTGCGCGGCTTTTGTGCGTTAATCTACAAATTTTTCCGTGTTAATCTGATAAACAATTGTGCAAACATAAACAAGTTGTTTCTGTTGTTGGGCTTAATTAGGCGCTGCATTGTTTTCTTAGCAATATTTAAACTGGTCGTAAAAGGACTGACACAGCAAGAAAATAGGGCAACAACATGTGTAGCGGATAAAAATTATGTTTTTCTATCGTACTGGGCAAAAATTACGACCAGAGATACATATGTATGTATGAGATCTTTGCTTAAAACTGTTCCAGAGTAAAAGAAGCTGGGAAATGAAACTCGGCCAACACCAGAGCGAATTTTAATTATGTAGCTTCACTACCAGAACTTTCTGAGTAATAAACAGTGATACACTGGATAAAAAAGACTGCCACCTATTCAAAAGAAGCTAGGCAAGATTCATTGCCAAGTTTCCACATGCTCATATATGCCCGAATTACACATTCTTCTATTATTTTGGACGTGAACTCGCTGCTCACCATAACCTCATTTCGGTTGTGTTGCGTCCGTGCAAACATCCTGCGCTTCCTTGAAAGATCATCAACAGCTATCGGAAAAATAGATTCATAGACTTCATTCTACAATTCGAAAATGGTTTATTTAAATTTATTTACAACATGATTTATCACAAAGAATTCATGAATACGATTGTTTCTCAATTTACAAGATTTAAACGTGTCCATTTTTGTTTGCAAATTACAATCAATTTAACATCAAATGTTATTGTGTCGGATATATAGAAAATTTTTAATTTCGCCGCAGTCCAATGAATAACTGGAATATATTGGCCATTTCCAGGTTGCGCCTGTTTTTTGGGCCTTTTGCTGGCGCACACTCCAACAGTCCAGGATGTATCTGAAGGTGATGAACGGCAAATGAGGACACACTAGAGTCATATTTTAACAAAAGGATATGACGAGAAATCTCAAAAAGTTTTCTTAATTTGATCCGTTAAATTATTATTGAAAATTTCAAATAATATTAAATTTTGTCGTATCAAGTTTCGAAGCGTTCTATGATTGATTGAAGAATTATTGACGGGTTGCTTTTTATGTATATTTCTACTCTATTTTCAACGTTGTGCAAAGTAATTTCTAGAGTAGAATATTTTATCCAATATTTTAGTTGTCATTTATAGAGTATTACGATAATCGGATTTAGTATTATCCGAATAACATTTCGCATTATCAGAATCAGCTTTAGTATTAACCGAAACGGATGTAGTGTTGTCAGAGTCATATTTAGTGTCACCAGAAGCAGATTCAGTATTAACCGAAACGGATTTAGTATTAACCGAAACGGATTTAGTGTTATCCCAATCGAATTTAGCATAATCAGATTCAGTATTAACCGAAACGGATTTAGTATCGACCGAAACGGATTTAGTATTGTCCCAATCGAATTTAGTATTATCCCAGTCGGATTTAGTATTATCAGAATCGTATTCAGTGTTATCAGAACCGAATTTACAATCGACCGAATCGGATTTGGTGGTATCTGAGCCATATTCAGCTTTGTCGGAACCATACTCAGTTTTATCCGAACCATAGTCGGCTTTATCTGAGCCGTAATCAGTTTTATCTGAACCATATTTAGTGTCATCAGCATCGGATTTAGCATTATCCGAAACGGCGTTCGGACCATCCTTCACAAGGCGGCATCGACCGCAGGCCTGCATCGGCTTCAAAGGTCCTTCGCTCAGCTTTAAGGTGTGCCAATAGCCTTTGCCTTTGATTTGGACGACTTTCAAAAAGTCCTCGAATTCCTCGAATGTCATGCCGTGTATGTAAGGACAATCGACGTAATCATGGTAGACGGCATCTGCTTCAAGGATCCAATGGCGCTGCTGCGGTGCCTTCAATTTGTGCTGCTCGAGCAACTCGCTGGACCCATTGTAAAACGTCTGCACCGTGGAGAGGCTGTAACCGAAGGAAGCAAGTGTAAGCGAGGGGGGAAAGCAAAGCTATGACACGGCTGACGAACTCACCACAGCGCGTCGGTAATCATGCTCTCCACCTCAGGTTGGGAGACGATGCGATCGACCTGGACACAGTCCAATCTCCTGTTCAAGCTGGACAGAAACAGCGGAGGCATTAAACCAAATCGTACACACTTCATGACGTTGACAGTGCAAATCTTGCGTATGGACCAGTATTTGTTCAGCCACCGTACCGCCGACATGAAAACCTAGAAATCGCTGCGTTTGAGTATCGATATCGATAATTCCGAAGTATATCTTTTACCTCTACTTCGGAATGTACTCCCAAGATGCTGGAGCTCAGCAAATGGCACACTTCCTTAGCATCCAAATCCACGAATTCCTGCGATGCAACAAGCGTCAAGAAGAACTTGCGAATGCGCATCATCATCACATCCTGCAACGTCTGCATGCCGACTCTGCGAGCGTCCAAATACACGAAGAATGCGGTGTCTTCGCGTATGCAATCCGGGTTGTCCAGGCACACCCAGCACTGCTCGGCCAGCACATTGACGCGCAAGAACGTGGCCGCCTTCAACAGTTCCACGATTCCCTTGCGTGGAATGAGTGGGTTATTAGCTAGCATCCATTCGTACATCATAACGAAAGCGCCGGGAGTGACGTGGTCTTTGGGCAATTTCACCAAACTCGTCTTGGTGCTGATCTCCTTGAAGAAGTCGGAGTAGCACTGCAACACCTCCAAATGGACGCCGAAGACGACGCCATGAATGACGATCTGCAAATTGGGCTTCTTGCACTTTGTATAGAAATCCCGCAACAAGTCCGTCAGCTTTCTTTTAGGCGGCTGAGCAATTGATTCCCAGTCATTGTCTTTGATAGGGGCGATTCCCATTTCTTCCAGATTTTTGGCCGAAATATGGAGCTCCACTCTATTGGCTGCGTTGATCTCGTCGAGTGACACATACGGCGCAGACGCCACCAGTTGTGAAAGAGCCTTCGATTCTTTAGCAATACCTTCACTCGCTATATTACAGCATTAAAACATTAGACGGGATTTTATGAAAGAGACTTGTCACAAGCGAAACTTACTGAATTCAATTGCAAATCCTGCTACGTCGTCTATGGCAATGGAAACGTCTGTGGTCATAGAAGCATCTGTGATGTCGAAGCTGAAAGGTTCAAGGACGTGTTTAATGATCGGCTAAACAGGAAAAGATCTCGATACGCACTCAATGTATTTTATGACCTCGCGTTTGCTGTCAGTGGAGCGAGATGCACCATCGCTGGTTGACGACTCGGTTATGGTGTTGGAAGCGGTTGTATAAACCTTCAAGGAGGAGTCCGTTGAGAACTGAGAGTTCTTAGACGAGCTTGCATCATTTTTCAATGAAGAAATGCTCGATGCATCACTCTAAAAAAAGAAAGCGTTAGTTCTGGAAAAACATCTTGACTCTATTTTGAACCTTATCAGTTTTTGAATCCATTTGGTCAACCGCAGTTCAGTAAAGCAGAAGTTAGTTAAGCTGTTTTTATCTATAGAAAGGAAATTTACATAACGTTAGTTGCTACTTTATTTCTTCCTTTTTATCACACTGCGTAAAAACATTGGACAAATTTTTGTACGTGCAACGAATTGACAATGTAAACGAGTTTCTTTGCTGTTACTTAACAGATCTGTGTGTATATGTATGTGCGTTGTTGCTGCTCTGTTCACTTAACATTTTAATCAATATGCTAACATTTAAATATAGTTAAAACAGCGTCAAAGGTAATGGAAAAATGATACGCGCGTTATAATTATTACACATAGAAATTTAATTAGAAATTGTCTTTGAAGACAAAAAAATTTCAATATAACATTTAATAAATTAATTACCTTATAATACTTGGATTTTATAGTTGCTTTGATGCGCCTCTCTTCAACAGCTACACTAATTAATAAAGAGTCTCTAATATATAGTTTTATGTATTTTTTTTAATTATAATATCAGGAAAATTTTCCCTGATTGTTGAAAATATATTTGTTATTTATTAGATATTTTTTTCTATTTATTTCTCATAGACACAAATTTTCTGTGTTGCTTGTTATTAAAATGAAACATTTTGGGCAAGTAGAATGTAGCAGGTAGATTTTTTAATGAATTAAGCAAGTAAGGAAAAATGTACTTTATTTAAACATCATGTGTCTCACTTATTACAAATCAAGTCAAGTTTAAATTATGCCAAGCCAAAAACGGAAGCCATAATTATAAATGTATGAATTGCTGCTCTGTTAACTTAACATTTTAATCAATTCGCTAACATTTAAATATACAGCCAACTCGCGTTTTACACGATTAATTGGTGCCAGCGATGGCTCGTGCAAAAAAAGTCGTGTGAAAAATATACATAGCTTATGGAAAAAGGGGTAATGCGTACCGCAAATAAAAAAAATCGTGTTGTTTCCCAAATTTAGCAAATTTTCTTTGGAAAATCGTGTAGAAAAGGAAACGATGATAAACTTTGGAAACCAAATTTAGACATATTCAATTGTTTGCATACATTTAAAAATATCATAAAAGAAGAATTGGGATAAAAGGTCAAAAATTAACATAAAAAATTACTTAGATTATTTTTTTAGTTTATGATTAAAATTTTAAATTTTAGCTTTTTTTGTCTTCATCGCTGTTTATATTGAAAACATCATCGATTGATCTTGACTAGACGTTTCTTTATTATTTCTCAAGAAACTTTTTAATGTGTTGCTTGAGCTCATTTCCTAAAAGGTCTCTGAAATTGTTAATGCGTTCATCGGAAATTTTCTTGGGACAAAGTTACGATTTCAGAGAGATTTTCAAGGTTCCAAATGTAATACGGAACCTTCAAACATTCTTACAAGCACATGTAATCATTTTCGTTCTCAGTACCAGTAGCAGTCCTTCCAGAACTCAAGTAGCAGTCCTTTTTCAAGTATAAAGGACTTGAAATGTACTTGAAAGAATCTACTAAAGCACCAAAAGTACTGAATACATTACAGCTCTGTTTACAGGCAAGCGTAGCAGTTGAGTAAAGGATTTTTAATACGGAAAATTCCCCGAGAATCTTGTATAAAAAATGAAATCGTCTAAAACGCGAGTTGGGTGTAGTTAAAATAGCGTCAAAAGTAATGGAAAAATGATACGTGCGTTATAATTATTATACCTTTATATAGAAATTTAATTGAAAATTGTACTTAAAGGAAAAATATCAATATAACATTTTATAAATTAATTACCTTAATAATACTTGGATTTTATAGTTGCTTTGATGCGCGTCCCTTCAACAGTTACACTAATTAATAACGAGTCTCTAATATATAGTTTTATATATTTTTTTGTTTTTTTTTATAATTAATTGTAATATCAAGAAAATCTTCCTTGATTGTTGAAAATATATTTGTTATTTATTAGATATTTTTTTCTATTTATTTCTCATAGACGCAAGTTTCTGTGTTGCTTGTTATTAAAATAAAACATTTTGGGAAAAAGTGTCAGGTAGATTTTTTAATGAATTAAGCAAGCAAAATTTACTTTATTTAAACATCATCAAATTTAAATTAAGCCAAGCATAAACGGAAACCATAATTATAAAGGATTTCACGATAAATATAAAAAAAGGAAAAATACACTAAAATTAAATTTTCTAAATAAAATGAAAATATTAATCGTGGAAACTTTCCCAATTAAGTTTCGGTTAATTAGTTATAATATTACTTAATACGAATTTAATCATTTTCATTCTGTTTAGAAGAGAAAATCTGTTATTTTCTCGTCTTTCTTTTCATTACAAATTGAAAAAGTGACCTCGTTTGAGTTAATCTCGTCATTATTTAGCAATATCTATGATTTATGATTATTTACACATCATTAATGGATCATTACGACGATTATTTTCTCTCTCCTTTGCTGTTGCTTCAAAATGCGGTTTTCATCACGCTGAGGTTAATTGATGTGATGCGAATTGGTAGCTTTAATGATGCCGTTAGCGCGCCATTTGCAAACGTAATTTCAGTACTAAAAGCGGCACTCAACAACGACACCCAAATACATAATATAATTAAGCGAAGAGTTTGAGTTCAACAATGAAAGTCCGGCGAATTCAATGAAATGAAAACTCTCACTCGCCGTGTTTTTTAACATAGGTTTTACTTAAGCCAAACAAGTTTGAGTGCGTTGAATTTGCATTGAAAACTTGTTAGGTTACATTTATGTAGTTGCTTTTACTTTAATTAGACGTTTTGTTGGGTGTGTTTCTTTTCTATCCAACATAAATCCACTGTAATTCCATTTGACAAGCCAGCGTCGTTGTTGTTCGTGCGAAGATGGGAAGTTTTTAGCGGATGTTTTTTTTTTGTTGCGTTCTTCATTTAAATGCGGCGAGGTTGAACACGACAAAAGCAGCATTAGCCATCATTATCGTCATCACTGTCCTAATTATTGTAACATTTCGTGCCATGTTTTGTTTTGCTGTTCTTCTTTGTGAATGCGTTTTGGTTGAAGAAAGTATTCGCTTTTATTGTTGTTCCTTTACGATTACTTATCTGGTAACGCAGTCCATTCCGTTCGACTCTTTTGTCATCGTGATTGTTGCACTTCTTTTACATCTTCTGATCTCAGCGGCCTTCTTCCTCACTTTTACTTCACTTCCGTTTTAAGTTCTCGACCGATTTCGCAACTAGACTTCGGTTTATTTCTTCTTTGACTGCGTTTACTTTATTTGCTTTCCTCTTGAACTACGGCGAAGGGTCAGTCAATTGATTGGCCCTTGAGCAATATTAAATTCAATTAATGTCGAGATGCTGACTCGAAAGTGAGTCATGACGAAGCTATGCTAATGATCGGAATCATTCATTACACTTGAATCTCGTAACCCAATTAAAACGGAAAATAAAAGAAGATTGTACAGAAAATTTATGCATTTATAAAATCAGATGATTTACTGCGAGATTTGCTTGAAGATTCTTTCGTAAATTCCTTTGTAAGATAAAAGCCAAAGTTTATTAGTAATCAAGAAAGGCCTCAACAATTACTCACGATTTCATTGCTTTGATTTATTTCTTTGTTTTTCTTAAGATTTTCCGTCCAAGTGGTACCCATGGAGTTCGAGTGCCTTTTTATGGCCACCCATCGCTGAGGTCATTGAAAGGTGACTCAAAGTTATTGCATCAATTAAAGCTGCTTGTTCTTTTAATGATTTTGTTCGATTTAAGGTTAACATTTTGGAAAGTGGTTATCGTTGCGATCTCAGATCGACCTAAAATTAGGAAACTATCAATAACATCGCTCCAATCTCAGTCCTCACCTCTCACTGAATTGATGCCAGTTCATGCTTTCCTCTTTTCCAATTATTAAACCTATCACTTGACCTCGTAAGCCGTGTAAGTCACGTAAGTAAAATTAACTTTCATTGTTCAAAGTGTTCAAAGTTTGACTGATGGACTGAGTGACTCACAGTCACTTCATATTCCCCTTTTCATCATAGTCTATTCAACACGTCTCTTTTTCCCACTTTGGGTTTTGTTTTTTGTCTGAAATTTCACCTTTCCTAGAGAACAGAAAAAGTATTGCTGTGCTTATTTATCGTATACGTGCTAATTTTGTGTTTATCCCCTCTTCTCACTCTCCTCTTCTTAATTAACGTTTCTAATCTTGAAATTGTTTTCCTACTCTGATGCAGTCGGTGGTTTTGCTTGTTATTATTATTCATTTTTCTCTTCTCTGTTGGCTTTTCTTTCGTAACAAATTAAAGTAATTTAACAGCGTACTAATTTTTGTAATTCCTTTTAATGGGCCCAATTTTGTGCTGTATCCAATTATTTGCCTTTATTTTGTCTAAATAATTTTCTGTGTTAATTTTAATATATTGCGTTTATTATTTTTGTTTTCTTCCCTTCCCTTTTAATTCTTAACCCTTTTAAGCACTATTTATTCCACACGATCATTATCATTTATTTATTCCAAACGATGAAAACGTAAAATTTAAAGATGTGAAGAAATAAAATTAAACATTATAACATTATATTATTATCTTTATAAAGACACAAACATTTTGATAGTTTGCACAAATGTTTATAAATTTTACAATATTACTAATCGATGTTACCGATTTTGGGAAATTTTCAAACTTCCCAATTTTTGTGTGTTTTTTGTATATAACACGATGTATGTTACAGTTTATTAATATAATTTCCGATATTTGATTATTTGCAAACACAAGTTTAGCAATAAAAAGTTTTGCTTATTCATAATTAAAGGTTTGACATAAGATAAAATTTCTCTCTTCAAAACAAGATCACTAAAAAAAAATGGCTAGTGTGTAGGAACCATAATAGCTACGAGTGTTACCTGGTAGCAAATAAGAGATTTCCATTTAAAATAATTGGGTCAATTTTACTATTTCACGTTTACTTCGAAACTTTGGTAAAATGCTTTAAATCACATTTTCCATATTTTTGCATTATTACACTATTAAAGACCCTAAATCAAATGTGTTCTTGTCCATTACAATTCGTAACTATGCAAAAAAATAATATGCTCCTAGTGGCAGCACTGGTAAAATGTTTGAATAACAATATTCAGTTGAGCGAAAAATGTAATTCTATTTTAAATTAGTAAAGTTTTTGTATTTACATATGTACCGAATTAAAAACGAATTGTAACAGAAACAGGGAAATTATATTGAATGAGCCGTAGGTGGCTAATTGATGGAACAAGTGCAAGTGAAGTCTATTTTTACGTGGGCGCTCTGCACTTGTTGAAATCTTTAACGACCGTGGGAACAAAGAAATGGCAATAAATACATATATTTTCGGAGGATCAACAGCGAAAGTGTTGTTGTAATGTGAACTTTCGCTGAGGGTTCACAAGTTCATCATCAAACGACCGAGAATTGGTCAGTTTGTCGTCTGTGGATCATCTCCTGCTAATCATGAGATGTAGTCTACGTTTGCATCTCCTTCGAAGGGCAGAAATGTAAGTAGAGCTTCTTATGTAAAATGTGTGACTGAACAGATAGCTTCCATCACAAATAGAGAGATTTCTATCCAGGAAAAGGTATTTCTTTAAAAGGAAAAGGGTAAAGCTTTGGATTACTTTGTTATGATTATTAAATTTATTGTGGATGAAAACAAAAATCAACCAAACAAGAATCGTGCTTAAGACGAATTTACATACATCAATGGGTACCACGGTAGAACTGGGCCAGAGAACCTGCCCAGTTTTTCCTGGTAACGAGTTGTTATTAGATATGAATCTAAAGAAGTGAAAGAAGAACTACAATTGGAAGAAAAGCCAAACAACAAAGATTCAAACAATTACAATGATTTTTGATGGTAAATTATTGCAGCATCTGAATGGAACTTTATCAAACGAAATAGCGATTGTTATAATAGTGAAAGCATATTTCGGAGCAGACACAGGACTTAGTTCTGTAATAAATATAGTATAGAATAGGAATCAAATCGAATAAGGAATCATGCATGATTTTCGTAGATTATAGACGCCGCGCCATTGTTACTCAGCTGCATTAATTTCATGGCTCTACTCTGGCTTTCGTGGCAACAAAACGTTTTTCTTCCATTCCGAATGTTGGCAACGATTTTTCATGACTAATTTCCTCTGCGGCATAAAATTGAGAAAAATCCTTTTTGTTGCTACTTGTTTTTGCTGCTTTTTGTGTAATTACGGCGTTCGTTTGGCGATTTCGCGATCAACAGAGATAGAAAATAATTGTTATTATGCAACACCAACAGCAACCAAAAAAAAAACAACAAGGAAACCATCAAGCAACAAGAATACAAGCAATAAATAAATGGAAAGTAATCCGAAGGCTCGATACTATATCGAAATATAATTTTTACTCTTTCCTCTTTTTCATGGAAAATTATAAAACTTTTAAAAATTCCAAACAGCCAACTAAAAGCAATTCCAATCAAATGCAAAGCTTCTCTCTTTGTGCGGGTTTTTTGCTCTGCAAAGTGATTGTAGTCGCCGCTGCTTTGTGCTGGATACTCGATGCAGACGTACATATTTGGGTCTGTATCTTTGCGCTACATTCGCTTCAACGTGATGCGAATGTGTTGCCATCGCTGCCAGTTTTAATTACATCCAACATACAATCGATACTTTTATTTCCCTTAAGCGTTGTGTTGATGCCGTTGGTGCAATTCATTTGCTCGCATAATGATAATCTATGAATCTGAATCATTCATTTGACGAATGATGAGCTGCAGTTGCCGTTGCGCTTGACGGGAATCACTTCAATCAGTTTTCAGGCTGTGTTTTGCTCAACTTTATCTGTTGCAATTAGTTTAACGCTTTGCCAAATAATGGCGTTGATTTTGATTATTATTTCCTTTTAAACATTTCAATATTCCATCGAATTGATGATTATTTGCCAACGAATTTCTGTGTGGAGATTTCCTTAAATTCTGAACACTGAACAAGAATTATTTCTGCGGAATGAAAAACTTTCTGAGCCGAGGATTCAGCATAAACTTCAACTTCAACCCATTGAAGCTCTTATTTAAGTATTGCTTCTGTCGGTTTCTCTTCGATGTCATTGCTTCTGCTTTAAGCGGCTTTCATAATCATCCGAAATAAGCACGCTTCTCACCGAAGGAATAAAGGAATTCACATAAATCCGAATATCATCGGGTTGCTGGACGATTACCTGCCACAACCTGTCGTCCTTTGCTTTAGTTATTTAAGACTAAACACAACAACAACGACAGCAGCAATTGAAACTACAACAAGAATGTGAACAGATAAAAACCTTTCTTGCGTTAACAAAGGTTCTTCTTTGAAGTGCCTTTGAAGGAGAGGAGGAGCAGAGAGAAGGTTTTTGCCTTTATTATTCGCATTCTGCTAAATCACCAGCTTCCATCCCTTCAGCAAGCATCCACTCATCCAAAGCCTAGATCTTTATTTATATAAATTCTAATTCTTGTGTCTTCTTGTTTTTTGTTTCAATAAAACTTTTCTCTAGCGTGTCTCTAGATCGAAATTTGCTTCTTTTCTTTAGGTTTTCCTTCTTCTCCACCGCATTAAGTCATAATCGTCAAAATACTGACAGAGAAACCTACATTTTTACTGATAAAGAACGTTGTGAACCCAAGCAAACAAAGAAAAATGTAGCCCCTTCTTTGGTGTAATCATAGAAGGGTTATAAAGCTGCAAGAGTGGAGCAAAAGGGGATTGTTTGGCAGGGGAGGAGGTGACCCTTGTGGCAACCTTCAGATCGACTGCATGCGGTACAGTTCCCCAGCCACTCGATGGGGTAACGAATCACAGTCGCCATCGGTTTCAGGTGCGTCCCCTTCGATGGATGATTCTACGTCTTCATTCGGCGTCTTTGTTCTTCGTCTGTAATCGAAGAAGGCGCAGAAGTCGATAGTGAAACCCATTGAATTAAAACCGGCGAAGAATTGAGGGAAAATGGAACTGTTGCGAAGATGAACAGAGCAACGAAAAAGGTTTTTTGTCGAGTCTCGAGGAGGACAGAGAACGGGTCGCTTCAATTGTGTAACTGAGGGAATGTTAATTAATTTCTAAAATTTATTTTAATTAATTGTGAAATATTTATTAATGATGCAAGCTGCTGGCGTAAAATAATCACCGGGCAGCCTGCATCCGAGAGTATTTATCGTGAAGAACATCAGCGGCTCCTTCGAGACTTGCTTCTCAGCAGCAGCAGCGCTTCCTTGTCGTCCTTTTACGTGGACGACTGCGACTCTCTTCGTCACGTAACCCGCACCAACTCCACCCTCTGATGGCCGAGTGCCGTGCGAGTTGCGGTTCGCAGACTTGCCACGTCTCTGGAGCTGCCGCTGCAATTAAATACGAGCCGTGGAAGTATTTAGCAGATGCTAAAGCCAAGGGAAGCAAAATCTCGGTAGGAATTTCCGACAACAACAAGGACCTTGAGCTGAGGTGCAACGCAGGCACGAACAAATACAAAAGACAATATTAAAGCCAAGTGAAGTGAAGGAAGCGTGAAATTCCAGAAATGAGCAACGAAGTCATCGATATTTACAACGGCAAGAAGCCATATTTTTCCCATGTTTTCCATTTGTCCCTCGATTTTATTATAATTCCTTTGTTGTGCTGTTTATGACGCCGTCCATCCTCCAATTCCCATCGTTTAGGTCTCCATTTCAGCCCCGTTCGAACCCTCATTCATCTTACGCTCGCTCGTAAACAGCCTAATCTGCAGCGTCATCTAGATACTCGTCTATATCTTTATTGACATCCTCATGCGCTCGACAGAAGACGAATAAATCTCTGCAATGAATGAATCCGGCTACGAAGAGATCCTTGGTTGTCCTTATGGACGAAAAACCCTTCTTTCTTGCGGGGACACTTGAAGCAGATTAATTCTTGGCTTCTTCTTGAGGAATGCCAGCGATGAATCATCCCCTGGACGCATTTCTCAACCCTTTGAGCGATACTTGCAGTCGTCGTGGTCTGTGAATTGTTCGAAAATCCCGTCAGAACTCCAATCGCTTCGTCTCATTGCTTTCGAATTTATAATCGAGTAGTTTTAATGCATTGCAATATTTTTATTCGCACTGAACTAATTGCAACATTCTTTCTTTTCTCTTCCAGGTACGTTTTTAATATGATTGCTGATGGTTTCATATCGATAGAAAATTTCTGTGAGGCTTTGAAGAAGGTTTCCAACGCCTCCGTTGAACATCTGCAGAGTGACTGATGAAATCCTTGGAGTGTGTGCTTGTGGGAAACCGCATCACAGCCAAATCCATTCAAATGATTGACGTCAATTGCGAATTGGAACTTCTATGGGTCTTTTAACGGACCGATTGAGTCGATGTGCATGCGAGACATTTTCTCAATTCGAGGAAAATTGAGCTGCAGCCATGTACGTGAAAAGCTTTAAAAGAGTTACGACTGCTTAAATGCGGATCTGTGCAAAGCTGCTGAAAGTTTTGAATAAGTTAACTTTAAAAATTCAGAGGCGAACGCAAGCAAGTAAAAAATTCGTGAGTTGCGAAATTTTTTGCCAACCGAATCGTGGCCTGTTTTTTATTTTATTCTTTGCAATTTTCCGCACGAACACGTGAGCGAACACATACAATGCCACAAACGCATCCTTGTTCATTCTCATCCGTTGTACGTCCTTCTTTTGTAGGTCAACAATGCGTTTGTAGTGACAACAGCAGCAGCAGCAGCAGCAGCAACAACAAGGAGCAGCAGCAGCACGAATGAAAATGAGCGCATAAACGAATTAAAACGTCGGAAAAACTGTTGCAATAAAAACAAAGAGGATGCATAAACTGTGAAGGGGGAAGAGAGGAGTGAAAAAGACGATCGGAAAAGGATAAAAACAGAAAGCTTAAAAATGCATAAATTGGAAATAAAATCAAACGAAACGACAAAATATGGAAAGGAAAGAAAAGTTACAGCGCACACGAAAAGAACATGCAAAAGAATAAAACTAAAGCTAACAGCAGAAGCGACAAAGAAGCATTTAAAAGAATGCAAATTTTCCATAATTTAAATACAAAAAATTATTTACTTCAATGGACAACATTCAAAGTGGCTTCGGAAAATTCACATCGCTGAGAAACTGGCAACAATACAAATGAAAAATCTTCATGGAGTTAAGTACACAAGCCCAAGGCCACGTCCCCGTGCCCCCTTTCCGCTGATGACCTTTTCAGCTCCGTCAGCGACGACGCTAGGGACTCACTTTTGGGCGCAGTTTTATTTCAATAATTATTCGGGCCTCTCCGCCTCCATCCGCGTTTCAAAGTCGTTATTGCGATGTTCGCCGTGACGAACGAAAATCAAAAACGAAAGAAACGTCTACGTCCAGCTGTCGAATGAGTTTTTCGTGCGATTTCTCGATTATGGCCGCTTCCTAGAAGCGAAGGCGTTGGCCGTCAGCCCGACCGGGCGTGTGACCCGAATTCAGGGCGCGAAGTTTTGTCGTTAATTCAAATTTCACTGTTTGAGGCTTTCGGTAAATAACAGCATTATTAACGGTGCCTTTTGCGTAGCACGGAATCTCAACCGTTCACCGCCAACAGTTGGAAAAGTGGAGCGCATCTGTTACACTTGCGCTTCATCGCTGATTAACGATAACGACGGTGATGATGATGATGATGATGGTGTTCATGATGACAATGTGTGCCTTTGTTATTATTTCTCTTTAACTGTTTCAGACACTCGGCTGATTTTCTGACCCATATCTGGAAACTGAATGAAATTAAAGAAAAATTCATAGAGCAACTTCAGGAAGAAAAAACACCGCGAGATGGGAAAAATTACACTTTTATATAGACAAACAATTTAAAGATTTAATTGAAAATAACCGCTGCTGTAACCTGAAACCTCATCGATGTGTTTTTTGAAGCCCGAACTGATGACTCCGCAGCTGAAATGAATTTTCTCTCACACACCTTGATTTGTCTGTGTATTTGACACTTCAGTGCGATGTACTGCCTGTCGGAGGGAGACGGGGCGAGGAGGTCGACTCCACAAGAAATAACTTTCGAATTTTCAAAGTCCACTTTCCAAGTACAGCTGCCAACAAAATGCAATCGGCGGTTGATTGCTTCGTTTGCTACTCCAAAGCAAGCGTCGTTGCTACGTTAGAAGCGACAGCAGCAACGCATTAAGTCATTCAGTGTGTCACTCACTCGGTCCGTGTCCAGTCCGTGGCTCCGCTCAGCTGTGGGCCCAACGACGCTGTTCGATATCAAAACGTAAACCATTTGAGCTGCATCCGAAGCCGTCAACTGCAATCGACCGCTGGAAATTCGTGGAGTTGACTTTTACTTGACTCGAGATCTTCGAACATGAGAGCTGAGACTTGAGGTTGGTTGACTTGAGGAGGACTTCGGGGGGGCTGCCTGTTGCCTGTTGGCCAAGTTTGCTGTGTAATTGTTTTTGTTGCGGTTGCTTTGCTTCGGCCGAAAGCTGTGTGTGTTGTTGAACAACGACAGCCTCCTCCAGCTGCAGCTTAAAAGCCACAAATCCACAAAATTGCACTCACTCAACCGGTAAATCTTAATGGCCAACAGCTGCCATTGAGCCAAGTTCCCTTTACGGCCAACAACAGCAACGGCAACGGCAACGGCAACGGCAGCGGCGCTTTTCGCTACCCTTCGCAGGCGCTTGGGCTTTGTTTGTGGCTGCTCTTAAACAAAAGCCGAATTCATTTATTATTTGATTTAAAATGTTTACAGGGATTCAGTTGTTTTCGCTGTTGCTGTTGTTGCATTAGTTTCGAGCGATGGCTGTTGGCGATGGCGACTGCGAATGAAGGCCAAAAGTAAAACCTTGCTTTTGCTTTCGCATAAAAAACCGCTGCACAACCAACATCGTCATCATCGTCATCGTCATCATCATCGTCCTTATCGTAATCATAAGATTTCTATATATTTTCCCCGAAGTTTTCCCCTCTGATGTTAATTCAATGAAAGCTTGAGAAGTTCTTCATAAATAATTTCTTTTTAGTCTCTTTTATTTGCGATGTCATTTATTTTGAGTAGTTTTCGGAGATTTCTTTGGAAAATGAGTAGCGTTTTTATTCTGTTCTCTCCACAAAAAATTTATTATTCATTTAAATAAATTTCCTCTTCTTTGCGTTTGACCGGGCAACTTGAAAAACCTCACATATTTTTCCAAGAAACTCTTTTCACGACAAAAGCCATCCTCTGGCGTCGCTCATTTATTTATGGGCCTTCAAAATGTTTGAAAAATTTTGTCCTTTAAATCGGCGTGCCTGCCTCCGGGGGCCACTCTTTGTTCGGACTGAAGCTCGGCTCTCGACGCATCCCACTCGGCTCAGTGATACCAAGTCGCATCCGCTTCTTTGTCCATTTGTGTATATGTTTATTTCCTCTTCTGGACCAGAAAAACTGGTTCTGTTCGGTAGATGTTTCTCGTTCTCGTTTCTTGATTTGCTTCTGCTTCCAGTTCGTGACCAGCTTCAGCAACAACAACAACAACAAAACGTTGTTCTTCTGACTTTTTCCCATTCTTCTTTTCCATCTTGTGCTGCCTTTGATTTCATTTATAACATCCACGCCCTCGACTTGCGGAGGTGTCTCAGTTTGCTGAAGTTGAGGCTGTGCGTTTGTCTTGTCTCCTGTAAAACGTCTTCTTTGTCCGCCTCCTCCTCCGCCTTCTGCTTCTTCATGTATCATCATCGTCATCGTGGTCATCATGAACGATTTGTAGTTTCAGCGCTTTCAAGTGCTACAAAGATACAAGCGACACATGAACACAACTTTTTACCCATTCGCCACGAAGATGCTTTAAAACTTATAATGACGCTGGTACAGTACAAAAAAAAAAAGAAACGCACCATCATCATCAGTATTTCCCCCGTCATGAGCACGATGACGTATATGGAATATCTTCCTAGCTTCAGGCTGAAGAATCGAACTCAACAAAGATGAGGATAGAAATAAAAACGAGACAAGCTGAATGAGGATTTTTTCTTTAAATAGAAGAATAGCAACAAAAAAGTTTCTACTTTTGTGGGTAAGACTTTAAGAGAGAATGACTTTTGGATTTAAAGATTGTTCAATGCGGGAACCCATAGATCTCGATCAATGTATTAGATGAGCTCAAGTTGTCACTGGTTCCTGTAGCCTTTATAGAAGAACCAAAAGAAAAAAACCATTGACCCAATGAAGCAATAGACCCGATAAGCTTAGGCTTAGACGGCAAAATGTAATAAGTACGACTTTTGACGGTGTGCAATAGGTCCATAGGTCAATAGGAGAGAATAATACTAATGCTAAAACCGGATCAACACTTGACAAAGGCATTAGGAAGACCACAGCTAACGAAAGTGTACAGAAAAATAATTGCAAAATTATGTGAGTAAGAGTAATATTAATACCAAAGTCAAGGCACTGAACGAGAAGCTTGTAGGTATCAGAGTGAATCTTTCCATGTCAAAACAACGCAAAAATAAGACCACAAAGAAGAAAGAAGACAAAGACCATGACCATGATCGCGATGAGGACGAAAACATAGAGGAAAACCGTGAAAAAGATCAAGACTGCGACCACGACGAAGACCACGAATGAGATGAATGCCAGAGCAAAGAACATTACGAAGACTACAACTAAGACTACGGCCAAAACCACAATTTGAACGAAAGACCGCAAAGAAGACCAAAAGCAAGACCTAAGACCACTTTACTTCAATTTTTCATTCTTTAGAATTGATTCAGTGCGGAAAAGTTTTCATCTTTTCGCAAGTTTTTAGAACTTTGAATAAATAGAAATCATATTTATTATGTTTGTGTTTTTGAGGTGAACTTTTTCCTGCTCCTGTGGAGCTTATAAACAGCTGTTGAGCTGATTTTGGTATTGGTCTGAAAGTTTTTCACAGACGAAATCCTCTTTTGCGATTTAATTTCTGAGAAGTTGTCGATTGTAAGCTGTCGATCCTCTTCCTCCGCGGTCAGCATTTCCTTCCCTTTACCTATTTATTGCTATCAATTGCTTTCAATAGGTTTTTGCTTTGCTTTAAAATCTCTCTCCTTTTTTATTTCTCCTGTGCAGTTATAAAAAAATCAGTTGAGCGATGAGAAACTTCTTTCAAAACTTAGTTTCGATGAGGTTTACTATTATTTTACGTGAGATGCCAGCGATTTTATCTCCTCAACTTTTACTTCTGCTGCTTATTTGCATAAATATTTCCAAAGCGACAACATTTACGGTAATTTAAGTAATTTAAGTGTCTTCTTTAAAAGACTACAAACTTTAAAATATGCCAAAACTGAGTAAGATTATTATAATTTATGTAGCTATATCGAGTGTAGCTTGCAATAACTTAATTCCGAATATGTCAGAATGGGTCAAACTACAGTTTCATTGTAACGACCGAAAAGCTATAAAAACAAACGTAGTAAATCGGCCCTGCAACGATTTTGACGAAAAGTTTTGTCAATATGATCAAGGATTATTAATGTACATATTTACAGCTAATTTCTTTGGGTGAAAGTGGAGCACAATATTACAACGAGGTGGCAAAGGAGGCGATGTAGCCGAGTATTTCTGCCATTAAACAAGGACAGGATCAGGGCAGGATTAACTGCCCAAAAATAAAGGTGGAATTATGGAATAGCACCGCACTTTAAAGGACATTCATAGGACAATCCAAGAGCTCTCCATAGACATTTCAGAGGTTGAGAAAAATATACAATTGTACATATATCGTCAGCAATATTTCGCTATAAATAACGAAAAATAAAAGGGGAGACACTACAGTTCGAATAGCCTTCAAATCTGTGACTTTGCTACGTAATTTTATTATTTGAAAGGCGACCGGAGAAATCGCTCCTGACTGAAACTTGGCCCAATAAAGAAACTTGGCAACGCCGAAGATTTGTTATTAAATTGTTACAATTCACACTAACAAGGAGTCCAAAATACTATCAAGAAATCACACTTTAGAGATATCCAAACGACATACGAAATTAATATATTTTTTATCAATAATACTTTTAAAGTTATCCTTTACGATTCCACTGAAAATCGGCGGATCAATCAATCTGTTCAAACATAATTATTAATACAAACATAATACATTACGACAAAATACTTAATATAAATAATTAATTAATTAATGAGTTAAGGCTTTAAAAAGTTCGGTAAAGAACTGAAAATTACGCATGAAAATAATTAATATTACGTAAGAGAATTTAAGTTATTTATAAATAAAGAAATTTCTGATGTAGCCAACACATGATCTACTTTTATGTAAAATATCAATTGAAAAAGTTGTATTTAGATATGCATAAAATTGCAGCAAGTCCCTTAAGAGAACTGCGCTTTGGCTTTCGATTACAACAAAAACTGGAGGATTGCATGTTATAGTAGCCCCGAATACAGAATTTCCAGTCTCTGAAGTTTGACTCTGAGTTACGCATGAAATCAAACAGAATCCAGGAAGAAAAGTGTCCTCTTGGCGCCACCAATTCTAACCAGAAACGGAGGTCCAAAACTACATCTTAGAAGAGTCTCAAATGCAAAATTTCGACTTTGCTTTCGAGTTATAAGTGAGTTCTACATACGACGAAACTAGACAAAATGAAAATTGGTCAATATTATTTTAGAGGTTGTACCTCCAAATCATGTTAGCTTCGGGAGCAAAAGCGATTTCCATTTATGTTATTAAAATCTCTAATTTGATCTTGTCATCCTTAAGTCTGATACTGATGTACATTCATGCTGTAAGTATAGATAATACATTATAGTCTTTAATTGTATTATTATTATTATTTGTATGGGGTAGTGCACTGCGACCTGTTGATCTATTGTGCCTGTCTTTAATTGTAACACGTTGTTAATTGAATTACTTGTTCTTATACTGTCAAAATGGTTCAATAAATTTCAAAATTGGTCAAAATGTGTGTTGCCATTGAAATATCCACATTTTCGGCGATTGTAAAAACATTTTCTTGATTTTTGGAAATGTGGAAAAATTGTTGATTTCGTTTTTAGACTTTTGCATGGTAACCATGAGCTGAGATCGTAATATAGCTACAGTTTCATATCATTTCGATACCAAGATGTGTTTAAGGGCTTGCAGACTTTTATATGATGCTTAATACATTTCAATCGTCATATTTTGATCGCATGAGTTATATTATTAATATTATGCACATTTTTGTCTGTGTGGCTGGATTTTCGTTTTTCCAGAAACTTTCATTTCCGCCAATATTCGAAATGAAAGTTGAAAGGTTCGAGTGCCAAACCTTTCAACCGAAAAATCCGAAAGAGGGAAGAAAGCGCAGGGAAAAGTGAACTGAATGAGTTTTTGGTCGGTTGTTTGGCTGCCAGATCTAAGATTGATCTTATTTCGTTTGCTTTCATGACCAACCTTTATTCAAAACCAAACGTAGTAACCGTCGCTCTGAAGCAAAAGCGGCCAGAAGCGTCTTGCGTTTACGTTTCGTGGCTCATTGTAACATGAATCGCCGATGCGATGTTTTAATGGGACGATTCTTTATCGCAACTCGACGGCGGTTGTTGGCTGTTGTCTGCTTTCTGGAGTTCAGTGTTTATCGCTGCTTGTGTGTGTCTTTCCTTTCCAACTCAGAGCGGTAACAGAACATTTTTCACTGTCAAAAATAGACTTTCAGCTTGGTTCAGAGAGTGAAGCGGTTTCCTTCTCCTCTGCTCGCCTCGAAGCAGCCAGCGACCCGTCCGCCGAAGTCACTGCTTTTGCTGGCGTCGAGCTGGAGCCTTGTTGCGACTGTCGCTTCAATTAACTGCGCAGGCCGTCGACTCCGTTCGATCGGCAACTGGCTCAAGTCTTCTTTACCAGGATCCATTGAGTTGCAATTTCGTTAAGGAGTTCGTTTTCTCCTTGGCTACTTTTCACTGCAGCCTCTTTCAAACAGCTGCATGAACTTCTGATGTATGTGGTTGACGATGACTCTTGCGACTGTTGCTGTTGTTGCTCCACTTGCAATACTTTGGCTTAAAAAAGGTGTCCATTGAATCAAAATAAGATCAAGAGAACGAAAAGGAAATGGATTCGTTTTCTATTTTTGTTGTGATGTGTTGTTTCATTGCAATTGATTGATTGCTTTTGCTTGCTTTTTCCCACTGCACGCATTTCAATTAAGGAAATCCGGGTTTCTTCCAAAGGACTTTCGGATGGAGCCAAGCACGAAACAGGAGTTAAACGTGATGGAGCAGGGAGGAAGAAGGTTCAGCAGAAGTAAAGTGAAGTGGTTGTTAATCAAGATTTTTATATGAAGCATCAACAGCTGCTGGCGCAATGAAATGCTCCACGCAACGGGAATCCATGTAATTCATCGAAAGTATTCGAAAAGCAATGAAATTACTTGGAAAACTCAATTAAAAATAAAGAAAAGTATTGGAAATTTTAAAATTTCAATATTTGAATAACCTTTAAAAGTTTAAAGTTGATGAAAAGGGCGCCACGAACTTCTGACAAAAAAATTAAAACCGATCGAATTTCAATTATCGAACGTCGCTGCTTCCTTTTAACCCACTTTTTATTTGTTGTTGTGTTGTTATTTTCTCTCTTGTTCCTCGTGTTGTTATTTCAGTTGTTGTTGTTGTTGTTCTGTGCACGGATATGGATTGTTTACGCTATAATCAGGACGCATTCGGAATTATTTTGCATAACGATGATGGACGTGTGTAGCCTTGTGCGCTGCTGCATTCCTTTTCATCATCAATATTAATAATAATAATGATAATAATAAAGTGTATCCGAGCGACGTCTGCTGTGGTTATTTGCGCTGTTCACTCTTCACTTAAGTGCAAAAAGCGTAGAAGGAACAACGACAGCAACCAATTAAAAACTTAAACAGGATACGCACCTAAGGAGGAAAATTGTTACGGCAGCGAAAGCGCCGGCGGAAGGAGCATGTTAATTAAAATGTTAAAAACACTTTTTAATGAGAGTTTTTACACGCAGCGCCGCCTCAGCATAACAACTAAATCTGTGATTTTTGATTTAATTTCATTAAATTCAAAATAGTATGTAACTATTTACAGCTAATTTAGAAACGACAAATTTTTGCCAATATTATGTAATATATAGTATAAAAAAGTACAGTGTTTCATAGCACAAAGATTGTTATTATTTATTTCTCTAATCGTAAAGCTTTTATTTGACTACACTGAGCAAAAAATGTACAACGATTCGCGGTTTAATTTACTTTTTCGACTACGACTTTGAGCCAAAAATGTCGCATATTAATTTAAGTGTTAATTTAATACTGAAATTGTCCAATCTTCATGAATTTCTAAAGGAATTTCTTCGTTTTAGCAGGCATTTATATTAAAACTGTGGTTTTTATTCCTTTTTTTATTATTTTAAATTTGGTTATCAACTTTATTTAGATACTTCTCTCAATTCTTCAGAATACAGACGCTTCCTTTGGCATAATTTTCGATTTGTCGACGATTTCAGGTTGTCTTTTAATCCTTTGTATTGAAAACTCTCAAACTTCCCAAAGTGTTTCGAATTTCTATTTGTAAAGTTATCCTTTTGCTATATTTTTTATGATTGGTCTGTTTTCTTTGGCTTTGACGTTTACGTTGTCGAATTTAATATAAAACTTTCTTCAATTTCCTCCGATTTTTCTCTCGGTTTCCGAGGAAAAAGGTAGTGACATTTCATTTAACTTAACTTTGCATGTTTTCAATTAAAAGTTCAACGAAGGGTTTCCCCAATTGTTTTTGAAAATATGTATCTTCACGGTAAGCGGGTAATTTTCAAGAATTTCCAGTAAAACGCAGAAAACTTGAAATTTCAATACTTTTCGGGCCACTTTTGGAAATAAAGTTTTTAAAAAACTTTATGATAATAAATCCACAACACAATGAAGCTGTCCTTTTGCCTAATCCTCAATTTTCCTCCTTCGAGAACCCTGATTTTTATGAAGCCTTTAAGTGAAAAAAAACTGGAAGATCTCTTGACATTTTTGGGATTCCTCGCGAGAAACTTTGACGCTTTTATAAAGCGTTTCATCTTGGAGATTCTTGTGAGCCAGGAGTTAATTACGACCAAATTTAGTGACTTGTAAAGAGCAATCGAACGGAGCAAAAAGTTAAGGCTAACAATTTTAAGAATGCCGATTTTACTGATTGCAGAGGTTAAGAATAAAGATGCTGCGCTAAAAGAAGATCCTGATGTGGAAGGAGGAGGACTTTATGCATAAATCAATGGGATAATTTACAAAGAATTGCTGATAGCGAAAGGAGGAGAAAGTGACAAAAAGAACAACGAAAGACGAAAGTTTTTCATTTGAACAAATTTCCCCAAAAAGCAAACTCTTTGGAATTTCAAGGGAAATAACGGCAAAGTGACGAAACTTTATAAATCGCCTCGTGGCGTTGAAAGCCGCCTTCATGCCAAAAATGAACCGATTTCATCGAGAGGAACGAACTTTTTCGATGGTTCATCGGCCGAAAAATGCGCCAAATGCTTGCATATGAATGATATTTCTGCTTTTTTGCCGTTTGTGTTTTTTAATGTGACAATCATTTGTATTATTGTCGAAAGTTTATTAACTTTTGGAGCTGTCGCTGCTGTTCGTTCCCTTTGAATGAAACTCATAACCAGAACTTTGCGTTTTTTCAATTAATTTTAATTAAATCACAACAAATAATCACAATCATTCAAAAAGACCCTCGCACTTCTCTTTCTCCTCTTTTGCTGCTTTCAGTCTGTCGCAGTTTTCGCTGCTGTAAAATTGTATATGAAGCGTTATTCGCGGCAAAAAGGTGACGTTGAATTCGTCACCGTCGTCGCCAGTGGCTTCTATCGTCACCTATTATTAGCGTTCTCATCGCTGCACCGTACGCGACCCTACGCGCCACCCGCAACCCCGCCAACGCCCGGCAGCGGCAACCTTCGCCGATTCATTGGGTCGCTATTCAGGCGCCGTCGTTCAGACCCGACGTCGGCTCAGCCGAGTGTGGTTTTTATTGCTTTCGGCGGATGTGTTTTTAACGAAGTCGCGTTCTTTCAGTCTCTGAGGCTGAAATTAATGACTCTATACGACGACGATGGCGGCGACGAGGATGGTGCTTCACATCGTCGTTCTCAGGACATTCCTCTCTCTCTGCTCGTCCCCACCGCGGCTGCATTTCTATCGAGACTCACTCCTTTCATCCTCTTTTTTATAGCTCTCCTTTTCATTCACTTTCTACTCGAATAAATGAGAAACAGTTTTTCTCTTATTCACTTTAATCATGTACTTCAATCACTTTTGAGCTTTTTGCAGATATTTATAAATACTCACGTCTGTCTGTCCGTTTGTTTTCGTATGATTGATAATCGCTCATATCGCGAGGATCCTTTGAAAACTTCCACTGAAAGGAATCGCGTACGATGCGAATGTTGAACGATCATTCATAAAAATTCTCATTATCTGTTAATAGAATTACATTTCATTTGCATTTACATTCATGTAATCGTCGCGAATTCGTATATTGAATTTAAATCGAATTCCTTTTGCGTCAAAGTAATAAAAGTTTCTGCTCTCGACTTTTATTTAATTCAAAAGAAATTTGAATTAGTTTTCATCCCTTTTGCAATTTCGATGATATTTGAATTTCTTTTAAAGAGTTTTTATTGAATTAATTTGAGCATCATTGAAAAACTCCCCTTCTTTTAAAATATATTAAAGAGCATTGAAAATATTCATTCACGTTCATAATTTCAACAAAAAAATGATTCGATTTCGATTAATTCCTCAAGTGATGTCCTTTTATTGGGACTTAATTGATAAAAATTCCTTGAGACACTTCAAAAGATTGAAGTTTTAATAAAAGAGCTTCATGAGAACGTTTCGAGTTCAGATAGTTACAACAGGAGCCAAAACCTTCGATCAATTTTGAACCTTCCAAAATCTCGCATATTTCAAAGCATCGCCTGAGCCCCAACTGAGGAAGACGGGTTATTAAAAACGTTCTGATCGCCTGCACCTCGATCCCTCCCTGAGTACGGGCCTCGAGTTCAATCCTAGGCCCGTTGCCTCTGTCCCTAGGTACGTGAGATGGGCCGCTCAGTGTATTTATGAGTCCTCATCTGTCTGGCGAAATGCTGTGGGTCGATTGCTGCTCCCATCTTTCGTTAACAAGCAGAATTGGCCACATCTCTGTCGCCGGCGAAAGAGGCACCAGAAATCGACAGTCTCCAATATAAAAACCGATCTATCAAAAGAATTTCTTTATCGACTGGAAATTAGAATAATTAAGAAGAATCTCAAAAGTCATCAATTCTTTGAAAATTCATTAAATTTCAGCTGCGTTGGGGGCATTTTTCATGGTCGAACTTTTCAATTAGCGTCAGCATTTTCGGGTTTCTGCTCGATCGTTTCATAGATCATTTTTCTTAATAGTTTCTCGAGCAGACTTGGAAAAGATCATTGAAAAAGGCATCGAAGCCTTCTTCTTGTTGACTTCGCGATAGATTAGCTCAAAAGAAATCCTCTGCATTCACGAATCGCTTTTTTCTTGTCCTGACTCCGATTGAATCTTTGAGCAAATCCTGTAGAAGTCCTTTGTGAGGCTCCTTATTATTATTTTGCTTTATCTGCTTCGGTTGTTCAAGTCTTTTGTCGGTTGGCTCGCATTTCCTCGCAGTTCTTTGCTCGTGTTTCTGTTTAATAAAATCCTGGCTGCGGCATCTTGATAAATGGCTGTGTAGGTATTTGCTTAGGATGGGAGCAGTACAAAGGCAAGGAAGCAAAGCATAAATAATGCCTAATCGTTGGGCATATGACAGCTGATGAACTGATAAAAGGCAGAAAAACTCATAATGAAAGTTGGCATTCGTTTGCCAAGGCCACAACAACAACAACACCGACAACAGATGATCTCCTTCAACTCGTAGCTGCCACGAGATTTGATCGCATCTTCTACCTGCTCGAGTTTGAGGAGATTCAAGGATTTTAGTACACACGAACACACACTCGTTTTGACATCTTTGTTATCCAATTAAATAGGCTCCGGGGTTTCGAAGAGGGCCAAAATACAGCGACATTCAATGAGATATGAGATCTTCAAGCAACAACAACGACAACGATTAGCATTAGCTGCTCTCCAACAACACACACACACTACAATAACAATGACAACACATCTCTCAACGATGTCGCTCTCTCTCAACGGTCGCTGTCAACATGTTGCTCACAGTCTGCAACATCGTACGCATTGGCAACATCGTAGCTCAACATTACGTTGTCGCAATCGTGTTGATGAAGCTGAATCGCAACACGTGTTGAGATTTCCAGCAGAAAACGATAATGAAAAACATCCCTTAATAGATTATTAAATGACGTTACCTGTAGAAGGCACCCCAGCAGATTTCTTAGGCCGCTGCAGCCAATCCGGTGGAGGCGCTCCTTCCTTCGCCCTGCCGTCAAATGTAATAAATAAATATTTGCTGACGGCCGCAAAATGCGATCATCCACTTTTTGCACCCTTTTTTTGTGACCCGGCGACGAATCACAACTCGATGCACCGTCGAAGGGAGCGAAAAAGCCGAAAAAGCCCAATAAAACAGCGCAGCCCTTTCGGCAGCTCCTGCAAGGACTCGAAAATATGTTTTGCTGCAGGATATGAAATCAAATCGAATAAAAAGCAGTCCTTCGTTCGTTGGTTCGTTCGTTCACGAATTTTACACAGTTTTTAAATTGGGAAATTTTCAACGGAAGCGTAGAGAAAAAAACAAACAAAAAAGCAATAAAATAGATGAAGCACTTGAAATGAAGGTTGGCGGGGAGGGGCTGGGGAAGGACAACTGCAAACAGCGTCTGTCGCAAGTTCGTCGTCGGTTGGTTCCGTTTCCGACTCTGATTTACGACCAACGACGTGACCAAGGAAATGAAAATTTATTGAGTCGAGTGGAAAAATGGCACAAAACGAGGCAAAAACTAAGCCAAGCGACGTGTAAATGAAACTCGTGTGTGGCCAGACAACAACAACAACAACAGACGAATTAACACAGGATCAACAACAGAAAAAAAGCGCTCGAAACTATCGCTGGCTTTAAATTAATTATTAATCAATTCTAATAACGAACTAATTAATTAATTCAGTTCTTCTCCCTTTCGTTAATTCAGCAGCTTTTTTGGGTGTGAATATCGAGGTCATTAACTTTGGACTCATCACTCTTCCGTTAAGCGGAAATAATTTGAACGCACCCAAAAACAGACACGAATGCAACAACAACACCAACACCAACGACTGTTAAATACTAATAACGGCTCTGGTAACGTTATCTGCGCTTAATTCCTAACGCACACACACACACACAGAAGCCACACCTTGCAACTGGTTCTCCTTCGGCTCCTTCTGCTCCGACGACAGCCGACAAGGCGACTCGTCTTTGGTCGTTGTTGACGAGAGACGCATTCGAATTTGTTATTAATTAAAATGCATTAAAACGTCAACAACTTCGCTCGCTTGCGGCCGATTGAAGTTCAGTTTTGCGTTGATTCAATTCTCCAACTCATCATCGAAGCTTAAGCAAAAAGAGCGCAGAGAGCATTGAGCGTCCTGTCCAAGTTTCGCACAGGCAGCGACAACAACACAAACACCTTGGGAATAATAAATGCTTGAAAGTTTGTTAACGAGAGACGCAGAGAGAATGTGTATGAGAGCAACACGTTGCGAGCAATAAATTTATATTCTAAGCCACGTAATAGGTGAAGATTGAGTGATAGTGAGAAGGAGAGCGAGAGCGAGAGAAAAGAACACGTGAAGCTCATGAAGCGAGCGCCGACATGTAACAAGTAAAACTATCGGCTCAAACAACAACAACAACAAGTCAGTCTCTCCAAGGAATGAATGATGAAGCTGCACTTCATTCACCTCTCTTCACGAAGCAGCGCCGATCATCCTCGTTGAGAACCTTGACAAGCTTTGCTTGCCTTTTGTTGTTGTTGTTGTTGTTGTTGTTTCGTGTTTGTATTCAAGAGTTCGACTTGGGTTTTGTTGTGAAACGCAATTTGCACTTTGAGCATGACTTTTGAAGCGGTGCCAATAAGAATAGATTAAAAGTTAAATAAAAATAATAAATAGAAGTGATGCAGCAATAGGAACAACTGCAACAACAACAACAACAACAACAATAACAAGGAAAGAAGAGAAAACGCTTGTCACCGGAACCGGAAAAGTTCAGGGTGAGCAGAGCAAAGATTTATAATTGGCTGCACACGCTGCCGACTTGAGTTTGAATTAGTTTTTCATTCCTCTCCTCTCCTGCCCCCTCTACCGACGGATTCGCTAACTTCTCTCAGTCAGCGCTTCCTTGCCTTCGAACTGCAACACGTTGCCACGTTTAAGGACACAACAATCATGCAAACGCAAACACAAACACACACACACGGGGTGCCTCTCTCTCGCTCGCTCTCAGAGTGTAACAGATGCTGGGTGCTGGGGAAACGAGGTTCGAAGGACCAACAAGCGCAGAACGAGGATCGACTGTTGCACCAACGGACCAGCAACATAAATAAATTAAGTGCGAGGCGAGGATTCGACTGGCGGAAACTGGGTCAAGGGTTCGACTTCATCTGCAGCGGCACCAGCAACGGCACCAATTTTCCTTTTTCCGTTGTTCTTGCATAAAACAAGTGTTGCCACTAAATTGACAATAAAAGTTGCAACATGCGGCGAAGAAGCACGAGGAGCGGCCGAAAAGGGAACAATTTAAATATTAAATTGCTTTTATTTGGGCCAAAGAGAGAAGTCAAAGGAGGGAGGGGGCGATGGGAGGGACGCAGATAAATAAACGATTTTTACTGCTTCCCCAAGGCCCAAGGACGGAAAATTTATCAAGTGGAAAGCAGCTCAACACTCGACAAAAAACGCTGCTTCATTTTATTTCCAAACACAGACGCAATCAATTTTTAATTTATTTGTGAAAATGCTTAATTAATTGCTTATTTCAAGATTTCAATGTTTGATTTTCTTCTTGACTATTTTACGGTTTAATTCGTTCCTAATTTCGTTTAATTTTATTCTATTTTATTTGCTTTTCTTTGATTAGTTCTGGGCTTTGATATATTCTGCATTTTACACATTTGTTCAGTGTAATTTTCCATTATTTTTCTATTCGATTGATTCAAAAATAAATATATAAATTCACAAAATATAATATGATAAATGAATATACAAAAAAATAAAAATCATATGTAAATTAAAATATTAATTTAATTTAATTGAAATGCAAATAATAATTCCTCCGTGTGTATTTTTAATTTATCTTTAATTAAATTTGTTTAAATTTAATACATGTTGTTTTAATTTAATTTGGTATTATTTTAAATTCATTATTATTATTACAGTCGAACTTCCCTATAGTGAAGTCGAAGGGACCTCAAAATTACTTCATTATATAGAAATTTCATTATATAGAAAACATAATACTTTTTTAAATTTTCATTTTAAGTAATCAGTAATTTCAGTTTGGATTACACTATTCCATTTTTGTTCTTAAACGAAAGCTTCTAATAATTTAAGAGACTCGAAAACTTTTTTAGGTACATCATTTTTCATCTCCCCAAATTGGTAGGCAGAATTCCAAATTGTTTAGCAAAATCTTCAACTTTATTAATAATCAACAATTATTTTCAATAGAGAGACTGTTTCGCTGCGATATTTTCACACTGTTTGTTCACTTAATGCAAGTAACTCAATGCAGGTGTCAAAATTGTTAGTGATGGTCATTTTTTATCTTTTTCTGTTGTAATTTTCAAATTTCGGGGATGTCCATATAAAGTTTACTTTTCCTTTGGAATACAGTGTTACTAGCATAGCCAACGGAAAATTATTTGAAAAAATTCATTATAAGGAGACAAAAACGTATGAAATCGGAGATTGCAACTGTAAAACTTGTTCATTGTATAGAAATATTCACTGTATAGAAATTCATTATACAGAGATCAAACAAGACCAGAAATTGAACGAAAAAGCAGTGTTCTTGAAAAAAATTCATAATAGGGAGTGCTTCATTGTATAGAAGTTCACTATAGAGAAGTTCGACTGTATTTATTTAATATTAGATATTTATTTCTTAATTAATTGTAATTAATTGTTATTTAGTTTTTAGAGTGCATTTTTGTTATCCTTAGTTTAATTTTGATTTATTTTATTTATAAATAAACTAGTTTAATTTATTTTATTCCATTTCAGAGAAATTTATGTAAATTTAATCACAATTTTAGTGTCTCCGATTTGTTTCAATTTATATTCTTTCAATTTACTCTAATTTCATTTATTATTAATTAATTTTCGTAATTTTAATTTGCTTCAATTCATTTTATATTTAATTTTCTCCATTAAAGTTTTATTTTTCTAATTTTAATTTAATTTATTTACTTTATTATATTTTAATTTAATTTTCGCTTTTTTAATTTAGTTCAATAGCTTCTATAAATTTATTTTTTCTGATTTATACTTAATTTTCTTTATTTTTAATTTAATTTTATTATTTTTTTACTATAATTATTTTTAATTTTCTACTTGAATTTATTTTATTTATTTTTAAATTCAATTTTGCGTTTAAATTTGGATTTGTCTTTATTAAATATATTTTAATTTCCTTCTTTTTGCATTGTTTGAATTTATTTTTGACGTTTTAAATCATATCTGAAGCGTCTTTAAAGCTACGAAGTCGAAAATTGTTCCTTCTTCCATCCGACAGCAAAATTGATAGACAAGCTTAATGCAAACACACACACCACACACACACACACACACACACGCACAGGCACTCAAGAGAGGCAATAAATTTTGTGTTGTTTGCACTTGTGTTGAAGTGGTTCCTCTGTTAATCCTCAACAGGAAGCTGTTAAACTACAGAAGCCATTAAATACTTAAAAGCAGAATCAACACAATGAGACTTGAATAAACTGGAAATAAAGTTTGGTGTTAATCCGGGACGCACACACAAACACGCCGGCACCCACACAGCCTCGAGCAACAACAACAACGGCAACAGCAACAGCTGCCTCATAATCGTCGCCTCAACAAACGAAATTCTTAAGGAAACAATTAAAGTTACATGCAATCGCAAACAGCACCGAAAAGGATCAAAGTGAAGCAGAAGGAAGGGAAATCGACTTCAACGTCTGCTCATCGTCATCATCATCATCATCATTCCTTCGTCATCATCATCATTCACGCAAATGTTTGAAGCAATCAATGAGCGATTTATGATTTTGTGTAGCTTCTGCGGAAGGACATGAAGGATGTCGCTGTCATTGCTTTAATTCGAGTTCGATGTCCACCTCTCCGCCTGCCTCTGCTCCGTCTTCTTTTCCTTCGCCATCCGCGAAGAAGTGATTTAAAACCGAAACAGATCCGATTTTCAGTTGGATTTCAAATTAAATCTTTTCCTTGAACTCGCGTCAATTGATTATTTTCGAAATTCCGAAATAACAAGAAAATCGCAATCTAATTTTTGGTGTTTTCCCGTTCCTTCGTGTACTGCGCTTTCTTCCCTTTTCTTTTCGTTTCTTTAACACGAACGCAGCTCAGTTTGTTTCCTCTTTAATTGCTTTTCTTCTCCCCTTTGTTCCTTGTTGTACTTTTCTTGGTGTTTTCCTTTCTTTTGTTACTTCTTCTTCTTAATCACGTTATTATTTTCCAGCTTCTGTTGTTTTCTATTTTAAATTAATTTTCACTCCTTTTGTTAATATTAGTTTTTATTTATTTTTCTTTATTCTTTTCTTTATTCGGTTTCTTTGTTATTTTATAAAATTTCATTTTTAGTTTTTGGCGATTTTCTGTCTTTTCTCTTCTTTATTTTCAACGCTTTTTAATGATTTTTCGTTGGTTTTATTTTCACAGCCTCGCAACGGGTTTTTTGGCAATCGGAGGTGGTATTTAAATCAATTACAGCTGGCAACACCTCCGATGATAATTTCACTATTGACAGACTTTTAATCGCCCATCAGATAAACGACTTTTCAATAAACCTCGACGCGTCCATTGTGACATTATCAGCAACAACAACAACAACCGACAACAAAAAAGAATCCTTTTGATGTGGTCCTTCTTCTGTTTATGCTCCATTTTATAATTCATATCATTTAATTTAATTTATTTTTTGCCGAACTTTTTCCTGTTTTCTTTGTCAACATTTAAAATATTTCATTTTGAGTGTTGTTTTTGTTGTTGTTGTTGTCTATAAAAAATAATATTAAATTTGTTGACGTCGAATATAAAAATCAAGCAAGCAATTATATTAAATATACACGGAGCGAAAAAACTGCGTCAAATGATTTACAAGTGAATGCGAAAATATTGAAAAGAAATAGGAAACGAAGTGGAAAATATATATTCACAAAAAGCATATTTAAATTGAATCCCCATAAATTCATTAAATTTATTTGCAATTTCAATGAATTTTGCAAGTTTTTGTTATTAATTTTATCACTATTTAAACTAAGTTTAGAATTAATCTCCATTAAAGCTTAAATAAATTGAAATAGTGATTAAACAATGCTTTTGTTTTTATATAGTTTATATTTAAAATATGTAAGAAATTCTTGGAAAATTGAAAATTGATCGTTTCCACAAAAGCAAAGAGTTAAAATTGATATTAAAGCATTTCTTTGGCTTCTGCGTAGACGAGTGGTCAATGTAAAAAAACCGATCCCCATCGGGTGCTCGCGATCAATGAACTCGCTTTGGCTGCTGTAATAGCTGCATTATCATTATCTAAATAAATAATTTAATAATAATTCAAAAATAGTTTGAAAAGAATCCTGAAAGATAGAAAATGAAAAGAATCCTGAAACTTAAAACATCATTTGAAGATTATTTTGAAATTATTGCTTGAAATTATTCATTTTCATTGATTCATTATTCAATGATGCAATTCATTTTATGAATTTCGTGGACTATTTTTTTATTTATATTATTATACCCTACATCCGAAGGAATGAGGCTATATTCACTTTGTGCTTCCGTGTGTAACGCATTAAAGGAGGCGTGGCAGGTATGGAAAAGTATATATATTCTTGATCAGTGTCACCTCCTGAGTCGATTTAGCCATGTCCGTAGTCTGTCTGTCTGTCTGTCTGTCTGTCTGTCTGTCTGTCTGTCTGTCTGTCTGTCTGTCTGTCTGTCTGTCTGTCTGTCTGTCTGTCTGTCTGTCTGTCTGTCTGTCTGTCTGTCTGTGGAAATCACGATTACAGGAGAACGAATGAAGCTATCGCGATGAAATTTTGCACGTATATTCTTTGTCATCCGAAACTCTGTGGGATTGAAAATGGGATAAATCGGTGCAGCGCCACGCCTACTTTTTTAACAAATACTAATTCTTTTAACAATATTTCAACTTGTAGACTTAGTTTTGAGCTTCAATTTTGTTTCCGAATACATCGGTACAGGTAGATTAAATTTTAAAAAAAATGGGCGTGTCCGCCCACGAACATATGACATTGATATAAACCGCAATGCCAGAATAACGGTTGGAAGAATTGACTTGAAATTCGGTACGAATATTCTCTGCCATCATAGATAACTCTGTATTGAAAATGGTGAAAATCGGCGGGATGTAGGGTATATAAGCTTCGGTCTGACCGAAGGTACCCTTACTAGTTTTTTTTTTATTTTTATTATTTTTTCACTTTATTAAACACGACATTTTGGCTATGAAATCGCATATAAAATGTTAAAATCAAATATTAAATCTTTATTTGTTTGGCTTTCCATTTTTCTCGGTGTACGAATATTAAAAATGAATATAAATTCAATAGAATCGCAAAACAAACGCAATAATAATAAAAAAAATAATAAATGAAGAGATAAGAATAACAATTAACAGTAATAAATTGAAAAATGTCCAATGATTTGAGGTAATCATGAGAATTAATGACATTTTGAGCGGTTTTTAATGTGATTGGCGGCACTTTTCTGCCCGTTTATGCAAAGAAGCAACTTTGCAATGATTTTAGCTGTTCATTTCCCTTGAATCTTTGCTTTTCTCCAATGATTAATCGAAAGAGAATATATCGAAAACTCCTTCGTCATTGAAAAGTCCGCGGCTGCAGCCCCAGCGACGGATTTCGAGTGTGAATTTAAGCCGCCGGCGACCGAAAAAGACCCGTAATCATATCAAAGCAAATCAATGAAGGTCGGACGTGTTTTGCATGTGGATGCGGGGGAATGGACGCCCTCGTAAACCGTCGATAAACCCGAAATAACATAATTAACATGCCTCGTTTCGGGCCAAAACATTTCCGATGCGCTTCGGTGGCGCTGCTGCGAATCTGATTGCTTTTGATTGCAATGAAATTGTTGCAAATTGTTTAAAACATTGTTTTTTGGGAGCTGCTCGGGGTGAAAGGACGCGGGCGGCGGGCGGCAGCTTATCGCAGCCTCATTATTTTCAGTCGAAATTCGGTTGAACGTGTTGCAGGTAAATCCAATGAATTGCAACGAGTTTCAATGCCGTTATTCGCGGTTACGGCGCAATTATTCGCCATTGCGTCGATTATTCAACGTGTATTCAAAACCTGTTAAACGGAAATGAAATCTAATTGGAGAAAAGCAGAATCAAGCACAGTTAAAGTTAAAGTTAAAGTTAAAGTTAAACGAGCATTTAAAGACTTTTAACGAGTCGTTTAAAGCGCTTTCTTTGAAGGATTTCGTCAAGTTACGTTAAAACTGAATGGCGAAACGATTAGCGATTGAGTCAAGCGATTTATTTGCGGCTTCCAAGTGGATTTGAAGTGATTTTCAAGTGGATTCACGTGTTAACATCAAAGACGAATTTCATCGAAAATGCAAAAACCATTTAAAAGCGATTATGAAGTAATTTTAAGGGGCGGAGACGGGGCTCCTTCTCCCTTAAGTGGCAATTTTAAATCAACCACAAAAAAGGGCCACAAGCGATTTTATTCAATTACAAAAACAACAGCAAAAGCAATTTTCCACTCATGATTTCTTAGGAACCATCGAAAATTAATTTCATTCAGTTTCCGTTTTTATGCAAATTTCCAACGCAACATCAAATAAATCATCGTGCATCGCGTGCAGCTTCGAAAAGTCTCCTTTCTGCATAACAACTGTCGTTGCTCTTGGCTTTCGTTTGGCTTCACTCGTGCTTTCATTGCAGCTAAATTCAACACTTTAATAAATTCTTCTTGAATACGTCGTGGCGGCTGCGACATTAACGCTTCATACGCTTTATAATAGTTCGGGCATAAAACACATGCAAACACACATACATTGCAATAGAATCATCGTTTCGTCTTTGTTGCCGAACAGTTGCTCGGCGAATTTAACACAGCGCTGCTTCGGCAAAGGCTATTCTCTCGTGTGTCCACTGCTCTTGCCGTCCCTTCCGCTCTCTCACGCGCTGAACCGCCAGCGACAAGTCTGCTGTTTAAGAGCAGCAATAAAGCCCACAGCACAGTCAAGTGAGTCGCTCTTGTCGACGTATTCATTGTCACAGGGCAAGTGCTTTTATCATGGTGAGTTGCGTTGCGGTGGCTGCAGGCGGCGTTCTCCTTGGATTATCGAAACTATTCAGAAAGCGTCCTAATTAACGCTGAAAAGTGGTGTCAAAATCACACCGAGCGGAGAGCGAGAGAGAGAATGAAACTAAGTAGAGATTCTTTTAATTAACAGACAGCGAAGGAGAGTTTTTACGTAGCGACTTCGTACTTAATAACAGAAGAAGTTTGGAAAAAAGTCGGCATTTTTGCAAATGATTACCTAGGAAGGGAAGAAAAGGAAACATTATCGTTTAATGCGAAATGAAACGCTTGCATTTCGTCCAGCGGCAACACAAAAGAACATCTGTCAGAATTTTCTCGGCTAAAAAATGAGGGGAGAAGATGAAACAAAAAACCGCTTCTTAAAGCAATTGAAAGCAGAAAACTGACACCGAATAAAATGCAGCTGATGAAATGTTCGAACGAAGGAGACCGAAATAAAGGAAGGATGCGAAGAAGAATAATAAATTAATCTGCATTGAAGAAATGTGGCGAATGCAACGACAACAACAATTCGAACAGTGTTCAATTTCACTACGAAATCGCAACCGTTTGCATTCACCAACAACACAACAACAACAACGAAATAAACTACGCTGCATTGAGCATCGTGAACTTGATTCTGTTTCTACACATGCACAAGAACCCACGATGCCCGAGAACGATGAAATACGATGACACGATCTAGCGCACTTCAAATCGCCGACCGAACGACGAAGACTCTCCTTCGCTCGTTCATTCATTGACTCTCTCGCTCAGTGCCACTCTCACAGCTCGCGCACTCTTCACGCCGAGCATCATCATTACACGGCAACACAAGCAAAGAGCTTTCACACACGCTTCACTGCATTTCGTAGCTGCTGCCGTCGTGTCTGCTCGTCCGTCGGCCGAACACGTTTATTTGAAATTCTAATAACTCAATTATGTGCACATTTGAATTCATTAGTCGAAAAGAAGAATGGAAATCAACGGAACTGTGAAAAAAGCTGACTAAAGGAAATTTGAAATGGAAATAAATCAAATTTTCCACCTCATCCCGTGATCACGATGCTCAACGTCGTCGACTGCGAGAATTATTCGAGGGTTGTTAACAGTCGCCGTCGTCGTGTGCACGGCGCTAAAATAATATTAGCACATCAAACATTTCGTGCGGACCTCTGCGCGTTTCTGGCGCAGCTCAAAGGGCAACCCTCCTCTTCAGGCGACCCTCGAAATACTTCGCCAAGAGGACGCAGTCGAAGGGGTCCACAGGCAGCCTAATAAGCGTCTTTCTCATTTAATAATAAATCAAGTAGCTTCACACGACGGCAACAACAGCGACGTAACGTCGAAGCGCACAAACACACGGATGAATAACAGCAATTACAACAATAATCAGAGACCAACAACAACAACAACGACGACGACGAAGTGGCTCTTCAACGATTATTATTGTTATGAAGATTACAACTGAATGTTGCATATTTTCAGGCATCAACTTTTTTGTGTGCAATAAAATTTCCTTCCCTTTTTCGTTGCATTTGACTGAATTCACTTGAAAAGGGGTGAGATTCGGTTCTTCGGTTCTCATTGCGAAGCGATTTGTGCGATTTTGTTACACTTCGATTTCAGTTTGAATTAAATTAGAAATTCTAGCGACTGCACTGAATATCTAAGCACTAATAAAACCCTTCGCCTCTGCCTTTAATAATCCTTTGTTTTATTAACGTCCTTCGTAACGAAGGCTGCTTTTTTATGGCTCTGCATTTGCTTTATGATCATCGCCGTCGGCGTTGCCTGTGGTGGCTTATACAATATAACGGAGAGTCGCCATTAAAATTCACCGCACATAATTCAGCTTCACACAATTTACACCTCGCGCGAGTGCAACGAAAAAAATGAACGCGCAATTTCATTAAAATTTACTTAGTTGCGTGTGTTTTTTATGTGCTTTTCGCCTCCTTCTCACCACGCTCTCGCTGATCACCCGCCATGCTCTCTCTTCACACTCATAATAGATTCATCAGACACAGCAGCAGCAACATTGAAAGAGCTTCTGTGTTTACGACTCTCCGCTCTTCAATCGAGAGCGAGAGAGAGCAGCGTTCATATTTCGAAAACGTAGCCGAAGTGGATTATTGAAGTTCCTGTGGAAGCTGCTGCTTTGCTAATGTTTTCCTTCCCCTCTTCCTCGCACCCGAGCGACGATCGAGAACTCGATGCGTATTGCAATCGTGCAATTTTCAATTATGTTAATAACTTTCTGCAATTTCAAAGGCAATTTATTTCAAAACCTTTAATTTTCTTTAATGGCATTAAATGTTTTTGTCATTCGGAAAGGGTGCTGAGTCGGGAAGGGGGGGAAGTGCGTGTGAAGCGTGCAATTGGCGGAACCCTTTTTAATATTCATTCCTTTCTTCTTCTTCGCGTTTTGCCCTTTCGTTTTTATATCGAAAATTACAAACGGAAGCGAAGCGGGAAAATATTCGGCTGTGGTTTTTGTTGTTGCTGTCGCATTGCGATTATTTATGCACGGCATTTGAAAAAAGTCGCAGAGGGGGCAGCGGCTAGGGGCCGTGGCCAAAGGGTTGCAACTTCGTGTCCTGTGAAGTTGACAATTTTATTGGCAACTTAATTGCACAAGTGTTTTACGGTCGGTCGAGTCGCTGCTCGGTTGGTGGCAGCGACTTCTTCTTCTTCTTCGCAAGGGACGCCGATTGTTCACGGCACATGTTGTGATTCCGCTACAACAACAACAACAACAACAGCAACAGCCTAATATATTAATTATACAATTTTACGTTGGAGTGGAATTCACTCCGAAACAGCAACAGCAACAGTCAAATAAGATCGGCCAACGAATAGTGTTTTGTTCCAACTAGAATTCCAAGCAACCAGAATTCCCATCGCTCTCCGTCGAGAAATAAAAGCACAAATACTGTTTCGCTTCTCGCAGACGTCGGCTGCAATTTAACTGGAGGCAAACGTTGAAGTTTTTTAACTTCTCTCTAGGCTGCTTCCCACTCTCTCCCCAACGATCGACTTTTCGTGTTGAGCGACAAAGAAATTGTGAGTGAAGTTCTTGCTATGTGCTTTCTCAAGGTACGCAGCCTTTATTAAGCTTAAAATGCGTTTGAGATTCTCTCTTCCTCGCTCTCCCTCTCTCACCGTAGGATTTAATAACATGTGATTATTTTAAAGTTGGGCGTTTTTACCTGCTCCTTAAAAAGTTGTTTGTTCAGCTTTTTAGAAGTTTTTTCTTCCTTGCTTGTAAATAACCTGAAGAGAAAATCATATTTCGTTTCTTTTTTTGGAGCGGAGGAAATTGATGGAAATCTATTAAAACAGACGCAAAAAAATAATTACTAAATAATAAAAAAAAACCTGCCGAAGTGATGCTGTTAAATGCTGTCGCCGGTGACGATCTCCTCGACAATAAAAGCTTAAACAAGAAAGTTACATATAAAAACCGCCAATAAACAGAAAAAACAATAAAACATCATTTGTCATTTGTTTCCATTCAATTGAAACAAATTTATCCAGTTGATGTTTTTTTTTATCGAATTCAATTTAAAAATATTTCATTTTCGATTTGTCGTCTCTTTCGTTCTGTGAACTCTGTGGAAAAAAGGAAAACAAGACGAAAAGAGAAATGAAATTAAATAAAATAATCCATTAAGGATTTTTCATTGTTTTGCTGCCAATAATAAAAAACTCCCACGCAACGACACCCTTCTCCATCCAACACACACACACACACACACGCACACGTTCCTCTCTCTCCAACAAAGCAACTTTTTTGCAGGCCTTTTGATCGTTGCTACCTTTGAAATATTTTCAAATTAAACGAACGACGACGTGAAGCTTTTTCGCATGCTATAAAATTTACACGTAGCGTTTTAATTGACAACAGCCACAGCAACAACAACAACAACAACAACAACAGCAGCGACAGCGACAGCATAAGCGATCAGAGAGTCGCTGACGGGAGAAAATTTAACACATGCGAGAGAAAAAGTTTCTGTCGCGACATTAAAATTGTTAATTGTAGTTTCGTTCTCATTTACGACATGCAAATTGAGAGACGTGCTTTCGTTCGTGCGTTCGTTCGTTGGCCGAAGTTAACGTGAAGCTGATCACAATGTTTTCAAGCCATTTCTTTCTTGCTTGTCCACTGATCAATCAACTCGATGCATTCAAGTAGCAGTCGCAATCTCATAAAGTGTGACCCGAGTCCATTTCATGTCCTGCATAACAAAAGCTAATAAATTAATAAATGAATTCAATCAGGGAATTCAATCGCGTCCTCACTTTTACGGCTTTGGCTGCGAATCTCTGCAGGAATTCGCTTTTATCTTCCGTTTCTAATCTAGCCCACCATTCTCCATTTCCTCTTCCTCTGCACCCCACACACTCCACCATTCTGCGTCTTCATTTCCTTCCTTTGTAACTTTATGATGCTATTTTTGTGAAATGCTACGTGACACTCAATTTAATTTCCCTAAAGTTGTTGCTGTTGTCGCCCCCCACTCCCATTTGTTGCCCACTCAGGAATACTCACGCTCTCGCTCTCTCGATTCTCTTCCGTTGTCCACGTTCTTGCGCTCTTTTAGAAGAAGGTCCCGCTTCCCAGTAGGAGGAGCTGTGCCACTTACACATGCAATGAAGTGCTGCTTACTCAGTAGCACCGAGTCAAACACCGAGTAGTCGGCTCTTCAGCTACCAACCTCCATTAATTTTATAAAGACGTCATCGTAATTGTACTGGACAATGACGTCAGTCACCGGAAATAATATAAATTTTATAAGCTTGCATTATAATTTAGAGGTATATATATTTTTCGAAATGCCCATCGCCATCTCCTGCTTACAAAGTGGCAACTTCGTAAGTGACGCAAAACATGTGAAGAATTCATGCATTACTTTTGGAGTACTCGGAAAAAGTCCGACTGGGTTGTTACCTGTTCTTCTTATTGATTCTTCGTCTTTTTCTCAATCGTTGGTGGACAGTGGCTGCTGGAAAAGTTCTCGCCGCTCCCGAACTTTCAGTCGCTCAAGTTTTACGATTGCTGGAGTTGCCTGATCAAAAATTAACGAATTGGGGGTCGTGTGATTGTGTTTGTGGTCGGTCGTTCAAGGAATTGTTTTGTGTCCTTTAAATAAATTACTCAAAAAAGCAATTCATGTGCCACTCCAACATCCCCACGACGTCTTCGTTTCGCCCACGTGCATTTTTGCGGATTTGAAAAGAATTCAATTCCATTTCCGTGCTTCGAAAATGCTGATTTTAAATAAAGGACTTTTCGGAAAAACTTTCCGAAATTAAAATTCAATTCTTCTCCTCCCTTCGCTTTCCTCACCCCCCGGAATAATTCGATAATTAAACAAGAGCGAAATTATAATATAATTTCATGGTTAAATGGATGCTGTCAGATTTCCTTTGATTATCGCGCTGACGTCAGCAGCGTGAAGACGAAGCAAATAATAATTTACAGAGTCGCAAATTAATATTCGAAAAACGTCCGAAATGTGAAAGGCAGCCACCATTTCAAGTGAACACGATTTTTCGCTTAATTAATCGAAAGAACAGAACAACGACGACGACGAAAATCGCGATGATGGCGATCATTTTAAGACCCGCAGGAGGATGAACGCGAAAAGGATTCCAAGGAGATGATGACAAATGACAGCAATGCTCATCATCATCTGCTCATGATTTCAATTATTATCCATTTCATGAGCATATTTTTGCAGCTGAAAATTGAAAGAATTCATTTCGGCGCCATCATCAATAATCAACGCGTTCATTTTGAATTTTTGATTTCAGATGCTGATGATTGTGATTGTTGTTGTTGTTGTAATGGACCTCTGCACGCGCCGCTTCTTCTTCGTTCTTCTTTATCCTGTTTCTCGTTGTATGCATTCGAATCTGTTCCATTTTCAAATCTATTTCGTGAATTTGCAAAATAATTAATTTATCGGCGGACAAGGGGGCGGAAAAGAGCAAAGAATAAACAGGGAAAAACGTACGACAAAATCTGAAGAGTGGAGAGGGAACCAAGGAACCATGAGAAGAGAAGGAGACAAAGAAAAGCGATGCTAAAGCCAAATGATGGAAGAAGCATCGAATATTTCGCTAGAGTTCAATTCAATTGTGTTCAGTTCAACTGCTCGACATTTTAATGCACATTATAATGTATATATACATCGAATACATACACTTTCAAGGGTCAACGGTATAGAACTAAAAGAGATAATGATAAAAAAGTAAATATATATATTAATGATCAGCGTCATCTCCGATTTAAGCACGATTCAATTAAACAGAAATATCAATAATAAATGGAAAATGGAAAATGTGATCTTTAATTGCCCTGATCAGTCGCAATGGGCCAAAGAGTGCTACGTGGTCGTGGTCATCATCTATAGCTTTGATTACCTTATTTTTCCGGGGGAGGGGGCAGCGGTTCCCTATTAAAAGTACATCCGAATGTAGTACAAGCTGCGCCTCTTTGATCTGTGACTTACAATAATAATTGCTTAATTATCTTATTATTAATTATATATATTAATAATTACCTTGATTAAAGCAGTGGAATTCAACTTGAATCTATTTCCTTTTACGACTTTTGGTTTTACTTTTCCATGGTTACAATTTTATTTATTCCTTCATTGATTCATTTATTATTTCATTCATTCTTTATACAAATTTCAAATTAATTTTTGGATTAGGATTTGATATAATGGTGCCTAAGAGGTTCGCTCGAAAAAAAGAAAAAAATTCGTAGGAACTAATTTTAACAATCGTAGCAAATATTTACAATTCTTTCCTTTGGAAGTGGAGATTTGCATTAATTAAATTAGTTAATTAGTTGAGTCGACGACTCTTCGAACTTCTGTAAAAAACATAACCTAAAAATCAATTAGTTTGTTATTTTTAATGGCTGTCCTTTTTAAGGCCTCCTTTAATCTACATTTTAATTATTTGCATTGTGTAATTTGTGTTTTTTATTTCTTCTTTCGTTGCAGGTGAGTTTCGAGTCGTCCTCAATCCTTCAAAAAATAATCAATTGATCGCCCATCGCGGGAGTTTTTCCGTTGTTTACATACAAATCAACAAACGACGACGATTTATCAACATTTTCTGGCTTTTCTTCCTTAATTGTCATATGAATTTTTGTGTGACAATTCGGAAAAGCAAAGCAAAAGAAGTAAACCACGTTTGGCAGCCGTTTCTCACGAAGTATTTCTAATTTTCCAGCAAATATTGAAGTAGCTGTTTCCCGAGAGCATCACAATTTTCCCCATCAATGGTTCCTTTATAGAAAAAACACTCGTCCGTCCTTGCTTCGTATTTGCAGCAATTAATTGAGTTCGTCGTGTGGTTTTTAAGTGCTTTTGTTGATGGCTTAATTTTTAATTTTCGTTTATTGTGTAATATGTTTTCGTTTTTCGTTCGCTTTTATTTTTGATTTGAATATTTTAATTAAAATGTTAAAAGCGCAAAACATCGATAAATTATCCATTATCAATTAGCAATCAACAGCAACAACACGCGACCGAATTAAAAATGCACCGAACACAATGAAAGATTCACAGAAGTGCATTAAATTGTGATTTTGTGTTTAATTTTGTTTATAAAATGGCGCAAAAAGGATCTGCATTGAAAATATTATCCACACACACAAGGATTCCACGTTGTTGTGTCTTTTTTCTGGCTGCGAAGGTTAATTATGAAGAGCTCTTCAAAAATGTGTTCGTGTGCGTTGCCATGCATTTATTTTCGCTTCGTTTGCCTTTTAATCTGATGATAAATAACTGTTAATACATAAAATTAATATGGATACATATGGCTGCATCTACTTCCGGTCCACGTTCTCTCCCCCATTCATTCATTCATTTTCTGCTTTATATTGGAATTTCCATATTATTTTGCGGTTTGGCGACGCTGAACACTTCAAAAGATACAATAAAAAGGCGACTTTAAACTGAACTGGAGTTTTTCCCCACTATCGCAACAATTAAATCGTAATCAGAGGCCAAAAAAGTGCATTTAAGTCAATATTTTAAACTAGAAATTAATAAAAAACTTGCAAGTCACGGTCAGACCAAAAAAATCTTTACTTCTGGTGCTAACTCAGTCCCTAGTGCACGCACTGAGGTCTTGAGAGGTTCCTCATCTCATCAAAGCCACCGACCTTGATCAATTGATACTTCACAGAGCTTCGGAGGTCTTCGGCCAACAATCGTACTCGAAACTTGCGATTCTTTTCGTCCTAAAAAAGGCGATCCGCTTCAAGAGAAAATTAAGACGTAGGGAAGTCTTCCTGGGCCCCTTATAGCTGACATATGTAGAGTCCTCTTTGAAGTAGAATTAGTCCACTGAGTGGACGGACTTCAGTGGAGCTGAATAAGCCGAAGCTGCAGCTGAATGCAACTGAGTTGACTTCATTGAAGCTGAATCGAAATGATTGGACTCTAACGGAGCTGAATTGAAGTGAGTGAGGACCCACATGAATGAATTCGAACAAAGCGGAATGTTAAGCGGCGGTCTCCATGTCTGCATAAAGCCGATTAAATCAACTGCATCGGGGAAGCACACGCTAATTCGAATCGAATTAAGCTGAGTGTAAATGAGGGAAGCTGCGGGCGCTCTCGGACCTTCACCCGAACCAAGGCTGCTGTCAGTGCTCGCGCCGGGTCCTGGCTGGCTGCTCCTTCGTGTTTTACTATCCAATAAAACTAAAAGCTTGGCTATGTGTGTGCTTTCGCTTAATTATTCTCGGAGCAGAACTCAAGGCGCCTCGCTGTGATGGACGATAGATGGTGCTACGTTCGCTATTCGTGAACGTGTGTGTGTGTGTGTGTGTGTGTGTGTGTGTGTGTGTGTGTGTGGCTATGAATTTAACTAATTATGCAAAAAGTTCTGTGGAACGCTGCGAGCCATCGCAGAATTTATTATGATTGACTTTAGTTAATTGTGCAAAATGAATGCGGTTTTCTTTTGTTTCACTTCCTAGAAACTTTCAAATCCCTCGGCTGCTTAAACGCGCTTCTCTCCCTCTCGATGAAGACGCAGCTGGATTCTCCAAAGGCAACCTTCGGACGAAACATTTTCCAGCAAATTTCAACAATACACATTAACTTAAAACTAATACTAAAAGCAGCTTTTGTTGAAAATCTAACAATGAATTTTCTACAAGTGGAAACTCGATGATGCTTTTTTTGTTTGTGGTTGCAGGGGAGTGCTGGGGAGAGGGGCGGCCGATCCCTTTTCGCGGTGAAGAAATTTAATGCGTACCTGTAAAAAAATACATTACGAAAATAATCAGCTTGAAGATTTACGGCTTGGGCAACGATTAAAAGGCAAATAAGCCGTAAAAGAGAGGGGGAAATAATGACTAAACAAGCAACTAACGGCACTGGCAACAATAATAAAAAACGGCTACATTGAAAACTTGACCGTTTGATAAATAAACAACAAACAAAGTTAATAAACAAAGAAAGAAAAATTGCATTTGCTATTTGCAAAGTGAAATATGGAGTAACGTTGTTGTTTTTGTTGTTGCTACTGTTGCGCTGCCTTTGAAACTTCAGTGGTTGTGATCATTAATGATACAGTGAAGCCACGATGACATAAACACTGCTTCAGGTGAACATCCGGCGAGAGGGAAGTCAACATTGAGCAGCTCTGAACGTCAAGTTTAAAAGCAACATTCAATTTGGTGAATTTAATTGACCAAATCAGTGCCAAAGTTCAGCTTTTGCACCCAGACAGACAATCAACGAAGAAGAGACCGAAATTAATCCGGAGACACACTTATTACTAGTGCTGTAAAGTGGCCCGGCTTGGAAAAAGACTAGTTTTTTCCCTGTTCTAGATTTATATGCATTTAGGCATAAGGGGAGTTGTTGTATTTGGAGAACTCTCTTGGATCAATCGGAGTGTGAAAGGTCGTTTTCATTCATAACTTCGCTTATCGATTTGGCATGGGTTCAAATGTCCCTCATCGTTTTCTAATGAACCGGATAGCAAGAACCATATAGTTCATTAAAAAAACACCGCTACTTGTGACTCTTAATTTATATTTTATAGTAAAGCGAACCTAAAATGCGGAAATATAATATTATGGATAAGACAAATCAAATATAACAGACACAAACCAAACATAACAAGACTTAGACAAAGACAAAGACGAGAACCCGTCTATTGCTACTACTACCCTCCGTTTTCGAGCTATGGACGACAAGATAAGTCAAAGTGGATTCCGGGATGGTCCACATTTTCATTAAAACTTTATTGTTTCTACTACGTGGAATATGAAAGTAAGAACCACTTTGAAAGCGAAAAACTACTTGTTATATTTTTTATGAAAATTTTTAAAACCCGAAAACAAAATGATTGACGTTTGTTATTAATTTTCATTATAAAGTTTTCTTCGAACGAGAAACACGCGAACGTATTTTTGAGTATTTAAAATTGGACAATTGGTGATATTTTGGAGAATATAAATTTGGAGTATTGAAGGAAAATGGACAAAGAATTTAAAGAGCTATTTGAAGGGTCTCCCTTGCTATCAGAAGTGGTGAAGTCAAAATCCGATGAGATAATTAAGGAGATTAATCAGCCGTTTAAAAAGAAGATTAAGGAGGACATTAATAAAGATAAAAATAAAAAGATAATTGATGAAATTAAAGAAGAATCTTCGGATGACGAAAGCGCCGTCTTCCAGAGACCTTACCGCTCAGATTTCCATATTCTGTAATTTCCATATTCTGTTATATTCCTCCTAAAAAAATCCTCAGAAAACACAAAAAAATGAAAACAATTTGGTAAATAAATTATTCGTTGTGACATTTGGTAAATACATTTTAAGAAAATGCATAAAATGACGTTTCAATTTAGTTAAAATAGACAAGGGAGATTTGCGTTTGGAATTTCTTCAGTTTTTTGCTATTCTCAAATTAACAACAATATTAAGACTAGATTTACCAGCTATTTTAATATGCATACCAATTTAAACCAAAGCCAGTCAAAAAGACGGGCACATAAGGAAAAATGATTATTGTGCCTTCCGGTCTCTATTAACTCTTCAGAAATGATAAAATAGTTCGAGAATCATGAATGATAGATGATACCATTGCGTATTCTTATTACAATATCCTATTTGACAACATTTGCTTACAGAAACTGTGCCATTTGTTGCTAAATCCCATGTAGCACATCTTTCGTCTCTAAATCAAACGCCAGCCAAAATGTTATGCCAAATTTAAGGGGTTTGTTTGGCATATACAGGGTCAAAATGCATGTGGCCTTCGTTGGAGAATGTAAGCCAGGGTAATATAAGCTCACGGTTTGAAGCAGTTTTAAAGCTACAGCGATGTGTAATCACGTTTCCACATACTATATATGAAGCCTCAAAGTATTTCCTTCGTACAACCCACATTCATAAAATACTGCAAGAAATGCCTTCGTATTTGCCCATTTTTCCCCAAAATTCGAGAGGTTCCTAAACCTGTACAAATTCGTATATTTGCTAAAATATGGGATTCAGCCTTTAATGTTTCCTTTAGCATCTGGCAATCTACTAGTAATTCCTGTCCAAATAGATCCCAGTTTGTTGATTTGGTACCTTACTTCCATTACCGTACGTTACAAGATAGAGCAAGATAGAGATACACAAAAATTAGAGATATTATCGAGTGTGAAGGTGTGTTAGTGAGGAAGGAAAACATTACGGTTGTGTGCGCGACTCGGTTATTCAGGTTTTGCTGGGATAAATATAAAGCAAAATTGTCGGTTTCGTCTACTGAGAGCTATAGACCCTTCTATAACAGACCTTGCCAGCCCGATCATCACACGACAGATTAGCATTAAAAATACGGGATGTGGCCAACACATGACTTCCTTGACGTGAAATAAATTTAATTCAAAAGTTGTATTTATTTATTCATTTTTCAATTCTTTCAACATTTTCGTTAGTTTCCTAGCCTCGGCCAGTTTTAATTCCATATCTTTCAATTCTTCTTCGGCCTTTAGAATACTCCTTTCAATCTCGTTGGAAAGTTCATCAAAGTCTTCAAGTACGCTAGCAAACGCTTGAAGAGCACACTGGAATTTTTGCGCCACGAAGGTGCATTGAGCACACTGAGTCATAAATCGATCCAAGAACATCTGACTGCAAGAGAATTATGTAAAGATTCCAACTGATTTCGTATTTTGTACTTCATAAGAAAACTCACTTTTGTGGTTCGTTGCTGTTGCACCATTTTGTGATGTTCCTTAGAAGCATATTTAGTCGGCGATCATCAACGATTCCATCAATAAATAATCCCCGCTTGAATATTTCTTCTATAAAACGAAATTTATGGCTTTTCATATCAACACTTACAATAATTTCAAGAATTTTTACCATCTCCCATTTCGCTTGGAAAAGTCTCGAATATATATGTATATTGTTCGAATAAGGATTGTAAATCGAAAGCCGTCTTTTAGTAAAGCCTGCTGAAAGTCTACTAGTAAAACCGAAAGTCATGCAAGAATTAACATACTTTCATGTTGGAAATGAGATACCAACTTCTTAAAAATGTGTAATTCAGCAAAAATACATTGCGGGTATAAATAAAAAATTGACAACAGCTTTAAAGTACTTTTTTAGGCTCGCACCTAAAAAGTAGTGCATTCTTATTAAACTTGCAAAATTTTTACGCAATGTTATAATTTTAATTAAATGTGTCTTGCTTTAGATGATTTTGTGTATAAAATAAACTTATAATTACCATCGGCATCCACATAATTTACTATAGTAATTCATGAAACTACAGATAGCATCAACTACTTTTTTCTATAAGATTATTATATTACCATATTAATTATTGTATTACCATATTGAGAAAATTCTGAAATTATTAACGCCTATTTAGAAAAATAGGTATAATTTATGTATCTACATATATAGTCAACTCAAAAATTAGTAGCATAACTATAAAGCAAAATTAGCGGTTGCGTCAACTGTCAAAATTACACAGACTTCCATGGGAAACAAGAAAAAAATTAAGGTGACGCTATTGTTCTATTCCTGTTGTGCTTACATTAGCATTGACATATAAACGAATGAATTAAGCAAATATCTTTTCAAGGCTCTCAACTTTGTGCAGATATTTTACATAGTTTAGGAGATAATGGGTAAACGGCTCTAATATTAAAACTCGATAACCATACGCGAGCAGCATGAGTTTTTGTTATTTCACAGTTGCAAAAATAAGAGAACTTCCAGCATTTTTGATGGGATTTTTAATTTGTCACTAGGATTTCGTGACTGGCATTTTTCCAATGTCTTAACGTAGTTTTACGATTTTATATGGTCGATTTTAATTGCTTTGCGAATTTTAATTGCTATATTATGAAAAAATGTTCTGATAATTCTAAAAATTGATATGTAGTTTGGTTCACTAATTGTTTACTCTCGAACCATAGATATATGAATAACCTTTGTTTAGTTTTTTGTTAGTTTAAAAAAAATTAAAGCCGAAAATCATTATAAAAATGTTTTGAAATTGTTGTTGCAATTCCATCGCTAAACCAAAAAGCTTTTAGAATTTTGCCTCTGTTTTTAGTTTGCAACTCAGGTTCGAAATTCGGAATTGCATGGAACTTGTCCTTCTTCTTGTCTAGTGCCAATGTGTTAGAAAGGGACAATTACAGGCGGCAAACTATTCAGATATAAGTCCACACACACACAAAAATTATTTCATCTAATAGAATTAAATATAAACAAATTAACTCATTTTAATTAATTCATTTATTTAGTTTTATTTTCTTTAATTTATTTATTTAACTAAAGAACAATTTATGTCTTTTGAAACACTGGTTCTGGTTGTTGCAAACAAAAAATATATCAGTTAAATTCAATAAGCAACTGGATTCAATGCCCTTATTTGATGGTTAATTCTGCTTTAAGTTTATTTGCTTTAGCTGTGTACAGCATTTAAAGCTGGTAATAGCAATAGATTAAATTCAATAGACATGTTAAGTGGTTAGTTCAATACACAATATGAATTAGGGCTCTATTCTTCTATTCTGTGTGTTATTTTCCAGTGCGACGTCGAAAAAACATTGGATTAGATATTTAGAGGTAGGACGTCCTAGGATGGCACCTACATAATTAGTTGGATAGCTAGCTAGTCATCCTAGGACGTCGCCTGAAAATTCATGCAATATTTTGGTGTTATTGTTATTGGTTGCATGTTGTGCATTTAGGAAAATATTTATGTTATGTTTTGCAATTAATAGTTTATTTTTAACGAAATTTGATAATTAATAAATTAATTGCTAGTGAAAAAGAATTATTTATTGTAGTATAAAAAGAAAAAAATCATAAAGAATTTCATACCTAAAGAGAAGAAATTGGAGTGCATTATTTTGTGTCCTTTTGGAATTTTGCAGATGCTTAATTCTACTTTTTCCCAAAGTTCATTATTTTCTTAACTAGCAATTTTCTTCTCAACATTCACCATAAGCACAACATTTTGTGCCAAAAATCTTTTATGGAAACCCAAAGGAAAAAGTAAGGGAAAAATTAATTATTTTATAGTTACCAGCAGGAGTCAGTAGTCTGAAATAGTTCGGAGTTAAACCATAGAGAAAGAATAACTTTTTAAATAAGAGTAAAATAAGTAAATCTTTCCTTCAAAGGCAGAGCAGAAGCACCAGTTGCAAACACAAGGCAATATATCGAAACCAAAGCAAAGCATTAAAACAAAAAGAAGAAGAAGAACAAGATCGCGTCTGCTGCTCTAAAATAGAATAGCTCAAAAGCAGAAAGAGAAGTTGAAGGGTCCCAGTAGAATCTGTCCGCCAGGAATCATTGACACAGCGTCAATGACATCGAAATTCTCCACTAACCGCTCGCTGACACAGCTATGGCTGTCTTCGAGGACATTTCCATACGATTGTCCGTTTGGTCGTGCAGGACACACCCGATGACATGTCATCGAGATTGTCATCGACGACATTCCACATGACATTTCACCATTATTTCAGAATACTTTTATTAATTCTTTACATTCATATTGTATTGATATTTTTTTAAAAATAAATCGATAATTTCGAATAAGAAAAAGAGGAAAACTGCTACAACAGAAATTGCGCGCTAACCTTAACAACGAAAACTTATTATTCTTATATTTTATTTATTAATTTAGCTTTAGTTTTTTTGATAGAACTACTAGCAAGGAGAGTACGAGAGGCAAATTAGAAAGAATTGAAAGACATTCTGTCGATGACAACATCCAACCGTACTGGGATTCGAACTCACATCCTCATTATTCGTAGGCAATCGCGTTATCTACTGAGCCACTGATATGCGCGAAAACGAAAATTTGTTGTTTCGATTGAAGAAATCGAAACACGATTGCTTCAAAAACCTTCGATGACACTCTCGATGACTTTCTGCAGTGTTGTCGTGTATGTTGTAGACAATGTCATCAAAGATATCATCGACGACTTCCGTCAGCAAATAAGAAGATAATAATAATAATAAGATTACAAAATACATATGAACACAAGATTCAATTAAATTTCATACCAATAACATCACAATTAAAATATGATCGAATGACACAAAATAACAATCAACTGAATGTTAATACTAACTCAGAGATTAATTGTATTAAATACGATAAAAAATAATGCGCACAGTACAAATAAAAATATAACACTTAAATTAAAATATTGAATATATTATACAAAAGTGTATACGATAATAACGAAACCAATGCCGCCAATAAACATGTCAGAAGTTAATATGTTAGTGATTCTATTGTAGATGTAATGCCTTTTTCCTTTGAATCGCAAAAGTCTCATCAGGAAGAACAACCACTTTCAGCAGTGGAACTATTGAAAGGGTACAAAAATTTCTCTCAATCATTAAGGAATAAACTGAAAAGTATTTTAAATGTAGGCTTGTTTGGAACACCCAAAACTCCTGAACAGGTGTGCCGGCGGTTATTATAAATTCTTATATTGTAGAATATTGTATGGAAGATCGAGGGATCGGTAAATTTTGTTTGGCAACCCTGATATGTATTAATTTTTCTGTTTTTTTTTAATGAAAATATATCTTCTCAGAGAGTGTTTGTGGTGGAAGAGAGAATCTCAGACGGAGAGAGAGAAGCGACTATAAAATAAGACACTGAAGACAAATATTTTTTTCCATATGAAATCACTTCTTGCTGAAGATTTGCATTTGCATCTCCTCTCTTCACTGCTTCCTGGACAGCATATCGACTCTTCCGTTCTCCGTGGAAACTATAAAAGCAAATAATTTTCTTTGCGTGCTGAGGCGAGTAACTTTTATTTAAGTTTTGCTGTTTTTGTTGTTGTTGTTTATTGTTTTCTGGTTTTTAGTACGTTGCTGCTTCTGCTGCAGTTGTTGTTGTTGTTGTCGTTGTTGTCGTCTTATAACTTTTCTTCTCTTACAGCTCATTTATTTATTTAGTTTGCATAATTTTCTGCAAACGAAGCCAAAACTTTTCTCATACGTTTCACTTACGTCAGTTGCGATTTTTGTTGTTGTTTCTGCCGTTTTTTTCCCCACTTTTACCACACAGAATCACTGTGCAACTTCAAATCTGCAACACTGCGTAGAATAAAAGCAACTCATTAATCCACATTTCATTAATTTGGAGTGCAAAATTGAATACGACGGCCTTCAGAAGTCAATTGAAGACCCGTTCATCGTACTTCGATTAATTTTAAAATAGAATTGAAATTGAAAGTTTTTCAGGGTTGCACTAAGAACAAAACATGTGAGTGAGAGTGTTTAAATGTTTGTTTTGCATTAAACCGTTTAAATACGAGTTTAAAATCCGATTTAAAATCCACTCAAATTTGCTTACTCATTAAAAAATCAAAATAATATTTTTTTTCAATCATTTAAAGGACCAAAAGCATTCTTCTTGCCTTCGTCAATCATAAAAAAGGACGTTCGAATTAAGTTTTGAATTAATTCCAATTTAAATCAATAAATAATCTATTTTCGGACGGTTTAAATTGAAGAAATTGCAAAATGACGAAGAAAGTGATTGAGAGAATGACAAAGAAAGGGAAATTAAATGGCAACTGAATTTTGTAATGAGATGAACTTCATTTGAAGCACATTGCAAAGGATGAAAACAGACACAACTGCAAAAATAACAAAGTCCCTGAAGGCGACACCTGAAAAACCGTTACAAAAGGCCGCTGAGAAAGACGAGGAAGGGCGGGGCCGGGGCAGCGCAACCTCCATTTTTTTTCTGCTCATTTAAAACACATCAAAAGCAGAAAACTTTTTAATTACTTGCTTTTCGCTCTTCATTCGCTCCTTTTGCAGTCTTTCACCGAATTCGTCATTCTTTTAACTTTCAGTTTCGGGTTTTCTTTGTTCACCACGAACATTTCTATGCTTGCAACAGTTTTTGATTTTTCTACAGTTTTATTTGTTGAACTGAATGGAATTCTAGTAGTAAACAAGAAAATTTAAGGCAAATCTGTAGAATCACAAAGGAATTTGGTCACATTTTGGATCGAAAGCGTATTAATATTAATATTAATGGGAGAAAACACCGCGGTAGTCCTTGCCTTTGCTGCGGACGGCTTCCAAATACTTGAGGAAAGTAGCGAAGGTGGTGTACTGCATGAGCGGACACTCGAGGCAGTGGTGGTACTTGCACTCCTTGCCGGAGATCCACTGCCGCTGCTGGGGCACCTTCAAGTAAACGCCCTTCATCAGCTCGACGTCCTCGGTGAAGGGTTTCGCGTAGAAGGCTTCCATCGCGGTTAAGCTGTGATCGAGAGTGTGGTGAAAGTGGTGAGAAAAGAGGCAAACGCGTTTATAGGTTACAGAGATTATAAATATGGAACGAATACTCACGCAACGGCGTCGGCTATCCTTTCCAAGACCGCGCGATGGTGGCAAATGCGATTGGTCTCCGGGCAGTCGTACTTGGTGGTCAAGCCGATCAGGAACGTACCGTGCATCAGGCTGAAGCGGATGGTCTCCATCACGCTCGGGATGGCGCCCTCGCGCTCCGGCCAGTTCCAGTTCAGCCAAGTCACGGCCGCCATGTAGACCTGCGGACGAAGGAGGCGTGCTGTGGCAGCATTGAACGATAGTAAAGGATCGAACTGAGCTCACCTCCACCTCCGAGTGCACGGCGATCGCGTTGGAGCTGAGCACGGTGCGTACCTCGGTCTCGTTCAGCTCGAGGAACTCCTGCGAGGCGACCAGCGATAGGAAGAAGCTGCGCACCCGCGCCAGCATCATCTTCTTCAGCACGGGCAGCTTGTACGGGCGCGCCTCCATGTAGAGCACGAAGGCGTGCTCGTCCTGGAAGAACTGGTCGCTGTGGAAGCAGCACCAGCACTGGCGCAGCAGCTCGTCCACGTGCAAGTACGTGGCGGCGTTGTAGAGGGCGATGATGTTGCGGCGCTGGATGAGCGGCGCCTGCGCCAACATCCACTCGTAGATCATGGCGAACACCTCAGGCGAGACCTTCTCCTCGGGCAGCACCACCTCCGAGCCGCTCTCCGACTTCGCGAAATAGTCCGAAAAATACTGCAGGATTTGCAATTGGCATTCGAATGTGTTCGCGACTCCGATTCGAATGCGGATCACGTTTTGCTCACGACATTCGCCGACACTTTTCAACACTTCGCTGAAATCCTTCTTCGAGCGCTGAGCAATCTTCTCCCAGCCGTCCGTGTCGCTGGCATTGAAGCCGAATACCGCCAACGGCGGAAAGTCGATCAACTGAGAACTGAAAACCTGAGCAATTGCAATGGTGTGAGTGAGAGAAGAAATATTGTTAGCTCATTCAAGAATGTTATTACCTCATTTTCTGGATATAAAAATGGATTCTCCATTTAGCAAGCAATTCCCAAAAGTACGAAAACGAACACAACGTTTAACAAACAGAAAATTTATATGACGAAAGCGAAAAGATTGTGGTTGCAACAAAAGCAATTTTTAATGGATGAGAAGCTCGAAGGCTGCTGCGATAAACGCGAGAACAGACTCGCTGGCGGTTTTCAGCTGCAACAGATTCAAAGCAGCTTCCGGCCGGAAAACAATTCAACAGTCAAAATTACAGCGAATTTCTTGTTTTTTTTTTGAGAAACAAGAAAAAATTACGTGCTTTTTTTTAGATTTTGCTATATAATTATTTATGATTTTTTTTCACGGAAAATTGGTATTGACGAACAATTAATCGTCGATGTCAAACGAAATCTTTTGAAATTTTCTTATTTATTCTGAACAATTTGAGCCTTTCCTGATTACATCAATGAATTTTTGTTTGTTTTTTTTTTTTTTTGATTTTTGATTACACTTTAATTGTCAAGTGTAAAATGATGTTTTGTTTGCTTTCATTTTGATTGCTTAGTTTAATCTCAGGAATTTAACTGCTGCTTAACGAAGCCGATTCGCCGCGTGGAGATTCAAGAATCCCGCTCACGAAGAATTTGAATTATTAACACTTTATATTTAAACATTATATTTAAAAAAGATATTCGAATGGAAAGTTTAAATAAGACGATTAATTAAAGACGATTTAATGTTGAAGAGTGCAAAAGGAAAGAGCAAAAAGGAGTTTTAGACGACTTGGAAGCCGTGAACTAGATTGAAAAAGGGTTGCAAAATTGTGAAAAGCGAGGAAAGGGGACTTTCAAGGGATAAAGCATTAATAGCATCGGCGGTTCTTTAAAGAACTTTAAAATTCAAGTTAACTTAAAAACAATTCACGTTATTTTTGAAGTTATGTTTCTTTTTCAATTGTAATTCAGAAAGCTGCATTTGTAATTCAGAATAGTCCTTTGATTTGCAACGATTTCAGAATAAAAAATGATGCTTTCTGAATAACAATTGAAAAAGGTGTAGAAAGAATTTTGATTTCCTTCGTATTGCCAAAGGTTTTTCACTTAATTTTTACTTAGTTTTACTCATTGAAATGTTTATTTGTTTACTTATTTATGGGAATTTTCAAGTATTTATATCTTCTAAACTGTAAATTCTCTAATAAAGTATTTTTATGATTTTTTTCCCTCGCATCGTTAAACGATTTCCTCCGTAGTTTTTACATCAAATTAGAAAGTTCATTCCATAATTTTTCTCCTCCTTCTCCTTTTCATTTGCTCTTTTCCTCGTTAGTCACTTCGTTTTCTTCATAAAGCTGTGTTCAAGTAGCAAAAGAAACAAAAAATCGTGTTTATGTCTTCCTTTGATCAATTTACTATGGCGTCAGAGGATAGAAGAGAACCAAGGAGAAGAAAATGGGTCTAAAAGGCTGTAACTTTTTATTTTCTTCGTGTTGTTCGAGTTTTTGCATAGTAAAGGATTCTCGATGATGTTGAGAAAAGTACAAGCAAAAAAATTAAAATTTTTATTTTTCTTCCTCTTCTTCTTCTTCTTGTTATTATTATTACAAAACATTAAACAACAATAAGCAATGCGAAGGTCTTAATTAAAGGATAGTAAAACAGAAAATTGCAATAGAAAAGTTGAGAAATTCTTTTGAATTCTTTTTATTCAAAGGATTTAGGGATTTTTTTTGTGCTTATGGATATTAAATGCTTTGTTGTTGTTGTTGTTGTTGTTTGAATTCTGTTGACTTTTTTTGGCTTTTCTTTAACCCGTTGTTGGCACAAACAGGAAGAAAGCCAAACACAGAATCGCTCGCACAGCAAACACACAGAAAACGCAGTATTTATTCGCTTTGGCAGCACTTTTTCCCGGGCTTAGTTAAAGTAGCAAGAAAACTATCGAAGCCAACAACAACAATAACAAAGCTGAAAAAAATACATAATTATAAAACGGAAAATAAAATAAAAAACAAAACTTTCCAAAAACTTTTACTCGTTCGTTGCACTTTTGTTGTTGTTTTTGTTGTTGTTTGCAAGTGTATTGAAAAAAAGGACAAGCGTTGCCAGATATAAGAAAATTGTTGTTGTTCAGTTGTCGTTCTTTAAACGGTTTTTTTTTCGTGGGGAAAAAGACAAATCTTTTTTCTTCTTCAACATGGATTAAATTGAAAGACAAACAACAACAAATTTCAGTACTTTGATTATATTAAAACACATTTTCTTATGTTTTTTAACGTGATTTTAATTTGTGTTGTTGCTTTCATGGTTATTATTATCATTATTATTGTGGACATATAATTTTTTATGACACCCAAAAATCCCCAACAGCATTACTTTTTTGCCAGTGTTGCTTTTAGTCTTACGATTATTATCGTCCTTCTTCCTTACACGGATTTAAAGGATTATATTTTATGTCTCTGAATCCTCTATTCAAGAGTTAATAATGTATTTACTCTGTCCCGAAATTGGTAATGCATAGAAACAGCGGAGAAGGATATAGAAAAGTGTGCACAGTTGCTGAGTTTTTTTTAATGAACTGTATAGAAGAGAATCATAGATTTTTGGTATTGGTTTTGCTACTCAGTTCATTAAGAGAACAATGAGATAAATTTCATCACATATTGGACCATAAAGCGAAATATTGATGTAAAATTATGATTGCTTTTTAGTGAGGGGAACCGATTGAAGAATGGTAGAGTTTTGTATAACAAAACGACCGTGATTTGCACGATAGTCACACTCAGAATCAACTGGTGTCTACACATGACAACTACGTGTCTCAGTTGTACTGTTCATTGAAAAAACATACCTGATGTGTCCCTGTTTTGGCTCATTTTAACTGTTTAATTCTGGTTTTAACCTTTAAAAGTCTCCAATGGTTTTTAAGGAAAATTTTTTTGAAATATGAATAGCTTTAAAATAGAAAAATAAATTTATTTTTAATAATATATAGGATATATGAGCCGGGACGAAGATACCTTTACTAGTTTATTTTTTGTTATCGTATTTTTATTCATACTTCTATTCCTTTTTTCTGCGATTCTTTTGTCTTATTTCTTATTTTTTTCTTCACGTTTCCTTAAATTATTCAATTAACGTGAATATTTTTCAGTTGGTTTTCCTTTTCCAGAGAGAAATAATAAATCAATTTAATAATCGAAAATGATTCGTTGCGCAAAATTCACTCGCATGAATTATGAATGAATGAAATGCATTAGGCTTCAATTATGAATGAATGAATGAGTGAAGAAAATGGGTTCAAGACGTTTTCTTTCCCAAATTTATTGTATATCGATTCGAATCGATTAACGATCATTTCTAATTTATTTTTCGCTTTTATCTTTGCTTTTAACAACATTTTGAAGAAATTTAGTAACGTAGAAACGTCGATTTCGAGTCTGCGAAAAGGAAAATGGAATGATTTTTCTTTTTTCTTTTTGTTGATTGCATCAAAAAAAGAAATCAAATGTTTTATGGAGGATTTTTTCTATTGCTTCTTTCACTTTCGAATTCGATAAATAAACAGGTAATCATTTTTAGTGCTTCTTTGTTGTGCAGACCTTTTTAACAATTCACCGAAATCATTAATAAATCAATATAATTGAATTCGTTGTTTGCGTGGTTGTTGTTGTCGTCGTCGTCGCTCGCATTTATTTTAATATGAACATGAGACATTAAATGAAACACAAACACGAATATATTTTTGTAATAATCGTAAATTCCCAACTAATTGACAGTTATTACGAGACACGTAGCAGAGCGAGTGCGTGAACGAGTGAGAACGAAGTAGCGAGTGAGTGATTGCGCAGGAGAGTGAGTATGGGACGAGTAAGCGAAGAAACGAGTGAGAATTGGAACGAATGAGTGCTGAAATGAATTATAAATGGAGCAAGTGATAAATTGAGCGAGTGGTAAATGGAGCGAGTGAGAGTTGGAACGAGTAAGTGAGTTATCGATGAGGCGATTAATGAAGCATAATTGAAATTGAAGCAAAATAGAAGAAAAAAAACCAGAAGTAAACCAACAAACAGAAAAAACATAAAAAAAAGTTTAAACTGCATTTCAAATAACAATTAAAATTTAAATTAATTTACAATAAAATCAAGAGAAATTCGATTCGCGTCGATTGAATGTGAATTAAATTTGAGTTTCTGCTCTTTGCTCTTATTCCAAGGACACAAAAAGGATCTCCGTTGAAAGTTGCGCCATCGTCATGTTTTAAGAGTTGATTTCGAGTCGTTCTTTCGACTGTTTGCAAAAGGAAAAAAAAGAAAAAACAACGCTAAGAACTTAAAACTTAAATGCAATTTACAGCAGCTTTTATTACACGCGCTTAAGTCAATGTTGGAGCCATGAAGGGATCAGCAACAACAACAACAACAGCAACAGCAGCAAATGCCAAGCAAAACAATGAAGAAAAATACAAAAATAAGTTTCGAGCGAAAATCACGTTTCAAATAAATGTTGTAGATGTCATCAAATGCGATGCAGCAGCAACGCTTTGGTACAACAACAACAACAAACAACAGCCTTTAGCAGGAGGTCTGCAGTCAAAGCTGCGCAATGAAACAATTTGCAGCAAGTTAAAGTTTTGTTGTTGTCGCTTCACTTTTTCACTGCTTCGGTTTTTCTCTTTTATTATTTTTATTTTTGGTAAGGTTTTAAATTTCCCTTTTGTTGAGCTGAGGACCAGAGACTGACCAGAAGCAGCGAAGCAGCAACAGCGACAGCAACAACAACAACAGCGACAATAACAACCAGCAGCAGAAGCAGTTGAAAATGGCTGCTCTTCTGCTGAATCCAGTAAAAAAAAACCAAATTAAAAGGAACCAATAAAGGCAACAAAGCAGCAAAACAAATAAGTATAGAACAACAACGACAGCAGCGACAATAACAACAACTCGCAAAGGCAACGCCATTCACACGACTGTGAAAGCAGCAACATCAACAACAAAAGCAGCACCAACGAACAAGCGAACGAACGAACGAACGAACGAACAAACGAACGAACGAACAAGCGAACGAACAAACGAACGAACCAACGAACGAACGAACGAACGAACAAGCGAACGAACGACTACAGCTTTGGATGAGATGACAACAAAAGCCGCTGGACAAGCGACATTTTTGCGAAATAAATAAATTCAAAGCAGTGCAACTGGCTGTTGGTGCTTTAAACTTTTTACTTAAGTTTTTAAATGTTTTTTTTCAGTTTCGAGTTTGTTGTCTTCTTTTTTCAATTTAACGCCGTTTTTGATTATGTTGTTGGCCACCGTTTCGGTCTTTTGATGCCAGAGGAAGAGCATCGTTAGTTATTCCATGCATCACGCTGACGTTAACGTCGACGTCGACGGCGTCGTTGTTGACAAAAGAAATACGAGCAACGGGACGAGACGAGACGAGGAGGAAAACTTGAATGCGAATTCAACACGCAACTCTTCATCCATGATAAATGAAAAGAACAATGGATTTTTTGTAAAATGCTTTTATTGCAGTTGCAGTTGTCCAAAGAACTGGAAAAAAACAAATTAAATATAATAATTAAAGTGTTAAAATCTTTTTATGTATGTGAAAAGTTTTTAAATCCTAAGCAAAACTTTTAAAAATCTTACAAATTTCCAGTTTTATTGCGTCCCAAAACATTGAAAGACTTCGACTTCATCTTCGTCTGGAAATTTTGTCTTGAAATGTAATTCCATCGAAAGTCTGACGTTCATCGAGTTTTTCTCTGGAACAAGATTAAATAATAATTTGCTGAAAACAGCACGAATTTGGTTCAGTTTTCAAAACGCTGGCAAACAAAGAAACCCAACAACAGCAACGCAAAGAAAAGTCTCATTTTCAGGAATTTTGTGGAATCAAGACTAGAAAGCAGTTTTTTTTATCTTAAAGCTGTTGATGCAGTCCAGCGAATGGATTTCCGCTCAGATTTCGTTGCACTTCCAAGAACCTCAACCAGCGAATTTCAACAGCAGACATCGGGTGCCGAACGACCGAACGACCGATTGATGCAGCGATGAAAAATCGCGCTTCGTCAGCAGCGTCGATCGTTGGCATCGCTCAACATCGCGTTGTTGTTGTTGTTGTTGTTGTTTTGTTGCTGATTTCACATCCGTTTGAATTCAGATTTACGAGGAAAGAAAAGAAACGAAAAGAGCAACAACGAACAACGCAAACGTTGCAAACAAAAGACGATGCAAAGCGAGAGACAATTTAAAAAGAAATCTCGTCGATACACGGAAGAAATAACAAATGAAAATTAATGGAAATGCCTTCACTTGAACTAAGATTTAAATTTAGATTTGTGCTGCGAATTAAAAAGGAGAATTGCGCAAGGTTTTGCACACATTCCTTCGCTGAGGTCAAACTTAAGACGACGCAGCTGAGTTTTTTGGTTCAATACGAGGGTCAAACTGAAGCCGAGGACTTAAAACAGCCACAAACATCGATTAACTGTCAGTTGAAAAGCATTCTTAGCCTTGAAAGTGGCTAAGAAGTATCATCCACGGAGTTGAGTTTGATCCTGGGAATAAAAACTGAAATAGAAACTGAAACTTGCTTTCTAATGTCGCATTCCACGGCTGAAATTAAGCATCAGTCTCAAGTGAACCTTGTGTTGGCCATAATGAGTTATTCGCAGTGCTTCTGCAGGTGTTCGTCGTCGTCGTCGCCGTTGAACTTTTGCTGGCCACTTCGACCAACAACAGGCCTCAGCATCGTTCAGCTAAAAAAAGCGAACGATCATCGTCAGCTTGCGTCCTATTATGGCCACTCCCTCCGCCCCTCCCCGAGCGATCGAGCGACGCGAAAACTCACAGCACATTGCAACACGACGGCTGAGATTCGGTTTACGGAGAAATCGCTGTTTTTTGCTGCTGCTGCTGCTGTCGTCATCGCTGTTAAGCAACGAGGTCAAATTGCAAGCGGGGGCGCAGCTGCAGCTGCAGGTGCACAGCTGCGATTTGTGACTAGCGAATGACTCCAGCAACGACTCCTCACGTTTGCTTCCTTTCCTTTTCGCATCTCTGCAACTCGATGTGCAACCGAGTGCACGTCGTTTCCATAAAAGCGACGAGAAATGGAATGTCAAAAGCTGCAACATCTCGATTCCCTTTCATTCGGATGCGTTTTCATTTAACGCTTGCTGCTGACGTAAGTAGCAAAGTCTGCCAGCGATGACGACGACGATAGAAACCAACACAGAATACGGATTAGGCAAATGTCATGTGTGTGTGTTTTATCTGCAAACGTCTTTGACATTCTTCCACTTCTTACGCAAATTTAATTGGAATCGTCGAGTTACAATGTCTTTGCGTGTACGTTGCACGAATGAAAGCTGAGCGCTAATTGACAGCTCTTGACGCTTCAAACTTGTGACTTTGACGAGTCACGAGCCACCGACTCAGATAAGACACATCCAAACTTCCTTCAAAGGCAACTTTTTAATGATAACGACGACGCACACACACCAATCTTCATCCTATCGAAATCCATTCGCTTTCATCCATTCGCTCAGCACGGAAAAAGTCTCCGAAGCAACTTTTTTGAAAATACATTTAAAAACCAAGCCGAATTCTTTAGCAATTTAAACATTGACGTTTTAAGGTTGGTTTTTTCCGTTTGAAACGTTGGAAAAGTTGAAAAGATGCTGCGTGTTGCGATTCCCTCCCCGTTCTGCGTTCACGGTGCGAAAACATCGGAGTTAATGGACTGAATGATTGTTTGATGGAATGTTATGGCTGCGACTGGCTCTCGGATGACGCAGCGAACGGAAAACGGACCCATAAAGCAGAAAATTAAAATCCACTCACATCGGAAGTTGGGCAGAGGGCCGACGCTGAGAACATATTGAAAAATAATAATAATACAATGAATAAATCACAAAGCAGATGTACCACAACGCATCAGTAAGTTTAGGGCAATAATGAAACGTTTCTAACGCTTTGGACATTCTTTAAAGGCCAAGTTTTTATCGGAAACTTTAGCGATTGCTGAAGTTCGATGATTATTCTTGGGGGTCTTTCTGAGGACCTTGCGACGAATCCATCGCGCAATCATCACGAGTTACACGCTCAACGCCTTCGGCTGGCCTCTTCTCCTTCTTCCTCCTCCGCCACCGCCTCTCGCCCTGTTAATTGAAATTCCTTCGCGGTGTTTCTATTCCCAGGCACTTAGCTGCTCTAATGGAAGGTTTATGTTGCCCGCAAGGCACTCCCCTCGCCTCTTGAACTGTTTCTCGGTTGTGCTTTTGATTTTCACTGAACGTTCAAGTCTTGGATAAACTAATCACCTTCATTTTTCGCTTCTTCCGCAGATTCCTTCGCCTGGGGTCAGGTGAACGTGGAGCCGAACACGTCGCACCTGAACGAAGGCGACCGGACGGAGCTGCTCTGCCGCTACGCGGGCTCCATCAATTACTGCCGCATCGAGATTCCCGGCGAGAATGTGCTCAATTTGTCGCCCGAATGGAGCAAAACGCCGGGCTTTACATACCACGGCGCGGGCTTCGCGAATGGCGAGTGCGGCGTCAGCATCGAACGCGTCAAGGCCAACAACAACGGACAGGTCAAGTGTTTCCTGGGCGTGCAGGGGGAGGAGTTCACGGGAGCAATCAATTTGGTCGTTGCTCGTAAGTATTGAAAAATGAAGCGGGAATGAGAGCGCAGTCATATAGAAAACTCATCCATTGTCGATTGCAGTGCGTCCCCAGCAGCCGCTCATTCAGCTCATTAACAAAGCTGTGCGGAACGACGTCTTCAGCGAGGGCGATCACTTCCGTGCACGCTGCATCGTGCGCGACGGTCGTCCGGCGGCCAACATTTCGTGGTACCTTGACGGCCGCCTCGCCGACAAAGCACTCAGCCAGCTGGAGGTAGAAGCATCGCCCGCCGATCGCAACATGACGCTCTCCACCACCAAGCAGGACATCGAGTGGGAACTCCGACCCGAGGACGACGGACGAAATCTGATCTGCCGCGCACACCACCAGACCGATCGCGAGAACCTCCCACCGCAGGAGGCTGCATATTCGTTGCATGTCGACTGTAAGTACCGCAGGACCTTCACCGGGTTCAATCTATGGACGAAAGACGGCCTTAGACGGTTTAAGAACACTTTAAAACTTCGCCAATCCATAAAATATCGGGGAAAAATCTGCAAAGCTGCAAGGAACGCAGCTTTAAACTCTTTAGACCCACCCTCAGACACAGAATCATACTCAGAGGCAGACTCCGACTCACAGCCCGGTTCAGACCCAGACTAACACCCAGACTATAAATCCTTATACGACCATCGAATTAATGGAATCAATTTCACAAAACTAAGCCATCTCTCGATTCTCTTTGCAGTTGCTCCAGTTCGTCAATCGGAGATCGTCGTCTATGGCCTGTACCTCGATCACACAGCTTTAATTAACGTCACCATTCACTCGAATCCGCCGCCGACCGTTGAGTGGACCATCGATGGGACCGTCTTGCCGCAACGCACTCAAAATGGCCGCTTCGAAGTCAGCGAGCCGCAGCCGCTGGGCCAGCATTACTACAACGTTACTCTGGCGATCGTTGGGCTGACTCTGGAAGACACTACGAAGAGCTACTACTTGAAGGCCGCGAATTATCTCGGCTCCGCGGACTACGCCGTCCGCATCAGTTCGTCGAGCACCCCGCCGAACTCGGGCCTTGAAGTCGGCGCCATTGTGGGAATCGTGGTGGCCGTCGCTGTCCTCGTGCTGATCGTGCTGCTGATCATCTTCGCCAGAGCCACCGGTCGGTGGTGCTTCGGCGGTAAGTAACTTGCACACGTCTTTCACCTGCTCTCAAATCGACTGTCTATCTGTCTCGCTCACACCCCTGCATGAACAACACTCGAGTTTATCCTTTATCCCTTACTTGGTACAGCCCTAAAAATCTACGAATTCCGCCGTTGTTTTTAACGACACGAATAATGAGTTTTTAATTATTAAAAATTAGTCTTTGATATAGCAGAAAATTCCCGGTTTGCAGCCTTTATTAGTTTTTGTCACTGACTTGAAGTCTTTTAATTAAAACGAGGAAACTTTTTCATGCATCCGCTGTCTGTCTTCCTCTCTTCCTTGCTGCTGTGGTCCTTCCTAGCCACATGTCAGGATAATTAAGCCGCTTTTTGAGACGCAGCTCCTCTTCTCCAAAACAAAGAAGTCGGTCTGGTGAGGTTGTTGCTGGGAACCACGAAACCCATTCTAGATTTCGTGCGCTTTAATTTACACTGCTGCGATATGTGCGAGTGTAGCACTACTTTAGATCCCGATGCGGAGGCGGGACAGACGCCCATGACTGTACTCAGTCACTCCGCCCACATCAACAACGAAACAAAACCGCAGACTGCTTAAACTCAACATGTTCGCCTAATGAAAAACGTGGTCTACTCTCGCAGCGTCTCCTGTTACTCGCAGAAATATGACGCGCGAGGCAAATGGGTCGCCGAGTGCATGGCTGAAGTGAAGTGGTGGGTAATGAAGCTCGCAGAAGTTTTTAGGCAGAACTTTCAAGAGATTGTTATGAAATCCACTTAATGAAAAGAGGAATTATTTACAGAATTTCCTCTAGAGCCGTACAAGTATTTTCAAGTCATTCGGAAAGCCTTTAAAGGGCTGAACACGAGAGAAAATGCTGAGGAAGATGAGTGTCACAAGTCGCAGATTCATTTGTTAATGCTTAAAGTGGGAAGGGACAAAAATGCTTGCTAGAATCCTCAGCGATTCGACAACCCGATTAACGACGGACGCACAGTTCGCTCAGCCAGAACATTCCACGTTAGGCTTTCTGCCGTTAGAATTATAACGAATTTCGCATTTCTAAGGACTTCAATAATGTTGAAATATCAAAAAGACTTTGGAATTTGCGTGTCCATTGGCATACTTCTCTAAAGGCTGTTCAATTGGATTCTGTTCCTCAATGAAATTGGCGTTTATTGGGCATCGAAAGGCTAACAGAGTTTTCCACAACAGCGATTAAAAGGTAGATGATAAAAGGTGTCATCGGAACTGCTTTGAGCGTTACTACAAATTAACCCATCAAAGATTCCGCCAACCAATTGACGTCTGTTGGGGCTGTGCCTTTGTAAGAGACTCAAATAGCGACGGCCATGAATGCTTAAACCTCAAATGGGCAGCATCGTTCCGACAACAGCCCCGGACTGCTGCTCGGGTCCGCCTGATGGAGGAGCTCCAGTGACCCACTTTAAAAGCACGAAAGCGTATCAGCAACTTTAAATGACTTTCGTCGTTCAATTCGATTCAACTGAAATGACGTCCAACCGCAAAACGGTTGACAACGCAACGCAACACCGCGTTGTCGTTGTCGTTGGCGTTGCCCAACAGATCCTTGCCGCTGTCGCTTGAATGGTTGAAATGCGCCATTCTCAGCAGTGAGTTCTGCGGTTGCACGTTGTTAATTAGAAGCGGGAAAGGGGGAAACGGGCAGGGAGACCGGAAGGAGTTTCAAGTGGGCGGAGTGGGAGCCAGCAGCCAGATACGCGAATGATTTGAATTCCCTTTGGGAGCGTTCTGCGGAGTAATCAGCGCTGCGAACGTTGCTTGTGGGAGGCATGACTTTCGATTGCTTTGCATGCAGCAGTCGTTGGTTTTGCCAGGCAGCTTTTAATTACTTCCTGATACTTCTCGAAGGGCAGCCGTTGCACAGCGCGACAATCAGCCAGAGTCATTGAGAGCAACTGTTGCAAGTAGAACAAAGAAAGAAGGAAAACGACTGCAACCAGAAACATTTCAGCCACAATTTTTCCATAGAACAAGCGTACTTTTCTCTGCCTTTTATTTTTCTTTTGCCTCAGTGAAACCGTGGCAAGTGGCAATTAATTGCTCTTTTAGTCATTTTTCTTTTGGTTTAGTTTTCTTCTTTCGTTAGTTCCATCTTTCGCTCCTTTGTTGCTCTCCGCCCCATTCACATCAGCGCATCGGAATCATCTTGAAAGTTTCTTCAACCGTCTCCTGGTGCGTCTCCGAAATGAGCTCTAAGCGCCTCTTAATAGGTTCGTTTATGAGGAAATTAATATTGTAAGGTCGACGGAGGAGCTCCCAAGCGTCCCCGGCTTCTCGATGATGAGCGTAATGAGTACCAGGCAACCACCAACACCAGAAGCGCCTCCATGACGCGTACCGTGGATGTTCTGCCTCTTCGGGGAATCATCGGAGAGCAACAGGGTTTACTGGAGCGAATATGGGAAGAGGGGCGAATCAGGGAGAGGGGCAAGGAAAGCATAGAACGAATTGTTGGCTATCAAGGAATTTCTTAAGGTATTAATAGAATTTTAAGAGAAGATTCTCGAGTCATTTAACGAAACTCTTCTAATTGGACGACTTTGGGGAATCAAGATGTTCCTTTGCTATCCAACTCAGCCACACCTCCTCCTCTTGCTCCATTTCTAACCGCGCTGAAATTATTTAATGAATAGTGATTTATTGAATACTCGTAGAAGCAAGAAAACTTTATTTCGGGTATCTAGAGAGTAGTTAGTGTCTCGGTTCGGGAATAACTTCAATTCTGATGCTCCTTTTCTTAGTTTTGCTTTTGAATATGATATTTGAGTGTATTTAGAGTTGCAATTCTAAGGAATAATCGATCGTGATTGCCCTGAAGATTTTCCTTTTCAATTTGTTTTTTATTCAAATTTAAAATAGAAAAATTGAATTCTTCCATTTGTCGTTCTCTCTGCTTTGCATGCTAATTAAATATTAGATCTAATTTTAATATGAGAATTAAATCGTGAATCAACCTCACTTCTTTACTATAGAGCCCCGCCCCCTAACCTCGCCCACATTTGGGAAACGTGATCACAACTTCCACAAATATTTTCATGCACGATTTTTTAAAGCACTAAAACTCACACAAATAAATATTTTTCGCAAAATACGCGATTGCTTCGGTCCTTTGAAAGTGAAGTGAAGTGAAACGAAGACTTATTAAAACCCGAAGAGTTGCAACCCTGCGATTACAACAACGACAAGAGCTAACAATACAAAAGCGCTTAAGTGGGAAATGGTTATTATTATTTATTGTTTTTTTTAATAAAATACAAATGAAAACCCCGTTTTAAAGTGGAAAAATTTTATTTTTATATCAAAATTGAATAAAAATTATCCAAAAAAAATTTTTTTTTAACATTTTTTAGACTTTGTTTCAAATATTTTTGTGTTTTGGTGGTTTTACTAACAAAAAAAAAAAACATAATAAAACAAAGAAAACCCACAAAGCGACTTTTTAGTTTTTCTGTTTTGGATTTATTTTTGGTATTTTGTTGATTTTTCGAAAACCTTTTTCTGAAACCCTTTTTTAAGCCATTCCACAAAATGACGCTAAAAGTTAGTTCTTGTTGTTGTTGTTTTTGCAGGCGCAACACTGAACACGGACATCGGTCCCGATTCCGAGGCTCAAATAAATCCCGAACTCAACGAGGACTTCGACGGCCGGGAGTTCATCAGCGGAGAGGATCAACACATCGACACGACGCAGCAATCGGAGGAAGCCACGCCCCCCATGACGGACAAGCTCGAAACGCAGAAGAAGGCCGACCTGAAGGCGAAGGGAGGCGTGACGGCGCCACCCACCACCGGAGGTGGAGGCAGAACCGCAGCCGTCAACGGACACCAGAATGGAAACGAAGCGAAGACAAACACGTCTGTTTAAAGAGACGAAGAGGCGGGAAAGAGAGAAGGGAGAAGAAGAACAGGAAGAACCAGAAAAAGTGACGAAATGAAGTGGGGAAGAAAAGAGAAATCGTAGTAAATACAAAAGAAGAGAAGGAAAAATAACGAATAAAGAATCGTCGCTGTCGTCAGGTCGAATTTTACTTAATTTTCGAATCGTTTACGTTTTTATATGAATATTTGCATTTTTGTAGCGATTGTAGTTTGCTGAAAAACGCTTTTAAATAATTTAGAATCATTTTTTTCATAATGAATAAGACGAAGAGAGAGAAATCGAATATCGAATTACGAATGTGATTTTTGAATCTCAGTTTTTAAGCAGTTCTCAAAACCATACAAAAAACAGAATATTTTTTATTAAAAGTGTTGGAAACCAGTAAAAATTCTAATTCTAACATAAAAACAAACATAAAAAAAAATGTTTATTTTTCGCTAAGATTTCGAATCAAACGCACACAAAACAAAAAAACACAAGCAGCCGTCCGTTTCATAGCATTTAATAACGTCAATTAATATTTTTATTGTCACTTATTATTGTCAATTAATAATATTTAACATCATTTCCACTTACGATTATCGTTTATACCAACGAACTTTTTTCATAAATTAACTATCGACTCATTTCCGTTCCTTTTTGCCTTTTATACTGCCAATTTACATCCTTTCAAAAACTACAACAAAAATTGCAAATGTAAAATATATTTAAGTTACATACCTTTAAAAAACCTTGGAAATTCTTCTATTGTAAACTCGAAATTGTTGAAAAATTTCATCTGGAAAAAATTAATTATAAATTCCATCTCGAATAATTGGCATCTCTTTTTCATGAATTCCTTTACAAAAATATCTTAGATATAAAAAGCAGATGTGTTTTTGAATAATTATCGATGTACATAATTCATAAGTAATATTTTTTAATTGATTATATATTCTATTCTATTGTAAAATTGGAAGATTTACAAATAAATGTGTTTTTTGAAAAAGAAAAAGGCGCAAAGACTTCCTTCTTAGTTCAGACGTCGGTATTGTGGTTATCACAAACGATGCATAGAAGCCAAGCTATAGTTTGGAACCAGGTACTCACTCCAAGGAAAACCTAAAAGGCGTCAGTATCAGCGATGAATGAAAGTCCTGCTTTAGGCTTTTTCCTATAGGATTCGTTTCTATCTCCTTGACATTCATAAGCGTGGACTACAGCTCAAATGTGATTCAATCGAGTCCACAAGAAGTCGACGTGTTCGTACGAAAATTTGTAATTTACAGACAAGCCACTGAATTTCCATTTCTTTCGAATTTTAGTTGCTTTTCTTAGTATACATTTCTCTTAATTTAAATCTTTAATTATTTGCCAATGTTTACTGAGTTTTAATTGATGTCACTCAGCCACTCAATTGTACGTATAACACTTATTATTCTATGTTTTGTCAGTACAATCATTCTATGACCTTCCAGTATTCTATGCGCCGATAGATGTCGCTTTAGAGATCTGTTCTAAAAAATTTTGAATTGTATGGATTCCATTTCGGATCCCACAATCACATTGTGGAACGTGGTTTACCAAGAGAGGGCGCTGTAGGGTCGTCACTATATTTACGCAGTTGGATCTTATCCAATCCATTTACCTAAAATTAAAAAATAAATTTAGACCTCTGGGGAACACCCATTGGCAATGTTTAATGTGGGAGATATTCAGATAGAATTAGTTCTATTTTCTCTGGGCTATATTGATAAAGGGCTGTACTTGGTAGAGGCCCATTATAGGAACCCATTATAGGAACCCATTATAGAGGCCCACTATAGAGACCCATTGTAGAGGCTCATTGTAGATGGATGGTTCTATCTTCCGATTTATTTCATACCTTGAAGATTCATTTGCATTTGTAATTCAGAGTAGTTTTTCTGCGGGACGTACTCCATAGAAACTACATTTCAAATTCCAGGAAGTGTCCCATGGCGAATTCGCTGTGTTCTTGAGCCTTCTTAGCTTCCATGAGGACTACAAGATAAGCATACGAACTGCAGATAAATATGACCCTTAGATAGTTTTCGCAATGAATGACTTCTTTCATGGTTTCCAGGCACCGGGATCTTAGGACTTTGTTCAGGTTTTGGGCTCCATTTCTTGGGGCTCAATTGGGTGCTCCATGAAATCGTGATCCGTTGGACTTGGAAAGTAATCGTTTCAATTCCCTCTTTCGGTATTCGGGCCACAAATCCTTATCGAGCTTCAGTCGATTTAATTTCCGATCACTTTAGTTCGAATTTCGAAATATGATTTTATAACGAACCATGATGAAAAGTCTTCTTTATTTTCTTTGCAGGTAAATCGATGAAATCCCAAACACATGAATCGTAAGTATTTCTGTCTCGCTCTCTCGGCATTCGCTCGCCTCGCATCCATCAATCATCAATCATTCCAACTAACATTCAGCAAAAATCGAACGGTAATTGGTGACGTCATCACACGTTACACAGCTTACAGTAGATTCGTAGACGTATTTAGTTTAGTTTTCTGTGGTTTTTTGATTTTTTGAGTGCTGCACCGAGCATGAAGCATGCAGTAGAAAGTCGCTAAAATGTCACTTTATAATCACATGTCGCCCTTAAATCGCCATGTCATATGTATTGCAGAAATGGAAGAGATTAAATTGTTTTTTTTTGTATTGTTATTATTATTATTGTTGGTTTTAATGCAAGTCACGAACACATCACATTACATCACATCATGCAGACATTTCATACTTCTCACAACAGCAACCACCACAACAACAACAAGCACAACATTCGTAAATACAATCTGAAACAAAGAAGAAGAAGAAGAAGAAGACGAAGAAGCATTTGGCCATATTTGCATCGTAACCTTAAAAATCGTATGCCGAAAAAGAGATTTCCTTCAAAATTCGATTGTCGCTTCTTCACCCTCTCACATTCCACTCGCTCTCTCTCTCGCTCTCTCGTCCCATTGCTGCTAATCTCGTTCTCACTCACCGCGTTCTCGCATCTCGCATTAAAATCCCAACGCCGATTCGATTCGCCCCGCATCGCATTTAAATCACATCTCTAACGTCATTCAAAGTCCAATCGAATGCAATTTACTAAAATATTAAACACCAACCGAAGAGGAAATAAATGCAATATAAGAAATTAACAAAAAAAAAGCAACCTTCCACGCGGAGAGTATAAATAAAAAATAGATTAAAATAACTGCCATAACAAACTAAATATCGCCGCTAACAGAAGCAAGTAAGCTAATTTTCTCTCTCTCTCATGCATTCTAAACGATATTTCTATACGCAAAACACAACAACAACTCCCGAACCCACACGACACGACACGATGTTGACAATGACGACGATGCGCGCCGCTTCGAATTCGAATGAATGCCCAACAGTGCGCCTGGCGGACGTGGTGGCCACAATGTGGCGCTCCTGGAGACACCGAACGGAATCACGATCATCAGCAACAAGCACACCAACGATGCCACTGCCGACGTCACTAGCTACGACCTCGGCGCCGACATGAGTGGCGGCAGCGGCGACGTCTCCATGCGGCGACGCCTTGTGGAAGACGGCGAGGAGCACGATGACTCCTTCGAATATGCGACAGATCGCGAGAGCAGCGTCTACAATCCAACAACGGTGCCTCTCCGCTCGGTCATGGCTGCAGCGGGCGGCCGCAATTCGCAGAAGAAGAGCAGCAATGGTCATGCAGCCGGCGAGGGCAGCGCCGATCTGCTGGCGCGCGGCAATCAACTCGGCATCCCCGAGTCGCGATTTGCTCGCTGGCTGCCGAAAGACCAGCGCGAAATATTGGAGAAGCAAGCGAAGCTGCTGGCAAATCGAGCGCAGCCGAAAACGATGCAGGTGAGTCGACGTACCAGGGAAGCAACAGATGCAACGGAGAAGGCAGAGAAAAGCTCGACAACGGAATTAGCAGCCGCAGCCGCAGCAGCAGCCGCAACCGTAGCGCCTACGATTGCACCTGCGACGGTGGAGGAGGCAGCAAAACCGACGGAGACAGCGACGCATCTCCAAGAAACTGATATTTAATTCAGAAATATTACCAATTGCTGGTCTGTGGGACCAGCAGATAATGTCAATAACAACAACAACAACAACAAATGTGATAGTGTATGAATACCATTGAAAATGGTAGAAGAAAACGTATCCAACTACAAGCTGCTGATGTGTCTGTTGTCCATTGGCAATAAGTTTTTCCTATAGAGTATTTGTAAAACTATATTTCGTTGCTATAACACTCACACACACACACACTCACACACCTTTTATACACCCAACACGAAATTGTTTCATCACAACAATGCAATTATTTCATCACGAATTTTTTTGCGGCACTCATTTTATGTCCTTCCTTAAATATAATGTTTTAGTTTACTCCTGGTTTTCGCTTAGACGTTAATGTTTACTTTTCATTCACTCTGCACCACTAAATAAAATGTTGGATGTTTATACAGAAGTCCTACACGTTGGATGTGCATTAATAAATGTCTATATAGCGATTTACTATCAGTAATTTTTGTATTTTTACTAATATTTTAAACGATATAAAACATTATCTCTTTTGATTTGTCGTTTCTTATTAACCTTACATATTTAATTAGAACTAGAAAGTATTTTACCAAATATTATCATGTAAATGAAAGTAACAAAAGAAAAATAATAAATTTTAAGTAAACAAAATTGAAGCGCAAAAAATTAGTTAATATAATCGAAAAGCAAAAAGACAAATCAAGAATATTTTGAGAAACAAGTTTGTAAGATCAAGATTTAAGACGTTTAAAATGTTTATAGACAAATGATCTGCCTGACACTGGATGGTGTTTAATACCGTTAATAAATTCAGCAGCACCAAATTTGCTCATCAAAAGAAAATTAAACTTTTTGTCCCTCCCTGTTGAAAAGCCCACGGATGTCCTTCAAGTCGTTATTATCACCCGGCGACACGGATTTGGCCAATATTGCTTGTTAACGAAAGATAAGAGAAGCGATCGACCCACAGCATTTCGCCAGACAGATGAGGACTCTTAACTACGCTCTCCGCATCGGCTGCTGCTCACTGAGCGGCCCAACTCACGTACCTAGGGCGTTTTTAATAACCCAGCTTCCTCAGTTTGCGCTCAGGCGATGCTTTGAAATATACGCGATTTCTGGAAGGTTCAAAATTGATCTTTATTTGATCGCAAAATTGATCCCATTCACGCAGAAACCTTTGAGCGGCTGCTGGGAGTCGTAACCGTTCAGGCATAGGTCTGTCCTCGAATGGGTCGCAATGGAATCGTCAACATCCTTAGCTATTTTTACTGGAGGGTTAACCGCGAGTGTGGGTCTGTTGTGCCTCCTTCTCATGCGCATGTTTCCTCTGCAAACCCTGCTCGTTCTAGAAAACTGATTATTCTGCTGGGTCTAGAGGCCTGACACTCACTTGGACTGCTTAAAATACTTCATCCTTGAGTTTTGGTCAATATACACAGAGATACCAAAATACTTTCTCAAGGACTTCCGCGTTTTCCAGTCCTTTCCATTCCTTTTTGTTGCCTAGTTCTGTTTTAGAAGATCTCTGAATTACTGCTGCATTTTAACCTTGATCGAGCATAATTACGGAGATTCGTAAAGGAACTTTTCACCTTTTCTTCCTACGCTGGCAACATCCTTAATTGTTATTGTATTTTTAGCGTTCATCCTTCAAGTAGTTTCGTTGGGCGTCCGTCTGCTTGCAACACGAAATTAGCATGCAATTCACTGAACGATGAACTTCTTAACAAGAAAAATTGAAAATGCGAAATTAAATCGCAAAAAATAATATTAATTCAAAACAAAGAATCAATTATATTTCAACGAAAAAATAAAATAATTCTTTCCTCAGTGATCATTTATTTAATTGTTCATTTCTTTAGCTTTTCATCACTTTTATTTGTAATTAATTAATTTTATTTTATTTATATATTTTATCGATGATGTTTTTAATGTGAATATTTTTTTATTGTGACCAGATGAATGAATGAGCAATTTTTGGTTATTACTAAAATCAAATGTAATTGAATCCTTTGTACGATTCACACACAAATGATTTGTTGTTGGTGTCACTGTTGTTGTTGTTGTTCTGGGGTCTGTTTATGATGTGTGCATTGCTTTGTTGATTACAGGGCAAATGAACAATTAAAATTGCTTTCAACGGAGTCGTAATCGTTGTTAATTTGGCTGCAGTTAAAAAGACCAACTTTCAAGACGACTAAAAACTGAAATTAAATCGCCAAAAAATAATATTAATTAAAGATAAAGAATCACTAAGATAAGAAGTGGTTCTAGCCATTATCACAGTCACAATTATATAGAAATTAAATCAAAAATCGTAAACTTCTAAATAATTATGTAAACAAAACCTGGAAAAAGGAGTTCGTTTTAGGAGTTTCAAGCTTTGAACACTTCAAATTAATTCTGAAACAATATGTGAAATATTAATAAATACACGCACGCACACAGACATACTTTTATCCTTCCTTTTATCCGTTGCCGATGTAATAAATGCAGACGTGTGCCAGCTTCTTTTCTGCTTTCTTTTAGAAGTCAACAGTTGCCACAAGAATCGTTGTTGTGAGTTAAGTTGAGGTGAACACATACCAAAAACAATGACACAACAACACAAACAACAACAACAAAGAACAACAACACAATGCCGTTTTGTATAAAGCAAGAAAAAAGTACAACCAACAAAAGTTGTTCGTAATAGAATCCCTTAAAAGAGGAATCTTAACTGAATGTATGATAAGTCGAAAGGAAAGGAAACGAAATGAAACGAAACGAAACGAAGCGAAACGATGCGTAGAAGGAAACAGTTACGACAACAAACACAGCATCGTCGAGTTCAGCAGCAGCAACGTGAAGAAAGACGAAGGTGAAAACAACTGCCAACGTGTTTCAACCATCAGCTTTAAATAAATTAGTCATGAGTGTGCACACACACACTTACTCATATCCACACGTTAAATATGACGTAGAACTACTTTCGAGTTGCTGTTGTCGTCGTTCTTGTTTGTACGATTTCATACACAAATGGAAATGAAAGACAACAAATAAATACACTAAAAAAACCAATGACACAACATCAGTCAATGAATATTTGCCAGCAGTTGTATAATCTTCAGCTGCATGCATTTATTTGACATCCTAAAAATATGCAATCGATTGCTTTCAAGTGACTACGAAATTAAATTGCATTTTGATTGAGTGAAGTTCTTCGATTCTGTGAAATGATTTTAATTATTGTCCAAATCTCAACATCAAAACAGAGAAAAATCGATCGAGCACAACAAAAATAATAAACCAATTTTTCCATTGTATAATTTAAATTATAGAAAAGAAAACGTGAAAAATATTAAAAGAAATACAAATTAATATTTCAGTATTTCAGTAGATAAATTAAACCCAAACGAGCCTTATAATTTAAAAATACAATTTACGATTAAAGATTTATTAAAATAATGAAACTTTTAAAAACTTTTTCGAAACTCGATTTCAATCGACACTCGTGAAATTTCCAAACGCGAAAGGAGACAAAAAGAAGTTGAAAATTGAGTTGTGAGTTAAAAATATTTTTAAGTTTAATAATAATCAATAAACGATAATTGAATGTGAATGTGTAATTGAAAGACGTTTGCGTTCAGCAACGCTTTTAAAATAATTTTCAATTTTGTTTATAAATCAACTGCGCAGAATTTCCTTTTCTATTTGTTGATTATTTATTTATTTATTCACGAATTCATTTCGCTGTCGAGTTCAGTCGAATCGAATGTCAGAGAGCGACTTGCGTTGGTCCCGTAAAGGATCCCTTTTTATGTGCGCACACAAATGGAAATCAATTGATTGAGTCCTCTTTTTATGGGGCTGAATGCAGAGCGAAGACCCAAATAATTTCCATGTTTATCGCAGGCGAAGTGAAGTGAAAGTGATATCTAATTAAATGCAACGAAGCGAAATAAAGCGAAGCGATGCTAAAACAGCTTTACTTCAAAATCCAATTCCAATTTCCCAACCAAACACAAGCGACACAATCTTAAAGAAATCCCGAAAACGTTCAGAATTCAAATAAAATAAATAAATAAAATAAAGTAAAGTTAATAACATTAATAATATAAATAATAATGTTTTTAATCATTTCTTTTTCAGACAGTTTTCGATATAAAATTACTTTTCTGTTCACTGTTAATTAATTTATAATTAAATTAATTTATTTATTTAATTATTTATTTTAATCATTGTTTCTTTCATTACAAATTTTTTTTTTTCTTTGTTTATTATAAAAAGTGTTGTGGGTTCTTGCTGCATTAAAACTGTTTTTTTTTTATTTGGTAAAAATTATTTTATTTAAATTGTTTTTATTATTTTCAACAGCTTTAACGATTTTTCAGTTATTTACAAAGATTTTTCATTGTACAAATATTGATGGTGGTTGTCCTAACTTAACAATGGTTGTTGTACTCACTACAAAGGGTTTTTGTCTCATATACAAAACTGTAAATATGAAAATGTTGCTTTAATAATAGAATAATTAAAGTTTTAGACAAGTTTTTGTTCTCTTATTGCCAAGTCACTTCACTTCACATTTGTTGTATTTTTTTCACCAAAAACCTAGTTACTAACAACAACAAAGAAATGCAAGAAACGAAAACATTAAACGAACGAAACAAAAAAAAAACGCTTCGTCTTCGTTTCGTTTCTATTTGAGTTGTTTACCGTTAAGCAGAGGAGAATAACAAAAAAAAACCTGTAAATAATTGAAACAGCAAAGGAAAAATCCGTATTAAAAGCACACCGAAAACACAAACCAAACTAACAAAGCAAAAACACAACAGCGACAATAAAACAACAGCGAAAACAAACACCAACCACAAACAATTCATTGCTTTGACATTTTAATAAAAATCTCAGGAGCGACACCGAAAGCGCCGACGGTCAAGCAGCATCGACCGCAACAACAGCGACCACAACAACGACACGAACTGCTCCGGTCACGGCATCAACGCCAACAGTCGGTCAGTCTGCGGCAGGCGGTGATGCTGCCGCGTCTCTGCCGTCTGCTGGCGAGCCTACGAACGGGGCTAAACTATTGAAACGGCTGCCGAACTTTGCTGCTTTCTTCATGCGTAAGAATGAGACGAAGGCCGACAGCAGAGCGAAATTGAAAGACGAGGGCAACGCGCAGCCACAGCGCCACTTGCAGATCACCGATGGAAACGACAACCAACCGAAGGTAAAAATCAGCAACAACAACACAAAAACCAACAAGACACAAAACATTACTCAGAACATAAGAAAAACATCTACAAAAAACAAAAAGAAGATTTTAAAAATTACAAAATCACAAAAAAAGAGAAAAAATAGACCAGATTTAGAACTGTGAATCAAAACTATTAAAATTAAAAGCATTTTGAAGTTTATTCTTTGGTATTTGATTTGCTTTCATTATCATTTCAAAAATATAGCCCAAAAATTGAATTCGCAATCGTTTTTCCTCATTGAACGAAATTCAATGTTCATCATACGTCGTGGTGTCCAGCCGATGACAATTTAAAAGCACTTAAAACAACAAATACAAGGAATGAAAGTGGAAAAATATCACCGCAAGCTTAACTATGATTAATTTTTATGTTAATGTAATTGAATAAAGGTTAAATTGCAATATTATTTTGTCGTAACAAACAGCAAACAGTCACAGATTTCATTGTCATCGGATGAACATTAATTTTAAGTCGATTGTGCAAAGGGAAAACAAATTGAAATGCATAAATAAATAAAGAATAAAGCGAGAGATTTCATCATGTAATAAATATAAAAAAATATTGAAAAAATATTCCCCTTTAAAAATGTACATCATTATTTAATATAATTGATGTTATTAATGATTAAACGAAATAATTACTATGTTTAATAATATTTAAATATTTAACAAATGCCATTATTAAATTCTCCTCTGTACAGGATGAACAAGATTGCATTAAATTACGCTTTCACAAGTATAACAAACAATATTTTTAATACTTTTAAATCATTTTCTTCATGTTCAAGTTATTTCTTGAATATAAATATTAATTCAGTGAAAGTTTCAAATAGAAAATAAAAGAAACATCAAGAATAAATAATATAACACTGGATAAATGTCATAAATTATAAATGTGAATGAGGAAATAAGTAATTTTGGTTTTTTATAGTATTAATAACGCAAAATGTATTTTATTATATTTATTTGAAGATTATTTTCAAATGATAAGAAAAATTATTAGTTAACAAAATATTTTTAAGTATTTTAAAGGTTTCTAACTTTTTCTTTTTTGCGTCATTTAAGTCTTTTAATTTAATTCTTTTTTGAACGTTGAAATTAGCTTTTAGTTAAGGCAATTTTCAGTTCGTTCTCGTTATTGACGTCGGTATTAAATCTATTATTCAGATTGGAATTAGTTAAAAGTAGTTGATTTTCTATTTTCGTGTTGATGTAGTAAATGCAGTATTTGCTGATTAATAAATTAGCTAGATAAATGCAAAGAGAAAGTCCTTTTTAATGTGTATATGAATCTTCTTTCCTTATTCTTTTTCCTCTATTCGTCTTCTTCTACAATTTCTTCTATTCGCCTTTGTAATGTTTCTGCATGCAACTCGATTGAACACATATTAAAAATCAATATTCATTTGAAATAAATACGGAAAAACGTGCCGTAGACTGAATTATGGCAAAATTCAAATCCTGTGTGGATATTTAATTGAGAGCAACGCACAGCTATCAGGTATTTGGAAAGTTTTCAGATATTTACACAGTAATTGAATAGAATTTGTAATAATATTAGAATTAGTATTTGTAATTCTCCTTTATGATCCTTTAATGGTACTTTAAGCTACGAATTCTTCCATTGGAAATCTCAAAGTCAGATACAAAACACAGAATTCGAAACGTGGTTAATTTTGTTGTTGGTGATGTTGTTATTATTGCTGATATTTTACTATTTTCAACTGCAAATGAATAACGTATGAAGACGCGTAGATACAACGAAAGCGATCGACTTTTTATGCTAACGAAAACGACTTTGAGGCGTCCAAATTTAATCGAATTTTCTTTCGTTTTCGTATTTTTTATTTGTTATTAATTATATTTAAAATGCAATTCGTATTTCGCCCTGCTAGGAAGACAAACAACTCGTCTATGCAGAACTTGTACTGAAGCCCGCCGACCAACGTGAACCTTCGCCGTCATCAGCGTCGGTGGCTGCGCCAACCTCAGCAACACCGTCTCCCTCGCCACCCCCCAAAACTCCCACTGAATACGCAGAAATCGTTTACGTGAAAAAGGCCGCAACATCGTCAAGTGGAAAGAAGTGAGAGGAAGATAAACACACGCCCATACACACACACACACACACACGCTAGGGGCTCATTGAAGGAACCTTAAACAATTCACAAACACATTTTTCCGATAAACAAAAAAAATCACAATAAAATCACGTTTATAAAGTAAGAATAATTAATAATAGATAAAACGAGAATGCAAAATAATTTCCGTACGTATTGCATTTAATTGTGCGCTAATAGAAAATCGCTGCTGATATTGGAAAACCTAATCCATTATTATTATTATTCATAATTCATTCATTCAATCGTCGTCTCGCATCAGTAAATAATCTAAATATAAACTCTAAGAAAACACGCACAAAAACGCATTTTGTTTATAAGAAAACAAAAGAAAATAGTTTAATATTGCCACCTTCTTGACGCAAACGATACAACACGGAATTATAAAAGTTTGATTTCGAATTATTTGTGGAAAAGCGTAGGAAAGGAAACCTGAAAATAATGTTAATGGAATTGCTTTAAAAACACTTCAAAGTGGAAAGAGTGAATTTAAACAACATTTTTTATAACTTGTATCGATTAAGTACATGTAGTAAATTCTTTGAAAATCAATTCCCACTTTTTATACATTTAAATTTTACATCAACAACGTTAAAAACTGACTTGCAACAAAATCAATATCAATGAAAATAATTTATTGTAACATTATTTCAGTACTATTATTAACTAAGCAGGAAGAATAACTTAGAAATGTACGTTTTTGTTCAAAACTTCTTCATTCCATAAAAGAATTTTTCCTTCAAAAACGAAATTATTTAAAAAAGAAAAATTAAAAATTTGGCAAAGTTTCTTAATATTGGACTTTTTATAGTATACATAAACTTAAAGAAATGTAAACGTTTTTTTAAAATTAATATTAAATAATTTCTCAATAAATACTATATTTCCATACATACAAATAAGATAAAAAACACATTTATAAAACTTTTTTTAAACTGTGTTTTCATAAAAAGCGAAACGCTTTTATTTTTCTATTTATATAATTTTTATATAGTTTAATTTCATCACAATTTTTAACACATTTCGAATAAAATGAACTTCCTTCCAAGATTTGTTTACATTAATATAATAATAATATAATTTTATTTTTAATAACAATTAAAATAGTATTTTTATTGACTAAAGTTTCACGTCACGTCTTTCATATTAAAAATTATATTCTTATAACATTTTATTATATTTTATATCATCGTTTATCATAAGACTTCTTAAGAACTTACATCTTGTAACTATTTTACTGGTATTGTTAGAACACATATGTACTTTATTAAGATAACTGAAAACAGGATAATAAAAGTTATTAGGGGAACGTAACAGAGTGTTATTTATTGACTTCCAGGGTGATACATGGGTCCATCAGCACTTCGACCATAAAATACTGGCGACTCCGGACGTAAAGGGGCAAGATTTCAATTATGAATTCACTTAAGCACACAAGATATTGGTCTTTCTATGTAATTTGAAGACAGGAAATGGTTGTTCGCAGGAGATAATGACTGTGATCGCAGAGAACCCACAAGACCATGAAATGAGCTTCTTGAAAAGCTCACAAATAAATCCCATCGTGTCCCAAGTATTGCCCCAAATGCTCAATGACCATCGCATCCTATCACCAACCTCAACTTGCTTCCCTTGGCAAGTGTCATTGAAGATATTAATACTGTCCAGTGTACAAGTTCTTGTTGTTGTTCTTGGTTCAAAGACCTGATATAGACGTGACCTTATAAGAATTGTAGTCCTCCTATATTTTTCCGACGCTCAACCAAAGTTCCTATACGAGGGCCACGTCCACGTCTTCTCTCCCCATGACGAAAAAGAAGTTGTCAGAGGCTCCCTTACAATTCCTTCTCCGCTTTTTGGGACGCTGGACAGAATGACATCCCAATCACGAGCCTTCAACCAACGGTTTTTCTTGTCGAATAGGCCTAGTATGGGCGGCGGTGAGTCACCTTCATCATTTCGGTCTGCGGCTTCGTCTCCAAAAGTAGCCAGTTCGTTGGTGAGATTTTCCCGTCAGGATGCGAACTATCAACGACGGCCAGCTGCAGCTTTGCACTTGCCCTGAAACTGGCTGGGTGTCTCGCCTTCTTGGCCCTTCCTCCGCCGACCTGTCGTACTTTTCAGCTTTAGTAATCGAGAGTAGAGAGTATGAGTCGCCCTTTTGTGCAGAATTCCCTTTTACTGCTGCCAGAATTCCACGACAGCCCGATACCACTTTCTCGAGGTTCCCCTTCCTAAGATGGATCTCTTTCTTGCTCACAGGAGCAGCACAGTTTTGAAAATTATTATTATTCGTGGCAGTGAAATGAGTATAGATTTTGTTAACTCTTACAAGTTTTACTTGTGTATAAATATTTTGCGTACTGTTGCAATCACCAGATTATTTCCAGCGGCTGTTTTTCACACTATTCTCCTCCTCATCATCAGCGGTTAGGGAAAATAAATTATATCATTGGGAGTAGCAACAACAATTTGCAAAAACATTACCTTTCGCCCTCTGTTCCGAGGCTTCAATTTAATTAAAACTTGTGCTAACAAATGCTTCGGTTGGAATAATGGATCGAGGGATGAATGGCTGGCAGGATGAAGCTGGCTGACTGTTGCTTGGCTGGACAAAGTCGACTCTCGGCAAGCAGCCGCCTGCTTGGAGGAGATGTGACTTGGAGAAAATGTGTATGCAAATCCAAGCGGACCTTTGTTCATGATGGCGTTTGCGTTCGTTGGTCATTTTAACAAATGAAATTTTACGAAATATTGTTGAACTGAAACAACAAGAAGAAAAGGGAAAGGGAGCCAACGACTACCAAAAAATGCTTGCGTCCGCGATAATTTCGACTTCTCACCGGCGGCGGAAGCGAGAGAAGAGTAGTCGAAATATTTCGACAGCATGGACGACGACAAAGAATTCATAGGAAAAATGGTGAAGAGTGATGACCAAAAATATTTTAACAAAGCTAAAAATAAATGGAATTTCTAAAGGAAGCAAAGAAATAAAACTGAAGGCAGGACTCAATAATTTTAAGGCGTCCATAACTACAACAACAATTTGTAATGATAATACTAATAACAAGAAGAGGAAGAGGGAAAAGAGAAGCAGCAAAAGCAGCAGTAATAAGAAGAACAAGCAGCAGCAGAGTTGCGAGATAAACGAGCAGCAGCAGCGACAGCGTCAACGCCACTGATTTATGGAATGCAAAATTAATTTTCAACAATTTTTGGCTTTTCTTCCCATTTTATTTATTTTTAGTTTTACTTCCTTTCGATTTTGTGTTGCTTTTTAACATAACTACGATCGAAAAATGTATTGTTCTGGGGTTGCAGGAGCAACGTGAGGAAGAAAGCGGGGAAAAATTATAAATACATGCAGTTGAACATCGTGTAACTTTGTGTAAAAAAGAGCGATAATCTTAAAATTGAAGCTAAATTGTTATCCGTTAAAGTCGATGCGATATGCAATAAAAATAGTAATGAAGAAGAAGAAGCATTTGGAAGCTCCTCGTTGACAGCTCCACAAATTCAATAAGCGCTATAAAATCTTGTTGCTGCTGCTGTGTGGCTTCGATTCATTCATCGTTGAGCGCATACAACAATAAAACATCACCAGCAGCGGCGCCAACAACAACAACAACAACAACGACAACGAAAGCCTTTTAAAAACCAAATAAAGAATATATTAAAATATCTGCGCGCCAAAACACGTAACTCAATAAAACGAAAACTGAATTTCAATTGAATTTGCAATCAAGCGAAGGATTTTATTTTATTTCTGTTTATGGCTTTTGTCGGTTGTCTATTTTTGCCGTTTTCTGTTGGAAGACAGTCGCGATGAAGTTCGTTCGTTCGTGTTTCACGAATACAAATCTAGGTCGAGTTGTTGGCTGTTGTTGTAACAGACAGGATTAAAATCGCAGCGATTCGAAGGATGTGCCAAAAGTTCGAACCGCAGTGATTCAACTGCTCGCTCTCGTTTTTCTTCTGTGTGTTTGTCCATCAGTGAGTCTCTTTTCCTGCTATTTCTGCTATGAAATACAGTTTTGTAATATGTATGTACTTTCTCTTGCCTACTTTTATCCGTCGGCTGTCGTCCGTGTCTCAGCGAGTCCCACTTTCAGGGACTCCGGCTCAGATTCAGCTCAGCTGATGTAATCTCTCAACCAAATCCTTGCTTTAGCTATGAATAGTTTCGATATCTAATGGATTCATGTATGCAGACGATTCGAAAGGGAAACAACGCAAAAAGTGGCCTTAAAATGGACTCAAAGTCGAATACGAAGCACGCTACATTTTCATTACAGCTTTAGATGCTGCTCCAAACTTTATTTCTCCATATTCTCAGCTAAATTGTTACTTAATTCATCTGGAGAAATGCAAATGAGCTTCTTGATCAGTTACGCAGTGCAGTGGAATTTCTGACTTCCTTTACTCTACGCAGTCAAATGATTTCCCTTGTGATTCATTCAAATTTCACCTTCGGATGTAGGGTGCACAGCAGAATGTATTGATGAGGATGTAGCTGTTGGGGGAGCGCCGTAATCGTGAAGAATCGTTGCCATGTTTTGTGGAATTATTCATACAAGGACTCTGCACGATTATCCGCATATAAGCAGTCAGAAATAACAAAAGGATGCATGATTTCTGTGTGCGTTGCTCTTCTTTGTCCCTTTTTCCCTCGTTGCTTTGTCGATGTTCGTGTTGTTTTCTTTTCCTGTTATTATTATTGTTGGTATTCTTGTTGTTTCGCTTTGAATCCTTCTGCCATCCGCATCCTGTCAGCATTGTGGGCCATGGCATAAATATGATGATTGAACCTGATTTATCCTTTGCTCTAAGCTTGAAGGCATCCTTTCCTGCTTTCTGTAATATACAAACATCCCCACATACACATGCATATGCAAAAAAAAAGTCCTTCCCTTCGGTAACTCTTCGTATTTAATTTAATTTTGATGCTGAGTTGAGACATGGATATTGATCAGTTTTGCTTTTGTTATTGATAACTTCTTCGGCTTTTCCTGTCTTCTGTACTTTGCTATGATGAATGTTCGCAATCACTTCGAGTAAATAAAAGGAAATTGTCACCTCTTCGAAATTGTTTATCTTACATGTTTTCGAAAAAGCTAACATTTCAAGGAATCGCCCAAGAAAAGGGTTTTGTATTTGAAAGGATTATAAAAAATCCGTGTTGATCTTTGATGATTATTTTTGAGCCTTTGAACACTTTGAAGAATTTTCAAATATTTGATTAAATTTTACATATTCTACTATAAATAAATGAATTACATAAATTATATAATTAAGTCAATACTTTATGAATAATTAAATCTAATAAATATCAAGTAATTGCAATAAATAAACAATCCGTAAATGTATGAATTTTTCGAAACTCGCCTACTTTAAATATTATATTCTTGCAATATAATAATGAAATATGTTCTTTCAGTTTTAAAAATTTCAATAAATTTTTATTTTCTTACTAGCTGACTCAGCGAACTTCGTGTCACCCAAAATGTAGTTTTGGAAAAAAAGCGGTAATTATGTAATGTTCCGAGACGTAGAACTCTCTCTCTCTCTCTCTCTCTCTCTCTCTCTCTCTCTCTCTCTCTCTCTCTCTCTCTCTCTCTCTCTCTCTCTCTCTCTCTCTCTCTCTCTCTCTCTCTCTCTCTTTCTTTCTCTCTCTCTGTGTCTCTCTTTTTCTCTCTTGCGCCCTCTTCCTCCCTCTTCCTCCCTCTTCCTTCCTCTTCCTCCCTCTTCCTTCCTCCCTTATTCTTTCGGTCCCTTTCCTCCTCCTCACTGGCTGACTTGTAACGTACGCTTCAATTCTCCAGTCGAGAGTAGCAACATGCACGATCCGGCTAGGGCTCGTCGGTGGGCGGCGTTTTTGTTTTCCCCAAGCTTTGCTACTCTCGGCTGACCGCGTCAATACAAAAGAATATTCGTTGTGCATGATGATAGGAAAGGGAATGGGAAGTATAAATGGATGAAGGTATTAAGATGGGAGAGGACGAGAAACCGGGGCAAACAGTACCTGATTCCTTGGTGGGACTTACATTCTGATCCGGGATACCGCGAGGCTTGATGGAATAGCCTGTAGCCCTACCCAACCATGAGATCGTAGCACTCCGTTTTCTTGGCTTCGATCTCCCTGCATGTCAGTCGATGGGTGAATTCAAGTTGCCTTACTTTCCTAATTTAATTCATAGTAAATAAATCATTTTCCCAGGAGATATTACAAAATTCATTGAATTTACAATTGACTTTATTGTAGCTATATAAATTCATGTATTGCAAATATAATATTAATTGTAACCAATCTTATCATTGCCTATCCCATCAATAGAGTACATGTTACCTTTTTGGATTTTAATTGATTGAATATAAAATTATGCAAAAAAAAAAGGTATGGTAAATTACATTCTATTTTGAGAAGGTAGCATTAAACAAGTATAAACATTTTATTTATTGGAACAACTCTTGAGCTAAGGAATGAATATTGAAGCCATTGATCATTTTGTCTTATTGTTTTGAACACTTGGAAGCAAAAATAACTAAGTTACTTCGTGGAAGGCCACCGTAAGATAAGAGTAAATGTTATCCATTTGATTCCAAGGTCAAGGTATACATATTTCCAATTTTCCAAAATGTACATAAATTGTTTGTATGACCTTTAATAATGTGAAGACACAACAACGAGAAAGAAAAAAAATGTGCTGTACTCACTTTTTTATTCTGCGATTGCTTCTTGCCTTTCGCGGCGTTGAGCTCAGCGTCGAAGAAGAACCTGGAAAGAAACAGTAAAAACCGGTTGAAATCGGCAGCCTCCAATATACTGTGGCGTATGGGAGAGTTCCTTTTATCTCTGTGGTTTCTGTGATAACATAATACAAAAGCTGTACATATTAAAACTCTACAGTAACACAAAAAAAAAAAAAATACAAATACAAAAACTGCTATGCGCTGAAGTAATGGCGCTGATGATTGCCTACTGCCGTCGTTTCTTTTGATACCTGTCGTGTCCTTGGAATAGCTTATTGATCGCGAAAATGTTCGGCCGTTAGGAATTCCAAAATATTTCTAGCGTTGAAATTCTTCCGTGTTCTGATACCAAATTAGGTGTCAAGCCGCTCACGGTATATTTTCCGTTCGATATGCACACTTCTTGAAGATGCTGTAATTTCTTTTAAAATGTTGTTTGAAAAATAAATTGGCTTAATCCAACTTTCTTTAGTCCAAGAATGCACCAATGTTCATGGATAAAAGATTCCGCCGTCTTAATAAACGTGAAATTTACACGGTTTTCCTTGCTTTTATTAAACAGCAGTTTTCAAAATCACACAAAAAAAATTATAGCGGTTGTTTTTTTTTTCTCTTGTAATTAATGCGGCAACGTGTTCATCAAAATCACTTTATTTCTGTCGCTAATGCGACTTCATCTGTTAACAGCCAAAACTCAAATCCCCTATTATGGATAAGACAAATCAAATATAACAGACACAAACCAAACATAACAAGACTTACCCACTTTTATGGCAACGACACAAACCAAACCTAGCAGGGACACGGACCAAAAACGGATCCATCGATTTCTTTTGTGCGAGAACCCGTCTATTGCTACTACTTCCCTCCGTTTTCGAGCTATGGACGACAAGATAAGTCAAAGTGGATTCCGGGATGTTGACCACATTTTCATTAAAACTTTATTGTTTCTACTACGTGGAATATGAAAGTAAGAACCACTTTGAAAGTGAAAAACTACTTGTGATATTTTTTATAAAAATTTTTACAACCCGAAAACAAAATGATTGACGTTTGTTATTAATTTTCATTAAAAAGTTTTCTTGAAACGAGAAACACGGGAACGTATTTTTGAGTATTTAAAATTGGACAATTGGTGATATTTTGGAGAATATAAATTTGGAATATTGAAGGAAAATGGACAAAGAATTTAAAGAGCTATTTGAAGGGTCTCCCTTGCTATCAGAAGTGGTGAAGTCAAAATCCGATGAGATAATTCAGGCGATTAATCAGGTGTTTAAAAAGAAGATTAAGGAGGACATTAATAAGGATATAAATAAAAAGATAATTGATGAAATTAAAGAAGAATCTTCGGATGACGAAAGCGCCGTCTCCCGCAGCCACCAGAGATCTTCCCGCTCAGATTTCCATATTCTGTAATTTCCATATTCTGTTATATTCCTCCTAAAAAAATCCTCAGAAAACACAAAAAAATGAAAACAATTTGGTAAATAAATTATTCGTTGTGACATTTGGTAAATAAATAAATAAATTTCAAGAAAATGCATAAAATGACGTTTTAATTTAGTTAAAATAGACAAGGGAGATTTGCGTTTGGAATTTCTTCAGTTTTTTGCTATTCTCAAATTAACAACAATATTAAGACTAGATTTACCAGCTATTTTAATATGCATACCAATTTAAACCAAAGCCAGTCAAAAAGACGGGCACATAAGGAAAAATGATTATTGTGCCTTCCGGTCTCTATTAACTCTTCAGAAATGATAAAATAGTTCGAGAATCATGAATGATAGATGATACCATTGCGTATTCTTATTACAATATCCTATTTGACAACATTTGCTTACAGAAACTGTGCCATTTGTTGGTAAATCCCATTTAGCACATCTTTCGTCTCTAAATCAAACGCCAGCTAAAATGTTATGCCAAATTTAAAGGGTTTGTTTGGCATATTCGTATATTTGCTAAAATATGGGATTCAGTCAGTAATAGGAATGCGCAACTCACATTCCTGTTCATAATGTTTCCTTTAGCATCCGGTAATCTACTAGCAACACCTCCTTCTTCAATTCCTGTCCAAATAGTTCCGAGTTTGTTGACTTGATACCTTACTTCCACCTCCGTCTACAAAACTGGATTGAAATCACATGGATCGCCACAGGAACTAGTATAAATGTCAATAACAAAAATATATTTGTTACTTATATACATAAAACAACATTAAGTCCATAGATTGTATTCTCTACTTACAGGTTTACAACCAGTTCTAAATAACTGCTCTGTTAAATGTAGTGCTAATTTTCCTAAATTTAATAAGTCTCAAGACCCTGGTAAATAGGTCCTTTCTTCAAAACCATTGTGCTTCTACACCTTCAGTTGTCCCAGTAATTTATGATCCCAGTACTCCAGTACTTTACTCTTTTGCTGCAGTATATGGAAGGGATTGCTAACAGAATACTCAAAAGAGTCAAATTGCGAAATGACATCGTCACTAATATCGTCATAAAAGTCTTCGCATTGGATAGAATAAATAAAGGAATCAGTATCCATGTAATTTAATATGAGATTTGTTGCAAATTTGGGCATCATATACTCGTAGTGTCGTATATTTTCCATTTCGATATTTCCAAAACAACAAATCCCCAAAAAATTGGTTTATTGTATGTGGACCGTACTGTTCTCATCTATATAGCTATCAAATCGTCTGTGAAAAGTTATATATTTGGTTTTGCTACAAGAGCTCGAGCTCCTAAACGTCTTCCCTTACTTTGCCATCCATTAACGATTTTCACATGTTTTCTTTTATCAACATAAAAGAAGACATTTCATATGGTCTTTCCACACACAGCGTTATTAAGTAGTTGAAAACTTTTTTTTACTAGCGCTTTTAGCCAAGGTTAGATGTAAGCCAATCTTCAGGCTTTCTTGAAGATTGTTATTATGTATTGTATAAGAAGCCTTGTTAATGGGATCAGCAAGTAAGTTTAACATATCTGGAATTGGGAGGTGTTTCATTTTCTGCACAAAATAGTAAGTCGTTATGTATTTCATGAAGATTTTCCGGATATTCTAGATCTACTTCAAGTATATAGCCGAAAGATGAGTTTTCTTCAATTTTGCGAACATCAAACTTATCAATATCTTCGCTTTCTGATTTACAAGTAATGCTTTCTGATTTAAAAGTGGAAAAGTGTAGAACAAAATCAATTAATTAAAAATAAACAATAATATTTAATTTGCCCATTTAAACCATTTACTGGACGACTTTTCATAAAATAGCCTATGTCCATCCTCAAGTTGTGTCTCAAGTATGGATATGGATATGGATTGGTAACAATAAAAGCAATATTTCACTGATTTAAATGAATTCGAATTGATTTCTTTATTTTCTTTTTTGCGCTACGAAGTGTGCATAAAACAAGACTTGCGGTCAAAAAATTAATGAATTATGTAATTGAAGCAACAATGTTCAATGGGAAATTCAAACGCGAAGATGTTTTAATACCACGCATCCAAATGATTTCCACTGATATGCCATTTCAACTTCCACGTTTACAGTTTCCCCTTTCGTTTTGCTCAAGGTCTTGAATATTAAATATTGAGGATGATAAAGTCACCTTTCTTGTACTACTGGATCACTCCAAAGCCTTCGATTCAGTCAACCATGATATTTTACTCACAAAGTTATCACGCATGTTTGGGTTTTCGTCGTCTGCAGTGAATTTAATTCGGTCTTATCTTGCTAATAGAACACAGGTAGTAGGGCATAATGGATCTGTCTCCCAGCCCGCTTCTTTAAAGCGTGGTGTACCCCAAGGCTCCATACTGGGTCCCTTATTGTTTTCTTTGTACATTAATGACTTACCTGATGTTCTAGTACACAGCAAAATCCATATGTACGCTGACGACGTGCAGGTCTATTCCTCTTGCATGCATCATGACATTGCATTATGTGTTCGTGAGTTAAATAACGACCTTGAAAGACTTAATCAGTGGGCACTTAGAAATGGACTTTGTCTTAATGCATTAAGGTCTAAATGCTTAGTTATTAGTAGAAAGAAAATAAGTAATGTTAGTCTGCCTACAATAAAATTAAATGCAAATATAATTGAATATGTTAACAAAGCGAAAAATCTTGGATTCATTATAAATGGGTCCTTATCGTGGAATGACCACATCAACCATGTTGTAGGGATTACTTATGCTAAACTTCGAGCTCTGTGGTGTACTAAATTTGTTACTCCGTTTAAAATCCGACTTTTGCTTGCTAAGACGTATTTAATGCCTAGCCTCTTGTATGGTAGTGAGCTGTATTGCAACTGTGATTGCGCAAGTAAGGGGAAATTGACTTCTGGGGTTTGAAGCGATTCGATCACATTTCGATGTATCGTAATCTGGTGTATGGCATATCTTTTGACTCCTTATTGGTTCTTAGGGTTTTGATTTGCCTGCATAAGGTAATTGCTCTCAAGGAGCCCTCATATCTATTACGTAGATAAAATTTTTCCAGATCTAACCGCAATAACGTCTTAATTCCAATCAGGCACCATTATTTGATTTCTGAGCGTCATTTCTATATATTCGCAATCAGGCGGTGGAACTCCTTACCAACTCAGATACAGAGAATCACCAGTACACTGCACTTCAAGCGGAAATTGTTACAACATTTTATATCCGCTTCACAATAAACTTGTAGTTGGTCTGCGTCGGTTCTTGTCTCCCACTTTCATTATTGTTCTCCCTCTTTGTCCTTTCTTCAACCTACTAGCTTCTGTATCTTAAAAACTCTGTATCCTTTTTCGATATCACCTACTTCTCGCATTATCGTATTATTATTATTATTATTATTAGTATTACAGCTATTCATTTATAATTTGTTGTACATTGAATTATACAATTAATAAGACCTCCTAGTCTTGAAGTGTAATAATGTATTAAAAGAATAAATAAATAAAATAAGTCAAATAAGGCCAGTCGTTGCAATTTTGAGGAATAAATTTAGAATTTCCTGTATTTTCACACGGTCAACTGTATGTTACATGTTCACGTGTTTGGCAGCCGTCGTCTTTATTAATTTTTTGTGAAAATGGCAATACTAAAAATGTCGTTTACCACAAAGCTCTGCAATAAATTTTTCCCTTTTTGATGTTCTCACTTTAAAAAATTTATATTATTTTGCACTTCTTTTTCAGGAAAATCTATATTTTTTCTAGAAAATTAAATTTTTAATACAAAGACGTAAAAGTTTTGTATTAGAGTCAAGACACCACCAAGACCTCGTCAAGACCCCGTCATGATCCCATCAAGACTCCGTCAAGACCCCGTCAAGACCACGTCAAGACCACGTCAAGGCCACGTCAAGACCATGTCAAGACCCCGACAAGATCCCATCAAGACTCCGTCAAGACCCCGTCAAGATCCCATCAAGACCCCATCAAAGTCCCGTCAAGATCCTGTCAAGACCCCGTCAAGACCACGTCAAGATCCCATCAAGACTCCGTCAAGATCCCATCAAGACTGCGTCAAGACTCGTCAAGACTCGTCAAGACCCCGTCAAGACTCGTCAAGACAACGCCAAGACTCGTCAAGACCCCGTCAAGACTCGTCAAGACTCGTCAAGACTCGTCAAGACCCCGTCAAGACTCGTAAAGACGTTATTGCATTGTCCAGCAACGCGGGCAGGGTTACTCTAGTATAATATATATTTTTGTATTATAATCAGGCTTCATCTAAATTGAGAAAATGTTCGGTATCTTCAATCTGATTTATTTCGGATAAGAGTTTTTAATTAGGTTTAATTAGAAGATCAAGGAATGTTTACAGTAGTTTTCAAGTTAAAGTCAATGAAATAGTAACCACATTTTATTAATACGAAGGCTGCCATGGAGTGAAGCTGGAGCTTCACACACGCTTTCGTCCCCTTCAGGATATAACTTTGAATTTGCAATTGTCAAGGCGAATTTGGGTTGGATTGTAGCTGATATTTAATGAAGTTCAATCAAATATCTCGCATAGTTCTTGGTACAAATAACAAGAAGGACATTTTTCAAGCTCTGGTTACTCTGTCATTTGCAAATGAGCTACTTCGGCACACGATGTTTCCACGGTATAATTTATTAGTTCAGACGAAAAAGTAGTAAGCAAATGAAGCAGATGGTGTTGATGAAGAGGAGGAGGGGAAGGGGAAGAAGAGGCAGCAGTTCGTCTCGGAAGGACGCGTCGATGCTTCCTGTTGCAAGTTTTGCAGCCAGTTTAAAGATGCATCAAATGTGTCATCATCATCACGCTTCTCTTTCGCCAATTTTGTAACGATTTTGTAATGAAAGCGGGGAAATGAAGTGTCGAGAAATTTATAGTTTTGCTTATTTTGAAAAGTAAGACGAAATACAAGGAGCAGAGGACGAAGAAGTGAGGCAACAGATTGATATTAACTTCAGTCGATGCTGTTTACATTACAAGAGCACCAACAGCAGAACTTTGACAAAGTAACAACGGCAGATGGAGTGATAAATGAATACCTAAAATAGCCATGATGATGATGATTACTTACGAAGGAGAAGGAGAGAAGCTGACATCGCATTTAAAAACGCTCCGAATATTAGAAAACTTCGTATCATGAGCGACAACGACGCAAAATCGAGTGTTGAATGTGGATTCAATTTTCTGGAGGAGAAGAAAGCTCTGAGAGATTCAGAATGAGTCGCTCTCTCGACTCGAAACAGACGCCAAGAATCTCCAAAACCAATCACAACCAGAAAAGAGTGATTACTTTGGATATATTTAGAATAAGGCGCAGACTGACGAGTGCGTTCGTTCGGAGAAAGATTCCAAAATTAGTGTCACTATTGCGATCGCCTTGACTGAAGCTGTAAAGGATTCACTTAATCCCTTTACTCGCTCTCGTCCTCGAATGTTTGCTTCGTGTCTTCCTGTGGCGGCTTCACTTGAAGTCTACCGTGTGTGGCAACAGCCACAGAAGTCATTCAATCCGCATGGCAGCAAGGAGCAACAACGACTGAGCCAAGGATGCCGAACAACAGTCAACATGCTCGTTCGTCCTTCGGAGCGATGTTCAGCATGTCTGTGTTCGTCGGCCTGTCACAAAAGCAAGCAGCAACAGCAGCAAAAACCAACTGCAAGCCACAGAATCTGTTTGTTTCCTTCGAATCTGGATTTGCATGATTTTCGAACAACATATTCTTTGTTATTCGGTTGCTATTATTTGCAGTAAGAAGGCGATGATGACGACGATGATGTTGTTGTTTGCTGTTGCCATGTTTATTCTTCGGTAACACACCGAGGTTAGACGATTACTTTAAATCCTGGAAAATTGAGACAGAGCAGCAGCAAAGCACAAGATGCTGCAGCAGGAAAAGGACTTCACATTTGAGGAGAGTAAATTACGGAGTACAAGGACGAGGACGGGCCTAGAATGCGATGAAGTAGGGATTTTTGAAAAATATAATGATTTGTGAGTTTTTATTTTTCTTTTATATGCCATCAAGAATAACAACAAAAATTAAATTAAAAAGAACAAACATAATTATATTTTTGAATATTAGAATTTATAATATAAATTATAATTTTTAATAATAAGAAAAAGAAAAAGGGAAAAATCATTACTTCAATAAATAGTAGAATTTATAATATTTTTTCCTTTCGTTTTCATTTATTTATAAATTATTAATTAATATAAATTATAAATCTGTACTTTAAATTTCATTAATAAAAATATACACATCACGAGAAAACTAAAAATTATAAAAAATTAATTTAATTTTTGGTTTTTAATATTTTATTTTTACTTGCATCGTGTTGCTAGTTATAATTATTTTTTATTTTTGGAGTCCGAGAAAACCCTTGTTGAAGATTTCGCGCTTCTCTTCGCTCCTGTTGAAGCACGTTTCTCCGCTTTCACAAACATTTGAGATTATTTGAACACATGCCCCAAAGATAATGATGATGATGATGATGATACTGATGCATCTCGTCGTCGGTAGTTTAGCGGTTTTTATTCGCGAAGCCAGGAAAAGCTGCAACATGAGACGTGAGCACACAAACCTCATTCGTTAGATTCGTTAATGCAATAAAAGTCATCGTCGAAAGTAAGAAGCGAGTGAGGAAGACGAGGAGCAGGATGGGTGATGAAGAACGGAGACAGAGAACGAAGAAACGACGATCCGAACACAGAAACGACAACAGAAATTAAAATTACCAGAAAAACTTGAAGAAACGAAACGAATTCAATTCTGATATAAGAGATAAACAATTAAATTAATATGAGAAATTACAAAAGGACGAAACGATGGAAGGAAGGAAGGAAGATTGTCAAGAGAATGACAAAATCGAGTTTTCATTGGTGACGTTTTTTCATTGTTGCTGCTGCGAAACTCGAGAAAGGGAGACACGCGCCAACAACAACAACAACAATTTGAAAGAGGGTAAAAAGTGAAAGAGAAAATTCAATCCGCTTCTTTATTATCATCTTTATTGTTGTTCTGTTTCTACTTCGGCTTCCGTGTGTCACAACAATTAAAAAAGTTGTTTTTATCAATTAAGGAAGTTTATTTCGTTGTCGCTCATGTTTCTGTCCCTTTTACGACCGGAGTCGCTGTGACCTTGGCTCTGTATGGAATTGGATATTAAATTAAATGGAAATACAAGTCGATTCTATTGTATTTGTCATTGCTGTTGTTCTGCGTAGTGAAGCAACTCCTTGAACTAATTTATACACAATTCCTCGTCCCTTCTTTCGGAAAAAGATTGAAAATTAAAATGAAGAAAATAAATTTTTTGGAAATTTATTTCATGTTTTTCTAAATTATTATTTGTATTTTATTACGAACTAATTTAAATTCGCCGTCTATTTAATCATCTTTCGAAATCAAATTACGTTCGGTTGTTTATGAATTCCTTTAAAAAAAAAAATAAGTTCCTTCTTAGAAGAGATCGAAAAGTACGAGTTCAATGCTACGAGCCACCCGCAGAGCGACTTCATAACCTGCGCCGCATGCCTTCGATAATAATCGATAACGATGGCAATTTGCAATCAGTAGCGATGTCATCATTACGCCGTTGTCGCTGTCATTTGTTGCTCATTCGGCTGCGCCTCGCACGCCTGCGATGCGCGAACCCGCTGCGATTCGTTCGGAAGTCGCTGACCGCTCGTTTCGGAACACGTCCACGCTATTAAAAGCCGAAGCGGACAACGAGTTCTACTTAACACGTCGTCTGCAGCTTCTTAACGAGCGCCTCTTAAACACACTGTGAGGAAAGAGAGAGAGAGAGAGAGAAAGGAAGAGTTGCAGTTGATTGCAACTTCTTTGCTGTCCTTCGAAGTTCAGCTGCCTCTTCGGGCTGCGTTGCTGTTGTCAACGACTTGTGGCGAAGTCTTCGTTGGGCCCATAACGATATTAATTGGCATCTCAAACAACGACAAACGATTGACACTTCGTTTAGTAGCAAACGCTCTAAATTCCGTTAAAGTCTCGCCTATTAAATTGAAAATTGAAATTAGCTCCAAGAGCCGAATTTTCCTTAAAAGGCTAAATCGATCGATGACTAGAGTGCCAAACCTAGGAATGATGAAATTCCACATAAAATAGATATAAAAGAGTAGGATGAGCAGTCCTAAGATGGAAAACTACTTTCAGATTCACTTCAATGACTTATTTTACTAGGTGAGGTGATTGTTATTTTTGTACTCAAGGGGCGTGATCTTGTATTAAAACGTTTGTCAACACTGTAACTAACCGTAACTGATAAATCACAACAAATTTATATTTTGCAATTAAACTCACTTTTAATATTCAACAGAATTTCCAATATTCAATGTTTCTTTTTCGTTTTGTATTTAATGTACAAGCTACGAACAGAAATGCATTTCGTGCTAATGTTTATATATTTACGACACTTGTACTGCTATATTATAATAATGCCGGTGGTAACATTAATAACAATATATATTTAATATATAAAATGAAATAACTTAATCAAAGAAGCTAAGGAAGCTCGTAGAATAACTATTCTAAATTTGTTGGATTCTCCGATTGAAGTTCAAGGACATCCGCATCATCTACCACCAACACCTCATCTGCGTCTAAACCAGAAGCTACTTCAGAATTGTCACCGTCGTCAGTATAATCTAGATCATCTCCCAATACTTCTAGCTCACGCAGAGAAGTCATCAATACTTTGAACATTCTCTATCGATTTTGTATTTTATTGGTAAGCTTTTCGTATTCCTGCTGAAATTCTTCCATTTCCTTTTGAAGTTTTTCTATTTTTTTAAGGGTTTCCTTGCGATCAGGTTGCGCTAAGATCATCTCGGCCATTGCATCATATTCTTCGCGATTTTTTCTTAGTTTCCTAGCCTCGACCAGATTTAATTTACTAGCTTTCAATTCTTCTTCGGCCTTTAAAATACTCTTGTCAATCTCTTCGGAAAGTTTATCATAGTTTGCAAGTTCGCTATCAATCGCTTGACGAGCAAACTTCGATTTGTGCCCAAGAAAGCGCATTGAGCCCACAGAATCATAAGTCGATTACAGAGCATCTGACTGCAAGAGAATTATGTAAAGATTTCAACTGATTTCGTATTTTGTACTCCATAAGAAAACTCACTTTTGTGGTTCGTTGCTGTTGTTGAAGTTCCTTAGAAGCATATTTAGTCGGCGATCATCACCCATTCCATCAATGAGTAATCGGCGCTTGATTATTTCTTCTATAAAACGAAATTAATTGCTTTTCATATCAACACTTACAATAACTTCAAGAATTTTTACCATCTCCCATTTCGCTTTGAAAAGTCTCGAATATATTGTTCGAATAAGGATTGTAAATCGAAAGCAGAGAGAATCTGATCTCTGATCGAAAGCCGTCTTTTAGTAAAGCCTGCTGAAAGTCTACTAGTAAAACCAAAAGTCATGCAAGAATTAACATACTTTCATGTGGGCACTGCAATGAGATACAAACTTCTTAATAATGTGTAATTCAGCAAAAATACATTGCGGGTATAAATAAAAACTTTACAACAGCTTTAGAGTACTTTTTTAGGCTCGCACCTAAAAAGTGGTGCATTCTTATCAAACTTGTAAAATTTTTACGCAATGTTATAATTTTAATTAAATATGTCTTGCTTTAGATGATTTTGTGTATAACATAAACTTATAATTACCATCGGCATCCAAATAACTTACTAATTCATGAAATTATACCAACTACAGATAGCATCAACTGCTTTTTTACTATAACATTATTATATTACCATATTAAGAAATGTCTAATATTAATGCCATGACAACATATTGAGGAAATTCTGAAATTAAAAAAATAGGTATAATTTATGTATCTATTTAGTCAATTCAAAAATTAGTAGCATACCCTGGTAATAAGCGAAGTTTCGGTTATAGTTTCTATTAGTTTCTTAAGGGCCTCGGGCAAAAAGTAACTGAAACTTTAGTATATTGTCATGTGATTCCCTGTTCCTTTCTCCCGTATGTTAAACTTCATAAGCGAAAATGTATAGTTCTCTCTTTCGCACGTCGCAACTGTCGGTTATTTCCACCGGTAAAATAACTTTATTGTTTCTACTACGTGGAATATGAAAGTAAGAACCACTTTGAAAGTGAAAAACTACTTGTTATATGTTTTATGAAAATTTTTAAAACCCGAAAACAAAATGATTGACGTTTGTTATTAATTTTCATTATAAAGTTTTCTTCGAACGAGAAACACGGAACGTATTTTTGAGTATTAAAATTTGGACAATTGAAGATATTTTGGAGAATATAAATTTCGAATATTGAAGGAAAATGGACAAAGAATTTAAAGAGCTATTTGAAGGGTCTCCTTTGGTATCAGAAGTGGTGAAGACAAAATCCGATGAGATAATTCAGGAGATTAATCAGGTGTTTAAAAAGAAGATTAAGGAGGACATTAATAAGGATATAAATAAAAAGATAATTGATGAAATTAAAGAAGAATCTTCGGATGACGAAAGCGCCGTCTCCCGCAGCCACCAGAGACCTTCCCGCTCAGACTTCCATATTCTGTAATATTCCGTGAACTATTTTGGACTATTTTCAAAATTTTATGTCAAATCAAAAACTCTTCAGAAAACACAAAAAAATGAAAACAATTTGGTAAATAAATTATTCGTTGTGACATTTGGTAAATAAATTTTAACAAAATGCATAAAATGACATTTCAATTTAGTTAAAATAGACAAGGGAGATTTGCGTTTGGAATTTCTTCAGTTTTTTGCTATTCTCAAATTAACAACAATATTAAGACTAGATTTACCAGCTATTTTAATATGCATACCAATTTAAACCAAAGCCAGTCAAAAGGACGGGCACATAAGGAAAAATGATTATTGTGCCTTCCGTTCTCTATTAACTCTTCAGAAATGATAAAATAGTTCGAGAATCATGAATGATTGATGATACCATTGCGTATTCTTATTACAATATCCTATTTGACAACATTTGCTTACAGAAACTGTGCCATTTGTTGGTAAATCCCATTTAGCACATCTTTCGTCGCTAAATCAAACGCCAGCCAAAATGTTATGCCAAATTTAAGGGGTTTGTTTGGCATATACAGGGTCAAAATGCATGGGTAATAGCCAGGCTAATATAAGCACACGGTTTGAATTTATTTACTTACTTATTATAAAATTACATATTGATTTTATTAGAATATTGATGGTATGAAAGCTTGGATTTATTTTGTATTTTGTATAGATCTGTATATTTCTTTACATTCATTTTTACATTTTATGTACAAAACAAGGTAAAATATTTAATTAACTAATTTTTGCATTTTTTTGTAATGTTTGTCTTGTTTCGAAACTTGAATTGTTGATATATCGGCGGTCATTTTTTCTTTCAGCCACCTCGCATTCTTTCTTATTAAAACCTCCACAAGATGACCGAGTATCATTTTTCTGTGACCATAACAATTCGTGCATGGATCAAACCAATTCGGATATTTTTCATTTGTCTTTACAATGTACTCTTCCAGTATTCTTTGTTTAAGAAGAGGCTTGTGACAACTTTTGTCAAAAACAAATTTAAATACCTTAAAGTGCGTCTTACATATGTCAAAGAACTGATTGGTAGGATTTAGTTGGTTCCTGCGGCTCGAAGTTCCACTCTAGCATCAGATATTCATCATTTTCACTAAAGTAAATTTAGTTTACTAAATTTAAATTAAAAATTAAATTTAATTAAATTAAATTTTCATTGTAAAGTAAAGAAACGGCAATATCGTAGGTAAGGGACTGTGGTTGTGTTCGAGGTTAAGACATTAAAAATTATAATATAGATATAAGATTTTGTTAATATTATAATATAATGAATATAATGAATAATGAACATATGTATGTATAATTTGAAACAAAATACAAAATAAAACCAAGATACTAATTCCAAAGTGCATGTTTAGAAATGTTTATTTGCCCTTAGGAAAATGCGTACAAATATTTGCTATATTAAAAAATTTAAATGCTAAAACTATTTCCATCAACGGCCATGTAAATGCTCCCACTTCTTCGCAACGCTTCAAAAGTAGAATGCACAAAATCCTAGAAAGCTAAATTTCTTTCATAAATGAAAATTAAAAAAAAACTTAGCAGACGGTTGCTCATAAAAAATTATGCTTAGGCACAAACAACAACAAATCATATTGCTGCCTCTCCAACCCTTTGTGCGATCGAACAGTATCGAACCAATTTTAAGTTGACTGGCTTTGGCTTAGCGAATGTACTTTCCTTACAAATGTTGGCTTTCGAGCTATTGCAAGTCGTTTGGTCAAAGCATGTGTATGATTTCCATGTCGCTCCCAATTTTGCTTCATATCGTTGGTCGATTGGAAAGTCATGCAATCTCTTTATTAATATATACGCGTTGTAAACACACAGAGCCAAATTGTCGCCGTGTACTGTCTAAATCGCACACGCTCTTATGAGAAACGAGAAAAAGAAAAAGTGGCGTCGCTGCCTGTGCAAACGCCGTCGACAAACTGCGAAATTTTGCGCAATACGAAAAGCACGCAATAAATGCAATAATTTTAAACGAATAAACGAAATAAAAATATGAATTAACCTGAATATGAATTCATTGCTTCAACCATCGATTTCCTCACACAAAACTTCTTCTGCATGTTTTCCTTTTTTCCGTGATGTTCTCAATCCTCACGAAACGCTGAATATTTGGGTTTTCCTTTGTTTCCGCGTGAGGGAAATGTTTTTCCATGTTCGAATGTATTTCGTATGAGGAAAAATTTCTTCTTAATGGAAACTGATTCGGTACAGATAAATTTTCATTTGAAGGGAAATCAACTGCAGCCGGATTTGGATCTGACGAAATCTTTCTGCGCGGATTTCAATTAAACGCCTTTTAACGAACGAGTGACTTAATCAATTAATTGCTGAAGGAGTTTGTGGGAGCGAAGTCCGGCTAAATCCTTCACAATTTATTTTTTATTAATTCGTCAGCAGAGTCTTAGCCTTTGACTTCGAAAATAACTAAAGACTGAAGTTTAAACTGGGGCTTAAATTAGTTTAACTCCTCGAGAAAGAGAATATAATAAAATATTTATTAAAAAGAAAGCTTTTCAACGTGTCAATCCAAATTTTTATAGTATTTTTAATAAATTTAATTTCTAAAATGTTTTCATTCATTCTTTTCACATAAAAGTTTTAAGCAACATCCAGGACAACAACAATAACATTTTGTGCGACATTAATTGTGGCATCAATCTTCCTCATCGCTCCAAGAAGCTGAGATTGTCGTCGTCATCTCCGAAATGGATTAATATCGCCGGAAGAGCGAGGGAATTGAAGTAGTGTGGACTGTTCGGATGTGACGAGAAATGAATTGGATCAATTCTACAAACGGCGTCTCTTCGAACAGAGAATCGCTGTCCAATTCAACATTGTCCGGATCAGGCATTGTTCAGGTGATTGTTCTGCGGTGAAGAGGAGGTAATGTTAGCGATTCAATGAACGAATGTAATAAAAAAACCAATATTATAATCAGTTTCGTCCTAATTTTCATCGTGCAAAGAAGTGTAACGTTGTTAACGTATTACTCGATGACATGCTGACACATTTCGGCCAGCAGAAGAAGAACAACGACGACGACAGACCACACAAGCAACAGTCCAAGGATAATTAACATGAAGCAATCCTCTCACCAGCCTCACTGCGCCCCTTCTGCTGCTCTACGTAGCATTCATTCATGGATAACCTAAAATTCTATTTAAGATGTTTCTAGTCCATTTAGGAAGTCATCAAATATTAACGGCAGAAGGGACGCAGAGAGCACGGAAGCCAGCTCAGCAGCGCCAGCACAGAGCCGGCATGGCAGCTGCTTGTGTTGTCCGTTCGTCCGATAACCATCGCAGCCCCGAGCATGGAAACCAGAAGATGGTCATTAAGACGACGATGATGAGAGCAGGAGTCGCTCTGCATTCACCGAACGAGGTTAATGATGACATCCTTGATTTGTTTTCAGAAGTCCGTTCGTGGCCCGGTTAAACTCGGTTCCAATCATTAAAATAAACTATGCAACGCTGCTGAACGGCCCCAATTCCAGCCTTCGTTTCGGCCGCTTTTAATTTTAATGTATTCATGGAATTTAAAATTCTGCAACGGTGAACATTAATTTCGGCACGCAATGAATACGAAAGCGAAAGCGAATGCACAAGGATTTGACCAAAAAGTCCCTGAAATGCCTTTTTCTACCGAAAACTCTCTGAAATCCTTAAAATTCGCTCTGGCTTCGATAGAGGCCACATCCTATCGCTTTATTAAACGCATAGAAAACTACTTTTGTATAATTTTCGATTCTTCAGAATTTTCATCTACATATTAAAAGTCGGCCATTTTTTTCGCCAAAAATCTCTTAGCGAAATCCCTTGGCTAATGTTGTGTTAGTAACTGTTAATAGCAGTGAAATTCCACTTAAAATTTCTTTGCTAATTATCCTTTAATGATGACTCACGTTGCCGTGGATTTTCGCTTCAGCTTTCCTTTAGGTCGAGGCAAAAAATTTCAAATGAATATTTTTTCTCTGAAAATATTTTATTTTAAAAATTCTAGCAAAGGTTGCTACATTAAATCTTTCAAGCAAAGGAATGAATAAAACGATGAAACGTAAATGCAAATTCAACTGTTTATAAAGTTTATTCAAAATTTATAAAGAATAACTTCATTAATAAAGTGTATTTTTTGCGTTATTGATAAAAGATCATGACCAAAAATAACTTAAAATTCTGGCAATAATAATTTTGTTGTTTATATTTCAGGTTCATGCATTTCTCCTCCGTTTTCTACTCTTCGATTTTGTGGAAGGCAGAGCAGCGCCTTCCTCGAGTAGTTTTCCCAGCAGCAGATGTGCCACGTCTGCAGATTCGAATGGTTCTGAATTCTGCGCGTAACTAAAAGCTTTCGCCTTGAAATGCCAACATCTGTGAAATTTTTATTGCAGCGCGAAGTCATTTAATAAAAGCACTCTTCATCTCTAAACACACCGACACCCAACGTGCTTCATTCCGGCGCCGCTCCACGTTGGGCACGTGCGCCATCGCGTGCACTGCAGCTCGCGAACAACGTAATTTTATGCATATTTTATGCACTTTCTTCGGAAACTACAGCGAAATGTAACGCTGCAGCTTAGGAAGGTGCTCTTCGTCGCTGGGAGAGGGAAGAAGCGGGGAGGAATGACGACTAAATGAATGCTTACATGTTGCTAAACACTAACAGCCATTGCAATGCTGATGTTTCTTTATTATTGCTGCGTTTTCATATTAGAAAGGAAAATCACGCCAACAAATAAAAGCAAACCAAATATTTAAGACTGCATTATTTATTTTCACGAATGGTTCTTCTTTTTTGAAGTGTTCAAGGCAGTCAATTATATTTCATAGGTCCTCCTTCCTAATGTCACCTTCTCTTCGGCTCCTTTAGAAGGGTTTTCTTTAAAATTACCCTTTGGAAAATTGATTCATTTTGAGACTCTTTAATGGCCACGGGGATTTTGCTGACTTTGTGAAATTAATTGGCACAAATTCAATGCTTTTTATGTAGCCAGTGTTGCCAGAAAAAATTCAGATGGAAATATAAATACAACAAAAAAGAAGCTACAACATATCTGAGAATTCGGTTTGACGATGTCAATTTTGTGTTGTTCTTTTTCGAGTTGCGAAAACAGAGTTGGCTTTTCTAGTTTTATAAATTTTTTTACAGAAAAAAAACTTATTTTTTTAAGTGTATCACTATGTTCTATAAGCTATTGTCGTAATTGTTTAATTAACGTAAGTGAAAAATTTCAGCATATTGATTTCAGCATTGATTTATCCTCTTCGGCATCGATAATTGTCTTAGAAATTGTAAATAATCCCCAAAACTGTAAGAAAAATGAGTTATTCGAGCTAGAAACGGTTTAAGTGTAGAAACTCTATCTCTCTAGTTGGAATAAGGATATATTTCCGCGCACTTTGATACTCCAATAAAGTGTCTATCTTAAAAATTGGCTGAGAAAATCGAAAAACAAAAATTTTTGTCTTCCTTTATTTACATTTCACATTGTTATGATCTGGCGTTTTTCCTGGAAAAAGTAGAACGTAAGCAAGATTGATAGTAGAATGGAGTTATTTTTAAAGACTTTTTTGGGCATTTAGGATTAGTTTAAACAAATTGACAGTTGTTGGGATAGAAAGAGAATACTTTTAAGAATATTTTGATGTAACACTCGTTTAAATCGGATGTTTCTTGGTGAACTAAATCCACTGCAAAGTAAGCAGAGTTTTGCAAGTGTTCAAACGCCGCTGCTGAGTTATTTAGCAATACCTGCTCTGATGGTATATAGTCTATCAGGAGGAGGGTATTTTTGGGCGAATTTGAGTAGACAAAATTTTTGCTCTAGCTTGTTTCGTTCCGGAGTTATCGCAGATTCTACGTTAAAATGGATGCTCCAAGACTGAAAAGTGCTGTTGCTGTCTTATTTACATACCCCTTCTCTAAAACCATATATGCCATCTAAAAGAGAATATTTTAACACAAATATGAGTATAAAAATATTTCAAATATATTCAAATTCATCCACTTGTTGTTACATCAAAATTTTTTTTATAAATCCTCAAAAATATAATGCGGAAATATTTTTAAACAATCTAGTACCCTTAGATTTACAAAATCTCTGATAATAGTGAAAGTCAGACAAAAAAAAAATATTTCTAATTGAATTAATTTTATTTTCGAGAGCCTCAAAATTTTTAGCTATCTTTTAAAGATCCAGCAGGTCAGTAAAGTATTGCAGTTTGCAATAGGAAAAGGAATAATTTTGAGAAAAACAGCATTCGAAGTACACCAGCAAGTACATAACCGGTTCCAAAAATTTCACAAAATGCTTAACACCGAAGCCGTAACATATCTGGAAATTTAAGGTACTTTATTGGAGTATCAAAATGCGCGGAAATATATCCTTATTCCAACTAGCCAGTTGTCATCTCCAAGAAATTGCGTCTTCGTATGTAGCAACGCAAATTTCCAAAAAATGTAAGTTTACCTCGGCTTCTATATGGAATATCTCCAGAACGAAACTAGCTATAGCAGAAATATATTCTCTTTAAGATAGGGTATGTGTAATCAGAGCAGGTATGGCTAAATAATTCAGCAGCGGGGCTTAAACATTCTGTAAATTTTTTAGCATATTTATTTTGGCTTTTCTACATGAAATCAGAATGAAATGGGATTTTTTGTACTTGATTCTATATTCTGTACATGTGTACTATGAAACTGTAAAAAATTACTGTTGTAGGTGTAACAGGTAGCCTAGTAGAGGCGTCGGAAGCCGCGAACACATTTTATGGAATATCTGGAAAACGAAACTAGCTAGGACAATTTTGTTTGGATCAAAAAAAAAAGAGAAAAATTTCTTCTTTAAGATAGATAAGGCGGCGTTAGAGCAGAATATACTAAATTACTCAGGAAATGCGATTTAATATTTGATTCCACAAAGTCATGTTTACATTTTACCTTATATCTTTTTTTTCTGAACATTTAGATATTTCATATTCCGCAGAAAGAAAGAGCATAATTTTCTCTTTATAAACGTTATAAACAGTGTCTTTCTACGATATACGGTTAATTTTTAATAAATTTTTGAAAATTAAGATTATTTTTATCATAAATAGCATCCATAAATAAACCACCCTGAAAATCGTTGCTAACTTTTCCGTTGCTAATTTCACGCACGTAATTTTCCTACAATTTCGACAATTCTTGTGAAGAATTATTATAATTCGCTGGCAAAAACTGGTAAACATTTGCAAAAGAATTTAGCCGAGTGATGCCATGTCATAGGTTTTCTCCATGACAATTTCCTATACGTAGAGCATCATTTCCGTATTATAATAAATTTATATGCATATTTTTAAATCTTACGCCAACGTGTTCGTTGATTTATTTCACATGTATTTGAAGCCATTTTCAAGGCTTTTCATGAGGTTTCCGTTCCCATTGCGTTCGATCAATTATTCTATTTCTCCATCAATAAAATTAAAAACCTTTTATTAAACCGATCGAATATATTCCACTTCTTCTTAATTATAAATACCATAGCAAATATGATGTAGATAGTATCAATAAGTCATACAAAATATCCAAATCCTTCCTAAGGATTACTATCAAATGCTCCACAAACATCTGAATGAATACCTGCACTACTCGGTGCAATTATGTCTGTTCCATAGCTCCATAGCTTGTGTTGGCAATTCAGCTCTCTAACCTAGCAGAGACAAAAGGAGTGTATAAACCCCACTGTTCTAGGCTCAGCCTTTTCATAGTTCTGAATGAATTCTGCATTAGACGCTGCTTCTGTTGAAGCTTCTTTATTTAATTGCTTCTTTTCTTATTATTAAATTCAATTCAATTTATAATTCAATTGCAAATCACGATGTTTTTATTGTATTTAAAAATGGAATCAATTTGAAAGACTTTGGTACATTATTTTTCATATACAATTTATAAGCGATGCCGTGTAAATTTTTTTTATGAAACGAACGAATATGAGCTATTTACTCATATACTTATAATTTTAAAATATTCTCTAATCATCGTTATCGCTATCGTCATCGTCATCGTCTTCGTCTTCGTCATCGTCATCGTCATCGTCATCGTCGTCGTCATAGTCATCGGACGATGAATCAGTGGACCCGTAATCATCGAAATCGCTGTAGATTCCAAAGTCTATGAGCCCAGGCAGATCGAAAGGGTTTGCATAGTAGGGACTGCCCGGAAGTGTAGAGAAAACAAATCCTACAAGTGTTGTGTCCTCGAGTAGCGGCGGTGGGTTGAGTTCCTCATCGTCTAAGCCAAGTTCGCTCTTAAAGTCGATCTCTTCTGGAATGGGTGCATCCCTCTTCATGTTGCTGATGGTTCTGCGGAGATGGAGAGTAATTAGAGTTGGTAATGTTAGCGATGCAACAAACGATTATAACGGCAATAAAGCAATATCATTATCAGTTTCGTCCTAATTTCCATCGTGCAAAGAAGTGTAACGTTGTTAACGTATTACTCGATGACATGCTGACACATTTCGGCCAGCAGAAGAAGAACAACGACGACGACAGACCACACAAGCAACAGTCCAAGGATAATTAACATGAAGCAATCCTCTCACCAGCCTCACTGCGCCCCTTCTGGTGCTCCACGTAGCATTCATTCATGGATAACCTAAAATTCTATTTAAGATGTTTCTAGTCCATTTAGGAAGTCATCAAATATTAACGGCAGAAGGGACGCAGAGAGCACGGAAGCCAGCTCAGCAGCGCCAGCACAGAGCCGGCATGGCAGCTGCTTGTGTTGTCCGTTCGTCCGATAACCATCGCAGCCCCGAGCATGGAAACCAGAAGATGGTCATTAAGACGACGATGATGAGAGCAGGAGTCGCTCTGCATTCACCGAACGAGGTTAATGATGACATCCTTGATTTGTTTTCAGAAGTCCGTTCGTGGCCCGGTTAAACTCGGTTCCAATCATTAAAATAAACTATGCAACGCTGCTGAACGGCCCCAATTCCAGCCTTCGTTTCGGCCGCTTTTAATTTTAATGTATTCATGGAATTTAAAATTCTGCAACTGTGAACATTAATTTCGGCACGCAATGAATACGAAAGCGAAAGCGAATGCACAAGGATTTGACCAAAAAGTTCCTGAAATTGCCTTTTTCTACCGAAAACTCTATGAAATCCTTAAAATTCTACTAATTTTCGATTCTTCAGAATTTTCATCTACATATGAAAAATCGGCCATTTTTTTCTTTCGCCAAAAATCTCTTGGCCAAAAATTCTTTGGCTAATATTGTGTTAGTATCAATTAAAAGCAGTCAATTTCAAGTTACTTAATTGTCCTTATACTTACAGATCCTATCCTAATGATCCTTTAATGATGACACGCGTTCCGTGGATTTGCGCTTTAGCCGTCCTTCAGGTCAAGGGAAAAATTTCAAATGAATACTTTTTCTCTGAAAATTTTTATATTTTAAAAATTTTTTACAACGCCTGCTACAATGAATTTTTCAAGCAAAACAATGAATGCAACTGAGTTGTTTTTATACACCAAACACAAGGAAATTAGCTCCAAATTCGGTACTAATATTATCTGCAATCAGAGGTTGTATGGTAGGGAAAACGAATAAAATCGGAGCAGTACTAGTACTTTTTTTTACTAATTGTGAAAAGTCTGCGCTGCTGAAGCGCGGCAGAGAACCGCTGTTTTATTTTCTAGAAAATATATGACGTATATATGATATATTTGGGATATATATATACATATATGATACGATATACTGTATGATATATCTGATTTTTTTAATTCTTTCGTTCAATAAAATATTCGAATTGAATTTTTCAAATTTCAATGGCCAAAATGGAATATTTTCCGATTTGTCTACGTTCTATATGTTTACAGAACTAGCTTAAAAAAATTTCGTCATAACATTAAATTTTCCTACACAAATTTTGCCTGTAAAAGTTAAGATTAAAAACATTTCTGGAGATATTTCGTTGGAAAATTGATAATTATTTAATAGCGCCATCGAGTTCATTTTTCCTCTTAAACACAGTTTTACTCACTTGAGAGATTTTTGGTTAATTTTAATATTTTTAAAAAAAATTATTTTTTTCTTTTATCTTGCTTTTATGAGATGAGAGAATTTGGAAATGTTTCGCAACCGAATTTCGGTCGCCCTTCCCATCTTCATCGTCCCCTTTGCGGGCCAGCTCTGCAGCCGTCAGTCAGCTTAACTAATGTTAAACGTCATATTTGATTCATGACATCCATAACAAGCAGCAAATATTTACAACATCAGGAAGCTAACAACTTTCACACTGCAGCAGGGCAACAGGGCAGGAAGAAGGAGAAGAGCGAGAGGGACAAGCGAAAAGTGGTGTCGTTGGGAAAATGAGCTGCTGATGATGAAAAAGCCAAAACTACGATAGCACTGAAAAGGCACGAATGACGGCAGCTCCGTGCACTCTTCAAGCTGAAGCTGAAGCTGGTGAAAGGATCTGAACCTGTAGATGAAGCGTTACAGCGTCGAAAAGCGTGCAGACGGTGGTTTGGCTGATGCATGGTGACTCTTCGTTCTGTTCACAACCACGCCTGATAAACGACCCTAAAAATGTCGCCCGGAAATGTAATTTTTCACATGAATATTAAATGAAAATCTTCACTGAATCACAAAGGACGTCGTTGGCAAAAAATGCACCGATGCACTTCGAAATAGAAGTGGAAAAACGTAGTTAGCATCTGGCTGCTGGTCCAAACGAAGCCCCGAATTTCCGCTTCCACATGCATTCCACTTCAATCGCATTCACTTCATTCCTCAGCTTCTCCGGCTTCCGTTTAAAAAACAAGTTTTTGCTGTAATGAGGCGGTCAATAATAATTTTATTGCTAAAATTGAATTAAATCCATCCGAATTTTTATTAATTTATTAATTTTTAATTTATGTCTTCATATACATTTTATAAAGAAATATATTAATAAATTGGCACAAACTATTGATAAAATTATGAAATGGCGTTTTTTCTTCTAAACAAATTTTAGGATAAGGATAATCTGGCAGCCATGGACGGAGTAATTGTTGTTATTTTTTTTGTTGTTGTTGTAGCTACACAAAAAACAAACCCCAGCCCACGCTCCATCCAACTCTTTTAGGAGTTATGGCCCTTTAAAGTATGGAGCATTTATAGGCTTCATCTCCATAATCCCGGAACATATCGAAACGAAAACGACACATCGTTGTAAAGGTAATTTTATCTATAATTAATGGTTAAGGGCATTTTCTCGAAAAACTCTTAGTTCTACCGTAAAAGCGCATTTATAGTTTTTAGTACTATTTTTTATGTTGTTTATTACTTTTTCCAAATAAATTTCCTCAGAAACCTATATCGTTTGCATTTTAACTCTGAAGAGATAATAACCTATTCATAGGTGGTTTTTTTTATTGAAATTGGTCATTATTTCGGCAGATAACGTTTTTTAAACGTGACTCTCTCTGGAATTGTCGTGTAACTACTTTTCCGTGAAGTGTTTGCTGCCTGTATACTGCAGGAAGAAGGCATTTTTCAGGGATTATATTGCAAAATTTGTTTTTTTTTAGGCAATGCCAGTTGCAAATGAAGGATCGCTTAACCGAATTTTTATAATACGCTGGACAATTGTATAGTTCTTCCCAGAACTTCTCAGATTTCTTGTTAAGGTACCACAGAGTTTGACAGAGTTGTTATTTTAATAAAAAGTATAATTATACAATTGAAACTAGCAGTGTTCTTATGGAGATTTAGCCTATAAAAACTCCAACGCCACGACTATATATTGTATGCAATATTGTGTAATGTATATTATTTTGTATATATTGTTCGCATAACTCCTAAACTCCGGTTTGTTTCTGTGTGTAGCGACACCAACAGCGAAAACAACAAAATTGAAAAAACAACAAAAATTACTCCGTCCATGTGTTGAACATAGGCCAAATTGAATGTTGATATATTAAAAATTTAAATTATTTTGGTAGCTGCAAAAATGAGCTCCTTTCTTTTCAACTCATTGACTTCATTACTTTTCAGAAATACCCAAACAGCAATTCTCGAAAACTGAATAAAAATAAAATTCGAAATAAAAAACCGTAGCATTTCTGGGCTGAGTAGAACCTTGAATATAACTGAAAAATCATGAAATCATGAGCTTTTAAACAGCAACTTGTTAAATCAATTCGAATAATTTAACGCGTTTCGAATTGTGTTTATTTAATCTTAGTTTTTAATGTACAAAGTGTTTCATATTTCGTTTCGAAACTCAAATTAGACACCGACTGACAGTTGCATAATCATTTATCATCATCATTGCGTTCATTATCTTCGTCGTTCTTGCCATCAGCCACTGCCACGCCCTCTCGCACGCCCGCTTTTGGAGCCCGCGTTGTTATAAACTTCTTTCTTGCATCGCTGCTGTTGATGTTATTATTTCTCGTGGACAATCGGGAATTTTAATTGGCGCAATTAAGAGCAGCCCAAAACTTTGCGTAGTTGGAGCTCATTTCGAAGTTGAGCGAGGACGATGATGATGATGATGCTGCAGATGCTGGCGGTGGTCTCGATGGCTCGTGGATGGCAGATACTGATTGCGATTACGACAGACTGTTGCTGGTTCCCAGCGCGCGATTTGTAAATCTCGCCGCTGTTGATAAAGTTACGAAATTTAATGAGTTCATTCGCGAGGAGCGCGACTGCATCAATTTGAGTGGATGGCGCGTGGACGTCGCCGTGATCCATCACGATTCATCTAACGTCTGTCCGAGCGTCACTCATGAAATGCAACCGAAAGTTTGTCGATTGCTTTTCGTGTTGAATCGACTGAAATAGTTTTCAGTTTATTTTGCTCTGTTTGCCGTTGCTGGCATTGTTATTGTTCCAAATCAAAACAAGACGGCAAAATCTCGATTGCACATTTGATGTATATGAAGTTTATGTCGATGCTGCTTCTGATGCTCTGATGAGCTTAAAGTTCAAACTAAATTTAAATTTGCAAGTCTTTAATTATCACTGCATTAATGAGTTTTTTATCTCAGTCGCTTTTTAGCAAAGACTATACACAAAAAAGTAGCTATTACAAAGCGTGAAAATAATCCATTTTGGCTTGTTACCACCCCATCTTAAGATTATGGCGTGAGTTATGAGCAGGGATATCAACCCGATCACGTTTATATTAATTATTTCTTTCAATCTCTATGCAAAGTATAGTTGAAATAAATCAATGGGTTTAGAAGATGTCGCTGTATAAACATTTCTTCTTTTTTCTTATTGAAATTCGTAAATTTATTAATTTAAATTATAAGCTTATCTTTTCCGTTACCTTTTTCCTTTGGATGCCCGATCTTTCGAATAACAATCAACCTAAAATTAAAATCAAATCACAGTTTCATTGTATTCAATACGATATATAATAATGTGCACAGTAAAAAATAAAAATATACCAATTAAATTCAAATGTTGAATGTATTAAAGAAGAGTTTATACGACATCGAAACAACTGATGGCCCAATAATCGAAAAACATGTCAGAAGTTAAGATATTAGTGTTTCTATGGTAGATCTATGTCTTTGTTCCTTTGAACTGCTGAAACCTCTTTAAAAAGAACAAACACTTTCTGTGGAACTATTGAAATTGTCCAATAGATTCTCTCCATTGAGAAATAATAAACTGAAAAGTATTTGAAATCTAGGCTTGTTTGGAACATCCAAAACTACTGAACTATATAAATAACCTTTTCAATCTGTGAGCAGCCATAATTCTTTAACTACGTCATTGGTCATTCTTGGATCTAGGAGTAATTCTTCATAAAAAATTCAGATTGCACATTCATGTTAAGCGCACATCATCTTGAGATTTAAGAAGATATGGACCATGGGAGGTGAGCTTCATTTGCATGTATTATTTCCTTTATATTTATACACATTCATTGGACTTATATGAACAACTACGAAGCATATTTTTGCTTAGTTGTCATCTTGAGCAAATAAATATATAAACTCTTTATAATTGATGCAACTGCATTAATGAAACCCTGTACAGCTAGAGTCTCGATTCTAGACGAAGAGAAACTTCTTAAAATAGTGTGGTGAAATAATCAACATTAAAGTGAAAAAACATTGGCATCTCGATCATATGAAAGAAACTATGCTATATAAAAACAGCTGACTATATTTGCAATTTTGATGAAAATTAACTTGGGTTTTTGAGGAAAATAAGCAATATTGAACAAATGCAAGACTTGAAAATGGTTCCTTGTGAATTTTCACAAGCATTAGTTGCTTTTTATCCACTCCCATTGGCTTTATTTGCACATTTGAAAAACGAAGATTTCGGCCTAGTCCTATGAAGAAGAACAAGTAAACAAAACCTGAAGTTGAAAATTGCATGCATTTTATTTTTATAATCTATTACAGATAAAATTCCAGTCTTGTATAGTCTTTGCTTTTGAGCCAGTCCGGAATTGAATTCCATACGAAAATATTACAAATCTGGCATTTAATCATTCAATTGGGAATCCTTTTCATATGTAGTCCAATCAGATTTGCATCTTCGGACTTTCACATTCATATTAGCTTCTTAACTGTTGTTTGTAGTGCTTCTTCAGAAGAGAACTCATTCGGTTTTCCCCAAGTTTTTCCACATTGCGAAAGATACAAATGAAACTTGTATTAAATCATTGCGAAAAGATTCTCCTCTTTGGAACAATTCAAGGTTCGAATAAACAAATTAGAGAACATTTATTTCGACTGGTTTAAGTTTTCTTATCTCGACAAGATATTCAAATACAAAAGCAATAACGGAATGCGAAATGTTGCTACACTTTTTATGATTTTTTCCCTTCTGAAGGATTTTGATTGAAGAAATTTGTCAGTCTTAGCGAGGAACCCATTGAAAGAAAACCTCGGAGACGCGTCGGAAAATATTCAAGGATCTCGGATAACCACGAATGAAGAAGGAAAAGCCAACCGAAAACATGTCAAGTAATTCTTTTTGGGTTTTGTTTTTTAAATCCTGATTAAAAAATCCGAATAAAAATGTCCAAACAACTTTTTGTTGTGCGAATTCTTGCTGTTCCTTTTGTGAAGCGTGCTTTTATTCTATTTAAAATTGATCTTGTTTTTTTGGGTCATTTTCTTCTCTGCAGGTAAACTGCAGGCGATTCAGAAGACGAAAGAAGCAAGCAAACGAGGCGATAGTCACCAAACCGCTGATAGCTTAACTTCGTCTGTGTGTGTGCGTAGTTGTTGGTTCGGAAGTCATCACTACTTGCAACCGCTTTGGAGAGCGGGACCGACCAACAACCGAATGTCGTGCTCACGTGAGTTCATCACGTCGCTTCGTCGTTTTCTTTTTTTATATGGAATTCTTGTCCTTTGTACTGAATCTGCTCTTTGATGACTTCGTGTAACCACACATGGGCTGTTGTTGTTGTTGTTGTTGCATAAATTTGTTAAGTTGTTAAAAACTAATCAATCTTCGGCTTATTCAGGAAGCAGCAACACGAAGGTGCGCCAGCGCGGAAGGAGCTGAGAAAGCGAATAAACGTGTAGAAAAAGTGTGCGAAACGTGGAACGTAGGAACAGAAGAATTACAGAACAAATGCAAAGTGGAACGGAGGAGGAAGCAAGGATGACTAACATGATAAAAATCCATTCCTCATTCTCTATTCTTCCAGGCAATTCAGGATCCTTCCGAATATAAATGGACTCCAAGCAAGTAAAAAGGAGGAAAGACGCCTTCTTCTTCTTCTTCTTCTTCTTCTTCTCCTGTACCTGTACTTCAATGTTAACTGTTGAGTGGAAAACTGCTGCATCTCGTCTCCGCCTTCCATCGCACGATATTCAAACGACTGCCGATGCAGCCCCATATATATATATGTGTGTGTGTGTGTGTGTGTGTCGCAGCTTTATTCACATCTCTCCCAACCGCCCACCTTGCTTCTAATCAACCACCCGCTGAAAGTAACTCAGCAGCCGGATCCAAAGATTCACTTGTTTGCTTGCCAGCGCATGTGACACGACTCGGCTAAATTGAGGTTAGGTTAGGTTAATGTTAACGTCACTGCCTCAGTTGTTGTTGTTGCTGTTGCTGCCGTTGATATTCTCACAAGCGACTCAGCTGCTAATCTGCCATACATACGACTTCCATTGTTGTTGCTTTAGCAATTACAGAGTGATTGATGTACACCGGGGCCACGTTTCTTGCTTCCATCCTTTATCTGAGCTGCTGTGGTTGCTGATGTAAATCCCTCGCCGCTGCTCACTTGCTGATGATTTTCCTTTTCTTCGCCCTCGTCTATTGCCCTTTTTTCGTTTGTCCTTCGTGGTTTCGTTTTTTCGTTCTTGTCACAAACACATTTCGACTGTCAACCGAGGTTAGGTTAAGGAAATACAGGTGAGCCGCTATTGTCAGAGGAGTACCGCTGGCAGTACTTAATTCTGATCAGAAAAATTATATGTACATTGGAAAACATCCGAGCCGCTATTGACGACTTTTAGAACGCTGCCAGACTCCGAACCACTCTGCGAATTGTGCCGAGTTCGAGTGGGTAACGAGAAGAAGAAGAAGAATAGCTGGGAGGATGCTCTAGGAATAACATGGAAAAGGTTTTCCACGGTTTAAGAGATATGACCAAATACTGAGAGACCGAAAGCGAAAACGAACCAAAAATTCCTCGTTACAACCGAGAAAAACGCTTGGAATCGGAACAAAAGTCAAGCAAAAAATGTTCTCAAAATCAAATCAAATCTCAAAAAGTACACAATCTACGATAAAATATCCTGTAGCATTAATAAAAGCCATTCAAATAACATTCCTAAGCTAATATCTTTTCCAGTTTAGCAGATATAGAACCTGATTCGAATGGAGCACGGCTGTAACTCTTCGTCGTTGGAGGAAGGTGAAAATGCTTCGAGTCTCTCCGAAAACTCACCTCGATTTCAAACTTGTTCACCTTGACTCTGAATCTCGAAACAGATTTCCTGTGGTTACGTTTCCATTGGCAACGCATGAACAAGAGAAAATAACAAAGCCTTAAAAATATCAATTGCAAAAATCAGTAATCTTTTCGCAAACTTGAAACTGTACGGAAGCAGAAAATAAAAAAGTGAAAAATGGTGGAAGATTTACAAGCACGACAGTTTTATCGGGCTGATGATAAGGAAGCTGAGGAAAATGAGGAGGATTTCTATCGCGGGTCGCGCGCCTGCCTGGTTTGCGGCTTGGTGAAGAGCACATTTGAGTTCATTGCCGAAGGCTGCACCAACTGCGACATGCTGCTGCTGATGCGCGGCGACCAGGAATCCGTTTACGCACACACCACCGACTTGTTCGACTGCACCTTCGTGCTGATGATCCCCGAGAACGGCTGGGCCACGGGCCTGTACGCCATGTTGGTCGTGGGTGAGTTGCCAATCTTCACGCTCGTCTTGCTGAACTTGCTGGGCATCTGGTACCGCGCTGTGTCGCCACTTGACGTAGAGCTGTTCGAAAGCAGCGATGAAGAATTCTACCCAGGCGATTTTTAAAGGAAAAAGCGAATTCATTGAATCATTTTAAGGATGTTAAAGAAGGATATGAATTGGATGATAATTGTGCAATTAAAAATGTGTAATTAAATGATAAAATGCGATTATATTGTGAATATATTGTTATGTTATTATAATATATTGTATTTTTCATAAATTACTACTTTTCGTTTTTCATGTATCTCCTTAAAATACATGCATACATTAGGCATTTACATTTATTTGTGCGTGCTGGTAATTAAATAAAAATTCAGTTTATGCAGCGTCATCATAAAGAATGTTCCAGAAGCCATTCAAGCATTTCCCTTCAAGCATTCAAGCATTTGACACATTGCTTCAAATTTAGAGAAGAATCTAGAATATTCTAGACTACAACCATTTTTACCTAATAGTAGTTTCAATTTAATTTGTTGGATTTAAATAAATTTAAATTTCGATTTAATTTAAATAGATTCAATTTATTTTATACTAGTTTTTGTTGTTAATTATTATAAAGAGTTTGATTTATGCTAAAATAGTTCAATTTTCATACCCGATTTAACCCTATATTGAAGTGTTTTTTAGATAATTGTTTACATATCGCGATGGTTCCTAATTTTTACCTCGATTAACGAAACGCTTCATTAGCTCATTAATTTATAATTTCTCCATCTTGAGGAGAACTCGTATAAATTAAACATATGTTAATAAATTCTTTAACTTAGGCGTAAATGAATACTTTTGGCAGCACTGAAGTGAGCCAACGATTGGTTTTGGCGTTGAAAATATTCGAAGGTGAGGAAATGCATGTAAATAAAAATTCTTCACATCACTGGTCGAAATTTTAAATAATAAAATTTCAATAGTATTTTTATACCCTACAACTTAAGGTTGAGGGTATATTCACTTTCTACCGGAGTGTGTAACGCATAGAACTAGACAAGATAGGTATGGAAAAGTATATATATTCTTGATCAGCATCACCACCGAAATTGAAATAACGATGTCTGTCCGTCTGTCTGTCTGTCTGTCTGTCCGTTGAAATCACGATCACAGGAGAACGGATTAAGATTTCAAAATGAAATTTGGCAAAAATATTCGTTGCTATGTTGGGGTGTTTCGTATTGAAAATGGGCAAAATCGCCCAAGGACCACGCCTACTTTTTATATCGAGAGTGCAGGTACCTCTGTTTTGCCTATTAAAAAAGGCCATATCAGCATCACTTTTTGAGAGAAGACAAGAAAATTATATATGTAGGTTTAGACTAATGCTTCCAGTTAATATGCCAAATATGGGCGTGATCCGCCCACTTTAAAAAAAAAATTTTTGTTTTTATTATTATTATTATATATATATTGTATATTTATTATTAGATATATAATATATATATTGTATATATATACGAGTATATTATATCGCACCACTTCTAAATATATGTACGAGTATATATGCAGCTTTAAGGTGTAGGGTATTTCGGCTACAGCCCGGCTGTAGACAACACCTTTACTAGTTGTTATTATTTACGTGTTGCTAAAATATTTGCGCTGCGTTTATTCGATCTATAAGAGATAATTAACCATTTTTGAATATGAAGCAAGACGTTTGGACAAAAGCTAATCTTTCATTAGGAAGACGGAGGGGGAAAAAATTAGAAAAATTAAACGTTAAATTAAATTAAATTAAAGAAAAGAAGGCTCCGAAAAATATGAAAATAAATGAATTCATTGAATATACAAACATAAAATAAAATCATTGAAGGGAAGCGAACGAAAATTGGGAAAGCACTGAAATTGAAACGGAAAAAATGTACGTGCGCCCGCCACCGCCCACTCTTGTTGATTACCCAGTTATGGAGGAGGAGGAAGAGGCTCTGTATGCCTGGTCGCGGGCCTGCATGATTTGCGGGCTGGTGAAGAGCGCCTGGCAGTTCCTGATGGAAGGCTGCGCCAACTGCGACGAGATTCTGCAGATGCGCGGCGACCACGAGTCCGTTTACGACCACACGACCGACGAGTTCCACGATCTCTTCGTCCAGATGAAGTCCGACGACGACGCCGTCGCCGGTCTGTACGCGAAGTCCGTCGTGGGCTGCATGCCGCCGGACACGCTCGAAATGCTGCATCAGTTCCACATCTTGTACTGCGTCGTGCCGCCGCTCGATCCGAGAGGACAACTCTAAAGCAACGCTGGACAAAACCGATCAACGATGTGACATCAGACATCGCCAATATCAAACTTTACAATATTTTTTGAAAGCATAGTTTCACAATATTTATATTTGATTTAATAATTTTTAATATTTAATAAAATTGCCATTATTCAATTTTATCTGCATGTCGTCGTGTTTTCTTTCGTATTCAATAATTCTTGGCTCGCTTTCCCCCTTTTTTTGTTATATTTTTCTCGTGTTGCTGTTGGTATTGTTGGCAGCGAGCGAGCACACGAAATCCCCTTCAATCTGATGTAATAAAAATGAAGATATTCACTCATGACAGCTCGATATCCTTTCTGTCTGGCGACGGTTGTTGTTGCTGCTGTCGTTATTGGCCATATATTGCTCTCAGCTGGACAGAACGAAGTAGCATGGATCAAGGAGCAACAGCAGCATGCAACAAAAACAGCGTCGAACGAAGAAAACGTGGAAACAAAAACAGAATCAAAGCGTCAGACGGAATCAGTGTTGCCGCGACTAGAAAATAAAATGTGGGGCCTTTTTCGCAACACGCTGTAAATAAATAAACACTGCAAATAACGTTATAAAACCTGGTATATAAAATGAGAAAATTCAAACTATTTTTATAACATTTTCCTTTTTTTTCGAATACCATTCTTTTTCTCTCTTATAACACTTTTAAATAGCACATAAAACACATAAAATAATAAGTAGAAATGTAGGAATTGCTTAAATTAAACACAAAATAATACATCGCATAATTCACATTTGCTTCATTGTTTTAAATCCCTTTTGCGTTCATTATGTGAATGTTATCGGCTCTAAAGGGACTCGAACGTGTCCTTTTCCACAACTAAGTGCCCTGTGTCGACGAAAGAAGGACATGTGTCCATGCGGCAACACTGATTATTACCCTTCGCTGCTTCCTCTCCAACCGACCGACGTCGGCGAGCGAATCTGCGACATAAAAAGAGAAATGAATTCGCTGCGCCGAATAACGAGCCCCATGAAAGAAAATTGAAACTTATTGAAAGAGTTTTCGTCAATGGTTGAACAATAAATTCCATCAGGCTTACGAGGCTGGATCTCTGTCGCCTCCTTCTGTCTGCTTTCTTATTGCTCCTGCTCCTTACATCACGTCCTTCCTGTCAACAAAACTTAGCTTAGATTCCCTTTCTGCACTACGACAGCTGTTGTTGTTGTTGTTGTGGTTCCTTTGTGGTTCATCTGTTCAACTAGAAAATCGTCCTACTTCCAGTCGCAACTGGAGCCATAAACTAACCCATTTGGCAGCGGAACGACCGATCGGCCAGCCAGAAATCATCGCAACTTTCGGTAGTTCTGCCCGCTGCGCTGTTGTTCTCAATTTCTGCCGGACGGAAGAGGAGTGAGCGATAAATGAGAGAGAAAATATTGAATAAATCAATTTAAGAAATTTTTAACAGATTTTTTAAAGGCGACGCTTTTAATAAAAAATAAACACAAACAACGAAATTCAATAAACTAAAAAATTTATTGCTAGCACCTTTTTTAACAAAGCGAAGGAAAGGATAATAGAAAAGGGGAAAAAGAATAAGCTGAAAACCAAATTTTTAAAAATCAATATTCAATTAAAACAAAATAAATTTGCAGCTCCTCCCTTCGTCAGCTCCGCCAGAGATCCATTTTCTATTTTCATAGCGAGTCAATTATTTTCAGCAAATCTCCGTTTGCAGCGATTTAAATGTGTACAAATTTGGCGGAAGCTGAAAAAGGCCCAACCACAGAAACACTGAAATCCCTCCAGCTTCCGGCTGAATAAATTAATTCCGTGTAACCGAGTGTCATGTTAACCGGCCGGAAACGCCTCCGTTTAATGCGCAATCATGTCAAACAAATTACAAATATTATTGTTGTCGGCTTTGGTTATTTTCCCCAATTTTATTATTACGCATTTCCCATTGCTCTCACCCTTCTCCCTTCTCTTTCTCACAGATTTAGTTAAGTAGACCTTTGATAGTCACAATTCCACGTTTATAATTTATAATCGTTTTTCTGTTTTACTTCTTTCCCATTGACGCGGCTTTTCTATTCTTATCAACTTCTTAGCACCTGTTTTAAACTTTTTCGAGCCTCCTCAATCCCTCTTGAACTCATGAAGCTCTGTAGATCCGCATTTCGACATATAACGTCCATCGAAACCAAGCCAAAAAATTCGGCAATTAGAATTAATACGATCTTGTTCCAATTTGGAAGCATCTGATTCGATCGCCCAATTGGATTCCAAAGGAGGGGCAAATTGGTATCTGAACATTTAAACGGTATCTGATTTGATATATAAACGAGATCTGATTTGAGCTAAACACCTTTTCACGAGTGGAAAAAATTGATCCGACTTTTAGTTAAAATTCTTAAATATTGATATTAAATATATTCTGGTAAGATGTGGGACGCTCTAATTGGAATCTGGGCGGAATATACTTTTTTCCTAAATTGGGAGCAATTTGCAATGTCCAAATGGAATCTGACTGATTATCCAATTTAGCGCCGAATTTAATTCCTTTTCGTTGCATGATTTCGTAGTAAAATATTTATTTGTTGGTTTCTACGTTGAATTACGACAATTCCCATTTGGAACTGGGACAATAAGATCATTCTTATTGGTTGGCAAGACTCAGTTCAGTGAAAAGGCTTCTTCTGCTTTCTCCATTAAACTTTCTATTAGTCAAATATTTATGGTTCTGGACTTTCTGGATTTCTCCTCTTGTCTTATAAAATTTTAAGTGATGCGAAATAATATAGCGTAGGTAGTTGCTTAGAGGACTTATTTCCACTTCGGTTTTATATTTCCCAGGAGTTCTTTCTTGGCTTCGCAAACAAATTCTTCGGTGTGCAGTTAAATTAATAATTAAACTTTATGCATGTGTGCATTAGTAATTTATGTGTCATCAAATGTAATTTCTAACATAATTCTTATCCTCGAAATTACAAAGTATTTTGCACAATGTTCAATGAAATTCGTCTCCATGTCAAAGATTTCCCATAAAAACTTAAATTTTGTCGTCTTAATTTATAAAACAATAAAAGTAAACAATTCGATGGACATTATTACGTTCAAGCATCATCAACCACAATCGTCGTCCCCGCGCCACCCCGCCAACGAATGAAAGCTTCAATGAAAGAAGTTCGATCTTCGAATGTCTCCAGTTCCAATTTCCACTTTGAATGCATACATATTCCACTGGAATATATTGAGAGAAATAATTGTAGCTTTCAAATAGGCTGTTAAAGCTTACGATCCACTGCGCTGCTTAATTGTTCCCACAAACTTTCACATAGATTCCACATTTCTGCCTGCTGTAGAATTGGCTGTGGCATTTGAAAGCCCTGCTGTCATATTTCTGTTACTGACATAGTTTGAGACGGTCTTTAACATTTCTGTTGTTGCTGTTTCCTTAGGTAATCACATTACTCACTGTTAACAGTCACAATCTGCAAAGAAATCACGCAATCTTCTTCTTTAGGCCAACGGTGCTCCACTCTTCTGCAACGAACAACGAGCACTAAATAAAACCTCCAATTGTTCCATAGATTAATAATAATGCATTAATAATAATTTAAAGAAATGCAAAAAATGTTTAATGTGCTTTTGAATGTTAAAATTTTAATTTGGACTTGTGAAGAGAAGAAGAGTCTCCTCGGATTTAATTTTATTATTTTATTAAGTTTACCCAAAAGTAGCTTCAATATTGCCGCCTTGAACAGTTCCCAATCGTCCAAACTCTTTTGCAGACAAACATCTTTTCACACATAGCTTCGAAATTATTATTAATTTAAGCGGAACACAGCCAAATATTTGCCCATGTGAAATCGCTTTAACTATTTCGGTGCCGGCTTCGTGAAGGTGGTCAAAGCAAAGACCGAAGTCACACATTCAATCGCACGGCGACGTCGTGTTTGGAGAAAATGTGGCGTTGGTTGAGGAGCTCAAACATTGCATGCTATTAGAAGCAAGCCGACAGCTCGCACACACACACCCACATTCGCACACAGCCGCCTACACGTGGAGCCACAAGAATGCCGAAGGTCGTTGATTGTTCTGGTCGACGCTGCTAAGAAAAGGACGACGACGTAGGAAAACTTTGCATAGCATCATTTTAAGTATTCGAAGCTTTCGGCACCTCCTCAAAATGTTTCGAAAATATCGTTTCACGCAGGCGAGAAGCAGCTTTGCTCGGTGGAAAGGCCCGTTGAAGGGAAGGAGGTGCGTCTGCAGCTTCACATCCATCAAAAACTTCCCTATCTTTCAATAACTTCTCCACATTTTTATAGCCTAAAAAGTAACGCATTGAAACGGTTGAAAAGGTGAATGAAAAACAAAGAAACAGGCTCCAAAATTGTACAGAATTTATATTAATTTTTCGCATTACTTTTTTAATACATCCCTTCAATTGTTTTTAATTTATAAAAAGTAGAAAAATCGTGTTGAATTGTAGGAATGAAAGTATATTATATATCCTCATATTTACACTATTTTATTGCGTAAAAACGCATTCAATAAAGTTCTGTAGACGGAGGTGGAAGTAAGGTACCAAGTCAACAAACTGGGAACTATTTGGACAGGAATTGAAGAAGGAGGAGTTGCTAGTAGATTACCACATGCTAAAGGAAACATTATGAACGGGAATGTGAGTTGCGCATTCCTATTACTGACTGAATCCCATATTTTAGCAAATATACGAATTTGTACAGGTTTAGAAACCTCTCGCATTTTGGGGAAAAATGGGCAAATACGAAGGCATTTCTTGCAGTATTTTATGAATGTGGGTTGTACGAAGGAAATACTTTGAGGCTTCATATATAGTATGTTGAAACGTGATTACACATCGCTGTAGCTTTAAAACTGCTTCAAACCGTGAGCTTATATTACCCTGGCTTACATTTTCCAACGAATGCCACATGCATTTTGACCCTGTATATGCCAAACAAACCCCTTAAATTTGGCATAACATTTTGGCTGGCGTTTGATTTAGCGACGAAAGATGTGGTTAATGGGATTTACCAACAAATGGCACAGTTTCTGTAAGCAAATGTTGTCAAATAGGATATTGTAATAAGAATACGCAATGGTATCATCTATCATTCATGATTCTCGAACTATTTTATCATTTCTGAAGAGTTAATGGAGACCGGAAGGCACAATAATCATTTTTCCTTATGCACCCGTCCTTTTGACTGGCTTTGGTTTAAATTGGTATGCATATTAAAATAGCTGGTAAATCTAGTCTTAATATTGTTGTTAATTGGAGAATAGCAAAAAACCGAAGAAATTCCAAACGCAAATCTCCCTTGTCTATTTTAACTAAATTGAAACGTCATTTTATGCATTTTCTTAAAATTTATTTAACAAATGTCACAACGAATAATTTATTTACCAAATTGTTTTCATTTTTTTGTGTTTTCTGAGGATTTTTTTAGGAGGAATATAACAGAATATGGAAATTACAGAATATGGAAATCTGAGCGGGAAGATCTCTGGTGGCTGCGGGAGACGGCGCTTTCGTCATCCGAAGATTCTTCTTTAATTTCATCAATTATCTTTTTATTTATATCCTTATTAATGTCCTCCTTAATCTTCTTTTTAAACGGCTGATTAATCGCCTGAATTATTTCATCGGATTTTGACTTCATCACTTCTGATAGCAAGGGAGACCCTTCAAATAGCTCTTTAAATTCTTTGTCCATTTTCCTTCAATATTCGAAATTTATATTCTCCAAAATATCTTCAATTGTCCAAATTTTAATACTCAAAAATACGTTCCCGTGTTTCTCGTTTGAAGAAAACTTTATAATGAACATTAATAACAAACGTCAATCATTTTGTTTTCGGGTTTTAAAAATTTTCATAAAAAATATAACAAGTAGTTTTTCGCTTTCAAAGTGGTTCTTACTTTCATATTCCACGTAGTAGAAACAATAAAGTTTTAATGAAAATGTGGTCAACATCCCGGAATCCACTTTGACTTATCTTGTCGTCCATAGCTCGAAAACGGAGGGTAGTAGTAGCAATAGACGGGTTCTCGCACAAAAGAAATCGATGGATTTGTTTTTGGTCTGTGTCCCTGCTAGGTTTGGTTTGTGTCGTTGCTATAAAAGTGGGCAAGTCTTGTTATGTTTGGATTGTGTCTGAAATATTTGATTTGTCTTATCCATAATATTATATTTCCGCATTTTAGGTTCGCTTTACTATAAAATATAAATTAAGAGTCACAAGTAGCGGTGTTTTTTTAATGAACTATATGGTTCTTGCTATCCGGTTCATTGAAAAAACGATGAGGGATATTTAAACCTATGCCAAATCGATAAGCGAAGTTATGAATAAAAACGACTGTTTATCGCTTAATTTCTGTTTCCAAATAATCAAATATAGAAAATTATATAAATAAATTGTATAAATTATATAAATAATTGTATAAATTATATAAATAATTGTTGCGAGATTACGCAAATGTCAAATCAAATTTGTGTGATTTCCCTATATAGTTCATTAAAAAAACACGACTGAAAATGATTGCCGCGGTTGAGTTTCTGTGAAAAGCTTTTAATAATACATTATTACTGTTACGCACACATGCATACGTCATTTAATTTTATTATTATTGCTGATGTTTCTTTTCCTCCAAGTGTCGCATTCAGTTGTCCATCTTATATTCCGAGTGTTGGCGTTTTTAAAATAGGAAAATTACGCAATAGTAAAAATCCCACAAAATTAAGTAATAAAAGTTAGTATTTCTTTTTGTAAAACGCCTCATTTATCGAGTTATATTTAACCCGTTAAAGACAATAATTAATTAATTTATTTCAAAATTATGTAAATCATAAAAAAGTAAGTTTATTGAATTACATTGAGCACCGTAGAACAATAAACAAATATTGTAAAATTGTATAATTTAAAAACTGAAAATCTGAATTTCTAAATTTATATTTATTTTTCCTTCCTTTGTTTACAACGATTCGACATAATGTCGACATCATAACGAAATTTATTTTGCAATCAATTAATTATAAAATAGAAGGTTTCTTATAAATTGTATGTATAATCCAGAGAAAATTAATTTAAAATTGATAATTCTTAAACTTGCAATTGCTCTGTAACATTTTAAAGTCCTTTGTTAAAATTATAGAGATAAATTAGATTAGTAAATGGAAAAAGAAGTTGATATCGAATTTCCCGCGAAAAACTTCCCATTCACCGATTCCCCAACAGAGCATAAATTCCACGTAGGTTGGCTACTCTGGTCACGGTTGATGCGTTGTTGGACTGGGCTGCAATGGCTGTTGTTGTTGTTGTTTTGGATTTAATTGCTCGTTGAGCTGCATTCGACGTCCTGTGCTTGTTTGGCTTGCACTGAAAACGAGTTTAAATCCTTGAATCTCAATCATAACGCATTCAGCGTGTTTAACTTTTCATACTTGTATAATTAACAGTGTCATACTCGTGCGTGTGTATGCATGTATGGCTGTGTGTCATGTCGTGCGTAATTGTAGGTGTGTGTTATATTTGCACAAGTTTCATTGTGCGCTTTTTCTTCCAACATTAATTTACTTTCATGCTTTCTGTGTGTCAAACACAGTGACAAACATGCTGTTATTCCTGCCGTCACGCTTTTTAACCTTAACCTCACTCGAGCAAATGCGTTAAATAAATTTTAATGCCTTCGCACACATTTTACTTTCCATGGAAACATTAAAATTGAAAAGGAAAAACCAGCACGAATAAATAAATGGTTTTGATTTCTGTTTATCAACAAAAAGAGTTGTAATTGTTATAAATGCCGCCTGTAGGGTGGTACTTGAATAATTTTATATATCCAACAATACAATAGCGAAGAGTAAATTAATCCATTTAAATTGCAAATTGCTGAAATTGCCTTTAAATGGCACGATTTGAACAAAGGAACAAAGCGATAAAGCTTTGTGAATTTAAATAAATTGAAACTTCTTCGATATTGTATCAATTCAAAAAACAATTGAAAAGAAATTAAAAAATTATTTAACTCTTTAAAGACTATTTTAAAGACTCTTTCTGAATTTAAAGTGACGCTTTCTGATTTACAAATGGCACTTCTGAATTTAAAGTGATGCACTGTGAATTTAAAGTGAAGCTTTCTGAATTTAAAGTGACACTTTCTGATTTACAAGTGACGCTTTCTGATTTTAAAGTGACGTTTTCTGATTTTAGAATGGAAAAGGAATAGTAGGGCCGCAAAGCGAGAAAAGTCGACGAATCAGGTACTGAAAAATGACCCCGAAAACGTCAGACGTTCAATAAGCTTCAATGCAGAATCGGAGATGCCGTTTGCCATCGTTGACAGGACGGACCCTGGTGGAAAAATCTCACGAACTTGATGGAAAGGGATAGAAGTGGCAACAAGAAGTCCTTGAACGTCTTCACCAGCAGTTCCTCATGACCAAGTCCTGTGATTCCTCTACTAATCACATCTTCGGCGACCCGGAATGGCCATCTGCTTATTACCCTTCGACATGGATACATTGCATACAGCTGTCTTATTCTCTTCGATCCTCAGCGAGGCCTATCATTTTAAGGTGGTATCTGAAGTTCCCATGTCCGGTCACAATAGCTGCTAGCCAGCTTAAGGTCTTCCTCGGTAGTTCCGTGACACATTTTGCTGTTCCTCGAAAAAGGCGGATCTTATTCTCCTTGCCCTACGGAGTATTTCTCCTTTTTGAAAAGAGAATCATGTTGATAGTCACTTTCTATACCACATGCCATATGTCCACTGTTCCTGGAGCACGTCTCATGGCGTTGGCGATGCTCTTTAAGAACATTCCAGGAACCATCGGAACTATATTATCCATAGAATCTAATCTCTGAAGGAGAGTGTCAACCAATTTATAAATTACGATTACCGCTTTGAACATTGGTTGCACTGTGCGAACGTTGACTTCAGCGAGCTGTCCGCCCAATTTCACTTTTTGATCAGTGGAAAGACCATTGACCCGAGTATACCTCCGAATGGCAACTCCTCCCCTACAACCTTTGCCATTATGATTTCAAGCATAGCTCAAAACCAAACACCGCTAGAAAACATCCAAATATAATCTACCTTTTTGTGTGTAGTGCTGTTTGCTCTGTTATTGCTCCATATGAAATGATAGTTAATGGTATACAGTCCCATCTGCTCCCAGTACTCAATCTACAGGTCATCTGATAGCCAAGGAGGTCCAACCTGGTATTTCCCTTCTTTCATATAATTTTTACTCCAGCAATCGTCAATGTGGAGCAAGATCTTGTATTTCTATGAAAATTGGACAATGGAAATCAAACCTTGGCAATACAGTCTCAATCAAGTTCCGTATAGGTTCCTCAACTACGATACTGGGATACTCCGCCCCGTAGACATCCTCTTTTGGTAATAATTAAGCAGAATCGTAGTACTCTGCTCTTAGTTTGGTTGACTTAAAGCTGTGGATAAGAGCAACGCTCAGATCGAGCGAAGTTAGTTTAGCACTAAATACCAAAAAGGAAAAATAACATTTTCCTGACTACGATTACACAACAAAATTACTTTACTTTTTTAAAAACTGAGGTACTTTTTATATACATTAAGTTTTAAAAATTTTGTAATTAAGGTAGCCTTTTTTTTCAATTTCAATAAAGATTGAAATTCGAATAAAAAATATTTTCATTTAATTGTGAAATATTTTCATGGTGCATTGTTAATAAGTGTTGACGAATTTATTTAAAATACATCGGAAGGGACAGAATATAACCAAGTAAGTGAAAGTTCAACCCAATTGTTAGATATTTAAGATCAAACTCTAGTTTTTTCCGGCCTTTTTTGTGGAACTGGAAAAAAAACATAAAATTCGAATAAATTCCAATTGGTTCCCCGCTTTGCTGCGATTGTCGTTTCTGATCTCCTTTTCCAATTGGCTGTTTGCCACCTCCACTTCCACTATTTTGGTGGCTATATCCGGCGATATTTCTGCCTTACCGGCCACAACAGAGGCGCCACCTCTTTGTCCATTTCTATGGTCAGGAGTTTCCATTAATCTCATCTTTACTTTTGGGGTCTTAATTATCTTCCATCAGAAGTTCAATGCAATGCTCCGTTGCTTCCCGGCAACATAAGCACTAAGGTTTCTGGTAAGAGCGCCCCTTCATTCCGACGGAGCTCTCTTTTGGGTGGTAAGGATTTGCCGCTCCCATTCAAAGCTTCTTCATGAAACAGGCCTGCGTTTCATCCTCAACTTTGCGCACTTCTCTAAACCCAAGCAGCTGATCAACTCTTCCGCTGCTAGCGTAGACCTAATCGGCGAATACAGGGGCACTGGGATCCATCACGCGGTAACAGCTATTAGCATGATAACGTCATAGATACTCATAGAAGCGGCCAGATTTATAATGAACGAAAGACATCTTTATGCGATGGGCGACCAACAACGGGGCTTGTATTTACGTCCGTTTAAATTACGACTGTGCAATCGATGATTAATTGATTTATGAATGAAAAAAAGCAGCATGTGATATATTTTATTGTATTCATATAACTTAAGAATTTCTTAACTCTTCTGCTATGCTAAATTTATGAAAAATTGGACTGTTGCACGTTCCTTTGAGCCCGGACCCAACAACGTTCATGTTCAGTCAACAAAGAAAAGCCCTCCGATGTCTGTCTACGTTTTATATTTATCGTTGTTACTTTTGCCATACCAAAGCGCCACTGTTTCTAGATGCACTCTTTCCCCCTTCGAGGAAATCCGCCCAGCCAGCCCACGCCAAAAACTACGCCTGTTTCATTTGCATCCACGTCCGAAGTCACATTTAAATTAAGTGATCGTCGGCAACAGCGGGCACAATTCATCTGTTTTATACTTTTTGCACCTTCCATTTTATTAACACGCCTATAAAAAGGCAGCCGCTTGCACCGAACTGCCTTGTTTTCATTATTCCCTTCTTTCATTCATGCAGTTATTTAATTTGTGATTTTAAGCGAGTGAAAGCTGTGAGCGAATTTTCCGAAGGAGAATCCTAGTGCTCTGCTTTTGCTATTGTTCGCTTGAGTAAAAACGGGACAAAATACTTACAGTGGGAACGTGCGAATGATGAACAGTTTAACAGCAAATCAAAAATTAAAACAATTAATAAGGAAAAAAAAACAATGCCCTTCATTACGTCCTTTGCATAATAAAATTACTTTGCTGTTAGAAACATCAAATTAAATATTATTATCATTATTATTATTATTATTATTAATGGGCCTTCTCACACTGCGACCCTTGGGATCTATTGTGCATGCCCTAATTTAATCCAGGTTAAGGCTCCTTAAATATTTGAGCACAGTACCCGGATTGGTGTTCCAAATTTTAAAGTGAGGCACCTGTGAATCACCAAAGTACAGTAGCCTCCGATTGTTAAGGGCCGGACAGTTGCAGAGGACGTGCTCTGAGGTTTCTCATTTCCGGACTACCTCTAGTTTATTTCCATGTGATAGTCCGCAGAACGGTTCAGGTCCAATGAAAGGCCTCTGTGCTCCGCGTTTAGCAAGGCAATCTGCTCTTTCATTCCCTTCGAACCATTCATGACCCGGAATCCAACCTAACGTAAGGGTATTACAGCTGCCCAGTTGGTTTATGATATTTCGGCAGTTGTCCACAAATCTGGATGTAATCGTATCCGATCCAAGGGCTTTAAGTGCCGCCTGGCTGTCGGAGAGGATGTAAATGTGTGCACCAGCGAGCTTCCTACGAAGGCACTCCCTCACACATATTTCTATGGCGTGTAGTTCAGCCTGAAATATATTGGCAAGCTTACCCATTGGTATCCCTTTTTGGAATTTAGGGCCAACTATGCCCGCACCAGTGTCGCCATTATGTAATTTGGACCCATCAGTGCAAGAGTTGTGCAAGAGGATACCAAGGGCCACAGACTAAACGGTGAAGTTTGTTTAGTGCGTTAAACGCACTAACTTGTTCAACCTTGGGCCACCAGACCAGGGCCGAGTAAGTAATAATCGGCCTTACTATAGTCACAAATGCCCAGTAGGTTGTTTTGGGGCTAACCCCCCAGGGTTTTCCCGCAGAACCTAGTACAGGCATAGAATGCCCTAGTGGCTCTGCAGATGACATGCCGGAGATGTGAGCTCCAACTTAGCGACCTGTCCAGGATAACACCCAGATATTTCGCCTCATTAAATAATTTGAGTACAATACCTCCCACGAGTAGGTTGTTAAAAACCACACTACGTTTTCTCGTGAATGGTACTGAGATGGTTTTATCAGGATTGAGTTTCAGACCCTTATCCGCACAACATCTGTTTGTGATGTTGATGGCCCGTTGCATTCGTTCAGTTATGGTAGATTGGTCAGTTCCCATAAGGTGAACCACGAGATCATCTGCATAAGCCTGCGTGCTCAGGCCTAATGCGTTAAGCTTTACGAGGAGCTCAGCCATGACCAAAGTCCACAACAGAGGTGATAGTACCCCTTCTTGGGGGCATCCTCTGGTGGCTTTAATTGATCTTTTTGCACCTCCCAGCTCGAATTGCATGCATCTGGATTCCAGCATGCCAATTGTCCACGTAATAATCATAGAGGGTGTATTCTTCCCTATCATGGAGGCTCGAATCGCATCATAAGATGTGTTATCGAAAGCTCCCGATATATCTATGAAGGTGCACAGAGCAATCTGTCTTGACTGCAACGCCTTCTCTATGACCGTAGTTAGGCGATGAATAGCAGTCTCTGTTGATTTGCCAGCTTGATAGGCAAACTGCAGATCATGTAGAGGGCATGCAACTAATATTGTGTCCCTGATATACAAGTCCAGTAATTTTTCCATGGTTTTGAGGAAAAAAGAGCTAAGGCTAATGGGTCGATACGCTTTAGGTAGTTGGGCTACGCCATTATTAACCTTAGGTATAAAAACAACCCGTACTTGAGCCCAAGACTTCGGTATATGTCCAAGCAGTAAACTTGCCCTGAACAATCTTGTTAGAAGTGGAAGTAGTATATCAGCACCTTGTTGTAAAAGGCACGGATATATACCGTCGGGCACTGGAGCCTTAAGGGGGCTAAAAGTATTTATAGCCCAACGGAATCGCTTCCTGTCAAAGATTGAACCAGATAGACTTACCTCTCTCTTAGATACAAGAGAGATTGGTGCAATCTCCTGTGCACGCTGCGTAGTAGCGTCTATGAGGATACAATCTGGAAAGTGAGTGCTCAACAATAGTGAACCTGTCTCACTAGGAGATGAAGTTTAACTCCCATCAGGCTTCTTGAGAGTACCTATGCCGTTAGAGTGATCCTTGGATAGAGCTTTCCTGAGGCGAAGAAACTCTGGGAAATTTTTAATTTCCTCACAGCTACGCCTCCAAGAAGCCCTCTTGGAGCTTCTCAACTCTTTATTATAGTTAGTTAGGGCACTTTTATATTCCGACCAATTGCTCGTCGTTTTTGCCCTATTGAAGAGCCTCCTAGTCTCGGCTCTGAGGCCCTTAAGAGTAGCATTCCACCATGGGACCAGCTTATCACGCTTTCTCATGGTCTGTGGACAACTCCTGTTATAGGCCTCTGTCATGTTTGAATGGAGCTCTGCAGCTTCCAATTCAAGCTCTTCAACAGTACTAATAGGTGTTTCAGAGCAATTAACTATCCCTTCCAAAATAAAGCGATAGTTATCCCAGTCAGTTCTCCTGGGATTTCTGTAAGGGCGGCCTAGTGGTCTCTGAGTTGCCAAGCCGCCCATTGAAAACCGTATGTGTCTATGATCAGACATAGATGTCTCTCGTGACACATGCCAGTTTGTGACGATGGCCGACATTTTATCATTCGCCAGGGTCAAGTCAAGTACCTCACTCCGGATAGAATTGATAAAAGTCTGTTCATCACCCCGATTGATGATATTAATATTATTGTGAATAATAAACTCAAGAAGGTACTCACACTTAGTATTGGTGTCCCCGCTGTCCCATGTAACATTATGGGCATTAGCGTCACAGCAGAGAATCCAGGGAGGATTCCCTGGTATTTGGTGGTAGGCAGATGCAATAACTGCTTCCACCTCCCCTTTAGCCGAGGGCACCTTTGCCCAGACGGCTACAAGATCAGCACTGATGAAATCTGAAAGGGGAAGAAACGTTAAATCTTTGTAGTCCAACCGTAGTAGTGATGCCTTTAATGGCTCCACGGAAAACCCAAGGTTCCTGAATAAACGCAATGTCTAAAGCCTCCGCCTGAAAGATCATGCTAAGCACTGCCGATGCTGCCCTAGCATGATGGAGATTGATCTGCAGGCAATTGGCTTGCCTGGCAGTTAACATCCTTGGTAGCGCGCTCATTTGCGGCTATTTTTCCGAGAAGCTACTTTCTTGGCACGATTGCCAAGAACTGGTGAACTTCTCTCGCCTTTCCTGTACATTCCAGTACCACCAGCCTTTACACCAAGTGAGGGACGCCACTTTATGGCTTCAGTGGTGGCTATATTGCTGTCAGGTGTCTTAGTAGCGACCACCGCTTGACCTGCCTCCGCAGTCCCTGGAGCGTTAGTCGCCTCGCGGATAGCAGCTTTTAAGGTCACGTGGGAGGTGCTCGGCACGTCAACTTCCATTGGTGTGGGAGCTATAGAAGCAGGAGCCTTCTCAGGCAATGTGGCCACAGGGGGCGAACTAGGCACATTATTAGCCTTTGCCCTGGGCCTTAGGGAGACCATGCTGAAGCCGTATCCTACCTTGTGATGGCGATTCTTCAACACCTCCGCCGAGTCCGGGTCAATTGCCAGCACCAGCTCTACCACTGTGCTTTTTTGTGACCTGCGAATAACTCGCCAATCTCCTACTCGAAGACCTTCGTTTTGGCCTTCTAGGAGCCCCAACATGTCAGGAGTCAATGTACTGTCCACTTCGGAGGATGAAGTCCCTAAGGACCAATTGTAGCCGACGTACAGTAGCCTGTAAGTTCTTATTTTTTCTATTAGTCTCCATGAAATTCCCACGAGTACAGGGGTCAAAATGTCCACCGAGACATAGCCCCTACTATCCCGGTAAGGCTAATTACAACCAGAGGGCGCCAGGTATCTGGAGGCCGCCGTTAAAAGACACACTAACGTAGCGCCATTCGTCCCAAAGGCACGGTTCGGTTTTTTCGAGTTTTCCTCTCTAGATCCGCTATGTTTCGTAGAGCAGGGGCACCTCGTGCAGGGTGTGGCTGTTGAGCTAGAAGCCGTCTGGTCCCTGGGACAGTACTTCATAATTCTGAAGACGTCAAAACCTTCACCCCCCAAAATCAAATTAAATAAATTGAGGAAGTTTTTACCTGAATGAAATTTTGACATTTAAGTAGCCTTTTTTTTCAATTTCAATAAAGATTGAAATTCGAGTCAAAAATATTTTCATTTGTGAAATATTTTCATGGTGCATTGTTAATAAGTGTTGACGAATTTATTTAAAATACATCGGAAGGGACAGAATATAACCAAGTAAGTGAAAGGTTCAACCCAATTGTTAGATATTTAAAATCAAACTTTAATTTGTTCCGGCCTTTTTTTGTGAAACTGAAAAAAAATATTAAATTCGAATGAATTCCAATTTGTTCCCCGCTTTGCTGCGATTGTCGTTTCTGATCTCCTTTTCCAATTGCCTGTTTGCCACCTCCACTTCCACTACTTTTGGTGGCTACATCCGGCGAAATTTCTGCCTTACCGGCCCCAACAGAGGCGCCACCTCCGGTTTTCCGTCTTTGTTCGGTTGTCTTGTGTCCTTGATGGCCTTCGCGAATGTTTTGTCCATTGCTATGGCCATGAATCGCATCTTTACTTCTGGAGGTCTTAATTTTCTGCCATCAGAAGTTCAATGCAATGCTCCGTTGCTTCCCGGCAACATAAGCACTAAGGTTTCTGGTAAGAGCGCCCCTTCACTCCGACGGAGCTCTCTTTTAGGTTGTAAGGATTTGTCGCTCCCATTCAAAGCTTCTTCATGAAATAGGCCTGCGTTTCATCCTCACTCTTCCACTTCTCTAAACCCAAGCTGCTTATCACCTCTTCCGCTGCTAGCGTAGACCTAATCGGCGAGTTGTGTTTGGTTTGGTGCATGTACGTAGTTCCCTCGAATACAGGGGCACTGAGATCCATCACGCGGTAACAGCTATTAGCATGGTAACGTCATAGATACTCATAGAAGCGGCCAGCTTTATCATCTACGAAAGACATCTTTATGCGATGGGCGACCAACAACGGGGCTTGTATTTACGTCCGTTTAAATTACGACTGTGCAATCGATGATTAATTGATTTATGAATGAAAAAAAGCAGCATGTGATATATTTTATTGTATTCATATAACTTAAGAATTTCTTAACTCTTCTGCTATGCTAAATTTATGAAAAATTGGACTGTTGCACGTTCCTTTGAGCCCGGACCCAACAACGTTCATGTTCAGTCAACAAAGAAAAGCCCTCCGATGTCTGTCTACGTTTTATATTTATCGTTGTTACTTTTGCCATACCAAAGCGCCACTGTTTCTAGATGCACTCTTTCCCCCTTCGAGGAAATCCGCCCAGCCAGCCCACGCCAAAAACTACGCCTGTTTCATTTGCATCCACGTCCGAAGTCACATTTAAATTAAGTGATCGTCGGCAACAGCGGGCACAATTCATCTGTTTTATACTTTTTGCACCTTCCATTTTATTAACACGCCTATAAAAAGGCAGCCGCTTGCACCGAACTGCCTTGTTTTCATTATTCCCTTCTTTCATTCATGCAGTTATTTAATTTGTGATTTTAAGCGAGTGAAAGCTGTGAGCGAATTTTCCGAAGGAGAATCCTAGTGCTCTGCTTTTGCTATTGTTCGCTTGAGTAAAAACGGGACAAAATACCTACAGTGGGAACGTGCGAATGATGAACAGTTTAACAGCAAATCAAAAATTAAAACAATTAATAAGGAAAGAAAACATTGCCCTTGATTACGTCCTTTGCATAATAAAATTACTTTGCTCTTAGAAACATCAAATTAAATAAATTGAGAAGGTTTTTACCTGCATGAAAATTTGTAATTTAAGTTGGCTGTTTTTTCAATTTCAATAAAGATTGAAATTCGAATAAAAAATATTTTCATTTGTGAAATATTTTCATGGTGCATTGTTAATAAGTGTTGACGAATTTATTTAAAATACATCGGAAGGGACAGAATATAACCAAGTAAGTTTAAGTTCAACCCAATTTTAAAGGTTTAATTTTCGGATTAGTTTTTTTGCTGGTCATTTTTTGGCGAAATGGCATAAATCAATTGATTACCTCTGGAGGGAAAATTTCTTTCAAAATATATGTACATAAATGCAAACACGACCTGCGAACTTCCTTCCCAAGTTTTGTCAATTTTGAGATCCTCTCAGCTGCCTCATGCCGTGTTGGTTTCCTTAATGGAACGGCTGGACTCAGCAGGCGGTAATGGCTTTTCTGGTCCCGTTCCTCATAGATCTCCAATTGCGATGTTCTGGGATTTCGTAATGGTTTACTCCAAACGGTTTGATTTCCTAAGACCGATAAGAATCTTTCCTTTGATACAGTCCAGTTTTGTACTATTCCATGACGTTTCCAGTCTTGCCCTGGTCACGAAGGTTGATCCATTCTCTGTGATATTTTTTACTAGGCTTTCGTCTAAAATGTATTTTCTTCTGTTGTCAGTGGTTACCCAAGACGGGTTTTTCTCATGAAAGAGGAAGAGGAACATTTTAACAGCAAATAAAAAATTAAAAACTTTGCGTAATAAAGCACTTTGCTCTTAGAAACGTCGATTGAAATTAAAAAAACTGAGGTACTTTTTAAGTGAATTGATTTTTAAAAAACTTCGAAGTTGAAGTAGTTTTTATTTCTAGTGTCAATAAATATTGAAATTCGAGTAAAAAATATTTTCATTTGTAAAATAATTTTATGGTGCATTGTTAATAATCGTTGAGGAATTTTTTCTTAAAATAAGAAAGGACAGAATATAACCAAGTAAGTGAACGTTCGGCCCAATTTAGGATGTTTAAATTCTGGATTAATTTTTTTGCTGACCATTTGATTGCGAACTGGAAAAAAAAATGCATGAGAATCTGTCAAATACTTCCGTCCGATTTGTGTAAATGCTCAATTCTCCAAGCTGTTCCCATATCAAGATCAAGGAATCCATTCGTAATGTGGTTACACAGAAGTGTGTTTGCGGATGTTTATTGATTGTTTGCGGATTTGGAACTTTTCTTTCTGAATGACTTTACACGCAAATATCCACATTCACACAAACATTTCAGAGCAATTCGACCGAAACGAATCGAACGTAACGTTGTGTTATTTACTTAATTTGAAGTTGCCCCTCCGTCCAAGGCAACGTTACGTGGCGTTCCGATCACGTACTTAATAAAGGCGACAATCGAACTCGCTTCAATGAATATCGACGCAATACTTTTTTATTGCGTTTAAATATGAATTTAAAAAATCTAGTCATCGAAGAAATATATAAATCAAACTTAAATAACAAATGAAATTAAATTGAAAAAATAAAAGCAAATAAAAAAAGCATACTTGGCCTTAATACTTATTTGTTTTCTTAAATTTTTTGCTGTACATTTTAATTATTTTTATTATATATTTTTTTAACACCATTTTTTCTTCTTTGCAGATTTTTCTGATTAACTGACAATTTGTATAGTGCATATTTTCTCCATTCACAATGATTTTTGACTTTTTTAAAGTATCGCATAAGGAAGTGGAAATTAAGATACCGCCCAAATCTGCATCGGCTGCCGTCTATGACTCCATAAAGAAGTAAGCATCTGTAACATATTTCAATTTGTGATGAGCTGATGTTTGGCTTTCTTCTTCCTACAGTTTCTTCTATAGCTCCACTACTTGGTGGATTTTAGCAATATTGTTGTTAGTCCTCCTAGCCGGCTGGTTGATCAAATGGAAGCGCCAAAAACCCGAACTTCAGGAACTGCAGTGAGTAAATATTTTCTCCATAAATTTACACAATAATAAGAAATTGTTTTAGTTTCAGACGTCGTCGCATGAGAAACAGCCCAGTTCGCCGCAGAAGCGAACGCCAACGCTCACGCAAACGTGCCGCCGTTTTGAATCGCGAAACTCCACCGAATGAACCCGCTGCTAATAAACGTAAAGCTGGACTCGCCACTCTCACTGGAAAATATTACCTTCACTGAGTGCGATGGGCATTTCTTCAAAATCTGTATTGTTGATATTTATTCGGCCATTATGTACGTAACATTTTTACACATCCTGCTTTATAATAATTAATTTATATCTAATTTATTTACAGATACAATTTGGATTGATTAATGTAGAAATTAATACGTCGTAAATTCAGTGTAATGCACATATTTCATACTGGCACCTTCATATACATACATATATCATTCAATTTTGAATTCTTCTACCTTTTGAGATTTGAATACTAAATAATTATTACTATTGTTACTGCATGTATTTCCTGTACAATGTTTGTACTTTTCTTTTTCGATATTGAATTTATAATTACAAAATTATAGCAGTACTAAAAATTACTTTAATTTGTTTTCATTTCACTCTATCGCTATCGTTCAAGCAATCTGCATTTCTCTCTCCTAATTCTTCAGCTTAAAGTATACACAAATATTTTTCCCGTACTTTTATTGGCATACGTCCAAAAATGCTTTGCAATGGATATTCGTGGGAGTTGATATTCGTGGGGTGGTGAAATCTAGCGTTCGATAACGGTCTGTTTTGTGGAGACTTTTGGAAGTGGAAGTACAACCAACCACCGACAGCGACTGTTCTACATTTTAGAGTATCAATTCTGTAATAAATAAATGCAAAAAGAAACACATGCCACATGCCAAGGTTGGCTACTGTAATCGGCTTTGGTCGAGTTCGGAAATTTTTGTTGAATACTCTGTCGAAGGTGTTATCGCCTTCTATTGGTTCTATAAGCAAAAACATAAATTATATGATTTGTTTCTTCAAATGACGATGTGTGCATATACAACAATAAATAAAAAACAAACGAAACTGTAAAAATAATTACCAAATACGAACCTTGGTGTGATATTTCTTCCTTTTTAACATTGGTATATTGTATAGAATAAATGCGAGAAGAATTAACTTCAAAGTAGTATTGACATGGCTTCTTTTATATCTTACCCACTTTTATTAATAACCTGGAATTGTGTTATTATTCTCTTTAAATAAATCTTTAAATGGATTCATCTACTGTCGAATCTTTTAACTTTAATGCCGCATTTGATATATTTTGATATATAGTATATAATGAGAAACCAAATTAATCTATTAAGGCTTTATAGTTTCAAAAGCTGAGATTTATGCTTTTTCCATGTGCTCTTTGGAATTGAATTGAGTTCTTGCGGCGCTGTAAGCAACAGCAACTGCTGTAGATCCTGCGAGAATATTAGCTACACTAATTAGAGTTCTGAATCTTCTGTAAGTCACGGAAAAGGGTGCAGCAAAAAATTACAATAAAAAAAAAATAAATATAAAATATTTACAAATATTCAAAGAATTGCTTTATTTATTCCTTTTCAACAGTTTTTAACTTAAGATTTCTAATATTTTTTAGTAATATGAATGAATCTATGAGTGGACTTGAGTAACATTAGTTGCAGGTGAGAAAATATTAGTGTAAACAGGATTTTACGATATTAATGTGTAGACATACTGCTAGAATTCCGAAAATAATGCTAGTTTATTGTTTATTGAAAGCTCAGAAGTTTGTTATTGATATTAAGCTATTAACAAAAGTGTTTCCTACGCTATATCGAAGAGGATTTTTTTCATCAGTTTTGAGTACGAGTATTATATGCATATAATATATATTGTTTCCCTAATATAAACATATAACAAAAGTATTTCGGTATGGTGATCAGTGTGCACAATTAAATTAATGTGAGAGTTCTTACAGAAGTACAAATGGGCGTGTTAAATGAAGAAGTACCTTATTTTTTATAGTGGAATAGTAATTAACTTATAATAATAAAAATACGTCAATTTTCAGCTCCACGCACCAGTTCTTAAATCCTCTGTTAATTTGATGATTTTTATTGGTTTCAGAGATAGCGGTAAATATTTTGGTAACTTAATTTTTCGTTTTCTGTTAACGTTGTAGTTTCTGTTGCTGTCATTCCAAGGTAATATACGCTTCCAATCCGAGCTCGTGGTCCTTTTATGCTGCAATTTCTTTAGTTTCTCCTCCTCCGATCTATTGGCTGCATGATAAAAATTAATTAGCATGTTGTGAAAAACTATAAATTTGGCTTCTATACCAATTTTACGCAATTGTTCCAGTTGCTTGGGAGTGTAATGAGAAAACTGGCAAAAAAAATCAAATTTACAATATCCTTTGTAATGAAAACGAGAGCAAGAAACTTTCGGACTTTCTTCTGCCAAGAGCTGCTGTGGATCTAATGATTATAAATGCATCTATTAACTACACCGTTTAAAATTCAACAGAAATATAATTAAATTTGTTTTGGTTGAACATACCACAGAAATATTTTATGGAAATTATTAAAATTGTTACCTGTAAATTTCCGTAAATATGTAGTTTTTGCTATCGTATGGGACAGACCGCCGTTATGCACCTTACGAACTTGTATATCATTTTTCATATAACATTGACAATAGTCACAAAAGTAACTTTTGCCACCCATATTACTGAACTATGCTAATTTTATATTTAACAGTTAACTAAACTAAACTGTGCTTATTTAGTATTAATCAGTAACAAATATTATGTATTACATGTATCTTTTTCCTTCATGAGTGCAAGAATTTTGATGAGCATTTCAACAGCTGGTTTTTAGACGTCGGTAATGCAGTCCTTTTACATAGAAACACAGCAAATTCAGCATTTACCTAATATCCAGGGTTGTCATAAGATTTTTGATTTTTGATAGTGCTGTATTTGAAAATTTTCTCTTTGGTTGAAATTTTGTGAAAGGGACAAATCTTTCACGTTTCTGTAGGCAGTGGTAGTATAAAGTAGGCCTACAAAAGAAAAATTTTTTACCTTTGCCACGCTGTTATTCACATATGCATTCATAAGTCATTTCGATTTTCATGCATAACTCAAAATACCGCCAGAAAATAGATATTTGGTATACAGCGCTGCTATAACATCCAAATATAATTTACCTTTCTGGTTACAATCGCTAGTACCAAGAAAGACACCTCTCGAGGAAGGAAAATTAGTAAAACTTCTTTAATTCATATTATTTCACCTACAAGCAAGTAATGTGTTGGACAAAACAGATATTTTCTTATTAACGACGCCTTTATAGTGCAATAGTCGCAACTTGAATCATGCTTTGCTATAAAATCTAGAATGTTTTCACAGTTACCGCGTTAAGATGAAAAACCGTTAAGACGCTTTAATGTAAAAAAAATTTTTACCGTTTTTCTTTCTTCCCCTTTCATTCATATGTACATATGTATGTCATTTGCACTGGCGTTGTAATTGTAATTTTTACCAACAAGAAGTTGCCAATTCGGAAACCGATTCACATGTACCATAATTAGAAATTCGTCAGGAAAACTAAAACCAAATTTTAAAACAAATAACATAATTCTAAATTAACATTATCCTAAATATCAGAAAAAATTGAAAGATTCAACGTGTGGCAAAAAGTCAGTCCCCTTGCAAATGCAACAACAAGTTTTGACAGTTCCGTCTGCATGCAAGCTTCGTTTACAAAAGTTATGCTTCTTTGTTTTTCGGTCATTATTCTTTCATTTATTTCTAAACAAAAAATTAAACCATAATTAGGCAATAAATATCATTTCGATAAGAACGTGGGTATATTGATGAAAATTGTGGAGTTAACTACCAATGAATAGTCGTGATCCCCGCACCTTACCTACTGACGCTGTACACAAAGCATGTGTTAATTGCGCGCGCTCCATAAACAATTACAATGATGAATTCCTCAGTTGTCAGCTATGCCAGGGAAATGTGCACATAAAATGCCTTCGAGATGCAAGCACACCGGGCGATCTACTGGGTGATGTGTTCTTCGACTTCACTTGCAGCAATTGTAACGATGATGTGATGCTTCAGTTTGATAGTCCGTCCACATCCAGTAGTAGTACGGCACCACGTGAGAAACTTGTTCGTCAGCGTTTGCCTTGGTTGATAGTCATCACTCTGGCACTGCACAATTTATCGCTTAAGTCGAAGGGACTCAGTCATCACGGATACTTCCATTGGCGCGTTCATATAGTCAGTTTCATTGATAAGAATTGGGATTACTTATTCGAACCGAAGACGTATGTAAAAAAAAAATAATATATTTTATATTTAGGAAATAATTATGTTTTCTCCGGTACTTTTTTAGACGCCGACGTAAGAAATGGATTGGTTCGGTGTCAGGTGCTTTGTCACACAACAGCCCGCAGTTCTTCTTGTCTGGACAAGAAGTGTTTCATGAATCAGGCTGGTGGAAGTTGACTAATTCTCATCACACGCCGAGAACGGTTTTCAAGTTATGTAAGTATAAATTCATGTAATATTCGGTTGTAATTATTCCGGAAATGGGTCACCACTTTCGATTTCTTCATGTAATTATACAAATTACAATATCAACATTTCAGATGAACAACAATCGCTGAAGCGTCAACAAATGCGGTTAGATAAACGAGGGCTCGAAGACGCGAGCAATCATATTAGCAGTTCAGAAAAATATGTATCTGCAGACAAAGGATCGAAGCGTGTGCGTCGTCTAAACTCAGAAGATGAATCTGCTGATATGCCAGGCACATGCGGCCGAACTATGTAAGTTACATCGTATATGGCAATTTTACTATGTATCTTTAATTACTATAATAATGGAAATTACTACTTTTTCTAGTGTATATTTGCAAAATAAGTTTTAGCTGTTTTATTAATCAAGTTGCATCGATGTTGACTCTAATTTTTACATGACTTCGTTTAATTCTTAAGTTATTTGTCTTTTATAGTCCGTACATGGGTTGTAAACCGAAGATTTTTAAGAAAGATGCCAAGGATTTAAATACTGTCGATATTAGCAAAAAAAACAAACTGCTGCGTCAGCAGTTGCAAGAGCAACATCAGCAGCAAGAATTAAATTCGGTACAGGCCAATCTAATGGATTTTCTTGCTGAGAACTTAGCGAATGGGGATTTAATGTTTCATGATTTGCCAAATATTGCTGCTGAGCCTATAGTGAGCTTAGGAAAAAACGACGATGATCTGATGCAAATGATTGGCAGCAACAATGCAGAGAAACCTATTGGAAAACCTTCGTTATGTCAATCTGAATTTGAACAGAAATCAGTTAATGGATTCGATAAGGCTTCGTCTGAGGCCGTCACCGAAGACGTGGATGCAAAATTAAAAAATTTCTATCTTTATCAAGAACAGCTACAACGGGATAATCAAAATCTTAACCTAACTTCAGAACCATTGCTGCCAAGCTTTGCAAACGATATTGATTGGTATATAGTAAATTTCACCTTATATAATGCACTTGTTATCTGTATACATATGAATTTGCTATTAATTTCTTTAAATACTTTTTTAGCGCTCCTGATGATGCTCTCAGTTATTCTGGCGACATCCAAGAACTCAATAGTAATGATTTTGAGGATGACGACGACGACGACGACGATGAGGAGCATAAACCACGCATTTTGCAAGTCACGAACTATCAGCCGATTCAATCCGCTGATACGAACATGAAAACTACAAATCCAATAAAATTGGCTAAGAAAGTACAAAAAGAAATCAAGTCCGAAGCTGCGGAAGATGCCACACAAAGTATTGACAACGAGAGGGACAACGAGCAAAAGAATGACGCATCTACACAGTTGCAATCCCGCCCAGATGATTCCTCTTCGTCCGGTGATGAAAAAGACCCTTTACCGCCCTGTAAACCAAGTTTATTCACCAAGCGCAAAATCAAACGCGAATTACCGTGGTTCGCGCAGTACCGAAAAGAGGAGGCTGAACGGAAAGCAGAAAGAGAAACGAACCCAAACGAACGGTCCGTATTTTAATGGTTATTGTTGAGTAATTCTCTTGATGTTGACAATAAACGTTCGCAAATTCTTTTAGAATTGTTATGATGAGTGAATACGAGGAAGAGGAATTGTTGGAGAAGCTGCGAAAGATTTTTAGTGTAGAAACAAAGTGTAAAATTGAAATTCCGTCGTATGTGCGACGTTTTTATCGAAAGCTGTGCGTCCGTGAATGGAAACGTGAGCATTCGAAACCGTTGTTCAACATAGACGAGTACTTCAACCCGTCACTAAAATCCGCCAAAGACAAATCCAAAACGCAAATCATTGATAGATATCAGGTATGAGATGCATTTCTTCTGTCTACTAATAATATTAATGCAACGAATTCTTTTTCTGATTCGACTTCTGATTCGTTCCAGTTGCTTGCGACTTCTACAAATAATGCGCGTTCAACATTTTACGCTCGCATCGTCGGCTCTCTTCAATACGAACTCTTTGAGTCTCCTTACACACAACGGGTGCTTCACCCTTTTATCTATAGAAACAAACAGTGCTTACCTCCTTGGCTCAAGGTATTTCTCTCATCTTTACATTTCAATTAAAATTTTCATTTTCATTTTTCCAATTAAGCTAATGTGCGAGCTGCAATACACAGTTAACGGCACGTTACCCAAACGATCTTGCATCGATTACTGTTATGTTCGTCCAAATCACATTGCCGCTGTGAATGCGTTGCTCCAAACCATTTTCTGGCCAGGCATCGATAGTAAGAGCATTCAAACTAAGGCATTGAACAAATAACGATTTTGTACTTTTTGAAATATATCTTATAGTGTCCGAGTGCCTCACTTACCCAGACTTTAGTGTAGTAGCTCTATACAAGAAACTCGTTATTGGCTGTGGTTTTCTGGTGCCCGATGTTGGCTACAATGAGGCTTACATTTCGTTTATGGCGGTACGGCCTGGTTGGCAACGCAGCGGTATTGCAACATTCATGCTGTACCACTTGATACAAGTCAGTAGCACAAAATGCATTTCAATTCGCGTAAGCATTCATCTTCTCTTTACCTTTTACAGACCTGCATGAGCAAAGACATAACGTTACACGTGTCTGCTACAAATCCTGCCGTAATATTGTATCAGAAGTTCGGTTTCAAAATCGAGGAGGTCATTTTGGACTTCTATGAGAAATATTTACCTCGTCATTCAAAACATAGCAGACACGCTTTTTTCCTGAGACTGTTAAGATGATAAAATGTTGTGATTGATATGTAGTTGTGAAAACAAATAAATGTTATTTAAGTAAACTTTAATCTTCTCTGTTATCAAGTTGCTACGACGATGACGTCGATAAAAGAGAGCGCAATTGGATAGAAAAGCAGTCGAATGCAGTTTATGATGTTGCCATCAGTATCTAAATATAGTTATAGAAAACATGCTGAGTACTGTTTAAGCACATGAAGAACTACCTAACTTCATGGTAAACCTTTGCTTAGATTAATGCTAAATATATGAATTAAAGAAACGTGTTAATGCAGAATCTATAAGAACAAAATCATATTAGATTTCACCTAAAGCCGGACGTAAAAAGCTTCCAGTCAAAGCTGGAAAAAAATCCAAACATCGTTTGTATTCAATTCTAAGAAAATAGGTGTTTAAATAAAAAAAAAACCTTAATTAAAAAGAAGACAACAATTTTTAGGGGAAAAATGATTTCGGTTGGCTTACACTAAAGAGAGAGAGGTTAATATTTGTTTTACAGCTCTAATGTTAAAGAACTTTAAAAAGAATCAATTTTGTAGGTTTTGAAATGTACATGTGAAGGGAGGTAAAACATTTTTTATCAAGACTTGGAAAGATTCTTTAACATTTCTAAACAAATAGGTTTCGTTTGTATTCCCCTTTGACGCAAAAAACTGCACATAACACACATATTTTATGCACATTCTTTGGAGTGAGAAGTGTGCTAATTGAACAAGGAAATTCGTTAAAATTGGAAAAGAAATGTACTTCTAAATAGTTTACATCAAATTTTACTCAGATTTTCATTAAATGTGTATTTTTTCTCGTAGTTTCTTATTTAAGCTTTAATGTGAACGCTTGTGGAATCAATGATTTATGAGCAAAATTAAAAACAATCATTTTACAATAATAATCATTAAATTGGAATTTGTTTATATTTTGTTTGTGTAAATAAATGTAATTAAATTGAATTTGCAATTAAAATGCAAACTCGATTTAGACATACTTAAGCAAAAATTTTCTCTTCTCTGCGTTTTTTGGTTACCACGGTGCCGGGCTTGTGCTGTGCTTCTGGATGGTTCGTCAACTCCGGTGGACAAACTGACACTGGACTCGCTGTCACCACTTGTTTCAGATCATAGAATAACTGGCTGTCATCTTTGGTAACGAAAGAGATGGCGACTCCGTTCTTGCCTGCACGACCTGTTCGGCCAATACGATGTGTATAGTCCTCAATAGTCTTGGCCATGTCATAGTTAATGACCAACGACACGTCCTTGATATCGATACCACGTCCGGCGACATCGGTAGCCACGAGGATGTCTTTGGCTCCAGATTTGAGTGCAGCCAGTGCATATTCACGCTGTTCCTGACCTTTGCCACCGTGCAGTGTGCATGAATTGTAACCAAGCTTTTCGAGTCCTTTAGCCAAAACATCGGCGCCTTTTTTCTGGTTAACGAAAATTATAACCGGCGGCTCGATACCGCGCGACAGCAATTCCATCAACTTCTTGCGTTTGTCGTTTTCGCCCATCATGTAGACGATTTGTTCGGTGCGTTCAGTGGGTTTGCCTACGGAGCCGATGTAGACAGTAGCTGGACGTCGTAGATAGGAGCGAGCAAGACGTTCAACTGCTGGCGGCATGGTCGCCGTGAACATCACAGTTTGTCTGAGTGAATGAATGGAGGGAAATGGCAAAATACAGTTGACAGTTGAGCATTCGAAACAAAGTTTTACCTGAATTTTTTCTTGGAGTAGAAGTTTTCCATAAGCTTACTTGCATCCTCGGCTTCGTCCGTGTCTGGCTTAAGGTTTGTTACAGGCATGTACTCCAATATCTTTTGCACGTCCGGCTCAAAACCCATGTCAATCATGCGATCGGCTTCGTCCAGCACAATGTATGTGCACTGATTCAACACCAAGTAACGATTTTCTAGCACGTCGATTAAACGACCGGGCGTGGCGATAACAATTTCACAACCTAAACGCAGACGGAAGCCCTGTTCTTCTCTGGACAATCCGCCGACCACCACGACTGTACGTATTCCTAGCGGTTGACCGAACTTTGTGGTTTCTTCTTCGATTTGCTGCGCCAATTCGCGAGTCGGGGCCATTATGATAGCGTATGGACCCTGATCCACGTCCTCGAGACGCTCAATTTTTGGCAGCGACTGGATCCACGACAGCAACGGAATCAGGAAAGCCAAGGTTTTGCCTGAACCAGTCTCAGCGACACCGATAATGTCCCGATTTTGCAGACCAATGGGAATTGCCTGACGCTGAATAGGCGTGGGTTCTTTGTAGCCAACGCGGTCAATTATATCAATGATTTCCTTCGGAAAACCTGACTCAGACCAGCTGCGTATGGGATTTGGAATTTTTCCGCCCTTAATTGTTATGTTGTAGTCCTCGCGGAAAATACGCCAATCACGCTCAGTCATTTCGTCCTTCTCCTTCTCCGACCAGTGGCGATCATCCCATTTTTGTTTGTCTTCCTTGCGCTTAACCTTCTTGAGACGTACCTTCTCCTGCTCCTTCTCTGCGTCCGTACGACGCTTCTCCAGTAAATCGCCATAAAATTGGCTCTGTGTTCGCTTCTGCTCCTTGATGTCGATACCTAAAATGATATCAAACAAATTCAATGAGGCCAAGAATCTAATGTCGACTCATCAACACACCTGCAACATTGCCACGCCCAAAAAATTGCACCTGGTGCCGTTCCTTGTACAGGTTATTATAATCTATTGAAGTGTCCTCGCCAGCATCCCAGTCAAAAACGAATTTGCGATCATTTAGACGACGGACACGCCGCTTCTTTTTGACAATGCCCAAATAACGCTCGCGTATAGCTTCGAGTTCCTTCTCTTTATCCTTATGCGTAAGATCTTCGGCTCGTTTGTTGTCACGGTCGCGTTCATCTCCACGTCGTTCGCCTCGCTCACGTTCATTACGCTCCTTCCGATTTTGCTCAAGTACACGTTCATGATCTCGCCGATCTTGCAAGCGCTCGCGTTCTTTTTCACGCTCCTGTAAACGCTGTTCGCGGTCGCTTTTTAAATCATCATCCAATCTTCCAACGCTGCTGGAAAATGGTCCTTCTAAAATTGCTGGCAGACGAAAAGAACTGTGAGCAACACGCATTGCTGCCACTTCTTCCTGACGGCGCTTCAAGGCTTCAGCGGCACGTTGTTCTTTTGAGAGAAAAACTGGTTTACTACGAGCTTCTTCCTCTTTTTTCTTCTTTTCTAATATTTCCTCTAACGACAATGGTTCAATTTTGGTAGGCTTTTGCTTTTGCTCTACTTCCTCATTATCAGCCTTTAGTTTAACACTGTCTTGATCCAACTTTGGCCTTTGCTCATGCTGTTTCCCACGATCCTTGTTTGCTTCTTTTACGTCCCGATTCTTTTCTCGGCCACGAGAACGTGACCTTTCGCGAACCGCTGTACGCTCGGAAGACCTTCCTCTTGCATGTCGTTCTCTGGATCGTGACCGTCTACCTCTACGCTCCTTATCGCGTTCTCGGTCACGATCAACACGATCCTTTTCACGTTGTTCTCTTAGTTCTCGTTGATCTCTGTTGCGCTCGCGTTCCTTCTCAGCTTGCCGTTCCCGGGATCGCGACCTACGCTTTTTATCGTTTCCCATTGTTTATTTTAATAGATTAATAATGATATGAATGGCAGAAACTATATGAATGCCAATTAAAAAATAGCAATTTTGCCATCGGGCTTAATAGTCGCAAATTTAACTGCAAAGTCGATACACATACTGCAGTACCGATTCTGAAAAACTCGTAATAGACACATTTCGCATTAAACTCGTAACAAACGTAACATTGGAACAGAAAACTTAATATTTTTAATATGTGAAGTTTTCAAAGTATCGAGTGGAATAATCCTAAATAAAACTGAAACGATTCTATTACTTTCTTATTTTCGCTTTCTTTATCAGACTAAATTTTAGATTACGTTTTTCTTGGTGTTTTTGCTATTTTCTTATCGTTTCTCTGAATTTTTGAGAAACTAGCAATATTAATTATTGTTATTATTTTTGATTGCTGACTACTTGAATTTTTAATATTACTTTGTTGGAAAACTAGCTAGGAAGTTATATATTATTTTTTTGGAAATTAAGCATATTCGCGTCTGAAAACCACCATTCATCAAAAGACTATAAAATTACTTGCGATTTATATTTAATTTTTGTCTATTTTCATTGTAAATAACAATAAAAAATATTATTTTAGGTCTGGTAATGACAATAACAAAACCAGAGTTTTGGCTAAAAAGTTTAATATTAGAAAAATATAATCTAAATAGTTCAATATGTATACTAACAAGGATTCACACCTCAGCCATGCTTATAACATCAGCTTGGAGAATGTACATACATACATACATATATAAAAATGCAGTCGTTAAATAATGACAATAAGCTAGAGATCCAAATAATCGAAATCCTCGGGAATGCCAAAGGCTTTGTCTAGCTCCCGATCCTCCTTACAAAATTTTTTCTTGCACCACGATTTAATAGAGAAAATATTGTCCGTCCATCGATTCGTGGCTACCAAGATTTCCTAAAAGCAAATAGAAACCGAAATAAAATTTAAGAGGTGACACGATACGAGGATTTAAATAAAAATCTTTACTTTCGACTCCACCTCCATCTTTTCAACAGCAGCCAGGTTCAATGTGTCGGTATGAGCGGATAACTTTTGTTGCAGTTCAGTTTTCTCTTTTAAAAGTGCTGCATTTTTACTCTGAAGCGCTTTGGCTTCTTCAAGACTTGATTCAGCACTAGCAGCAGCTTCTAGTTGCTTCTCTGCTGCAAGAATTTTTGAGTCCAATAATTTAATTGAGTGTTCATTTTCTTCCAACTGTTTCTCAATTGCAATAACTGAGTCTCTGAAAGAAAAATGTTTCAAGAGTTATTTATATTTTCCCAAACATGTTATAATAAACCAACTTCTGAAATGCCCAATAGAAGACACTGCCAGAAATTTTTTCAGTTCGTACTAATCCTTCATCTACCAGTTCCTGCAACGCCGTCTTCACCGACGCTTGTACAATACCCTTCAATTTAGGTGCCAGCTTTTCAAGTTCTTTCAGTTGAAACACTTCTCCAAATTCGTGAAAAATTTCCAACAGCTTGGTGCGCTTTTCTTCTGCGGTTAAACATTTGCGCTTGGACATCTTTTTGTCTGTCTAAAATTGCGGAGAGCTCAGGGTCTAATTTATATTATATTGATTTTCTATTTTTCTAATGTTTCTTTCAGCGATTAGGCTAAGGAAAAACTTTGAAGTTATATGGATGAATCCATGAGAACATTAGTTTATTATTTAAGACTGTAGATATGACGACTTGATTATATGTATGTTGTACGAAATAAATCTATGTATAAGCAAAGTCATACAAAAAATAGCATTCAATAAAAACCTATCGATCACAATTCAAATAAAAACAATGACATGGCTCGAATCGGTCGCATGACGAATAAGGAAAAAAAACACCTTGATGTTGCTGCCCGACAACAGCATCACAAGCTTTGCGAAAGCAATATTTCGGACAGAATACTTTGGTATAAAGTACTGCAAGAACACTCAGCAATTACCAGACGAGGAGAAACAAAATCATACCGAGCTACTAATTTTAACGGCAATCTAGGTCCATTGCCAAACAGCCACCTATGTTTTACGCAGTGTTAGGAAATTGTTCCAGTTATTCATGCTCTGCATACGGTATTCGAAACTTGCATCTGATGCCTGGTAACTGATCAAGATAGGCGTTGCTTGAAATGGCGAAGATCTTAACTTACAGCGTACTAATTTCAATTGTCTTACAGAATATAAATGAGTGTATATATTAGCTAATAAATAATATTTACTGATTCATAAAGCTATCAAGAATAGATCATAGAACGCTGAAAATGAAACATAAGAATGTAAAAGAAGTGAGTGATGTAGAAGAATAGTATTTTTTATTGATCTTTTTGGATCTTCGCCATACAACTGACAGATCGCGGATTTTAGTCGACGGTTCTATCCAGATCTTGGGAAATTTTGCTAATTTTTGTGTGTGTTTTTTGTTAATAACAAGATGTTTATTTATATAATTTCCTTTATTTGATTATTTGCAAACACAAGTTGACCAGTACACATTTTTTCTCATTCATAATTTCGTTTAAAGTTATGACATAAGATGAAAGGCACAATTGCGAATATTTAACAATTTCTGATAGCTGATTAATTCTAATTTCCCATTGAAATATAAGCCGTGTTGTTTAAATGAACTATATAGCATAGATGACTAGATGTGACACTCGCTATTCGCCGCTTCAAAAAATCGGTTTGACATTTGACTGTTTGGTATGATGAACTCACGTATACAATACGTGAGAAGTATCACGTTGTTGTTCTTGTTTCTTTATCAAACAATGTGTACGATTTCTTACCAGTGCAACCGTATGTGCTAAAGGGTTTTGGAGCCCCCAACTAGGCCAATAACGTATAATTTCCAACTATTTTGTAAAAATTTGTATTCAGTTTCATTTACACAACTCTGCTAACATCGTTCCAAAATATTTTCGCAATTAGGCGCATAATTGTGTATTTATAACAAAAAAGTTTTGATTACCGACTGCATTTATAGGAAATATAATGAAGCAAATTAGGAAATGCTGTGTAAAATGTGATAGAATATATTTATTAACATTAAAACTATGTTTTATACATGTTTCTCACGGATAAAAAACATAATATTTATAAGTATTTATTTTGACGTTTCGATAAACAAACCCCTTAAAATAAATTTTCCATCAGTGCTTGCTACAAAATTTTTGCGGCGAGGCTACATTATTTTACGGCGAGGCTACACTTTTTTACGGCGAGGCTACACTTTTTTTGCAGCGAATCAAAGTTTTCTTTCATTGTATCAGTGCAATTCCAGCAAAAATGCATTAGTGTATAAGGGACATTTTCGAGTGTCTCATCTACTAATCTATGCTATATAGTTCTTCTCCATACAAGTGACACTTAGCCAGGCTTTATACAGGTTTCCATCGAGGTTATAAGGAAATTTGTAATTTTCCACTTTTTTATACTATACAGCTAATCACACTCATTTCAATTGACACTTGCGTAACTTCGCAAGAATTTTTTTATATAATTTTTAAAATTTATACAATTATTTATAAAATTTATAAAATTGCTTTAATGATTTGGCATAATTTGAAATTTCCCTCATCGTTTTTTAATGAACCGATAGCAAGAACCTAATAGTTCATTAAAAAAACACTGCTAATAATAATATTCGTCCTTTTTTTTATGAACGGCTAATAAAAATTATAAATAATACGGCTAACTTATATCAATAATTTTTGCAAGGTTACGCAAGTGTAGTCAAATGAGTGTAATTGATAGTACAAAAAAGTGGGAAATTATAAATTTCCCTATAACCTTGATAGAAACCTGTATAAAACCTGGGTAAGTGCAACTTGTATGGAGAAGAACTATATAGTTCATTAAAAAACACGCCTACTGAATAAACCTGGGTAAGTGTCACTTGTATGGAGAAGAAAACTATATAGATCATTAAAAAAACACGGCCTTAGATATCGATAGTAAACGGTATTTTTTGGTACTGTTCTTGGAATACTGGGAACGCTATTCCCGTCGTGCAACCGAAGCTGCTTCGCGTCTGGTTTCTTGGAAAACCGATGTACGATAGAAATCTTGGAACTTTTGTATTAGAAAAAACTTCTAATACTAGTAATAATATATTTCGCTGAAGAAAGCAAGACGTGATATAAATCTTGCAGCTGAGAAGGCTGAAGATTTGTGGCACCTGCTAAATTAAAGTAAAGTTGAAACATTTTAAATAATAACATTAAATATTTTAGTAACAAATTGAATTATGGCAGCAACAATAAGGTTACTTAAGACGCAGGTGAGTAGATGAGTTGGTAAAGGATGCTCCACTGGATTTTAACACCGCTGATAATTACATGCAGATGTGACTTTGTGTTTCGACACCATGTTATTTATTTCTACTATACTTTAACCGGAAAAACTTAAAATGAATTGTTGGCTGAGATAAATGTTTCTAGGAGCAAGTATTCCATTTCTTAGATTTTTATTCTAACCTCAAACGTACAGACTAAAGTGTTATCTAACCAAGTGGTAGGCTGGCGAACAAAACTTTATGACATGTCAAGTGTTGACAATGTATTCTGCTGCTAAAATAGCAGTTATACAGCGCCAAAGGGGGAATGATTATGATCATTATTATTATTGTCAGTTCCTTGCCGCCCTGTTTGCCAAATTGGGTCAGTGTGAATGAGTACGCAAGTTAATGGAACTGGGACTCTTAAAACTCAAATAAGAAATTTAAATAAATTCCATTTTCTACATATTACGTATATTCGCGATTTTTAGGTTCTGATAGGATTCAGTCCAGTTGTATTATAAACGAATATAAAAGAACCATTCTTACGTAACTAGGAATTTCCACTATGCTTTCTACTAAGTGTTTAAAAGTAAAGTGTTTTGCTCTCAAAACTAACTCTATATAAATTAAGTTGAATTGAAAAATAATCTTTTGATATTATCAATAAATTTAGAGCAGGCATTTATCAGCAAATTTTAGGGGCATGTTTTAAAGCGGTTAAATTTTTCTATATTTCATAACCATAATTAAGATTATTTGCTTTGATAAGGTGCAACTGAAATTAACCTTGAAGTGTCGAAAATATTTGTTTTAGGCGAAAACCTTAGACTTAAAAAATTGAATTGTTTTAAGATTTTGCATTTTTTACAGTCCGTTAAAAAAAGAGTTGCCGAAATATTGTGCCCCTGTGTGTGTTTGTGGTGGAGGGGCCAGGTGCTATCTAATTTATCACAGCTCACCGTCATTCTATTTTTATAAAAACAAAAATATTCTTTTTATAAGACTCAAATTGCATGTGATCATTGCTCATTAAAGTTGTTGCTTTGCATTTAAATGTGTGATCACTGTTCACTCTACTTCACTGTGTTATCAGCATTTTATTTTGGGCATCACGACAGCAACCGAAGGAAACATTCGTCGAATTAATTCATCGGAGTTCAAATATGCTATAAATTTATTCTAATTTCTGTTTCTTTTCTGTTTGTTGATTGCGTTTTGTGTTTATTTTTAGGGTTACTAAACTACACATATGCAACTGTATATTGAGAATAGGTCAAGTGTAATTGAGAATTCATCAAATGAAAAGAGATTTAACGCATGAAAAAGAGAACAGATGAATTCGAAATGAGAATTTCCGCATGAAAAAGAAAAGAAAAGAAATGTAAATAAAATCTTCAATTTGTAAATGGCAATAGAATATAGTGAAACGACATTAACTATTGTACATTATTAAATTTCAATTGTTATCGTAAAAATTGCACATAAACAAATAAATTCGCAAATTTGTCTTTACTCGTGATGTTTTGTAATTTATTCTTCAAATATTCTATAGAGCAGAAGTATTTAAATTTTTAAATTCTCTTCAAATTTTGCATTTCTCCTTTCGTAACAGGTGCGTAAAGCTGGTCAATATGGGTTCGATTTGCAATCGCGACAATTTCACGCATCGTGCTTTGTCGCCTCTAAGGTTGCCATGTCGAAATTCGACTCGAACGTGTACTTGCCCTACGAGAAGCTCAGTCAAACACTCGAAATTGTGAAGGGGCGCCTTAATCGTCCCCTGACGCTTTCTGAGAAGATTTTATATTCGCACTTGGACGATCCCAAGAACCAGGACATCGTGCGGGGTACCTCGTATTTGCGCCTGCGTCCGGACCGTGTTGCTATGCAAGATGCCACCGCTCAGATGGCGCTCTTGCAATTCATCTCGTCCGGCCTGAAGAGAGTTGCGGTGCCATCTACTGTCCACTGCGACCATTTGATCGAAGCCCAAATCGGCGGTAAGGAGGATTTGACGAGAGCCAAGGATTTAAACAAGGAGGTGTACAAGTTCTTGGCCAGCACGTGTGCCAAGTACGGCTTGGGTTTTTGGAAGCCAGGCAGCGGCATTATTCATCAAATTATCTTGGAAAACTACGCTTTCCCCGGCCTCTTGATGATCGGCACTGATTCGCATACGCCGAATGGCGGTGGCCTTGGTTGTTTGTGCATTGGTGTCGGTGGAGCCGATGCTGTCGATGTTATGGCTAACATACCATGGGAATTGAAATGCCCAAAAGTTATTGGTATTCATCTAAGCGGCAAGATCGGCGGCTGGACGTCACCAAAGGACGTGATCCTGAAGGTAATGTTCCGTATTGCAGCAAACTCTAACGTTGTCCTTGAAAACGCTTTCTTAAATTTTCTTCTAAGGTTGCTGACATTCTTACGGTCAAAGGCGGCACTGGAGCCATTATTGAATATCATGGCAAAGGTGTTGAATCGATTTCGTGCACCGGCATGGCCACCATTTGTAATATGGGCGCTGAAATCGGTGCTACAACATCCGTCTTCCCTTTCAACGACCGAATGGCTGCCTACTTGAAGTCCACCGGGCGCGCTGACATCGCCAACGAAGCCAAAAAATATCAAAGCAAAATTCTTGTCGCCGACGGAAAGTGCGAGTACGACGAACTAATCGAAATCAATCTGGACACATTGGAACCGCACGTCAATGGACCCTTCACGCCCGACTTGGCTCACCCCATCAGCAAGCTGGGTGCGAATGCCAAGCAAAACGGCTACCCATTAGATATCAAGGTTGGCCTGATTGGTTCTTGCACCAACTCTTCGTACGAGGATATGGGTCGCTGCGCCAGCATCGCCAAAAATGCGATGAAGCACGGTGTCCGCTCTAAGATTCCATTCAACGTGACACCCGGCTCGGAGCAGATTCGTGCCACCATTGAACGCGACGGTATTTCGGAAGTATTCAACAAGTTCGGCGGAACGGTTCTAGCCAACGCCTGCGGTCCCTGCATCGGTCAGTGGGATCGCAAGGACGTTAAGAAGGGGGATAAGAACACGATTGTCACATCGTATAACCGCAACTTTACTGGCCGCAATGATGCCAATCCTGCCACTCATTCGTTTGTTACCAGGTAAAGCAGCGCGTATCGATAATTTGAAAATTTAAGTATCAACTTCTATGCATGTATTTTAGTCCTGAGATGGTTACCGCTTTGTCTATTGCTGGTCGCCTTGACTTCAATCCCTTAACCGATGAGCTGACGGGCTCAGACGGCAAGAAATTCAAATTGGAAGCTCCCTTCGGCGATGAGCTTCCCTCAAAGGGCTTTGATCCCGGCATGGACACCTACGATGCCCCACCCCCCGTAAGAGAATTCTAACAAGAATATATATTGCATTTGTACCTTAATTATCTTTGGTTTTGTTTCTCAAGAGCGGAGAGAAACTTCGAGTCGATGTTGATCCCCAGAGTCAGCGTCTTCAATTGTTGGAACCATTCGACAAATGGGACGGCAAGGACTTAACTGATCTCACCGTTCTTATCAAAGTCAAGGGTAAGTGTACCACTGACCACATCTCTGCTGCTGGTCCCTGGCTCAAATATCGTGGTCACTTGGACAACATCTCGAACAACATGTTCATCGGTGCCACCAACATCGAAAATAACGAGATGAACAACATTAAGAATCAGCGAACAGGCAAGTGGGCCGGAGTACCCGAAGTTGCGCGCGACTACAAAGCCAACGGTATCAGGTGGGTGGCCGTCGGCGACGACAACTACGGCGAGGGATCATCGCGCGAGCACGCCGCGCTGGAGCCGCGCCACTTGGGCGGGCGCGCTATCATCGTAAAATCCTTCGCACGCATCCACGAGACAAACCTGAAGAAGCAAGGTTTGCTGCCGCTCACTTTCGCCAACCCATCCGACTACGACAAGGTAAGGGATCGAGCTAAACCGATTATTTGAAGATTGCTAAAAATTCCATCTGTCGGCAGGTACAACCCACAAGCAAAATTTCATTGCTTGGTTTGAAGAATTTGGTGCCAGGCAAACCGATCGATTGTGAAATCAAGAATGGCAGCAACGTGGACAAAATCAAACTGAACCACACTCTAAACGAACAGCAAATCGAATGGTTTAAGGCTGGCAGTGCACTGAACCGCATGAAGGAGATATCGGCCTAATCTCCTAGGCGAGGTGTGATGTGAAAAATTTGTTGCATATTTGATAATTTGCCTAAAGTTTTCGGCTTAACGAAGGCCGCCTATATACACTGCATGCCGTTTTGATTATTTTACGCTCAATATAATCTTTCGAAATTTAGCTTTATAAAATTAAATTGGCCCTTAATTAATTACTATTGAAACTATTTTGTATGTTAAAAGTTATATTTTTATGCCTTTATGTAGATTTTGTTGATTAAATTGAAAAAATCCAATTTAAAAGGGGGAAGTTTATTGCGAAATTACGAGTAAAAATACAAATTAAATTTAAATGTTGACAGGATAAGATGAAATCGAGTATATATACGTATCCTTAAAACTGCACCAAGGACCATTTGATTCTTAAATACAAACTTCTTATTTTTGCGTCATTAAAATCACTTCAAATTCAAATCCCTTATTTAAGATACTTATTAATTGTATTACAGAATCTGTTAAGTATAAAGTATAATTTTAACACAATAAATAGGACAAATAATGTAACGTCTATTTTAAAAAAATATATACTGCGACAACATAAAATAAATAAATTAATGAAATGTTTAGTAGTCATAATCAAAATACAGATGTGGATAGGTAACCGCAATCAGTTTATCATAGCACACAAGACCGGACAGCGAAATTCTTTTGGCTTTGCTATATTGCAGCATCTGCTCGCACATACCTGCCCAAATATCACCGAAAAATTTATTAATTAACTGAAAATCTAACCTTTTCTGCATGAAAGATTTCAAATCTTCTGGGTCTCGGGCGCGAATGAAGGGACTGTGCCCAATGCACATCTCGTACACGATGCAGCCCAACGACCAAATGTCCGACTGGAAGCTGAATGTTCCATCGAAGAGCGCTTCGGGAGCCATATAGTAAGCGGTACCACCCACAACGCCGTACTGACAATTGGGCACATGAATTGCGGCGATGCCGAAATCGGCAATTTTTATGCGACCGTTGCTATCCAGCAGCAAGTTGTCCGGCTTGAGATCCTGATGGATGACATGACGTATGTGCAGGTACTCGAGACCCATGAGAATATCACAAAAGTGTTGCTTCAATTCGGCGCAGGAAATATTTGTGACAGGGCTACCGATGCCGCGCATCGAGTTGATGGCCATGCGAAGAGTGCCCTGCGGCATATGTTCCATGACAATATTAGCCGTGTCGCCAAAAACGTAGGAGCGTAAGTAGCGCACGATGCGAGGGTGCTTCAGTTGGGAAAAGATGTACACCTAATTTACGGAATTATCGGATTTTAGACTTCCGCACAGCTGCTATTCGGTACGTCTTTACAAAAGAATACACAATTCAATACAATAATAGTACCTCTTTCATAAATGCATCCATGGTCTGGCCAGCATTTTCGACATTGATGCGTTTGACGACAACATTTCTTGGTTCATTCTTGCGGTGTGATTCACACAAGTAGACATCGCCAAATGCTCCAGATCCCAAGTGCTTCACAAGTCTTAGGTCAGCCTCACCGATATTCATAGCTTTTATCAATCGTCTGTTCAACAATTGTTGTCAATTATTTAAATAAAACTTTTTTCTCTGTTAAAACTTATGTAACTATTAAAATGGTGGCAAAAACGAACTGGCAATGGGCTAAAGTTTCATATATGGGAAATATACAGTTATTTTAGTGTTTCCTTACGTATCTTTGTAAAAAAAAAATGATTACAGAAAAACTTCAAGTGTTAAATAAATATTAAATATTGATAAAATTAGAGTGAAGAGCAATTAAGCGAAAAAATATATAATATTTTTTTGTGAAAACATATAATCACAAATAAATCTTTTTCGAAAATTACTAAATATTACTCCTCGTTAATCACTACAAGTCTTCAAAATGGCTTCATAAATCTAATTAATTTTTAAAGCAGGTATTTGCTCTTTTTTATTTCCGTGTATTTAAATTGGGAAACTCTAGCAGATATAATAAAGAACGTTATTTTAACAAACATTACTTTCAACTCGGTATATAATTATAAGCATAACAATCAAACAACAGAAAGTCTGGTCGTTTCTGGTACAAAGTACGAAACTTTATCAAGTCCCATTTTCCTCAGATTCTGGTTTTTACGAATAGCGCACAATTCATGTACAATGGAGCCCAAGTACTAATTGATCAATATAATTTACCCAAAACTGGCCTTAGTCGAACATGTAGCGTTATTAAATTAAGCTTTACTTTTAAAAATTTAATATTAAAACGTAAAATTTCATATTTTCATAAAACGTGAGAGTATCTTAAAATGCGTTTCTTATAGCTAAAACCTTCTTTTGTAAATATTTTATTATGAAAATTCATGTCTAAACCTAAGTAATAATTGAGCTTCGGATGTCAATATCAATCAAACAAAGACTTACTTAAGAACACTTTAAAATTTACACTAGGCTAATTGTATAATGACGTAATAAACTTTATAAGATCTACGTTTCCTCCTCCATTTATTTGTGCAAATAAATTAGAATATCCATATAACAACTTAGAGTGTAGATAACTTTAGTCATAGTGTTTAAAGATTTTAGCTTAAATTGACAATGACTTTTCCACGTAGATGACCATTTTCGACTCGTTGAAACGCCTTCGGTAAATCTTTGAAGTCGAAACGGCTGTCGATATTAGACAACAACTAAGAATAACGAAAACAATTGAAAATAGATAATTTATTATGTTTTAATTCCTCACCTTTCGCCGTTCAACAAGGTTTTTTAAAAATTCAATGCCCTGCGGAGCTGGTACAAAAAACCCCCATTTCACGCAGCCGCCCTTATTGCTCAATGATTTCACATTTGTATTTACCAAATCGGCGACATTTTTTAGCATGCCAAGACCAAGTCCAGAGTTGTCAATGTTTCGTAACAAAGGCGACGAGAATGTTACATATTGGCGAAATTCTGCATTAATTGTATCTACTCCTTCTACACCCAGGCCAGCGCAGTCCAATATAATGTCAAATGGAGCATAGCTACTAAGCGTCTGCATTTCTACGGGATTTTTGTAATCTATTACTAAATCCGCGCCCAGACTTTGTACCATACAAACAGCATCTTCACTGCATGTGGCAACTACTTGCGCATCCTGAGATTTCAGTATTTGTATGGCAAGGGAACCCACAGCTCCAGAGCCACCCAACACTAGAACACGTTGGCCTGATCCTCCCCCAGACGACGTAGCAGCACTGCAAATACCTCCCAAATTAGCTGTTACGTAAAGGCCTGACCACGCAGTTAAGCCCGCATAGAGGATAGCAGCAGCTTCTTCATTTGAAAGTGATGCAGGAGCACATGAAAGCTGTAAATAAACGAAAAATTATCTTCGATTGCTGGACTAGTTTAAGAATGGATTATACACAAGTATCGGATACTGCAACATATTCAGCATGTGCGCCCATCGCATGAACTGGTACCACACCCCAAACACGGTCTCCAAGAGAAAGTTTCGAACTGGCGCCCATTCCACGTTGCACCAACTCGCCACAAAATTCACGACCGAGTGTAAGGGGAAATTCTATATCCGTATTTGAGTATCGCAGCGCATTCAGCACCTTGGCGCCATAACCTTCTGTAAGTTGCCCGAAAAACAAGACCTACTCCATACTCACAACAAATCGTTTTTGTTCGCTTACTCAACATAGCTACGTCGATGGGATTCACTGTTGTCGCGTAAACCTTAACCAAGCATTCATTGGCACTGCGTATTTGGGGTATTCGCATGTTCTCAGAATATTGTAGCTCCTCCAGCCCTCCGTAAGAATGAAGCTGCCAGCCTGCCATCTTAAGTTTGGATTTCTCCAATACCGTAATCTCACGAGGATGTCCGGTAGATTCCATGTCACCCTTTTGCTGCAGTGACAATGATCTCAATATCGATCCGAATTTTAAATGATATTCGAGAAGTCTTTTGCTTAACTTCTGCATGATGAATTAGAATTTCTGTATTAATACCAATAATAATCAATTAACTGAGACGGCGAATAATTTCTGAAATGTTTATGCCCATGCAGGAAAAATTCGCAATGATTTTTAAAGTTGTTTGTGGATGCTATTTTTGTTCCACAAATATGCCCAATTTTTAAAAAAACCAGTAAAAACTATGGCTACGTTCAAGATCAGTCCGGTATAGGAAATTCTAGTTTTCCTTCTTACTGCAGATACTATGGAATGAGCCTTAGTTAAAAATTATAATACGCCTCACAGCCCCCGTGTGGGAGATATGAGCATTTAAAGTTTGAAATTTTGATGCCCTATATCTCCGTAATCCCGGCACATATCGGAATGATATATTCATCGTTTAAAAGGTAATTTTAATATCTATAGTCCGTGTTTCGAGACATTTCATCGAAAATTTTTACTTTTCGCGTAAAACAAGTTTATAGTAGTTTACATTTTAAGAAAATATAGTTAATAACGCGTGTTTACTTATTTTTTTTATCGAACCGGTCATCCGGAGTACAGAAATAATTTCAGAAAAAATGAAATTTTTTCAAAAAATTATGTAAATCTCGGTATAAATGGTGGAATTCGCCAAACAGCTCCCTTGCTTGATTTATTTCGCCAACCCACAGCCGCCTTCGTTTAAATCTCCTTTTCGCAAGGAGCAGCAACAATAGTTCTTCTTCGGAACACATATTTTACAGAGATTCAATTAATACACTTAAATTTATTTTTAAGATGACCTAGATCAGCCCGGTATAACCGATTTTGTTGTTGTTGTTGTAGCTCTTCTCTTGCAGTTTACATTTATATTATTTCACAATCAAAAATCCCCGAAATAAAGTACATGATACCATAATTTTTGCTGGGTCATCTTTTTTAAATTTAAAAATTAATTACATTAATTAATTTAATTTAGTTTTTAATACAAAGAGTAGACGTAAGTATGTTTTTATATTGTACAGCAACGCGGACAGTGTTACTCTAGTTACTATATATTAATGTTATAAAAAACTAACAATTATTAGTTAGAATACCTTCGGAATTTATGATTTCTATATAAAGTAGGCATGGTCATGCTCTGTACGCAATAACAAACGATACTTTGACCAATTTTATTCCGATATGTTCATGTCTTAAACAGAATTGGACGCACAAGAGACAAAGTACCAAACCAGCTGTTAAATTTACTCAGGCTCTCATGAGAATCGAGAAAAAACTCAAAACCTCATTGTCTACGCACATACGTATATAGATAAACAAACGCATGTTCGCAAGATAGCTCTATTATTATCAAAACTATTAAGCCCTTTTCACAGCAATGAGACAAGAGACAGTTCTTGTTCACTCTGACTCTTGTGGCATTTCCATTGAGGAGACTAAAGTATTGAGACCTTTTGCTACTTTATTGGTGGTCAGTACTACCGCCGTGGCATTGCTGCACATGAAATAGCACGAAATCGGGTATCAATAAGCTATATATTATATACATATATGTGACGACAAAATATATAACAAACAAAAAACTGTAGAAAAATCTTTGCATCCAACGGCTCAGTCAAGTCATGCTTTTCTCTTGCGTAAACTAGTAAAACTTTGTCCGAATTTCACAAAACGGACTAAACTTCACTCTAAAGCGTAATACACTTTTATCTATTTGTCTCACGAAATACCGTGAGGCAAAAATGAACCAAAGATACATATTCACCCGCTTGATCTACTAAGGCGGTGATTCCACTTGGGTAAAGTTACCCATGCAATTTTACTCTCTCAATGTGTTCATCGAATTTTTACCCCGAAGTGATTACACTTGGGTATTTTTACCCAAGAATATTTGATACTTTTGCTATCTAATGGCGTAAAAGTGGCGTCGAGTGTCATAAAATTTTACAGATAGCTAATAATATGCAATCTATTATTATACTAATACAAAAATATAGAATAATTATAATTTAATGTAATTTTTGTTAGTTTCTAGATGTTTTAAAAAACATAAAATTAAGTTACAAAAGAAAACATCATGTCATAATAATCAAACATAGAAATGAAAAAATGTAATTAAAAATATATCGGAAATACCAAATTGATCGACTCTTAAACAAGTCATAAATAGCATTAAAAAATTAGCAAAACTAAAATATTTATTTATGTGCCTAATATGTTAAAATAATTAATATAGAACGTCCGTACAACACATCCGCATTGATGAGCGGTCATCGTTGAACTAATTGTTGCTATGTCAACAGCTCAAAACAAATGAAAAAATGTACAAGCGCTCGAAAGGGTTTCCGTTTGTTATTTTTCCATACATTTTGCGTGCTAATCTGGCGCTTTCATTGATTTTACATACGTTTGCATACTACCAAACGGTTTTTGCTGCTACAGAACTCTGTTCTCAAAGAAAAACCAGCAAAATTCTTGGGTAAAATTTTACCCACGGATGAACACACTGTTCTCTCGTGAGCGAGTGTTCATTTTTGTGATTTTGCCGTAGAGCAACAACAAAATTTTACCCATTTGGGTAAATTTACCCAAGTGGAATCACCGCCTAACAATTTTATTAGAAAACACAAACAAAATTTTGTCTCAGTCTCATTGGTGTGAAAACGGCCTTAATAAATATATATGATATTTTTGCACTTTGTTCGACACGTTCAATTCTGTTCTGCTTACTTTGCATGCGCTATCAATAAATCCGCGCCGTCCTTGATATATCTACAACAGCATTCAAAAAAGTTGCAACCCTATGATTTGCAACCCTGCATCCAGAGATAATTATAAAGTTATCTCTGCCTTCATCCAAATCGCTAAAATCAATTTGTGGTAGACTACGAAGTGGGTGTGTTTTAATTATTTTAAAATTATAGCTTTAATTATTATTTGTCTGGTAAAGAACTGTGTGGAAATATTAGTAATTAAATAATCTTTTGTTTAAACGTAAATTTATTAAAGAAACAGTCTTATGATTGGAGATTTGTAAATCGTGTCCATTTATGGTGAGTGAAAATTCTTGTAAAAACAAAATGGCTGCCATTTTCGGGATTACTTCATTTTACGTGCATGACACGAAAAATTATATTCTTCTTTCTTTAAAAATTTTATTTCAGCTTCACTTGTATTTCGATAAAAAGTCTTAAAAGGTAAGTTTTTTACAAGAATTCCCACAAATAATTGGGTGTGACTCCAAAAAAACTCTTGAGACGAAATAAATATCTGAAAATGTCTGAAGCCTTGACTGCGGCTCTAATACCGCAACTGCAAGAAATGGCACAACAACCAAACGGAACCACTCCACAACAGTGGGGTTATCCAGCTTGGAATGCTTCTATGTATAGCAACACTGCTTATCAGCAACAGTATTCTCAATACTATCAATACTATATGCGTTTCGGATTACAACAGCAGGCTCCAAATAGCGTTACTTCATCGGTTTGCAATTCGAACGCTCCGCCTGGGTTCAGCAATGCGGTTATTTCGCAGTCCGAAAAGTGTTTGCCGCCCTTGCCCAAGGGTCCTCCCCCACCACCTCCAAATATTTCAGGTCAGCAGCAGCTACAGCAGCAGCAGCAGCAGAAAAACTTCGGTGGTATTCGTTTTAATCTTAATCAAAATCAGAAGCGGTTGGCAAATGCTCCAAATCCGCTTCAACAGCCTACGACTCAAGTGAATACTAACCCATTCAATTGTTCACCTACGTCAAATATTGGTATTGGTGGTAATACGAACACTACTAGTAGCAAAAAGAAGCGTAAACGTAATAGGAACAAGCAGAACCAGCAGCAGCAGCAACAATTTGCACAGCAGCAGGCAGTTTTCGATGCTCACTTTAATACTGCAATTTCAGCTGAGAACTCGACATTTGTTGACACTTCTCTGCCACCACCTATAGGAGGAATGGCAATAGCTGCGGATTTATCAAAGCCACCACCGCCGATTCTAGTAGTCACTGCAAATGCACAACAGACGTCAGCGGAACAACTGTCTCCGCAAGACCAGCAAGTGCAGCAACAACCCAATGGTTTTAAAAAACCAAACCCCTTTCATAATCCCAATGATGCTTGGCCCGAAACCTTGAACAATTATGTTGCGCGTTGTTATGCTAAGTGTACCACGGACTTGGACAAAGACCAGATTGACATTTGCTTAAAAGGAAAAATTATAGCTGCGGCAAATCGTAATGAGTTGTGGACTAGGGACTGGGAAAATGAGCCAATACCTAGCGTCCATAGCGAGAGAAACAATATCAAAATGCAGATACACACTTCACCTGTACAACAGCCGCCAGATCAACAACTAAGCATTTCGGATGCTCAGTTGCAAAATGTGAAGCGTAATGTGAAAGGTGGAATTTCGCGAAATTTAAATGCTCGTTTAGGCCAAAGGCGTGTTTATGTAGAATTACATTCCAGATCGCGATCACGGTAAATACCTATAAAGCAATAGTTCGGATGTGTTTTAATTAAGGTTACGAAATTTACTTTGTTTCAGTTCACCTTCTGACAGCTCTATGAAAGTACTAAGGCGAAGTTCTCGGTCGCGCAGTTTGTCCATGAGTCCACGACGAAAAGTTCGTAGAAGCAGCTCAGAGTCATCCGAAAATTTCATCTCTTTCACTAATAGCAACAAATTGAATAAATCTCAGAAGAAACAGAAAAACTGCAAAACTACGGTCAACAATGGTCTTGGTTCTACTCCAATGGTAGGTGCCAATGGAAAAGGCTCTAAAGCGCCCTTCTACTCCTCCTCCTCCTCAATTGGCGGTGTCATTAATGATGATACAATGCGGCTGCAACAACGGGCCGCACGCTTTAGTCAAAGTGGCTGTAATAAATCTGTGGTTACTGTCTCGAATTCAGCTCTGTCGGTGGCAACGCAAGCCAATAAAAAGCAGCAAAAAAAACTCATCGGTTCACGTATATTTGTCGATAATCAATTGGGAACTACGGGTGGTGACTCGGGATTAGAATTGTTAGATTTACACATTGTAGGGACTTGTAGGGATTTAGAAAAGTCGTTTTTACGTTTAACTAAAGCGCCGATGCCTTCTGAGGTGCGGCCAATGGAGGTGTTGATGCATTCATTGGAAAATGTAAAAGAGAAATGGCGCCTCAGTCAGGATTATTACTATGCTTGTGATCAGCTGAAGTCGATACGGCAAGACTTAACGGTGAGTTTAAATTCTAGTATTTACACTGTTGTTAAGTATTGTATATATATATATTTGATGTGCATATACATACTACGAATAACAATGGACTATATGATTTGCAGTATACATTTAATAATCCTTATGTTATGTTATCTTTAGGTTCAAGGTATTCGTGATAATTTTACTATAGAGGTATATGAGACACATGCGCGTATAGCACTGGAAAAAGGCGATCATGAGGAATTCAATCAATGCCAAACACAGCTGAAAATGCTTTACTCCGAAGTCGGGCCCAGTGCGAACACTTTAGAATTCACGGCGTATCGAATTTTGTATTACATATTTACAAAGAATACCTTGGGTTAGTTAAATAATACATATAATTTACATTTTTGGAATATATAAAGATTTATTTTGTCCGAATTTTAATTGCAGACACAACGACCGTTTTGCGTTCGCTAACACAAGCAGACCGTGAAAATACAGTTATTGCTCATGTTTTACAATTCCGTTCAGCATTGGCAATGGGCAACTATTGCAAACTGTTTAAGCTGTATAAAACAGCTCCACTCATGGCGGGACATTTGATTGATTGGTTTATCGAGCGAGAGCGAAAAAATGCTCTAAGAACAATTATTAAAGCGTACGTATTTTCAATTTTACTTTATTTGTTTAGTTCTACGACGAATCAATGCTTTTAGTAGCTGCTGCATGATTCTAGTTGTAAAAGATTCTAGTCTTTTTGTTGTTTGTTTGTCATGTTATCAGTAAAAGTCTGTAAACGAGACTGAGATTATTTAAATCAGTCTTGGCCGAAGCATCATAAACAATCATCTATTTCAATCAATGCTTGGAGTTTTGAGAGAGATAGTAAAACCCTCATCTGAACTCATACATTTCGATATTCGATGAGCAAGGTTATTAAGCTATTTGCTCAGCAAACAAATCGTCTATTCGATGAGAAAATAATACAAACAATAGTATTAATTTTATTTTATATTTAATCTTATATTTCCAATGATAAACTCTATGTTTTCCCTGTTTCCTTTGCTGATAAAGCGATGAGTATTTTCTAAATTTTTTAAGTTCGAAAGTTTTGCAGATGGTTTTTTCCGTTTGCTTCAGACTTTTTCTAATCAAACACAGCGCGGCTGCCAGCGGAAAGTCCGACTTGGGCAGAAAACGTGACCTTGTATACACCTCATCAGGTGTCTGAACTGTTGAAGTTTGGCGTGAGCCACAGTTAGCATAAAAATGAATTTTAGTTCAGCGTTGTTTAGATTGGTTCTTGTAGAAATCGCTGTTGAATATTAGTAGTTTCTGTTGCATCTTAGTATTAATGTCAATATTAAGTTAAATAATTTGGCTACAACGTAACTAATTAATTGTAAACTCGTATCATTTCATATAGCTATCGTCCTACAATTGGCGTGGAATATATTGCAAATTTGCTGGCGTTCGATAGCGCTGAGAAGTGCAAGGAATGGTTGGCAGGATTTAATCTACCCTTCTGTGGAGAGACGGGAGAACTAATTGATTGCAAAAATGCTGCAACAATTAGTATTTAACTCGATGGATAGTTCAGAATAATCCCCGAAAAGGGAAGTTGAACACTGCATTGATAACACAAACACCTGAATGATTGGCATCAGCTTGGAATGCTGCATTCAATTTTATTTTTCCCCCTTCGTCAGTGAAGATGAGGAACGTTAACTAACGATGATCATGCAGCAATCAACAGGAGAACGAACACCTTCAAGTGAAACGCCATACCACGGAAGCAGTGAGAAGTTTTATTTATGTCTTCTACGAAAACCGAAGGAAACCCCTGCTCCCTCGATTAAACCAAGCCAATTCTAGAGAGATATCTAAAATTTAGATATTTGATAATAATCCATCAATCGATAATAGATCATCGATAAACACCTTCCTTGGGCCGCCCTACGGAAAAAGATTCCCTTCAACCAATTACGAATTGTGAATTGTTGAATGTTGTCAAGCAGAAAGTTGATATAACTTTTTGCTATCCAAAAAGAAAACCTTTTGCTGTAATTTTATCCTTTAATGAACGAACTCTCAGTGATGAACTCGGTGAATGGTGGTGTGTTGTGTGTGTGGCGCTTAAAAGCAAAATATTTTAATTCCTTTCTCTACTCTTTCGGAAATAGCAACAACCACCGAAAAAGAAAACATTTTAATCTTTAATTATTTTACATACATTTTTAGTGAAACTTTTAAATACTTTAACAAATTGAAATTTTAACTTTTTGCATCTGAAAGCGGAAATTATGCGTTGCGGTTATGTTTTAATGTAGTGATATAAAGTCAAAAGAACAGTTATAAAATGAAAAAAATGTTCATTTAGCGTTTGTTTAAATGCCGTTTATATTATGTCCAAATGCAAATCGTCAAATTCGTTTGAATAGTCGTCCTTTCCTATAAAATCAGCTTTCTGTTGGAATCACGATCAACATAATCACACGGAGGAGATGAATTTATCAAAAAACATGAGGTGACACAGCGGAATGATGTGGATAAAAGCACGCATGCTTCATGGAAACTGTCGCTATCGCCGGAATGAGAGCGAATCTGCTCAAAGGCGGTCGGTCGACTGCGGCGAGTCTTCATGAGGATAACGCAGATGATCGACTGCAACTGATGACATCGTTGATACGGCTGCAGCGTATACCAAAGTTTGTTGCTACGCAGCTGCCTCCCTCTTCACTGTCAAGCGGAGAGCAAAAGCGTTATTTAGGAGCTTTAGGACTGTAAAGTAATGAAACAACGAAAAACACATCTGAAGAATTCAAAAGTGAAACAAAAAAAAAAAAAAACAAATACACCACCAAAAACAAAAGCACAATCCACACAAATAACTAAAGAATTAAAGTAACTAAACAAAATAATAAAAATATAAATTGAATAAATTGAATGAATGAATGAACAAATTAACAATAACAGAATCCGTATCCCTTTCATAGCAATAATAACACAAAACTTTTGCCATCCTTCCTATCAAACAAAACACACTCCATGTCCCTATTTCATTCAATAAATTACACTGAAAATTAAAAAAAAAACAAAATAAGTTCATATTAATTTTGTTGAGTTTTGACATTTTTTCTTGTGTTCAAATAATTTTTATTTTATTAATATTGTTAATGAAATCTTCTTGTCATAATTAATGTTTTCATCTTTTCTATATATTTATAAACAACACCGTTTAACTGATGCTGTGAGAATATATATCCACTTGCTGAGCTCCGGTGCTGTATGCAGTTCCAGCAACTCGGCTTCTTCACTCGCACCGCCGCGTCGCACAATTGCAGCCTGCCGTTGGTGTATTGAGCAGCTCGAACGAAGGAGTGAGCGGTGTAGAAAAGCGTTGCAATCGAACCATATCGTTGATAGGAAAGGTGCAACAACGACAACAATAAATGCACGTTTTTTAAGGATTTCCACGTCGTCATCATCTTTTGCTATTGCTGTCAACTTATTCCTGCAGCTGTTGAAAAGAATGCCCAAACAAAATTGATTATTATTTATTGATAAGGCGATTTTAACGTGAAGAGCATCGCAATATAAGCGCCGTAATACAGGCGGTGCAATGTTATTCTACTAATCATTGTTACCATTTATAATAATTTATTGAAATAATTTTCGTGAGAAGTTTTTATGCATAACGTATTCAATAAAATTAAGCTGTATTATAAGAATATTTTAAAAGAAATAATGATAAAACCTAAAGATATATATATGCATATATTTCGTATATATTATATATACGAAAACGTGCAACTTGTACAGAAATGAAACTGTAAAAGGTGAACGTGAGAAGCGTGAACATTTAATAAAGACACAAATGCAACTAATATTTTATTCTTTGTCTTGTTTTAAAGTTTTGTTGAATGAAGAAAGTGTCATAAAATAATTGATTTACACAAAATCAACTTGTTGAGAACACGATTGGAGCTGATTTTTTGTGAGGAGAAAAGGAGCAGGAATCCACCCACGTGTTGCCGCATTCGTTACAAAATCCAAATAAAGAAGCTTCCACTGCCTGAAAAAGCATGAAAAAGCTTTGAATGGTTTTAGCTTTTCTGCTCGATGGGCGCTACGGCAGTTTGTTGAAAGCACTTGAGTTGCTGCGGACGCAGAATCCTTACCTATCACAAGATGTGTGAGGTATTTAAGGATGTTGCGATTGCAGCATCAGCTCAGTTCACGCGCGGCATTTGAACTCGCTGGTCGAACAGCTGCTCAGGGCAAACACCGAAAAACAGTTGAATAAAATTTCAAACTCCAGCTCCTCCGCCTTCAGCTACATGTGTGTGTGGGTTCGTGTGAGTGATCAATGCTCTTGAAAACCATTTAAATTGTTCATTAAACCGTGAGCCAGGATAATTAAGTGCATAAAATAGTTCTTTAGAATTCTGTGATTAAGAAATATTCTTCACTTTGCAGCTATTTCGAGTGGAAAGACGATAGAAAAGAATGAACCCAAAATTAATGACTGATCAAGTAATGAAATTTCGCATAATCACACAAATAAAATAATGAATTTACAGAAATGACTTTTTCATGTTTTCTTTTTTTTTTTTGAACAAGAAAATTTTCTAATTTTTTTTAACAGTTTTTAGCAAATTTCTATTTGCATTAAAATGACTTTAAAATATCCATGAACTGATTTAATTAATATAAAGCGTTTAATTAATCAATTAAAATTGTGCAAATTATTAAAAACTCTTCTCGTTTATAACAAAATAAAAAGCTAAATCCACGAATTAAACTGAAGAATTTTAGTGAAATTTTAACGCAAAATAAATCAGGAATTTTTTTTCAATTTTTTGGGGAAAATTTTGAATTCATTCAATTAAATTCAATCGATTAAATAAATAAATAAAGAAAAGACACAATTAAACTATAAAAATATTTTATTAACATTGAATAAATATTGGATAGTTTTTAATTAGTTTTATAAAGATTTCGTTTTTTAGTGTTATAATAATAATAACAGGAAATTTTAAATTTTCGTGCAAATAAATTTATTTTCAGGTTTTATTAAATTATAATTAATAATAACGAACTCTGACATTTGTTCATTATTGGGAAATGAATACAAAATTCAAAATAGTTTTTCAAATCCTTAATTTGTTTTTAATGTTTTCTTTTGTATATCAAAATAAAATCGATTTTTAAGTACAATATTTTAACCCATTTTCTATGTCGAATTTCTTTTTACTTTGTGTGATTTTTATTTATATTAATTTTATTTTTACGCATCGTTCATAATTTTTAGTGGATTTTTAATTGATATCGAATGTGTAAATAAAATTTGCATAAAGTCGTCGGAAATTCGACCAAGTGGCAAAGAAGACAAAAAAGACACTTGAACGAGATTCTCGAATTATTTTCGAAAATTTCGCATTTAAATTTCAATTCCTCATCTCGTTTCTATCAGGAGAAACCATCAATAAATGTGCCTATCAACTCGATTACATTCAGAGTACTTCGTTGCTTCCATTACGATGTAAGCAAGAAACGAATGACCCACATCCAGTCTTTGGTTTGGTTGAATTGAGTTTTCATTTGTAGTTTCTGAATGCGAAACTTTACGATACGCGTTAAAAGGATCTGAGATTCCTTTCAAAGATAATATAAAATACCTTGGTATCAATTTTTATAGTCTCTTCAAATTTAATAAGCATTTATTCGGTGTTTTTTGGGACAGAAATATTTTTTTCATTTTTATTTTTTTTTTTTTAATAACTGTTGTTTTAGAATGGGTTTTCCATCTGCTTTAGGTTTTACCAATCGTGATTAAAGATTAAGAAGTTTTAAAGCGACAGTTTTTAGACATTTCATAATGGGAAATATTTCAAATTACCTGCAAAGCTTTATTCGAACCGTTTTATATATTCGAAGGCTAAAGTCCGATCGGACTTTAAAAATCTCACATCTTAAAAAGATTTGCCTATAGAATCGCGTGTGATAAAAGAGATCTAAGATCCATTTATTGCGCATTGGAAAGTTTTCCGGTGCAAATAGCTTCACTTGTAGCCGCATTGACTTTATCCGTCTGCATAAGATCGATGCACTATTTGCACAGGCCCTTGTACAGTTCGGTTTAATGCCGTCTTCAGCGCACAAAAAACACGTCGAATTTGGCTTAAAATGTGAGAAATCGTACATGAAAAGTTGACGAGATCAGGAGCTAAACTAGAACCCTGAGGAACTCCACAACTTTTGCTGCCAAGAATTCGATAACACTTCATTAAAAAGAACGCAACATTTTCTGTCGTCAAAGAAAAGGGCTCCGTTATCATATTCGTGGTCAAACACTTTTAAAATGTGTAAAGAAATCGCAAAGTTGCACCTATGCTTGCGCAAAAAACAAAATTTCAGATTTAGAATATAAGACAAGGCTAAAAAAGTCCATAATTTTGCAAATAATGTCTTGAAAAAGTTTTCCTAAATGACCTAATTGAAAGTTCTTTTTCTGAAAAGAATGGAAAAGATAAATTCCAGCGTTAGAAAAATATGAACTGCTTAAACAATTATCGAAAAACATTAAAATTTATTATTATTATTATTAATTTATTATTAATTTATTATTAATTTATTATTATTGTTATTTATTATTATTATTATTCTCAACATTATAGTGTTCATTATTATTATTTACAGTTTATTAATTCAATTATTTTCATTTTTAATGTTAAAGTTATATTTAAATTATTTACATTTTTGTAGTTGAATTGTTTAAGGTTGATTCAACAAAATATAAAATTCATAACAAAAAGTTTAGCATTCATAATTAATTAATAATAATAATTTGTACTTGTATTAAATTAATTTAATTACTTTTACTTCACTCGTTCTTTCAAATAATAACCTTCATTTCAAATTTAAGTTAATTATTTATTTTTCTGTTTTTCTAGAACTGCGATTTTCTTTTTGCTCCTACTTTCTTTCATCACGATTTTTGCTCCTCAATTTATCAAAGAATTTCTTTTGTTTTTGTATCTTTCTCTCTCCATGCATCAATCCGCTTTTATATAATTTATTAATGAATTAATAACAGTCTAATAATAATTGTGGATAAAAAGTAATTATTAATAGAAACAGCATTTATTTATATAAATAAATTTAAATGCACATCGATATATAAATGTGAATATTTTTTTTTTTAAGTAATTTGTTGTCACTGATCGATGGCTTCCCTTTTTGTATATTTTTATTTATTTAAGTTCCAAATTAACACTGCAATGCAAAACAAAATTCAGAGCAATTGCGATCTCTGTGGAATCTGATTGGAATCTTATTGGGTTGTCCCATCTTATAGCAAACTGCGATGTTTAAAAGGAATTTTAAACACACATCCGACTGTATTGCACAATTTAAAGGAACTTAAATATAGTATTACATTGTTTGGTGTTTTATAAGTATAGTATATATACTCGTACATACATATATGTAGTTAAGAATTCATAACTTTAAAAATTTCACAATTTATCTCTATAAATTAATCCATCAATTCGTGTTAAAGGACCGGCGAAAAAAAAATATTACTGATAAAAATTCAGATAAATATACAAATAGATTTACTTATTTATTTTAATGTAGTAAAGAAAAAATTAACGTGTCCATAATAAATTTTTATAATAATTTCTTTATTGGGCCATTCAGATTCCAATTGGATTTCCCCACACCTTACGCTGTAATGGAAGTCCGTAAGCAGGTTCTGTTGTCGATGACAGCCACCTTCGTTCCGAAGTAGTTTGCCGAATCAATCGAACTTTATTCATCGATGGTTTTTAAAGCCTTTTCTTATATTTGGCAGTGGAAGATTCTTTTTCCTCAATATTTTCCTACTTCTCTTCGTGGTTGAAGGCATTTTGAAGAAGTTGAATTATGGTTCGTATCTCCATTGACGAGTCCCCATATGGAGCACATTTTTGTCAATGTTTGTTTCTCTTCTAAAAATGTGAAGAGCCGAGAAGCACGTTGTTAAAGTCCAACTACAACAACACAAGCAACACTCGCTTTCATTCGTTTCTATCAACTTGAAGCGTTTTATGTTTTATTTCGTTGACAACATCATCATCGAGCTCTTGCTGTCTCCTTCCCCCAACCAACGAACAACTGCCGAAGTAGTTGTTTGTGTTTTCCTGCAAGTCCTAAAATTTTATGGCGATTCAAGTGGGGAAAACAGTTTATTTTATGGAGTGATTTTCTGAATAGATCAGCGAGTGATGGTTGCTCTTGTTGTTGTTGTTGTTGTCCCTTTTGCTCTCGATGACAATATTATGCATAAACAGACATGATTGTCATGCGAAATACGAAATCGACAACTCAATCAACGCTGATGTTCGGTTTGATACAGATTTGGCTATCATCGACACAGACCCGCTTCCAATAATGCATCTGTGTGTGTGTATTTTATGTCCATGCACGTAAAGACGTCTCTTGTTTTGTCTCGAAGAGATTCTCCAGTTCGTTACTTATTCTGAGCTTCTCTGTTTTCCGTGTCTGTGAAAGGAGAATCACAGCAAAAATCTTGTCACGTTTGAGCAGTTCTTCTAAATTCGACTTTTCACTTTTTTGTACATGCAGCGGAAGTTGGAGAATCTCATTGAATTATTAAAATTTTATTTATTTACTTTGTCCACATCAGCAACACTTTTTTCTTATTATTCATTGCTGCTTCATTCCTCGGCAGAATTTACACATGCTTTGATTCCCGCATGAACCTCTGATTCCAATTAGAACGGGAGTTCTAACTTTTTGTAGACCGCGCGTCGGCTGTTTTCGTCGTTTGTTGTTTGCGTTGGACGACTTTAAGCCGCTGGCTTGTTAATGGAGCAAACGTAGGAAGGGAGGGAAGGGAAAACATTCGCCGTGCTTCGGACGAGCGACGAACAGCCATTCGTTGTGCGGGAAGCGACTGGAAGTGGAGGAAGTTTTGTTGTGATGTCGTGGGAAGAAAACAGAGCAGAGCGTGAGGACGAGGACGAGTACGAGTGAGAGAGTCAGACGACGGCAGTTGGTAAAGTTTACATTTAACGATTAAGTGCTAATTTAATTTGAGGTTATGTAAACGTGCCTAAAATGGGGAAACTTTTTCAGTGGTAAAGCGAGAGAAGAAAAGTGCGAGAAAGCGAAAGAGAGGCCGCAAACAAAGACTAACAATAAAAGGCTAATAATAAATAAAGTAGATTTTAATATATGTAAAACAAAAGAAGTAAGTAAATGAAAATGTTGAAAACAAATTCAATTAACGTTGAACTGAATGAATTTTGAATTGATTTTTTTTTTACTTAATCGCACAAAATAATCAAATAAATTTAGCAAAAGCAAGAGAGAAGCAATAAAACAAGAAAATCTTAAAATGCTTTGAGTGTTTTCACATAAAAAAGTTTCACTTCAGTCCATCGAATTTCCATTGCAACTTCGTTAAGTATTCATGTCAAGATGTCGCAACATTTTACTTCGATCTTTGAAAACTTACGTTTTGTGGCTTCCAAAAAGGCAGCAGCAGCAGCAGCAACAACAACGACCACAGCCACGGTCAATGCGACACCTACAACAGTAGCCAAGGCAACGACAGCGACGGCGACAGCGACAGCGACAGCGACACAGCTTCAAAAGCAGCAGCAAAAGAATTCACAGCAAACTAAAACAGTTAACCCAGAACTACAACAACAACAACAACAAACACCAACGAACGAAGGCAAATTTCAAACGATAGAAGAAACACTGAATTCCACTTCGATGATGTTACAAAAGCAAAACAACGGAAGTGAATTGCAAATAGCCGAAGAGGAGGAGCAACAACAACGAAAGCAACAACAACAACAGCGACAGCACGAAGACGAAGTTGATGCTCGGCAGCTATTAACGACGACGCTAAACAAAGCAACGACAGCGAAATTAGCATTTTCGGAAAACGTGAAGTTGCTGCGATCGGGCGAAGTGTCGCCCCCCGCGTCCCCCTTGCAAGCACCACCCCCGCTGCTGCATAAGCGACACAGCATTTCGGTAGCCCGCTCCAGCAGCAGCAGCAGTCCTTTAATTCGCAGCGGCGTCGGCATCACTGCGAGTGTCATCGTCAAAATCGACGCCGGCAACGGAAGCGGCAGCGAAAGAGCCGGCGGCGGCGGTGGCAGATCACGTGAACTGTCGCCCACGCCGAAGCAGCAACGCAAATTGTCGCAAGACTTTCGCTCACGGGCCGGCAGCTTCATTCACCTGGACGAGGAGGGGCGCAGCAGCATGCTGATGCGGAAGCCGATCCGTCTGAAGAACATCGAAGGCCGGCCGGAGGTCTACGATACTCTGCACTGCAAGGGACGAGAGGTGAGTGAAACAGTTTTAATTAAAGGCCAACAACGCAAAAACGCCGCGAAAGTATTTCTTTTGTTTATTATTATATTCGATGTGGTTGCATTTTGTTCAGTTTGTCCATTAAAAAAATACATTTCACTGCAGCCGAACGACGAAATTCGATCATGCGATCGTATGCGACACGAACAACAACAACAATAATAAAACGGGAACATAAAAAGACGCAGCCAAATTCGTAGCGTCGTCGTCGTGAGGTTTGCAAGCTTTTTGCCGCCGACGATTCACGAATATTTGACGAGTTGTGTTTTTATACACGCCATTTACACGTGCATTTGCACATAACAGCAGCAGCAGATTTTCTTAATTTACGCCATTTGCTCAAATTCCAACTGCAATTCCAATTCCAATTGCAAAAAACAAACAGCGCCTAAAATTGTGCATACTTATTTTCCATTGCATTTGCAGTTGAAAGTCTTTGGGCAAGTGGAGGAAAAATTGTAATTATTTGCAATTATTAGTGCGTTGCTTTTAACGTTGGAGAATTAATTGTTATTTGCTGCTGTAGAGCGAATTTAAAGGAAAGGAAAAGGAAGGAAATAAAATAAAGTATTCGAAGAGAAGCATTTCAAGAATAATATTAAAAATAATGGAGATAGTAAAGAAAAGCCAATTTATTTTGGAATGCAAAGAAATACGACGAAAAAACAAAATACGACGTGTGACAAATAGTAATGGAAATGAGTAATGAAAAGGGTAAAAAGAAGAAAGAGCAAAAAGAGTAGCGATAAAGAGTAGTAAAAAAGTAGTGAAAAGAATAATAGCAAAAAAGTGTACTATAAAAGAGTAGTAGCAAATGGTAGTACATAAAAGTACGTCATAGAAATAATTTAATACACTTAATAGTTACAAATAATATCCAGAAATATGAAACCAAAGCAAAAATTATAAAAAGGAGTGAAAATAAGTGTAGGAAAAAATAGTAGTAGGAATAAGAAAAAAAGGTAGTGAAAAATGGAAATAAAAGCAAAAGTGAAAAAGGGTAGAATGAAAAGGTGTAAACAACAGGAGTAGTAAAAAATAGTAGCAAAAAAGAGAGAGAAAAATAGTATTGAAATTAAGAAAGGAAGAATGGAGACAGAAAAAAAAAATAGTAACAACAACGAATAAAACATCGTTCCAAAACAAAAAAAATTAAATTCGTTATAAAAGGAAGAAACAAAAAAGGGTAGGGAAAAATAGTAGGGAAAAGTGTAGGCAATAAATTGTAAGGTGAAATAGTAGTAAAAGAGAGTAGGGAAAAATAGCAGGGAAAAGTAGTAACGTAAATGAGTCCTAAAAGAACATGAGAATGTCCTAAAAAGCCTACGAAGAAGTAGTGAAAAAAGTAGTAGAAAAATAATAAAAATGCGCGAATTGATTTATCGGCGAAAATGTCGCAAAAGGTAGTAAAAGGAAGGTAGTAACGCGTGGTAAAAACGTAGTTAGTAGTGTAGTTAAAAAGTTTATTTATTTTCACACTTTCTTCTTCTCGTATTTAATCAAAAGTGTGAAATTCTGCCCCAGCGATTTTTAATTTCTTCCTTCCGGTTTCTTTACGATTGCTCCGCTTTTTAATACACACACACACACACACACACACACAAGCACAATTTCATAGTACGACTTTTTAATGCCTTCCTTAAAGGAAACTCATGAAGAAGTTTTTCAGCGCGGATTTGTTTTTGCTGCGAGGAAGGACAAAATTTATTTATGTACGCGAACGAATGAAGGCGACTTTTCATTCGTTTGCATTCGGATGCGCAGCGGAGTTCCTTCGCTGTTGTTTTCTACTCCGCCGCGAGATTTTAATGACGGCGCGATGGAAGTGTTGCTGTTCGCCGTGAATTTCTGCAAGAAAAACAAAAAAAAAAAGAGTTAAAAAGAAGACTTCGCGAAGCGCGGCTTCCGTTGAGGCCGAGTCTAAGCCGAGTGCTTGGTACGAAAGGGGAACCGGAGGAGGGGAAGGAGACAGCAAGGAAATTGAAGCGACGCATGAGAGCATTTTTTGATTATTTTTGTGTATGACGACGCATCAATTTTAGCCGCAAAATATAGCGAAATAAGGAAAGTTGTAATAAAATAAATACAAGGCGATTAGCGGGATGCGTGTGTGTGTGTGTGTGTGTGTGTGTGTGCTTTGATGAAACCGTTAGCATGCATGTTTTTGCCACGTCTGCCAACTTAATAACTAAGCGATGAGCTACAAAGGAAAATCAGCCACAAAAAAAGGAACGACCACAAAAACTAATAAAGCGAGTAACTCCCCCTCCCTCGGCCCCTCCTCCTCTTCCCCTTCCTACGCCGACGTCATTCGAGTCTTCGTTTAAATGAAAATGTTGCGAGTTACGAGAAAAACCACGCAAAAAACTCCAACTTTGCATCGTTCATTTAACGATTCATGAGATGTTTATGCAAGCCTCGTTCACACACACACACACACACACACACACACACACATGCACACATGCACACCATGTTTCACTTTGTGTTAGTTTCAATTACGAGAAAGTTTCTAAATTCACTTAAAATAGTTTAATTTTCGCATTGATTTGCGGCTTGTTCCTTGAAATTGAGTGAATTTCATGATTCGTTGCTATTTCGACTGAGCTTTACTCATTCACTCGTTCCATTGATCGCGCGAATCTCTGCTTTCAGATCCTCTGCTGCTCCAAGTCGACCTGCATGAGCAGCATCATGAACTTCAGCAGCGCACCGACGGAGGCGCGCAAGGTGGACATCGTGCTGGACCACGCGAAGGACTTCCTCGATCAGTACTTCACATCGATCAAAAGGTGAGTGCTGCGGTTGAATCGCTGACTACTCATTCCATTCATTGCTTCGCCTTTCTGCCGTTCGTTCGGCGGCGCAGACTGTCGAGCGCCGCGCACGACGCGCGCTGGAAGCAGGTGCGCCAGAGCGTCGAGGGGAGTGGCCACTATCAGCTGACCGAGACGGAGCTCATCTACGGGGCGAAGCTCGCCTGGCGCAACTCCTCGCGCTGCATCGGACGCATTCAGTGGTCGAAATTGCAGGTAACAAGGACACAAATGAAAGGAGATGAGGACGAAGAAGAAGAAGTGGATGAGAAGGAGAAGGTGGAGGAGGGAACGAAAGAGGAAAGCATTGCTTTGCTATGAAATTAAAGAAACAGCTTCAAAGTGAAACTGCTTTTTCTTCTTCCTCCTCCTTCTCCTCTTCTTTCTCTTCTTCTTCTTCTTCAATTTCCACATCTTCTTCTTCTTCTCCGCCTTCCTTCTACTCTTGTTTATCTGCATTCTTTAATTTATGTTAAAACAAGTGGACAGAGTTTCTCGAGTGCTTCTCAAGTGCTTCATAATTGATTCACAAGTGCGCATAATCAAATGTTGACCTTTCAAGTGTTTTATTATCCGACATTTATTTAAATTTTTAAACTTAAAACGCTTAGAAGTGAACGCTGAAGTTCGAGGAGAAGAAACCGTCTTGAATGGTACTCGAATGGTACTCGAATGGTACTCGAATGGTACTTAATTAATACTTGAATGCTACTTGAACTTGATGCTTAAAATGAATCATAACTGAATGTGTATTTAATGAATATTAGAGTATTCAAAAGGGATTCATTTGCAAGGCTCACATTCGGAAAGCTCCAAAAAGCATAACAAAAAAATATTCATCGAATTAATGCACACTTAAAAAAAGACTGAAGCGAAGAATATCCAAGTATTCATTAGAAGAATGAATCAAATAATGAAGAAAGAATGAATCAATGAATGTATGAATGAATCAATGAATGAATATATGAATCAATGAATGGAACGAACGAATGGAATGAACATCAAGTTTTTGTTAAACTTATTTGAAATCAATTAATCGAAGTGTTCAATGAATGAATGCGTGATTCAATGAATCAATGTATGACTCACTTAATGAATCAGTGAATCATTTTGCCGTTTGCTTTACTTTCCTTCATTTATTACAAACACTCGTGCTTCATTTCTTTCCGCATTTAATTGAATTTTTATCCCTTTTCGGGATGCGTTGCTTCCCTCTTCCCCTTCTCCACCTCGTCTCCTGCGCCTCTTTCGTTTTGCTTGGCTAATTTTCGGTCTTTCTTCCTCCTGCGCAGGTTTTCGACTGCCGCTACGTCACCACAACCAGCGGCATGTTCGAAGCCATCTGCAATCACATCAAATATGCGACGAACAAAGGGAATCTCAGGTGAGTTGAATTCGATGCTTGGGGATTTTCGTGGATTCGGCGGGATTTGCCGGGCTTTCGCTGCTTGATTGAAACAAATGCGATTTTGTGAAAGGGTTTTCGATGATTTAGCTTCAATACATGCGATTTTCAGTAGCTTCTCAATGCTTCAAGCGTCTGAAATGAAGTTGAGAGCTCGGCAGGAATTTAAAATTACTGCAAAATTCACATTTAACACAACCACGAAGTGCAATTAGTGCCCAAGGAAACACACACGCGCACACACACACACACACACACACATCTAAAAACAACAGCCGATTGGCAAATGTTTGTTCGCCATTTCGCCGCAAATTATCGCCGGAACTCAACGCAGCGTAACGCAGCGCAACAGTTGGCTTCCGGCGCGAAAAACCATCGACGTTGCTGCTTTCAGCGTGTTTTTTGCTTCTTCAGCGACTGGGTCGACTTTTCACCGCTGCGTGTGGTGAATTACGTGACCAAAGGCGTGACACTTGTTAACAAAAGCTCAAATAATCGCCTTTAAACGACGATTTAATTAGCGAAAACTCCGTCGGCCATTCAACGGCTGCGAAGTGCTGCCAAGGCGATTTACTGATCAGTCATTGAAATTCTCTCTCTAGAGGAACTCTCGCTCGCTCTCTCTCTCTCTCTCTCGCTTTCTTTAAAATCACAAAGCTTTATTCGAAGACAAACCCATTTCCAACTTCTCGCTTCCATTTGATTAAATTCTAATCTCTTGCAGCTACTAAATAACTTTATAATTAAATTCCGGCAACTTTTTCACACAAACACATTCGCACTCACACCGCTTTTCAACTCGCACTGAAACCCACAATCTGCAAAGCAAATCCACCTCCAACTCGCCTCCAACTCGCCAATTGGACTTGCTTCCGACTCTAGTCGAGTGCTGGAAGTGGAATAAAAGCTGGATCTCGATACGAATTCACCGCAATAAATAACTCTAAAAAATGCCAATTTATATTTGCCAACAAAACGGAAGCAACAACAATCGAACAAAGCACAAAACAAAACGAACAAGGAAAGTTTCTTTATTTGGCTTTGGTGCTTTGCTTTTATTACAACGTTTCATATTTTGTATTTTCTATTTCATGATTTTGTAATCTTTCGCTAAACAAGGTTGTTGTTGTTTTCTGGTCCTCGTTGGTTTTTTTTCGGTTTTCATAATCAACTTTCGTTGAAAGTGTTTTCGTCTGTTCATATAAAAATTTGAATTTCTTCTTCTCTCTTCTCGTTTGCTCCTTCTCCGGTCGTTCGTGTACCGGATGCAGGTCGGCGATTACCATATTTCCGCAGCGGACGGACGCCCGGCACGATTACCGCATCTGGAACAGCCAATTGATATCCTACGCCGGCTACAAGCAGCCCGACGGCAAAATCGTCGGCGACCCGATGAACGTCGAGTTCACAGAGGTGAGTTCGGGGATGGAGTTGTGGGGTGGGGCGGGGACTACGGAGGCAGGAAGTCGCTAGTTTCGGGAAATCTATCCAGATTGCGACAGGACGAACGGGATAAATTCAGCTACGGGAAATGTTCAATCAGGCAGCATCAACAACGCAACGGAATCATTTTAAAGCAATCGCAGTTTTTGGGCGATTCGACCAAGTGTAAAAGTCTGAAGAGAAAGGAAAGCCGTCACCCGGAACTGACACCGTTTCGACATTTCCCAGTTGGGTGATGACAGGCTGCAATTATAACAAACTGAGTTCCTTCAGGCGCTACGCGATGGTTCAATTAAGCGGCCCTTTCGCAATAAACCGAGGCGTCATCTTAGGTCAATGTTAGGTTAGGGTTAGGATAGGTTAATTGGGCTGCCCCGAAGGACACACGTAGGCCATTTCTGTCCCATTGTGATACCTTATGGATCTTTAAAAACCCCTTCTTCAAGCAAACCACGAGGAGCTGATTAAGTAGAGACTTATGTCGCCTATTTAGATCAATGTTGGGAAGAACCTCCGAGGGTCTTCAGGGTCCCCATGTCATCCTAAGACTTCAATTCGATTGTGCAATCGCCCAGACTCACTATTGTAGGGTCCCGGAAGCCTCAAGACGCTGTAGATTCTCTTAGAAAACCCCGTAGGTCCTCTTGAAGACCAACCAAGACCTTTAACGGTTGTTTTCTCCGAGTGAATGACTCAGGAAAGCGCCACCCAGCGAAGGTCTGCATCAGCGTAAAGGTCGAGTGCAGCCAAATGGCCTTGCAAGGTCCTTAAAGTCAATGGGCCTTTTTCAATACCAAATTTTTTATCTTCGCCCCGAAATGTCCATCCTCAATCTGCACACATTCGACAGGCGATGGAGGAATCGATAGAGAAACATTCAAAAATCCACGAGTTTTCAGATTTGCGTCTAAAATGTAGGAAATCATGAGTCCTGCTGCGTCTTGGCGCCTGCTGGCGGTGTGCTGTGACCTGTGACCTTAGCCCATGTTGACTACATTCCCAATTATGTAAATATTTCAGATTTTGCATAAGGTTTGACGCCCGCTTTTCCGGCTGACAGACAGTTTTCGTTGTCTTCGGCAAAATCCAAAGTGGCACATTTTTGACCCAGCGAAAAGCATCCCGACGACCCACATCAAACTTGTCAACGTATTTTCGAATTCCTTTCGTTTTTCGGTTCTTTGCAATGTTGAATAATTCGCGTGCCGAGCGAGCAGAGGGGGAAAACGTCACATGGACGACGTCTGTGGGTTCATCTGGTCTCCGTTCGGCCACAAACGACCGCTTAACTCACTCAAGTCTTCATTGATTGAGTGGTCGATGGATTCAGCGTCATTGATTCAGCTCCCAAACGACGGGATGACTGAAGTCCGTCCTTCGCGAATGGATTTGCTATGTACTCATGAATATTGAAACTGTTTTTCCTCGTCTCTTCCCTTGACGCAGGTGTGCACGAAGCTGGGCTGGAGGAGCAGAGGCAGCGAGTGGGACATCCTGCCGCTGGTGGTCTCCGCCAATGGCCACGACCCGGACTACTTCGACTACCCGCCGGAACTGATCTTGGAAGTGCCGTTAAGCCACCCGAAGTAAGTACGCCGCTGAGTGCTCTCCACATCCAATTTGATCCTTCGCCTTTCGGGCCGTTCAATTGATGGCCGAGCCAATCATCATCCACAAATCGCTGTCCTGTCATTGAACACGCACACAAAATTCCCAGACGAACGCCATTTTTCTATTCTAATCGCCCTTCGACCGAATTCCGTTATTGATGCGCTTTCACTGTGCTATCATTATTCGGCATCCATAGAATATCCTTTGAAATGGGACGAATACCGCGCTGAAAAGGTGACATATTATAGCACATTTTTCTAAGCAGCGCCTGATTAATAAATGTGCGAAGAAGCACTTTGCTTTACCTACTGGCGATTCTTTGCCTCTTCTGCTGCTCAAAGACCAACTCACACAGAAACACACACAATAAAGCACTCAATCAACGCACATTCCGCCGCTGCAGCAATCATCCATCATTACCACATTAGCACTGAATCGTTTAACGAGCACTCCATCAGGATTCAACGAATTCGTTCGCTATCAACACCCTTCATTTATTCAATACTGAACCCCGCTCAACTCCATTCATTCGCCTTCCACTCAACCTTCACTCTTTTCCCTTCGCAACTCATGTAAAACGCATTCTTTGGAATTTCTTTGCAACAGATTCGAGTGGTTCGCTGCGCTGGGACTGCGCTGGTACGCGCTGCCTGCGGTCTCCAATATGCTGTTCGACGTCGGCGGCCTCCAGTTCACAGCGACCACCTTCAGCGGCTGGTACATGTCCACGGAAATCGGCTGTCGCAATCTGTGCGACACGAATCGACGGAACATGCTCGAGGTAAGTGAGTGTGAAGTGGCCGGTGATGACGGGGATGACGGCGACGACTTCGCAGGTTCACTTCCAATAACAACCCATTGAACACATCTTCAGCTTCTCTATCAACTCACTTGATAAACAGTCCAATGGTGATTCTCAAGACCCTTTTATGTAGAAGCCAAATTTTATTTACGCCCGACTCCCGTTTGGAGCCTGATTTACCTTCCCGAATTCCAACTTAAGATCCACACAAGTTCGGTCTCTCACGTTTCTTCCTTTTATATAATATTTTTTCCCTTTTATAGTGCATTATCAATTAACTCAGGTGCCGTTCTGCTTCCTTGGAAGTAAATTCAATTCCGTTGGATTCGATTTCCATTCGCGAGTAAAATGGACCGACAAAAGACCTTTTTTACCTTGTTATTTATGCAGCAATACTGAGTGTAGTTTGAAGACCTTTCAGGCTATACAGTCGTCTATTGTAGCTAAGGTTACAATTACAGCTGTAATTCTGCAATACACCTGCTGCACCTTTTTCAATTGTAGTTCAGAAATATTTTAATTCCATTTTTAATTAAGACATTTTTAATTGTAGTTCAGAGCTTCATTTTGTAATCCAGAATTTCCCATTTTAATATCAGAAATCTTTTAATTTTAGCTCAGATTTTTCATTTTTATTTCAGAATTTTTCAATTGTAAATCAGAGCTTCATTTCGCAGTTCAAAAGTGCTCTTTTTTATATCAGAATTTTCCAATTGAAAATTGCAAAATATTGCAAAGGTGAAATCTGTCGATGCATTTTTCATAATCCGCAATCCAACATTTTTCTGATCTTTAATTGAAAATGTCTGAAATACAACTGAAAGCTTCATATGAAAGCTTCTGTCGGTTTCCCCAAAATAACGGCAGCTGCTTTAAGGTGATTGAACAACGGGATTTCAATCTGGTGCCGCTCTCTCCTCCTCCTCCTCCTCCTTCTGTCACTCTCTGTGGAATAAACGGTTATTTCAGTTTCATGATTGAATTCAATTATGAAAATATTTCCTCACTACTTGCTCCCGATTTCCGCTCCCCGCTCCCCCCTTTCGCTCCATGGACCATCCGAAAGTACACTGCGTCTCCTGCCCTCTCTCTCTCTCTCTCTCTCTCTCTCCCCCCTTCAATCTGTCCCCCTTAAGTATTGCTTGTTCGATTTCGTATCTGTTTCAGGTTTCTGATACTTTTGCACTCTCCTTTCTGCACCTTTCCGTAGACGGTGGCTCTTAAAATGAATTTGGACACTCGCACGCCGACCTCGCTGTGGAAGGACAAGGCTGTCGTCGAGGTCAACATTGCAGTGCTGCACTCGTACCAGAGTCGGAATGTAACCATCGTCGATCATCACACAGCGAGCGAAAGCTTCATGAAGCACTTTGAAAACGAATCAAAATTGCGGTGAGTTGCTGTTGTTGTTGTACTCGCTACAGTTGTTGTTGTAAAATAGCATGTTCTCGCAAAGTCCTTTGCACGGTGGTGTGTGTGTGTGTGTGTGTGTGTGTGTGTGTGTGTGTGTGTGTGTGTGTGTGTGTGTGTGTGTGTGTGTGTGTGTGTGTGTGTGTGTGTGTGTGTGTGTGTGGCTGTGTGTGAATGAGTGAAGTTTATTTGAGTTGCGATAACTTCGGTTGTTACTGAAATTTCATATGTGTTTTTGGTTTTTCCGTCCCTCTGTGCTTTGGGACGAAATCCTCGTTCAATAACGGTTTTATTTTGCAACACTTTTTGTAGGATTTTTCGGTTACATGTCGTCGGTGGGCGAATTTACACACGGCTTCACGAGGCTGTCCCGCTTCTGTCCTCTGAGCGCTTGACTGCAGCTGATCAACGCGATTGCGGCTGAACTCATGACGCTGTGTGTGCGTGTGTCGTCCGGCCGATTGCAATTACTTCTTCCTCTTCTTATGCTGCTTGCCATGCATTGAAGATGCTTGTTTGCGATGGCGGCCGCAGTTGCGCTGAGAAAATTGACTGAATTTTTATTGTAGCTGATGTTTTCCGAATCGCGGAGATTTCATTATTATTGATGTTTATTTTCGAGGCCGGTGTGCAATCGAAACAAAAAAAAAAAAAACTACAAAATTAAATACTCGAAAATTCACTTTAATTTTAATTTATTTAAACGATAAATTCTGCTTTAATGCTTTTTGAAATTTGATATTTAAGCATGCAAAAGCATCGTCCACCTTGAGGCTTAAAATCGTCTCTTCTTTTCCCCCCTTTCTCCCCTTTGACACGCCCCCTGCGCAGCAACGGATGTCCGGCTGATTGGATTTGGATTGTGCCGCCGCTGTCGAGCTCGATTACGCCCGTCTTCCACCAGGAGATGGCGCTGTACTACTTGAAGCCCTCATTTGAATACCAGGACCCGGCGTGGCGAACGCACATCTGGAAGAAGGGGCGTGGCGAGGGCAAAAGCAAGAAGCCGAGACGTAAATTTAATTTCAAACAAATTGCAAGGTAAGTATTAAATGTGGGTGGGTGGGGGCGGGGGCGGGGGCGGGGGCGGGCTGTGTGTCGCTTAATCTTATGTTAAACACCCTGTAAACAAGCATCGACCACTTAAAGCCGCTGCTGGCGACACACAAACACATATGTACATATGTATATGTATATATACAGAACTACGTTTGAGTGTGCTTAAATCGGAAATGATTATCCTTTAAGAGGATTACAAGGATATCAGGTTTGAGCAACAGAAGCAGGCGATCAACAATTGTTCGACCCACTTGCAGCGAAGTCATATAAAAGAAACGATGCAGCGTGCAAGGGTCAAAAGTTATTCAAGACCCACAAGAGAAATTTTTAAAAAAAAATGTGAAAATTTCCAGTTCAAAGACGGTTTTTCAATTTTTCCGAAATCAGAATCAATTGAGAAAAAGAAACATCAATTTAAAAGAAATGGAGAACAAAAAGGGAAAATTAAAATCTCAATTTAAAAAGGAAAAAAAAATGCCGTTTAGTTAAATATTAAAGTAAAGTAAATATTAAAAAAACCATAATAAAAAGGAAGTTTGTACTGTTTACTTCCGGTTTTGTTGTTCCAAAAAAAAACCTTTTATTAATTATAGAATTAATCGCCGAAGCAGAATCAAAGCAACTGCGTCGCTGTCACGTGAAATTTCCCTATAACGACGAATTCCGCAGTGCAATCGCCGGAGCAACACTGAACATTATTTGAATAAATTAGCCACAAAACTGCACACAAGCAAAGAGACGCGTGTGGAACTTGTTGAATTTTGAAATTAATTCCTTTCCAAGTCCTTTTGATTTTTAGTTCTTCTTTAATTCGATGGAAATGTTTTTTTTTTCCTTTTCACTCACTCGGGAAATTAAATTCACTGCGTATTATTAATTTATTATGTTGCGCTTCTTATTTTTATGCATATATTTTCCTAATACAGCGATCACAATCTTCCGCACCGACGAAACGTTCGTCGATTGTCGGTTCGCGGCTCGTTCTGATTTCTTTGGACGGAATTTTAAGCAAAAACTCAGTTGTCCTTCCTTCCGATCCTTCGAGGATGGAAGTGACTGTGTTCGGCGTCTTTTTTTAGTGTTGAACCATTTATAAACGTAGTGGCAGAAAATTCATATGTTTTACAAGTAAATTCATTCATGGCAACGAAATGAATTTCAATATTGAAAATTTAAATTGCATTTATTATAAAATTGAACAAAGTTTTCACTATTCCACTGTCGCTGAGTGAAAAAGTCGCGCGATTCCGTCGCTTTGGTTCTGCTTCGGCAATAAACGTCACTTCAATTCAGTTATTAATTCAATTTCCTTGAAATTTTAACACTTTAATGCCCACAATAAAAACAGCACCAAAAATTGACTGAAAAGCATTAATAAAATCGAATTTAATGCAATTCGTTTAAAACGCGTCTCAGTAAAGTGAGAAATTTAATTAAAAACAAATTCCATTGATCGTCAGCAGCAGGAAATAGAAAAACCGTGACGTCATCGATGAAATGAAGGCTTCATTTCTCCTCGTTCAACCTTCTTTTTCGCGAGATTCATCGATGTGCCTTATTATTTATTAACATTTTTCTATGCTTTCTCTCATTATGATTAATTTTATATCAAATGTTTTTGCCTTTTAATAATCCTCAACAGTTTATTTCATTCCTTTACCCACTGTAAATATTGAATTTTTGACTCTCTCTCTCTCTTTTTGTCGCTCTTCTATTTGCAGAGCTGTCAAGTTCACATCGAAGCTATTCGGTCGCGCTCTCTCCAAGCGCATCAAAGCGACGATTTTGTATGCCACGGAAACGGGGAAATCGGAGCAATACGCGAAGCAGCTGTGCGAGTTGTTGGGACATGCATTCAACGCTCAGGTAAAGAGTCGGTAAGGGGTCGGCAAGGAGTCGGTAAGGGGTCAGTACGAGGTCGGTAAGGGGTCGGCAAGGGGTCGGTAGGTCGGTTATGGAGTCGATAAGCAGTCATTAAGAGGCCATAAGAGGTAAGTGGTCGGTAATAGGTCGGTAAGGGGTCGGTAAGGGGTCAGTAAGGGGTCGGTAAGTGGTCGGTAAATGGTCGACAAAGGGTCGGTAGATCGGTTAAGGAGTCGATAAGTAGTCATTAAGAGGTCGTAAGAGGGCTCGGTAATGGGTCGGTAAGGGGTCGGTAAGAGGTCGGTAAGGGGTCGGTAAGGGGTCGGTAAGGGGTCGGTAAGGGGTCGGTAAGAGGTCAGTAAGTGGTCGGTAAGTGGTCGGTAATGGGTCGGTAATGGGGTCGGTAATGGGTCGGTAAGGGGTCGGTACGGGGAAAGGCAGAGACTCTGAACGAAAATTTAAAGTGAAAGCAAGGAACACTTTTCCAATGATTTCCAAATGATTCCTAGGCGAAAAGAGTGCGGGAAATAAATTTGTATAATCCTTGTATGAAAGAGGATAAAAATAAATATTTAAATGATTTCCATTCGTCGTTCGCGCTCAGAAATCAATCATTTGCTACGCTACGAAGTGTCCAATAATAATAATAATAATAATTGAAGTTCTTCAGTGCCTCACGAAGTCCTTCAAAGGACGCATTTAATGAACATGCATTTGAATTAGACACTCACGCTTTAAGTTTTAATTGTCTGCCAACCGCGGAGCTCCTTCACCGACCAACCTGTTGCCTCTCGCCTTCGTCCGGCGACCGCCCCCTGCTCCATGCTTTCATTGCACTTGATTGTCGTTCATCAGTCAGCCTGAATTCCAACGTCACGTTCAATGAAGTGGCCGCCGCCGGCTTCTGCATCGCTGCATTCTGATTAAATTAGCTGTAATTCGAGTCCCTCACCCGTCGCCCCCCGCGGGCTGCCTTTTTCTTGCAGATCTACTGCATGGCCGACTACGAGTTCTCCTCCATCGAACACGAGGCGCTGCTGATCGTCGTCGCGTCCACCTTCGGCAACGGCGACCCACCGGAGAACGGAGAGGTTTGTACGAAGCCGCAAACGGCGATAATATCGACTACGATAAAGATAACACGACGACGATGATGATGAAGTGACAAACTCTGCTGTGTTTTATTATCATTGCAACTCAACTGAAGTTGCGACAAAGTTGCTCGAAATGATGAACATTAACGATTGCATTCGATTCATAAGAAAGGGCGTAATTTTATGCTATGCGACTGAAGAAGAGGGCGGGGGTCCTCTTCAAAGCGTCGCCTGTTTCAAGTAGACAAAAATATTACCACTTTTAATCACATACATCAATCAATTAGCAATTAGCTCCAATCAAATTCAGCTGCTATCGATTTATTGTTGGATTATTCATTAAATTCAATGGAAATGCCATAGTTAATCGATTAAATTCTTTGAAGAATTCCATCAAAATTCTATTATTTAATACTAAAAAAGTTAGATTTCAATTCCATTGCAACGATTTTGTTTCAATTTTATTTTTATGGCTTAAATTTAAATTTCATTTTTTATGATATTTAAATTTGCAACGATAAATAAATAAGTAAAAATTGTAATTATTATTTTTCATGAGCAGCTTGCAACATTTTGTGATTTAATTTGTAGCATAATGCAATTGCCTACTTGCAGGCTGCGCTTAAAATTCAGTTGTCGCTGTCGCAGGTTTTTGACTCAACCAGAATTGGGTATTTAATTGCATTAATTTCGGTTTTCATGTGAAATCCTTCTGCATAAAAGTTCGACAGCTCAGCGAAATGAAATCTGAATAAGTTCGCGTGTCAATTGACAGAAGAATCGTTAAACAATCGTCATCAATCAGCAACAATCAATCACTTAAATTATTAATAACACATTTAATCGCAGCCAATCATTAATAAATGTCGCTGAATTGCGTTTATTTTCCTTATCCGATGATTGTTCATTTCTTTCTCTGTTTCTCCCTTCTCTTTCATCTCTTCACGCCGCTTTTCACAGCTGTTCTCGCAGGATTTGTACGCTTTAAGAGTTCAAGAAACGGAAGAAAACGGACACGATTCCAGGTAATTAAACAAAAAGAAAATAGACAAAAAAGAAAACAATAAAATATCAACAACAAAACTTAAATTGTTAATTTTTTTCGATATTATTATTTTTTTATTATTGCAATTAAATTTAAATTTATTTAACAGGCGTTTTTACGCATCTATAAAAAGCGATGGAAATTGTAAATTGTGTAATAAATAATTTATTAAAAGTCGCCGCGCATCGGCATCAATGAAATGCCGAAGAATATGCTTCATAAATTTTAACAGCGAATTTAATGCTTTAAACCATTTTTTAAGGAACAAACAAAAGCCGAAAGCGATTCCAAAAGTTGTGTAGAAGGACGAAGAAGGAAGAAGAGAAGGAGGGGAGGAGTTGGAGGGAGAAGGAGGGTGTGGGCGGGAGAGGGCGGCGTGGGTGCAGTCAATTTCAAGACAAAACATTAAAGAGTTACAGGATTTTCCTCAAATTGATCTTTTTCAAATGTTTCTCTCCATTTCTTCCTCACCTTTCGCCCTCTTCTTGCTCTTTATGTTCCTCTCTTCGCCTTCTTCTTCTTCTCGAATCCTTTTTCAGCCGTTTTCACATCATTCCAACATCACTTGCAACGATTTAAGACTGGCGACGAACTCTTTTCGTGTCACTCAACAACAGCTTCAATCAACTTCGTTCGGTTTTTTAGTATTTTGAATGAAGAAAAAACCTCAAAATGTGTGTGTGTGTGTGTTTTGTGCCTCCTTTTGGTTCGTTGTGCGTTTTTCTGCTGCGGTTGTTGAATGCCGCACGCCCAATAATAAAAATAATGATTCTGTGATTTATTGAAATTGTTGTTTATTGGTCTCGCTGAACGCTTCGATTACTCTTCTTTTCATCTTCTGCCTTTGATTAATTCCCTCGTTTGCACATCTTCTCATTTGCTGTGTTTAAGGCTGCGAATAAATAAAAAACTCCCCGGACGATGTAACGAATTCGATGATTGTGAATTTGCTTAAGGAAGGTGCAAATTGAATGTGAAGGATGTGGGAGAAGGGGCGGAAGCGGAAGGGAAGCCGAGCCTTTGTGTTCGAATTTAATTAACTGTTGCTTTTGCTGCTGTTTTTCCATCACCAAGACACGACATGATGAAGGAAATTATTTCTTTTTTTCTTGCTTTAATATCGTTTTTTTTTGGGGTGGGGGGGAAACTTTCGTCAAAGCGTTAATGGATTTTTCCTTTTTTTTATTGACACTTTAATTGTTGTTTTTCCATTTTTAGTTAATTACAAATGATGATCAACACGTTTACGAAGTGTTTTTTTTGCTCTTTCTTTTAAATAAATTTTATTTAATCTTTTTCACTTTCGCCTAAAATTGTTCGCTTCAATTTTCAAAGATTTCGCGGTGACCACAATGGAATAATATTGCTGCATTTAAGCCATTCATTTTTTTTTTCATTTCACCTAAATTTATGCCGCGTTTTTTTCGTGTTCGAAGCAATTTCACTAAAGAATGGAATTGTCTTTCAGCGTTTTGTTGCTGCATTATTTCAGTGATGCTTTTCCATTTTCGCCTAAAATTATACGCTGATTGCTCAATACAACTTTTAACGTTTTTATTTATTCACTGTTAAATATTTTAGTTTAAAATTAAACTTTATATTAAATACTGAGCAGAATAAAAAGGCGAAGGAGTTCGGAGGAGTCCGAGGGAGGGGAGGGAGGACGAAAACCTTCAGCCTCTCCGGCAACTTTAATCGAGCCACTTAAAAGCATTGGCTTTTTACAAGGCTTTTAATTGTCGCAGATGCGTTGGTGTTTTGCACGCTTCTCCACTCGAAAGCCTGCAGCTTTGTCTGTTGTTCGTGGACAAAAACAGATGCAGCAGAGATCTCGCCTCCGCCCCTTCCGCCGCCCCTTCCCCTTCAACACCAACAAACACATCTGTGCATGTGAATGAGTGAATGAACGAATGCGTGTCTGTCGTTGAACGTCTGAGCAAGATTCTTCGTTTGTAGCTTGCAACAACGTGTTAATGTTGCTGCTGCACCTGTTACTCATTAAGTGTCATTTTCTGGCGCGGTGTATATAAATAAATCCTTAAATCGTTTAAGCGTCGGTTGTGAGGTCGACAGAACATGAAAACGGCCGCAGGCGATCACAGTTAAGTGATTGCTTCAGTTTCCAATTGTGCAACGCATTTTCAAATGTCTCGCTTCTGTGAAGAAGCTAAAGAACAAGTCTATTGAACAGTGGAAATAATTAAATGTAAATGAAAACTTTAAACGCTTTCATTACAATTCCAAGAAGTCTTCGAATGAATACTTTAAAATTTAAACTGCGGCGCGGCGTTGCTTTAGTCAGTCACTCATTTTAAGAATAACCTCAAAGAAGGGGGCCAAAAAAACAAGCATTTTCCAACAATTGTTCGAGTGTAATGAGAATGAGCGGAGGCGTGGGCGGGGCGGACAGACGAAGTGCGGCATCGGCGACCCGCTTAATTTCGCCAAAGTGTGTTTTAAGTAGTTCAGCGCTGTAAATAAAGGATGCAGTTGAACACACATTTGCGCTGTCGGTTAACAAGGGCAACTAAGGGCAACAACAACAACAGCAGCAACAACAACAGCAGCAGCAACAATGAAAATAGTGCTAAGCTTTAATTACACATCCAAAGCAAGCTTTTCATTTTTAGCTCCTCAACTTACAAAGTTTACTTTTAGGAGCAGACAGATGAGAAAGAGAGAGTGAGAGAGGGATAGAAAGAGGGAGAGAGAGATAGAAGAGAGACAGAGAGGTCGGTGGAGGGGGAGAAAGCGAGCCAAAGAGATTCCGACAGTTTGTTGAAAAGACATTCATTCATTCATTCATTCACTCATTCATTCATTCATTCATTCATTCTTACTTATATTCGAGTAAATAAGTAGCTGCAAAAGGATGTGATTAAGAGCGCCAAGCGTCGTATCCTTCGAGTCCTTGAGCCCGATGCTGCTGCTGCTGCTGCTGCTGTTGGTGCAACAGGAAGCACAGCGCCAGGCGCATCAACAATGCAAAAAATAAGCAACAAAATTGTTGGAGAAACAAAATAGAAATAGACGCAAAAAGGCGAAGAAGAAGAAAAGCCGGGGAGAGAGAGAGAGAAAGGAAAAGAAGAGAATTTAAAAAGAATCATGACACAAAAAACCATCAAAAGAATTATTATTATTATTGTTATTATTGTTGTTGTTGTTGTTGTTGTTGTTATTATTATCATTGTTGTTGTTGTTGCCACTGTCACTGTCATCGCCTTCTGCTGTTGATGAAATATTCTCCACTGCGTGAAATATGAACAAAAGCCAGCAACGAACTCGGACAGAAGGCGCTCCCAGCCCCTCGCCCGCCGCCTTTCACTCCTAATACATGTCCTTAATTTAGTATTATTATTATTATTTGTAATTTATAGTTGGTCTCTTTGAAAACCTTTCCTTTTTCCATCCGACTTCTCGCCGCTTTCGCAGACCACAAAACTGACAAATGTCACAATAAACTGCCGCATCTTTATTCATATTTCCATTATTCCTATTCGGATGGTTTTTTGCGGCTGACTGCCTCTTCTCCTTCTTCTGTGGCACGCTCCTTTTACGCTTCCCTTCGGCCATTTATTGTTCTATTGCGATTTCGGTGGCTTTCCTGAAAAATGTCATTTAATAGTAACTCTTTTGAACTTGTAACGATGATGATGATGTTGATGATGATGATCTTCTTCTTCTTCTTCCCCTTGTTCTTCTTCTTCTTCTTTCATTGCAGCATCAGTGTCACCTCGTCAAAGTCGTTCATGAAAGCGAGTTCTCGGCAGGACTTCATCAAGTTGCCGCTGCACAAGGTCAAGAAAATCGATCGCTGGGACTCGCTGCGTGGCTCCACGTCCGACACCTTCACCGAGGAGACCTTCGGCCCGCTGTCCAATGTCAGGTAACCGCGGGAGGGGGGCGTGGTACTGTCAGCTGCAGCTAATAACGATCGCTGCGCATGCTTTCAGATTCGCTGTGTTCGCGTTGGGCTCGTCGGCGTACCCGAACTTCTGCGCCTTCGGCCAGTACGTCGACAACATCCTCGGCGAGTTGGGCGGCGAGCGGCTGCTGAAGATAGCCTACGGCGACGAGATGTGCGGCCAGGAGCAGACCTTCCGCCGCTGGGCGCCCGAAGTCTTCAAGGTGCGTGCCCTACCGCCGTCCGTTGCCCCGCCTTCATTTCTCCCTTCCCTCCGCAGCTCGCTTGCGAAACCTTCTGCTTGGACCCCGACGAGAGCCTCTCCGACGCTTCGCTGGCGCTGCAGAACGACTCGCTGACCGTGAATACGGTGCGGCTGGTGGCGGCGCCGCAGCCGCAGCCGGCGGCCGCCCTCGACCAGACGCTCTCCAAGTACCACAACAAGAAGATCCGCTGCTGCAAGGTGAAGGCCGCGCCGCGCAACCTCACGCACCTCGGCGACAGCGACAGCGACAGCGAGCGCGACAAGACGACGATCCTGCTGGAGATCGCGGCGCCCGAGATGGACTACGAGCCGGGCGATCACGTCGGCATCTTCCCGGCCAACCGCGCCGACCTCGTCGACGGGCTGCTGCGCCGGCTGTGCGGCTTCGACGACCCCGACGACGTGCTGCAGCTGCAGCTGCTCAAGGAGAAGCAGACGTCGAACGGCATCTGCAAGTGCTGGGAGCCGCACGACAAGATCCCCGCCGGCTCCATGCGCGCCCTGCTGCGGCGCTACTTCGACATCACGACGCCGCCGAGCCGCCAGATGCTGACGCTGCTGGCCGGCTTCTGCGAGGACAGCCTGGACACGGAGCGGCTGCAGCTGCTCGTCAACGACTCCTCGGCCTACGAGGACTGGCGCCACTGGCGGCTGCCGCACCTGCTGGCCGTGCTCGAGGAGTTCCCGTCGTGCCGGCCGCCGGCGCCGCTGGTGCTGGCCAACCTGATGCCGCTGCAGTCGCGCTTCTACTCGATCTCGTCGTCGCCGCGCAAGGTCCGCGCCGAGATCCATCTGACGGTGGCGATCGTGCGGTACCGCGCCGAGGACGGGCGCGGCGACGAGCGCTTCGGCGTCTGCTCCAACTACTTGGCCAGCGTGCGGCCCGGCGACGAGCTCTACATGTTCGTGCGCAGCGCCGCCGGCTTCCATCTGCCGCGCGACGCCTCCAAGCCGATCGTGCTGATCGGCCCGGGCACCGGCATCGCGCCCTTCCGCTCCTTCTGGCAGGAGCTGCAGATGCGGCGCGAGTGCGACGCGGACGCGCCGCTGCCGAAGGTGTGGCTGTTCTTCGGCTGCCGCAACCGGGACGTCGACCTCTACGCAGCCGAGAAGGAGCAGCTGTGCCGGGCGAAGGTACTCGACCGCGTCTTCCTCGCCCTCTCGCGCGACCCGAACGTGACCAAGGTAACGCACCCTCCTCCGGCCAGCAATCGACTCCGCTGTCAGGAGTCCGAGTCGATGGCAGTCCTTTTGAAATGCGTTCTGATTGCGGCTCATCTTTGTTCCGTTTTCCATGTCTATTTCTCTGCTGCTGCTGCTGTTGATGGTTCCCCATGGACACGATGCGTCCTGCGTGCAGACCTACGTTCAGGATTTGATTGGACAGGAATTCGATTCTTTGTACGCGTTGATTGTGCAGGAAGCAGGACACGTTTACGTTTGCGGCGATGTGACGATGGCCGAGCATGTTTATCTGACGATAAGGTAAGGGGCGGGGCTGGGAGGGGGCCAACGGGCAGCAGATGAGGCGCAACAAGCTGCCTCATATCGAAATCTCGTAAATCAAACAGGAAAAGAAAATTCGAGCAATAAATTTCAGTCTTTTGTTCAATGATTGGCTGTTGGCGAAGAGAGAGGAGAAGAGTGGCGAGGGGGGAGCTTGAAAGGGACAGGGAAACTTCATAAATCCCATTTTGAAGAGGTGCATTATAACAGTTGTTGGTTGGGCGAAAGGGAAACGGGGAGACGGACAATGGAACTGCTAAGATAAAAAAAACCCAAGGAACAAGGGAAATGAGTTAAAAAGAAAAACTGGAAATGGAAGGGATCCAGGGGAAGGGGAGAGACACGGTAAAGGGTGGTGAGGTAGAGAGAGGTAGGGAGAAGGGAAAGAGAAAGAGAAGAGCAGCGGCCAAGCGATTAAAAGAGGCAAAACGCTGATCGAAAGAAGACGAATAAAGGAAGAAACTGAGTGGAAAGTGGAAGATGGAGTGGATTAATGGATAAGGGAAGATGGAGGGGAAACAGACAGGCGATGTTTCAGTCTCTTAAGCAAAATAAGCCACTGACGGAGCGTTTCTTTGTTGGCCGCGAGCTGAGATCGGTTCTCGTGGCCATCAAAAGACATCCGCCGAAGAAATCCACTGACATTGTTTTTAAGCACTTCTTTTATTGCGCCTCTTCTTCGTCCACAGGAAATGCATCGCGGCGAAGGAGCAACGCAGCGAGGCGGATGTGGAGAAGTTCATGCTGACATTAAGAGTGAGTAAAGGGCGGAGAAATGTGGTGGGGCGGGGGCTGGTGCGGTGGTAATGAAAACTAATTACACTTGTTTATGTCATGTTGCAACATGATTTACGAGTGTTTTTGTGGAGTTGACAAACGATGGACTCCGGCGCTCATGCAGCAACACGACGGATGATGTCTTCAGGGGGGCGTGTAGGAAGGGGGAGGGAGTGCAAAAAAACTACATTCACTTCTTTTTCTCTTTCGTTGGTCTCCTTCGCAGGACGAGAATCGCTACCACGAGGACATCTTCGGCATAACTTTGCGCACGGCGGAAATTCACACGAAGTCGCGAGTCACGGCACGAATACGAATGGCGTCAGAGCCGTAGTAGGGGGGCAGTGCGACGGGGGAGCGATAAAAGCAATAGCAGACGAGATCGCAGAGAATGAGCCACGAAGGGATGGCGCAAGGACGAAGGCAGCAGGCGAAAGAAACGCGAGATATCAAAAAGAAATTAAAAATCAAATTCAAGCATTTCAATAAATATTCCATTAAAATGTGTGTGCTTAAAGAGGAAAACGAAACGAATTGCAAAACAAAGAGGAAAAGAGGAAAATTCGAGTAAAGAAACCAAATTTCATTCATTCATTTATGTGCGTGTGTGTGTGTCTGTTCGAATTGCATTATTATTCAATTAAATTAACGAAAATATCTCATTAAATATATTACAAAAAAAACCTTTTCAAATGTCTTAGGCTACAAAAAGAAATAAGAAATTAATTTTTCCTCAATCAGATTGCGATTGGCGATGATTATGATTACGATGATGATGATGATGATGTTTTTCTTTATTCGCTTTCTTATTCTGCTATTAACAACTGTAATAATTATGAATTATGAGCAGAATTCATACAATTCCAATGCATTCTTCTTCTCTTATTGTATTTAATAAAGTTAATTAATAAATGAATATTCAGTGAAAACCATAAAATTCCAATGCTTCGTTTTATTCGAAAAATTAATGACGACTTTAAGAATTTCAATATTAATTAGTTGAAGAATTTAAATAAGTTTATTGTCAAATAATTAAAAGCAACGTTAATAAATCAATGAAAACTCATTGAATTATTTCATTTCTTCGTGCGGTGAGAGGGGGAAAAGGAAGAAGACGAGGAGAGGGAGGGGGAAAATGGGAAATTTAAATGTTTTTTAATGTTTTACTCACATTCGTTGTCCATCGTTTCGTTTTTATGTTTCCGTCAATCAATCGATGAACACTCGACAGCGAATCGCAATAAATTACAACAAATTATAAAATACAACAACAACAACAACAACCATCAATAAAAATCATAATCATTTCAGTTTATTGAGTATTTAATTTGAATTTAATTGAATGAAAACCGCGTCGTCGTTTTATTGCTTTTATTTAACGATTATTAACTGATTCATTTAATTTATTTAAAATTGTCTATTATTCTTATTTAATGGAATATTAATTTATTTCTTTATTAAATTATATTCAAAGCGGTTTCAGTTGTAAATATTCAGTAAAATATTAACATGAAAAGATCAAAAGAAGAAGAAATAGAAGTCAAAATATTTACAAATATTTCTATATCCATTTTTCACATGGAATTCATATTCAAATCGGCTCTGAAAAATCGTCTCTGCGTTTGTTTATACAACTTCTTCTCTATTCACTCGCATTCCATTGTTTGAATTCCTCGCATTCTTCTGAATTTTAAATGAAGATTCATTCCCAGTGATGCCAGCCTCATGCCATGACACAAGCGCCTGCATGAGGACGTCGTCACATGCGCCGAGTGGCTCACGAACTGAAGTCGCTGCGTATTCACGGCACGAACGAAGCCGACCAAACGAAGCTTCGTGTAACGTCGACCGACTGCAGAAGACTCGATTTATGAAGTGTTTTTGTGTTTGTGTGTTGTTTTGCCTGCGGTGCTGCGTGTTGTTGTTGTTGTTGTCGTTGTAGTGTGTGTTCTGTGGCTGCCTTCGTTGCTGTTCCTGTTGTTGTATCGTTATTTAACCATTACTGGAATCTGATTGCGGCTGCGATTCACTGTTTTACCTCGACGTCGATCGACTTTTTTGAGGCTCATCAATTTCGAAACGCATTTTACTCTTTTCCTGTTGAAGCCTCTGCGGAATTCATTGTGCAGCTCCATTGAAAGGTCAAACATCGTCCATTTTCCCTACACGACGAGGTTTTTTATATCCCTCTGTTAATTTCAAAATGTTGTATGTATTTTTTTCACAATTAATTTCTGATGAGAATTCTTTTAAAAATATAGCAATTGATAATTGGAGAAATTCTTGTTATTATAATGAAGTAAATGATCATTAAATTGTGATTCATATTAAAAGAATATTAAGTAGAACTTTCATTTAAGTCCATTTGCAACAGCCAAATAAATAGTTGAATGATAACAATAATAATCATCTGCTCGATCATCATCGTCAAAGTGTTTTTTCACGCTACGATGACGAAGGTCGGACAATCGTCTGCGCTATCGTTTCTCATTGGGCAAAAAGGAGACGGCAACAGGTTCTGGTTGGGAATCGAAATGCCAGCGTTTGATCGCAGACAACTTTTCAATCGGTTCAATCGAGTCGTCGTTGTATGTAGTTCGATGCTGATTCAATGGGTAAACAAAGTATCGGGCCGATTAAAGTCTGCCGTGAGCGGCTACCCTGAAACTTGAACTTGCTTTGCTCGCAGCGTTGTTGTTGTTGTTGTTGTTGGCGTTGTTGTTTGAGTGCTCATTCGTTCGTTCGCACCTTCGTTTTTACGTTCGTCGGCTCGTTCGGTTGTTCGGTCGTTGAATGAATGGCAAAAATGTAACTGTTGTTGTTGCTTTTACTATTAAACTCAGTTTCCATTTTCAAGTCGCGCCGCTGAGTCGCATTTTACGCTTAAGCGATTTTAGCCGAGTCGAGCTGCTTCAGTTGGCGACGGGATTTCAAGCGTTAAAGACTGATTCTTCTTCCCCTCCTGCGACAGCTTAGCAACGCAACGGAACGTACGATCGCCGATTAGAATTTCTATTTTTCTTATAAGTCGGCCAAAAGTTTTAATTTGAATGGTTAGCAAACGAATGAAGGACATTCACAAGAGAAAATCGCGACGAACTGGAAAAAGAAAACCAACCGCAACAAAAAAAAAAAAATAGATTTTATTCGTTGATTTCCTTTTTCGGTTTCCGTCGTTTTTTTGTTGTTTTCTTTTTTTTTTGGGGGGAAAAGTGTGCAAAAATAACCAAACACAGAAAATTCAAAAAAGACAAATTAAGTACTTTCGTTCAATGTTTGTGTTGTTTCGTTGTTGTTGTTGTTGTTACTGTGTTTGAACAATGAACGAGTAAAAAATTTTGGCGCGTTGCAAACAATGAATTTTAGTTGGCTAAAAAGCAGTTCGTTTGTTTTCTTTGGACGCTTTTATTATGTTTATCGATGTTGTTATTGCTTTTGTTTAAAATCAAGTTAACGAAGTTTTTGCCCTGTGTTTGTTGTGTGTTTTTGTGTGCATGTAAGTTAAAAAAAGCATTTAAAACACTCGTATTAAAACGTAAATACTTTAAAATACAAACTGCATAATTCACTGAAATCCTTCTAAAAATCTCCAATCGTTTGTTTTTACTTATCAATTAACTTTTTAGGATATTTTTTAATAAATGTTTGTGCAGTGCCGAATCCATTTCCGTGCCAAGCGATGTTCATTCCTTCGCACTCATCGGCAAATCTATTCAAATCAGCAACGCTTTTTCGTTTATCTGCTGACGCGTTCGCTCAACTTAAGAACACTTCGATTCGCCTTCGCTGAGAGCCCGAACGACGCCCGAATAGCGCCGATTCGCTCTTTCGCATGTGTTGCGTTGGCTGCGTCTGAAACGATGCTTCGTTGCTGCTCCACAGTCAGCTGAGTCGGCCGAGAACTTCTCATTCATGTGTATTTTTTTAAGAAAACGTATTTCTCCTCACTGTTTCTGCCGCATAAATATTTCGCTCACGTTACACATTAACTGAGCGCTCTTCGTGCTTTACTCTCAGTGCCTCTTATCATCTAACAAAAAACTCTCCCTCGCACACAAACGTTGCTCGCTGCCGATGCTGAGTAAAATTCGTGTTGATTCTTTTCTTTCAGCGTTCTGCAAATAATTCATAAAAGTTTTTTCGTGTTTGGCGTGATATAAAAGCGACGTTCAATCACATGTATTCGTGGTCCGTTCTCCGTGTTGGAAAAGGTTGGATGCATCCCTTAATTGCATTGCAATGGAACTAATTATAGTTGACCAACAACAACATAATGAAAACACAGGCTCTTAAAAACACTCTGGATATATCTCTCATAAGCATGCTGCATAATCCGATATCAGATTATTTGATAATCCACTACAAAACTCTCTATCTCTCTCCGCTACTTTGGTGAGTACTTCCCAAAAGGAGTCAAGAAGAGTGCGGCTGATCAAATCTGACCGAAGGTCAGGTAAATTGGCTGCCGTCGGCAAGGCGAGGATGGACTGAAGCAGAAGCCCCACCAGAGACTGGTGTGATTCGCTGATGAAGTCCTTGGCCAACCTCCGGCCCTTGCTAACGCAAAAAGGCGCTGTTCGATGCCGTAGAACAGTGCGCTGAACCACCCCCCGTGTTCAGAATATTTGAAAAAGCATTTACACGCTGCACGGTAACACGGAGAACAGCGAGTGACCACTTTTTTTCGTTTGTTTTCAGGCAAATTTTATTCATAATTCTTGTAAAAACTCCATCCCTACTTTTGCCCACTTCATTTCCATACATTCCATGATTAAGAAGAACACAATGATCGAGAGTATATATATTATTTCCATATCTACCACGCCTCCACACAGATCCCAAGTAATAATGGGAAGCAGCAGCAAAATATGTTGCAAGGCAGGGAAGCCAATTGAACGTTTTTGCTGAATTTTTCGATGAAATTCGCGAGGATTTTGACAGTTTATATAAAAAAAAGCTGCATAAGAGAAGTTATGGGTTTTTCAGTTGTAATAGCGAAAGCATAAACACGAGGAAATAGCAAAATTAAAAAAAAAAGAAACTATGTAGAATAACGAAATTGTGAATTTTGTTTCGATAATAGGTAATTTTTAATGTTGCATTCACATTTTTGTTTTGTAAGAGTAACTTTTATTACTTGTAGTTGCAAATAGTTATTTTTCACAAATTGAAGTATTGAATTCCTCGCCAATCGGCGACTTGGCAACCCTCGCAACGCAGAAAGAACACGTCACACGAATCGCGCCGCTTCACTCTTTCCTTCGTGTTCCATTGGCCACGCATGAAGCGTTTCTTTATCGCTGCTCCACAGTCAGCTGAGTCGCTGCAGAGGTTCTAATGCGAGTGCATGTGTGTGTGGAGGGTGAAGTGGGGAACACGGCAAGAGACGCTGCTGGTTCCAAGTATAGAGATTTTAGAGCAAATCAAACGATCGAAGTACGTATTGTTTAATAAATTTTAAAGAAACCCGAAAAGAAACTCTTTCAAAAGCAACTTCGGCCCGCCGCGCTGATAAAGAAAAACCTTCTTTTTCTTACTTACTGCTTCGATTACATGCACACATAAACAGAAGTCTGTGTTGTACACATTAACTTAACGCTCTTCTTGTTTTGCTCTCCGTCTCTCTTCTCGCCTAAGAAAACGCTCCCTCGTAGTCCAACGTTGCTTGCTGCTGAGGCTGAGCAGAATTCGTGTTAATTCTTTTCTTTCAGCGCTCTGCAAATAATTCATAAAAGTTTTTTCGTGGTGGCGTGATATAAAAGCGACGTTCAATCCTATGTGTTTGTGGTCTGCACTCCGTGTTGGAAAAGGTTGGATGCATCCCTTAATTGCATTGCTCCCAATTGGGATGTTCGATTGAATAATGGAAAGCGTCGATCCGATGTATGTAAATCTTAAATAGATGATATGTGTAGATATGTTCAACATGAACGATCATGTACGATGAATAATTTGGGGTGTGTCATATACCATTGTATGTTGAAAATGGGGAAACGTTGAACCCCGCGTTTCACAGGCTCTCTCTCCGCGACATACTACAACGTGTACGTACACATGGTAGGGTCTAGGGTAGCACGGAGCAACATGTGCTGTCGTGATCTACTGCGAAGGAGAACGAGGGCTGATAAAAAAGGCGCTGTTCTCGGCCGTAAGAACGGTGCGCTGGCGTTACGCTGCGTCAGAGTGTTTAAAAATGATTGAATCACGGTAACACGGAGTCTCAGGTGACCACTTTTTTGGTTTTTTTTTATTTTTTACCAAACATTTTTCGACTTCGTTTCGAGTTTGCGTCTTCCTTTTCCGTTTCATTGAAGCAATTTTTGTGGCAACAAGTTTTGTCGATATTTCAATTGACACAGAAAACTGCATCGTCGCCCCTCCTCCGCCCCCTGAATGTCAGCGTCCCGAAATACTTCCGAAAATATTTATGTATGTCCGTTTGTTGTCTGTGTTTTATCAATAATCAATTTGCATATGAATTGAGTAATCGGAGAGAATTTAGAACATTTATAAACGTTGCTGCCTACGCAAACAAACGTCGTCCACCATCGACTGATGCCATAAAAACTGATGAAAACAGCCGCTGGAAATTAATTCGATTGCTTTTATTGCGTTTCGGATGATGCGCAATTACAATTGCAACGAATGCGAAGCGATCGCAGCTTTTGTGTGTCCGTCGCCGTTTGGCTTTCTTCTCTTCTCTTCACGTGTGCTCTCCTTTTTTTCTCTGGCTGATTCGCTTCATCGAGGCCCCTTTCACGTTCAGCGTCATGAGGTCGTCGAGCGATGGCAGCGCAGCAGCCACTCGGCTCAAGTGAGGCCGTCCTCATGGCGCTGAATGTGACATCGGCCTTTGTGCTCGTTTTCATTGTTGTGTGGCTACGACGATGCTTTGCAAATACCGTAAATGTTGCTATAATTTTTATTCTATAATTAGAAACACAAAACAGAAACAGGAACTGAAAACCAAAAAAAAAAAAACAGATAAAACGAACTCGAACAAGAAGAAGCAGTAGAAAAATGGCAAAAGCAGTGAAATGATTTTTTTGAACGACAACAAAAACAACGACGCTGTATTTTAGGCCATCAACACCATTTTTTAACCTCTTCGCGCTCATTTAAAAAACTTTTTTATTGCTTTTTTTTTGGGTACAACGAACTGAAAAACTGACTGCTTGACGGACTGATGATTAATAACATGCAATTATTCAGTCTTCACTGTTGCTCCAGTTTCTTCATAGCACTAAATGAGTAGTAGTAACAGTAGTAGAAAAAGTAGTAATGATAGTAGAAAAAGTAGGAATGGTAGTAGAAAAAGTAGGAATAGTAGTAGAAAAAGTAGGAATAGTAGTAGAAAAAGTAGGAATAGTATTAGAAAAAGTAGGAATAGTATTAGAAAAAGTAGGAATGGTAGTAGAAAAAGTAGGAATAGTAGTAGAAAAAGTAGGAATAGTGGTAGAAAAAGTAGGAATGGTAGGAGTAGTAATTTTCTTCTTTTGCCTAGGTTTCATTTTAAGCGATTTTAAAGAGCAACAGCAATGATTTTAACCTATTTTTCACATTTATTGCAGTTCATTTCGAGTGATTTCTACATTTTTGCTCTTAAACAAAACAAAAAGCACAAAAAACTATATAAAAATTATAAAAGAACATAATTAAATTATTTGAATTGTTTAAATAATAGAAAATCTTTCAATAATCCTTTGAAACTCATTCAAAAGGTAATTAAAAGTTATTTTAAAGGCTTCTTTAAGATTTATTTAACGAATCTGAAAGCCATCAGCAACTTTTCCAGAATTGATTTTGACTCGTGAATGAATTTTGCATGGAGACCATAAAAAAGCAGCTCAAAGACTTTGTTATGCGAATTGAGGTCCTTCGATTGTTTTTTAATCGTCTATAAAAGCAACAACAACAACAACAACGACGACGACGACGACGACAATCAATAAAAAATCAACAACAAATAAATTAAAAGTTTTTCGATAAAATTAAATCCTGCACGAAAAGAAAAAACCATAGAAAAAAATACTTTTTTTCTTCTCTTTTCTTTTGTACATATTACGATTTTTTCTTCATTCCAACGCGAGATTCGTTCCCCCTCTGTTTGTCTCTTTCTCCCGCACACACGGCTTCAAAGCAGTCGACGGTGGTTCGCGTTTTTCTTTTTAAAGTCGCAATTTTTTTTGTTTGCTTCTTTGAAAGTTTTGAAATACGCAGCAATAAAGAAAAGACTTGAACGAGTTTTTTGAAAGAGCCTTAAAAAATTTATTATGAAAAACAAACAAACAAACAAACACACAAACAAACAAACACACAAACAAACAAACAATCAACAAGTTTGCAAACGAAAAATGATTTTTCTTTAAATGCAGGTTATTTTTTTACAGTTTTTACGAATTTTCGAAATATTCATTTTCTCTCACCTCCTTTTCGAGCGTTTAATGTGCTTTTACTCACTGCTGCAACATGTGAAACACATTTGCGTCTGTTTATAGAGTTTTTATTGTCGTTGTCGTTGTTGTTGTTGTGGTTGTGGTTGGAGCTGAAGCTGTTTTGTGTGACGCTGCTTTTACAGTTGTTTATTGCAACTGTTTGCAAAGTACGAACGGCGGCGCTCGTGTTTATTTATAGACCGAAGTCTGACTTCGAACGCAGCACATTTCGTCCGCTCTTCGCACTGCCATCGTCGCTCTTGCGGTCGCTCTGCGCCGCCGACGACTTCTGCGTCATAATAACGTGTTTCGTTCTTCAAACGTAATTCAAGTTCTCGCAGTGAGTTAATGAAGTTGTAAGCGATATCTGTCGCTGTTCCCGTCCCATTTCTATACAAATCGTTTCCTAAAAACCTTCACAGCTGATTCCGATGAATTCCAGTGACACTCGGACGGAGGTGGACGGACGTCGCTTCTTTCGATTCGAACTCCAAACGATTGCAGAGTGAATGAAATGCAGAAAAACATTCAATAAATAAATTCAAGTTCAGTTAATGTAATAGAAAACTTTGTTTATTTCATTTAACAACTCAAATGAAACAATATTTAAAGGAAATTCTAATTTCAAGAGACAACCAACGAAAGCATGAAAAGCATTCGAAATGCAACGCATATAAAATTCAAATTGGAATCACAGCAAAATTCAAATGGGAATCAGAGTAAAACTCATGGCATTTGAAAGCAGGGCGCGGGAGTAGGACAGATATATGTATGTTTGCAATTTTCTATTAGGAACGAGCGAAGGCGTCTTCAACGTTGCTTAACGATGCATTTAATTAATTTATTTAAATACGTAGCACAACAAAAACTCAAAATGTCTGTTTTATTAAATCATTATTACAATTTTTATTTATTTTATTCAATTCATAACAAAGTTAACAGCTGTTTAAATAAACTTTATTAAAGTGCAGACAACGAACGCGATCAGATATAAAAACACATTTGAATTTGCACAAATGTTTTGCACTGTAAAATAACATCGAAGAAACAGTGAAACGTGCGTGAAAAGACTTGAATCGCTGCAGAACAACAACAGCAACAAATCGCAAATCGCAAATTACAATTGCAGCAATGATAAAAGAATTGGTGAAAAAGGTGAAACAACAAACGGCGTAGAAAACAGCGACGACGGTGGCGATCGTAAAACCAAATAAAAAAGCAAAAATCCAGAGCAGCCAACGACTCATTCAAGTGTAAACCACGCTACAGCGAGGAAGGAAGCGGAAGGAAGAAAGGAATAACTTCGCTTTTGCCGTTTCTTAAAAAAGTGAGTAAAATTCAAATTTTTCCTATCGAACTTATTGAAAAAAATGATTGATTGATTGAGTGGATGATTCACGGTGATGATCGATGGAATCAGGCTGTAGCAAAGCCTAGAAAAGTCGCCGATAGTTCAAGAAATTATATAAAATAATTGCCAACAAGATACGAAGAGCTCCTTCGAAGAGGCGAAGAGCGAAGAAGACAATTTTAAAGGTGTTGCTAAGGCTGCGAAATGAGGGACAAATGTTTCTCCTTTTTTTTTTTAATTGAAGAGGCCCACAAAATCAAAAATCCTTTAACTTTTTTATGCTGTTATTGAATAATGTCCTTGTATAATTCCGTCTAAAAATAATTTGCTTTACAATGAACCACTTTTGGGATTTTTTTTACCCTTTTTCCCATTGAAATCACAGGAAATTCACTGATGCTGCATTTGAATTCAACGAAAAAATACATTTAAACGTTTTGAATTAGTTTATCGAACATAAATAATCAATAAAATAAAGGAAAATAATCGTGGATTGAATTGAATTGCGTTGTTATTCAACAATCGCCATTTAAACTTTTTATTAAAGTGAAAAAATAGTTACAAAAATCATATCAAAAATGTGGTCATATCATCAGGGAGCGAAGAAGAAGAAGAAGAAGAGGAGGACACAAAAAAGTCGATGAACAATGAGTAACCAAAGCAGAGGATGAGTCAAACACAGTAAAAAAGCATCCAAGAAAAACTGCAGCAAAAAAAAGAAACGTGATTTTTGCGATCCACTGACACTGAAACACGTTGTGCATGCGTGTGTGTGTGTGTGTGTGTGTGTGTGTAGCGACACCACTTGTGAGTCAAGTTATTTTAGCACAGCAACAACAACAACAACAACGCATCTGAATGAGCGATTTATAGACTCTTTTGAATGTCGAATGGCTCCAAAAAAAAAAGCTCATTCAGTCACTCAGTCAACTCAATAAATCCATAAAAAAAATTAAAATTAGATCGTGTCCAATCAAGTGCAAAACTTTAAAATAATCGTGTGTTAAATGGAAGGCATTAAAATTAGTCACAAGGAATCAACAAAGTCAAAAGAAATCCATGCAAATTGATTTCTTCCAATCAGAATTTGAAATTCAGGTTGAATTGAAATCAAATAAACTTGAAATCAGAGGAAAAACGAAGCTGGAATTAATATTGAGTTCAACAGCATTTAAAAGAAAATCCACATCGAATCCCGGTGTCAAAAATGAACTCGAAATCACAGCGATTCACTTAAAAAGATGGAACCAACCTCAAATCACAGTGAAATCGAAATCAATGCAATTAAAAATCAAATTAAAGCAAAGTCAATTTAAATAAAAATCAAATAAAAAGCGAAATGAATTTAAAACGAAATGAACTCAAAGTGAAATGAATTCAAAACGAAATGAATTCAAAGCGAAATTAATTTAAAGTGAAATGAATTAAAAGCAAAATGAATTCAAATCGAAATGAATTAAAAGTGAAATGAATTGAAATCAAAATGAATTCAAATCGAAAGAAATTAAAAGCAAAATGAATTCAAATGAAATGAATTTAAAGGGAAATGAACTCAAATAGAAATGAATTCAAAGCGAAATGAATTAAAAGCGAAATGAACTCAAAGTAAAATGAATACTAAAACTTTTCATGCCAATCGAAGCAACTCAAAGAGAAATGAATCGAATGAATGATTCGTGAATCAACGAAATCGAGTGTCAAAATGAACTACTTTATAAAAACATGAATCATCAATTAATTGGTCCATCAATTGGTCCCTAAAGCGTGCTGGGAAGAGTCAATAAAATGATTGCTCGTCACGGTGCACAGGAAACGTCAGCAAAAGCGACTTCGGAAGCGACTCAAAAATAAATCATTATTTAAATACGTGGAGTAGAATTTAATGGGAAATTACCGATGTTGTTGTTGTTGTTGTTGTGCGGTTTTATTGAAATTTCAGGTTTGCGCTTGACAAACAGATTTTTCGTCGCTTCGTTTGTTGGCCGTCGTCTTCGTTGCGATTTGCAGCTCGATTGGCCTAAATTAGTCATCGTCGGTCGTTTATAGTTGGCCTGAAAGCGGTTTCTCCCCGCCGCCCCCTTCGCCACTGCCCCGCAGACGCTCCCCTCGACCGCGACGCAGCCGCAACGTCCCGCAACGCGCGCTTCAAGGGATTCGTGGAAATCGCAGCGAGCTTCGAACTTATTTAAATATTTGTCTAATGAATGCGAGTCGCTGTGAGTGAATTCTTCGGTTTGTTTGTTTGCTTGTTCTTCTGTTTCTCATGAAATTTGCGCTTTTTCCCCAAAAACAAATTTTTAAGCGGGTTTTTCCCCTCCTTTTAAACCAAATTCTTATTAAATTCCATGCATAAATATTTGAATTTAAGCTTAAGAATTAAGGAAATGATTTCGACGTTTATTTGTCCGCCGAAATTAATTTTTTTTCAGCCAAAGTGAATCTCTCTGAATCGTTGATGAATGCCGTGTGAATCGTTGTTTGAGCTTTTCGAATCCCGTCTGAATCGTTATTTGAGCTTTTCGAATCCCGTGTGAATCTATTTGTTAAATGCTTCTATGGAGATTTTAATTGGACAAATTGAAGTCATCCTCTCTCGATGAACTCTTCACTGAGCTGAGTTCAATTTTATTTCTATTTCTTTCCGAATCATTTCCAAGTCAAGTCGCAGTTTAATGAGACTTTTATGAGTCATGGAGTTGCTTCCGTTGCTGAGCTCCTTCGGTGCATCGAAGTCACTTTAAATGCGCTGCGAGCTTCCGATTGATGCTTCCATTAAATGAACGATGACGAATGCATTCCTGAAATTCCTTCGCTTGACTTCTTCGCAGCGTCTTCATTCCGATCGCGCGCGACGCTTCTGCGAAAAGCATTTAAACGAAGCCGCAAATGATATAAAAATGTAATAAAAGTGAAGAGGACGAAGAGACACGAAGCGAAGTCATAACAGCAAATAAATAAACTAAAATCACTTCAATTCATCTTTCGTGGCCGAGAGCAGCCGAGAGATGCCATCGTGAAGAAAAGAATTCCGTGAGAAAATTCCTCCAATAAGAATTAATGCACGCTGATTGTTGGCGGGAGAGAAGAGAGAGCGAGCGAGAGACTGTAGCCGACACGCACCCGATTGAACTGGAAACAATTCGTTTCTGAGCGAGGGAAAAAAGAGAGCAGAGAGAAAGAAAAGAGGCGTTATTCTTTTGTGGGTCGCGGGCTGCGAAGCGAAGAGCGCGAGATACCAAAACGCAGTCAAACGCAGCATCAATTAACGACGTCACCGAATTCGTTATCAGTGGAGCTGCGCCGCACGGAGGCTCTCAACGCGTCGCAGCTGCACTTGAGCGCCTAAAAAGACGCGTTGCAGCTGTTTTGAAGAAGTGGCAACGATCGCTGAGTGTTATTTTGATCTTCTTCCTCGTCCAGTAGCTGCGGCGGTTCTTCGCTTCGCCCCTCCGCAACGCATCCGTCGCCTTATTACGAATTCTTGTTGATTTTTTTTGGATGATTTTCTTCAGCACAGACGACGCCACGCCGCATTCCGTGCATCGCGGTCATCGGCCGCCAGGAATGGAAGCAGAAGAAGAAGCAGCAGCAGCAGAAGAAGAAGAAGAAAGTGCCAATCATTGGCGGCTATCAGATGCTTTTGAGTGATGCTTGGCCATCATCATGACGACTGCTGCGAGATTTTCCCCCATCGTCAGCGATGTCTTTTCGGAAGGTTTCCCGCCCTTCGCCCTGCTTCTAGCCCTGTGCTATTTTTAGACAAACACACACAAACACACACACACACACAGATTACTTATTAATGCGATGCTGAAAAAACGCAGCCAATTTAATGCCGCGATCTCTTTTACGGCTCAAATCATTGCCAATCGTTCAAAAGATCATTAAAAGCAAACGATCAATAAAATGCTTCATACTTTGTTAGCGAACTATTTTTAGAAGCGGTTTTTCTCATGACGACGGCGGCTGTAATTAGCAGCGACTCAGAAACGAACGAGAAAGAGACAAAGCGTCGTCATGGAGCTCGAAAAAAGCATCGGGAATCAATGCTCAGGAGAAATACGGGGCTGGAGACGATCGAATCGTCGGCAATAGTCATTAAAATAGCCGCCGAGAGAGAGAAAAAGAGAGAGAGAGCGAAACAGGCAGAGATTCTATTTTTGAGTAGTTCCGAGTAGAAAAATTCAACTTCTCGAAGCGAAAGAATTCGGAGAAAGGCTTCGAAATTGACCTACGAACTACGACGCATGCAACGAGAGGAATGATGTGTCATTCGTGCCACTTATCGCACGGGAAACGACCAAAAATCGACTACAAATGGACCAGGACAATGGATTCCGCTCGAAGACGACAGCAATCGGAATTTTTGATGGATGGAAGCGATCGATTCTCCGAAAGAAATCAGCGCCGGAATTGAGTGCGGCTGCCAGGGGAAGTGGCACGATAGTCGAGGCACTTGAAGTGCCGCCGCTCGAGTATTGCCGATAAACAACATCGCCGCAAATGACTGTAATTAAGTGGGGCCGCGATTCCGGATTCCACGCCAGGCATCGACCACTTTTTCGACAATTCCGAATTCGATGGAGCCGCTACCGTTAGCGTTGCCGCGCGTTGTTGCTGTTGACGTGACTCTGAACAACTGCAGAAGGCTTTTCAATGGATGTAATAATGGTAACGGCGATGATGATGATGATGATGATGGGTCAGCATTTTTCCAATTCCTTACAAAGCAAAGTAGCCCCAATTTGCTTACAATCAGGAAATTTTGCAATAACGCAGTTAAACATGAAGTTGAATTGTGAAAATCTAAAGTTAATTTAAAGCTTTCGATGTTTTAAATACCAATTCTTCAAGTCAAATTCTTCATTATGAAGTTCATCTGAGAGAATCTGAGAGAAATTCAATCGACAGAGTTTTCAAATCCAACTGAATTTTGGTCGAATTGGGAAACGCTGAAACTTAAATTAGAATTTCAACTCAACTCCAATCAGTCCATTTAAGTCAATCTGTAATAACGTCAATTGGAAAAGGTGAACACTGAGAATGACTTCGATGAAACTTCGTTGCGCTTTCCCCTCTCCCTCCGCTCCTTCTGCAGTCGACAGTTGCAGTTTGCTAACGATTTGTTAACGGATGATTTGTGGTTAGCAGCGAACACTTTAACGAGAATCGAGAACAAATCTTTGATTGTGAATTAATAATTAAAAAATAATTTAAAAATATTTGTGGCAGAAGTGAGTGTGAGGAAGGAGAGAGGGAATTTCGTTTGTGTTGGAAAATAACAATAGAAAAATAACAACAACAACAACAAAAAACAAACGCATTTCAGTTGCTGATTTCGTGCGTTTGCAAGCGAACTGCGATTTCGCGATTTCAGTCACGTCGAGGACGAAAAAAGGCCGACATTCGATCAAGGAGAAGGTAAAGAACACGATCATCGCCATCGTTATCGCTGTTATTGCTGCGATTATCGCTTTTTGCTTTTGTTGCTGCTTCTGCTGGGGCAGAAAAACGACGTTTGTTTTGTCAACGACGTCGCCAAGAACAGAACAGAACTTTTAACAGACGAACAATAATAAATAGCAAATAGATTAGCGTCAATATTCGAACAACGAGTCAAAAAAACAACAACAACAACAACAACAACAACATCGTCGTGTGTGTGTGTGTAACAGCACACAAGTAATTAAACAAAACTCGAACGACTCAAACACGACAAACACGAACGACTCAACGACGCATTAAACGAGGCCACTGCATGGTTGCGGCTCTCCCCTTCGCCCCTTCGCCCTTCACCGACGACAACACGCACGAACACTTCGCCGTCTTCTTCCCACAGCACGACGCTGCTTTTCGCTCGGCTCCAACGCGCGAAGTTCGCTCGGCTCCAACGCTCGAACTTCGCTGTGCCCAACTGTGGCGTTGTCGGTGGAGGGAGGGGGAAAGCGAAGGGACTCCTCGTCATAATCATCAATATTTAGATTTAATTTAATTTTATTTCTTTTAATTTGTAATTGCTTTTATTTAATTTAACTCCATTTTAAAGCAATTTATTTATTTTGAATATTTTTTTGTTTAACTAAAATTAATTTAATTTAATTTCATTTCATTTTGTTTATCTAACTTTATGCAATTTTATGTTTAATTTCATTTATTTATTTATTAATTTAATTTATTTAATTTAATTTGATTTTGTTTTTCCTCAATTTAATTGAATTTTATTCCTTTTATTAATTGTATTTGCATTTAATTGAATTTAATTTTATTTAATTTATTTTATTTATTTATTAATTTATTATTATTTATTTTTTATTTTGATTTTATTTAATTTGATTTTGTTTTTCTTCAATTTAATTCCTTTTATTAATTGTAATTTCATTTAATTTTATTTAATTTAATTTTGATATTATTTTTGTAATAGAATTTTCTTTAGTTTTATTCATTTTCATTCAATTCTATTCAATGTTATCTGATTTTACATTTACTTGAAATTTAATTTAATTTTATGTTAAGTTTAACTAAGGGTTAACTATAGAACGAGCATTATTAAAGTTCGTTTTAATTGCAGAAATTAAATTTAACCGCGATTGAATTTTCTCGTGTTTGAATTTATTTTTGTTTGTTTGATGTCTGTTTTATTAAATTAAATTAAATACTAAATTGTTTTCAATAGATAAAATCTTTTTTATTATTATTATTATTAAAATTTTTCAAGTCTAATTGGATGTGAATAGTTTTTATAGAGGGTTTTTTTGCAGTTTTTGATTAGTTTCAAGAGATTACATCTTCACGAATTTCCCCTATAAATATTACGCAAAAAAAACTTCAGCTGTCAAAACCGTCAACTGTCAAAATAACTGAAGCAAATAAACAAAAATTTATGACTCACGTTGATGCTAATTTTTGGGTCGTGGGTTTTCCTTCTCGCAGTTTGGGAATCACTGCGTTATGACGATAAATTCACCGTTGGCAACAGCGAATGAGATAGAAAAAGGGACAGAGCAAAAGTGAACGAACATCGATTATGATTTTTGATCGGGATAATGTCAATGGCGTGGTGATGGTGAGGAGGAGGGGAAATGAATATGAAAAGCCACGAAAGTTTATTATGACTAACAACAGAAATAATCGCAAATAACAATCGCCAACAGTGAGAGCTGAAAGCAACAAAAACAACAACAACAACAACCGTCACACGGTAACAATTAAGGAACAGAACACAAATGACTGCGCAAAATGTTGTTTCTGCTGCTGTCAAAGAGAATTTCGTGCCCTCAACTCAAAATCCTTATTGGAAATTATGATAAAACTACAACAACAACAACCACACGAGCGAATGCAATTGAATGCGTTTCGTTTAATTTCGTACAAAACTTTTCACCGTTCAGCTCCGGCTTCAATGACTGTCGTCTGTCTGCCTGTTTCGCTCTCTATCTCTCTCGTCGTCGCGCTCTCCAACACACTCGTTCTGACTCTCCTACCCTCTCTCGCTAACCGGCGAACAACTGTTTAAGAGAATAGCTGACACTCGTTGGCCACTTGAATCGCTTCGTCGACAGGCAGCCGAATGACTCCAACAACAACAGAGCGACCAATGGAGTAGATAAAGGGAGGCAATTGTTGTTGGACCATGTGTTTGCTCGCAAGTGTGCGAATGAGTGTGTGGGTGCCTGAGGATGGCTGTTATTTAGCAACTACTTTAAAAACCGTTGTGTTTATTTAAAAACATGCGGTAGACTCCACTCTGTGGCCGTGTGTGTGGGTGCGTGTGCGTGTGTTATTTAATGACAATGTCTGCTAAGTATGAAAATAAATACGCAATATTATGTTAACAATAAAAATAATGTTGATAGCAGAGTCAAAGTTTGTTAACGAAATGGAGACAATAAAAAAACAGATTCTCGGTTTATTATTCCATAACTATTATTACAAGTGTGTGTGTGTGTGGGTGTGTTTTATTGTTTTTTATCCTGTGTTCGTTGTAATTGTAGTTTTGTCGTCGTTGCTTCTGTTTGAATGCCAACGCAACTCAACGCATCGAAAGCTTATCACGTAATCAGCGTTGGAAGAGCAATCGTTAACATCATCATCATCGTCATCATCATCATCATCATCATCGTTGTTAACGTCTTCATTTGGTCTTCATCGTCGTCTTCTTCAAACGACTGAAATTCGTTGACATTTTTATTCTTCGTTGATGATGATGATGATGATGATGATGATGATGGAAAATAAAAAAGAAGAAAAAGAAGAAGAAGAGAAGAAGATGATGATGATGACGAAGAAGACGGTGATGATGATGATGAGGATGATGAAGAAGATGATTATGAAAATGATGATGAAGATGAGATGAAGATTTTTATTACGATTACTTTCACAATTTCTACGATGATTGTTGCGATTGTTTTTACGAATATTAACGAATTCCTATGACGATTCCAACGAATATTATTGCAACTATTCTTTTATTAATATTTAATATTTTGTGATTTATTTATTATTATTATTCATGATTTTTTATTAATTTTCTTTTTTTCTTTTGTTTAATGTAAAGTAAAATTATTACGAATTGTTTTGCGATTGTTATTACGACTGTTATTGCGACTGTTATTCTTCGTTTCGTATTAATTTTCGCATTAAAATTACGCTTTCATCGTATTTCAATATTATTACGATTCTTATTACGTTTCTTTTTATTTGCTTTGTTTAATTTTCCCTTTTTCCCTTTGCGATTCTGCGTCGGTGCGATTGTCATCAATTCAACGAATGTTATTGCGATTGTTTTTGTGACTGTTTCGTTGATTGTTGTTTAATTTGTTGTCGTTTAATTGTGCGCGATGTTTTTATTGCTTCCTCTGTTCGTCGGGCAGCAGCAGCCACAGCAGCAGCAACAACAACAACAACAACGACCGCTCGGCATTTAATTATTTATTATTGAGTCAATTAAATTTACATAAATAAAAATCTCGTCGCCATCGTCGCCGTTTCTGCGGTTTCCATGAGCTTCCAAGTTCCAATTGAAGGTTTTCCCAACCTCTCCCTATTCCCTCCCCCCTCCCCCCCTCTCCACCAACTCCCCACCCACCAAAAACACCGATGAATCCATCGCTGAAGCAGCGAAGTTGAGCGAAGAATCGTGCGATGGCAGCTCTTGAAATCAGCGATGAATTTCGAATGTTTTTTGAGTTGTATTCAGTGAAAAGCCACCGAAGTGAATGGAGTGAGAGGGAGGAGAAAGAAGGAGAGAAGAGAGAGAGAGAGAGAGAGAGAGAGAGAGAGAGAGAGAGAGAGAGAGAGAGAGAGAAGGAAGGAATCATCGACTTCACCGAAGTTGAAGCAGTTTTTTAAACGCTTTTTAACGAAGGGCGGCGGCGGCGAGGAGCTGCTGAGTTTATTTGCATTTAATTGGCATAAAACACACAGCCGACACGCCCCTCCTCCGCCTCCCCCCGCCCGCCAGCTCATCAGCAGTCGCAGCGCGGACGGACGCGCCTCCGATTTCCGTGACAGCTTCGCGAAAAAAAGACGCTTGTCAACGCTTGCGAATTATGTCAATAAATTCAACGGCAGTCATTGAATGTTGATGAATTGTAATAAACACAGACGGACGGACGGACGGACGGACGGACGTCGTGTTTGAAATATTTTCAGACTCTCACTCTTAATTATCATCGGCAATAATTGCAATGGACGCTGAAATCCGATTGCGAATTCGGTTTTCATATCAGATGCAAATTTGCATAATTTCGCCGCTGTCGAAGCGACGTTTTCGACTCTAATCACGGCGTTTATTTATGTGCGTCGTCGCTCGCGGGTCCGTCGAGTAAATGGGGGGTGTGCGAGGGGCGTGGTGGGGGCGTGTGGGAGAGGGAACGTTGAATCATTCATTGAATCATTGTTAACGTCGCCGCCGATGCAATCGTCACGTTTTCTTAACACGTTTTTTAACTAATACAGAAACACACACACACACACACGGAGGCACACACACACCCATACACACACACACAGCAATTGGACAAAGAAAGTGTTTTTAAACACGCGCAAACATTCAATTTTTACGAGTGCGAATTTTTGCGTTTATTTTTGTTTGTTTGTTGCTTTCTTTTACGTTTGCTGCTGTTGTTGTTGTTGTTGTTGTTGTTGTTAAGTGAATGTTTCCAAATGCAAATGTTAACGGGAAAAAGTCGAAATTCGAACGTTTTGAACGATTTTATGCAAAGTTTTTAAAGCTTTCAATTAACACAGTTTCTAAAAAAGCGAATTAAATGAAAGAAAACCGAAGAAAAGATTCACTGAATTTTGCACAGTTAAATAACAAAAAAAAAGAGATAATTTTATGTGTGTGTGTGTGTGTTTCTGTGTATTTAAATTTATTAATAAACTTCAAAACGTTTTCCTTTTTCTTCATCTTTAATTCAATGACTTTTCTTTCAAATTCTAAACACAGAAATAAAAAATTGAAAATAAATAAAAATTCTATTTTCAATAATTTTTAATAATCGGTGAAATTTGTTCGTCAATTTTTACCCAAAATTGAAAATTTCAATTATCGAAATATTTTCATTTTTTTTTTGTTATTTTATTGCCTTGGCTTCAGGTTCATCGACAGCTTCTCGAAATGCCACCCACGAAGAAGAGTCGGACGAGGAGCTGCCGTCGACGACAGCAGCAACAACAGCAGCAGCAGCAGCAACAACACTCGGCGAAGTATTTCATCGATTGTCATGTGAATTGTTTGTTCGGCGTCGCCTTGGCGCTGATTTTGCTCATTTCGAACGGAATCCCGAATGCGGCTGCAGGTGAGTTTAATTTCTAAATTAATTCAAGCGCCGAACTCAAAAATTAACCCCAAAAAAAAGCACAACTTCGCCTTTTTACGAAGGAGACAGGAACAATTCCAATTCAATTCGAGTTCGACGACGACGAAAAAGCGACTGTAAATCAAAGCAGTGAATTACTCGGCGTTGTTTTCGTTGTTGTTGCGATTGTGACACGTGTCACGATGTCATCGCTGTGAATTTGCATCAATTTGCATCAATGTGCATCAATGTGCATCATTTTGCATCAATTTGCATCAATTTGCATCATTTTGCATCAATTTGCACCAATTGCAAATTGCAATTCAATTAAAAGCAACCGAAACGACGAAATGAAGCTGAAATTCCAATTGGAAACGCTTTGTACAGGCGAAAGTCGTTCATTTGGTCATTTTAAAAGAAAACAATCGAGGAAAAACACAAAGAAAATTCAGAGGCAAAAATTAACCTTGTTTTTTACTGTTTTTACTTCCTTGTTTTTTGTTGTGTTTTTGAAGATTTTCGAAACAAAAGTTTCAACATTCATTCAACGGTTTTCGTCCTGTGAAACTCTCGTGAAACCTTTTCACACGTGATTTCTCATGCTTTTACTCCCTCCCCTACTCCTCCCCCGCCCTCTCCCACGCCCCTAACTCTTCTTGTTCTTATCCGTGACCCAGCAACGCGTCTTCATTCCAAACTTTGTTCAAAATTTAATCGCAACAAATATTTTTGTATTATTGCGATATACACAAAGAAACACACACGCACACGAACACACACACACACTGACACATAAACACACACACACGCTCAGCTACGAAAACTGCAAATAAATGTAAATTTTTTGCAAATCTTGTGCAGATTTCCTTGCAAAAATCTCCGAGAATATTTTAAATTTTTCGTAAAGATTTTTCGTGTTGTGTGCAGGTGGCGATGGGTGGGGCAGGGGCGGAAAAGGGCGTGTGTAGAGGGCAGTAACAAGTGCTTCAGCAAACACTTTCCTTTTATCTTCATTATACCCTACACCTTAAGGTTGAGGGTATATTCACTTTCTACCGGAGTGTGTAACGCATAGAACTAGACAAGATAGGTATGGAAAAGTATATATATTCTTGATCAGCATCACCACCGAAGTTGAAATAACGATGTCTGTCCGTCTGTCTGTCTGTCTGTCTGTCCGTTGAAATCACGATCACAGGAGAACGGATTAAGATTTCAAAATGAAATTTGGCAAAAATATTCGTTGCTATGTTGGGGTGTTTCGTATTGAAAATGGGCAAAATCGCCCAAGGACCACGCCTACTTTTTATATCGAGAGTGCAGGTACCTCTGTTTTGCCTATTAAAAAAGGCCATATCAGCATCACTTTTTGAGAGAAGACAAGAAAATTTTGTATGTAGGTTTAGACTAATGCTTCCAGTTAATATGCCAAGTATGGGCGTGATCCGCCCACTTTAAAAAAAACAAATTTTTTTATTATGATTATTATACATATATATATTGTATATTTATTATTAGATATATAATATATATATTGTATATATATACGAGTATATTATATCGCACCACTTCTAAATATATATACGAGTTTATATGCAGCTTTAAGGTGTAGGGTATTTCGGCTACAGCCCGGCTGTAGACAACACCTTTACTAGTTTTCATTTTCGTCTTCGTCTTCAGCGTCCTTCGCCGCCGCATCTTCGAATAGCTTCAAGTTCGCTCATGAATATTTTGCAAATGATTCACGAAACTCAGTTAAGAAACAAGAAGAAGACGAGGAAGAAGAAGGAGAAGAAGGAGAAGAAGAAGAAGGAGAAGAAGAAGAAGAAGAAGACGAAGGAGAAAAGCAAGATGAATATGAAGAGGAGGAAGAGGACGATTCAAAGCAAATGTAAAGAATAAATTAAGTCATTCGAAAAATTCCAGAAATAAAATTAAAATCGAAATGAAATGAGAAGAAAAACAGAAAATACAGTAAAGTCACAATAACGCGAACTAAGACCAGTTTTTTCCCCAATAAAAAATCGAAAATCATAAGCATCATAAGCAAATAAAAAACAATTAGTAATGAATAAATTAAATTAATCATCAAATTTATCAATTTTACAGCAAAAATCAATTCTACACTGAGGAAAATATTGTGCTTAATTTTATTGAATAACTTCTTTAAATGCAACTAATAAAATTTCAGCTCCAAAGAGAGGTCATTTACGCCAACGTGACAACGAAAACCGACATTAACAAACAGGTTAACAAGAGGTTAACAAATAACGAGCAGTTAAACACGATGTGTTAAAAGGAGATTAACAGGAATATGGATTCTATATAAATATCAAATAAATCATGTTAAAGAAGAGTAAATGATAAAAAAACTAAGGATAAAAAGTGATCGGTTAACAAGGGATCCTTCACAAGGACGGAGTAACAAATTAACAAGGGAGTAACACTGATATTAACAAGGACAACGACGATTTTAGAAGAGATTAACAAGATAACAAAGAATAACAAGATCATTGACAAGCTGAGATTAACAACAGATCGCTTAATCGATTGACAATACATAAACAACGTTATATTAACAAGATTTATAACAACGACCGACCGATGACAAACGAAGAAGAAGTAAGCAAGAAATGAAGATTAATATTAATATTTCCAAAATAAATAAATAAACAAATAGCAAGGGATTAACAAGAGGATTAACAACAGAGGTTAACAAAAGCTGTTAACTGGAAAATGAAGAAGAAGAGAGAAAGAAACGATTGATTGACAAGACGTTAACAGCGATAGATTAACAAGAGACTTAAGCAATAAATTAACAATAAACGAAATACTTTAACAACGCCAGATGACGGAGATTAACAAAACTAGATTAACAAAAGACGATGAATTAACAAGCGATGAAATGAAGATTAACAAGTTATTAACAAGTTTAGTTTAACCAAAAAAGCGATTAAGAAGAGATCGAATAGATTAACAACGTTTCGTTAACAAGGGATTAACAACGAAGACATTAACAACGATAAATTAACAAAGATAAATTAACAACGATAAATTAACAACGATGACATTAACAATAGATTAACAAAGGCGATCGTTTTACTTTACGTTGCTGTTAACTGATGGACACAAGTTGAAACAAGATTTCTTCTTCCTCTTCAACGTAGACTTGTTCACGCTTTACACGGCAGATGGCGCTGCTGCTGGATCTTATTTGCACATTCCAATTGGAATGGGAAGTGGAGGAGAAACCGAACGAACAAGAATTTCAAAGGAGAAAACTTCGAAAATTCAACTTGAATTCACTTTTAAGAATTTTCTGAATATTCTTAAAGAATAATTAATAAAATTAAAATTAAGTGGAGGAAATAATAATTAAAAATCCAATCAGATTTCGAATATTTAAGGAATTTCTCAAGAAAAAAAAAACTAAAACTGTTTTCGAAAGAATTAATGAAAAAACTTCCAACCTTGAATGAAAATCATTCATTCAAATACTGAAATAATTTCAAGAATGAATGAATTAATGAATAATTTAAATGAATTGTTGGAGAACAAGAAGAACAAGAGAAGAAGAAGAAGAAGTAGGAGAAGGAGGAGGAGGAGGAGGAGGAGGAGGAGGAGGAGGAGGAGGAGGAGGAGGAGGAGGAGGAGGAGGAAGAGGAGGAGAAGAACAAGACGACGACGAAAGCTTCTTAATAAAGATGCAAAAAACGAGGCTGAGATTTGAATATGTTAAACGTCGGAGGAGCGTGAAGGCGAGGGGCGTGGCGAAGGGGACAAGGGGGCTGAGGGATGGGGAACGACGTATTTAATCGTCCTTGAAATATTGTCCTTGCTTTAAATGAATAATAATTAATTTAATTTAATTTGATTTTAAATTTGATTCCTTTTTTTCATTTTGAACCCTTTTTTTTTTGCTTCTTATATTTCTTTCTTTGTGTCATTCACTCGTGTCTAATTCGGTTCTTGTTCTTCTTATTGTTGTTGTTGTTGTTTCTTTCATTTAAACTGCAGCTCAACTGATTTCGCGGCAGCTTTAAAAATGTCGAAAAGCGTTTTTTTTTTGCTTGTTTTGTTTCACTTTCTGCCAATCGACGTTCTACGCATTTTCGACCATAGATTACTAGATGTGACACTCGAAATTCGCCGCTTTAAAAAGTCGGTTTGACATTTGATTGTTTGGTATGTTGAACTCACGTATACAATACGTGAGAGATACCACATTGTTGTTCTTGTTTGTTTATCAATCAATGTGTACGATTTCTTACCAGTGCAACCGTATGTGCTAAAGGGGTTTGGAGCCCCACCTAGGCCAATAACGTATAATTTCCAACTATTTTGTAATAATTTGTATTCAGTTTCATTTATACTATTCTGCTAACATCGTTCTAAAATATTTTCGTAATTAGGCGCATAATTGTGTATTTATAACAAAAAAGTTTTAATTACTGACTGCATTTATAGGAAATATAACCAAGCAAATTAGAAAATGCTGTGTGAAATGTTATAGAATATATTTATTAACTTTAAAACTATGTTTTACACATGTTTTTCACGGATAAAAAACATAATATTTATAATTATTTATTTTGACGTTTCGATAAACAACCCCCTTAAAATAAATTTTCGATCAGTGCTTGCTACAAAATTTTTGCGGCGAGGCTACATTATTTTACGGCGAGGCTACACTTTTTTACGGCGAGGCTACACTTTTTTTGCAGCGAATCAAAGTTTTCTTTCATTGTATCAGTGCAATTCCAGCAAAAATGCATTAGTGTATAAGGGACATTTTCGAGTGTCTCATCTACTAATCTATGTTTTCGACGTCCTTTTTTCGCTCCTCTGCTGCGCTGCCCAGCGTTGATTCTGCGAGTTGCCAACTCAGCCGTTGAACCGCGGAATGCTTCGCATTTTTCGCAATGCTGCGCGCTTCGTTTTGCTTCTCCTTTTGCTTCTCCTTTTGCATTGCTTTGTTATCGTGATCCGTCGTATCCAGCGTGCAATCGACCCCGCCCCCTACGTCCCCCCCTCGTTTCCCTCTGGCCTCATCTGCGTTGGCTTCCGCTGTTGTGCGTGGCGTGGCTTCTTTTTGCCCCCCTCCGACGCCGCACCGACGAAAGTCAAGCCGACGGAAAATCGTTCGTGTGTCAAAGGTTAAGATGTGTTCTGTCGCGTGGAGGAGGGGGCGGTGGTGGCGGGGGGCGTGTCTCGTTCGTGTCGTGTGCTTGCCACAAGAATATTTATTTAACAATCTCTAAAATCTCTCAGGTGAAAAGAGAAGAGAAGAGAAGAGAAGAGGAGAGAAGAGAAGAGAAGAGAAGAGAAGACGCTGCAAGGATTCAAAGGATTCATTCTTTGAACAAGTGGAAAATAAATTCAAGACACAAAATAAATATCGATAAAATTACATGGAAAACGGAGGAAATTTGAAAATTATTATGGAAATAAATGAAAAACTTTGAAGATTATTTCATAAAATCGGGAAATTTCATGAATTGTGATGAGTAGAGGTGAAGAAGAGGAGAAGAAGAGCTGAAGAAGAGTGGAAGGAAGCAGGAGGAAGGAAGGAGCAAATTTATTCAGGAGTGAAATTTGAGTGGTCGTTTGTTGTCCTTGCAAAAAGTGTTCCAATTCCGTCGTTTCATTTGCATTCCTATTCGCAAAATACTCCGTCCACTTTTTACATTGTATTTTATTGTCTTTTATTGTGTTTGTTGTCGTTGTTATTCGAATTATTTCGCTTTATTTCGGTTCAATTTGCAACATTCGAAGCAACACAAAAGCAACAACAACAACAGCGATGATCCTTTAAAAAGAAAACGAAAAAAAACGATAAATTCTACTTTTATTTTTTTTTACTTAAATCTTCTTCTTCTTTTCCATGTTTTTGGTGTGTTTTGTCTTCGCTTTTATCGCGATTTCTTGAATGAATCGTGAAGCATAAAAAAGAGGATAAACATAAAAAAGAGCAGATAAAAAAGAATATAAAAAAAATGGAACTCACAGAATTTTGCTGACGAGAAAATCCACAAAACAACAGCAACAGCAGCAACAACAACAACAACAACGAAAAATGTTGTTAACACAGCGCATTAAAAACACTTTAAATGTTGGCATCGTTTTTCTTCCTCTTCTTCGTGTTTTTCGCTTCGTTTTTTTCGAGTGCAAAAATTTGAATATCGTCGTTTTTAAGCGGATTTTTGATGGTGAGAAAGCAAACTTATTTCGTGTTTCGTGTGTTTAACGCGTTCAGACACGAACAGACACGATGAGAACTTTCGAAAAGTTTGCCCCGGTTTTTTTTTTTGTACTTTTTTCACTTCTTCTTATTCAAATCATGTGTGCTCTTAGCTATTCCCCCCCCCCCCCCCCCTCCCACACATTTTCGCTACCGTTCAACAAATAAAAGTGGGAAAAAAGATTTCTTAAAAATCTAGCGTTTTTATTACTTTTAATTAAAATGGTCAACATTTAAAAATTTCATTGCAATTCAACGTTGGCAGCTCGACTGACAGTGGTTCAGTCGCTCTCTCACGACGCCTTCAAGAGAATTCTGAGCATCAACATCCTCCATTAGCAACTCTGTTAGCGAGCGCTACGCTCTCTGGAGATCGTTGTTAACGTCCTTCTGCTGCTTATGAACATTTGTTCTGTTATGTTATTAACAGTCGTTCTGCTCGGCTATTAACAGAGTCGAGGAATTCTCTCCCGCAAATCACGCACGTTTCTGTTGAAAATTTAAACTTTAAATTAACTAACTGCGATTTTTGCGTAATTTTGTTTGCGCTAGACGCACGGGAATCGTTATTAACATCGTTATCACCGTTATCTTCAACACCATCATCGTCACTCGAGTCGCAATTAGAAAGGGGGGAAAGGGTGGCGCTTTTAAACAGTCGTAAATAATCACGATGCTGCTGCATTCGGCACTCAATCAGTTTTATGCCTTCGGAGAAGAGAAGGCGTTTCTCTTCTGTGGACGCACGCTGCCCATGAAACGCACCACAATCACTCTGCTCGCTGGAGTGCAGCCGATCGATCGCTCAGTGTGCGGCAGACCTCATGTGCACGGTGTGGCGTGGCTCCTGAACACGCTGGCTCACCTCATAGGCAACTATTAAACAGAGAAGGTGATTTGATGGGGAAAAGCGATAACAATAAACAGCATCAATAAGAGATAAAAAGCCTCTCTCTCTCTCGCTCGATAAATTCGCTCTCTGCCGCTGGGGAGCTTTTCAAAGAGTTATTCTAAGCCGTCGGCTTCGCTGATGAGGATTTATTTATTGCCCTGACGATTTCGCTGCTGATGAATAACAGTTAATCAGTTAGAAGGAGGAAAAGGAAGCCTGCGAAGGAAAGGAGACTCGTAGAAAGAGCGAATTAAGAAGTGGAAATGCAAATAATACTTGAAGGTTGGAAAGAGAAGCATTGACAAGATTTATGAACGTCTTTATGAGTTTTATTCGATCTCATTTTATGATTGATTGAGAAATGCGATTTATAAAAGAAACTCCACGGAAATGAAACAACGGAAATGAAGTGAAATGATGAATGAAATCAATTAAATTCGCCATTATTATTATTATTAGTAACATAAAAAGCGAAGTGAAAATTGAAAAATAAATTAGAATAAGCATAAAAATGCAACGGGACATGAAAATAATGCGTAATAATCGTTGCGCTGCCTTCACGGATAAAACCGCGAGCGAGTAACGCACGACGACGAGCAGTTTTTTGGCGCGAGCGAGAGAAAAAACACGTCGTGAGTGCATTGGAACTAGTTCTACCTTTTTCTAATTGGACCACCTTTAAATCACATCTCGCAGCAGCAGCGACGACTCGTTGCCTTCGTCGTTGGTCGGATTTTCTTCTCGTTTCCGATTGAGCAAAGCGCAAAGCCGAACGTGGAACGAACTCGCAATCATTTCGGCTTCATTATGCAAAGCAATTGTGTTTTTTCCCACTAGGCGCGTTTAACAAAATATCTACTGCGATTTTATTTTAATCTTGTGCGAGATTTTAAGTGGCAATTTTAAAGAACGTGCCTTTGGCCTTTGTGCCTATGGCTTTAGTCCCTTTGCATTTATCGTGAAATGCGATAATGTAACATGTATGATAAATGCCATGTTTTTTTTTTTTTGGTTCCTTTCGACGACTAGCAGCGCATTCGGCAGAATTAAGTTCTTATTTTGTCAGCATTCAACGTGCGTATTTATTTAATCGATGCTAGAGAATCTTCAGCTGCTCTTTGTTCTTGTTTGCTCTTTTGTTAATGTCGTGCGCTCCCCTAACAAGATTTTTCTCTCGCTCTGAAAAATATGCTCCGTTTTATGATCGCATGCGGAGGAATGACTGCGACTTGAAGACTGAAAATGGCCAAAGTAAACTACGTGAACAAATGCTTTTTATGGTACGCGATGTTGCGTTGTTGTTGTTGTTGTTTTAGTTGCTTGTTGATGTGCTGCCGAATCAAGCTTAAAAAAGTTCCCTACAACTACGCCATAACAACATCCCAGGGAGTGCTGTTGAACGAGAGAACTTGCGAGAGAAGGGGTGAGAGAGAATGTTTAAGGTTTTCGTATTAATACGTGACGCTATCAAGTAACAGAAAACACCGAAAAGAGAGTCCTCCGAGAGCCTTAACTCATGAGTGGCGACGTGTGAGCGGAGAGCAAAGCAGTCGTCGCTGTTTCGGAGCGCGTGAAAGGAGAAGCAACGGTGAAGAAACTGAACTTTGCTCTGATTTCAATGTTAAAGTTTCACTTGAATTTGCTTCACTTTAAATTTGCGCAATTGAAAAGAAGGGTTTAAAAAAGAGGCTTTTCGGAGGATTTATTAATGTAATTATTAAGGAAATCATTTCAAAATTTGTTCGAAAGATAAAAAGAAGAGAAGAAAGAAACAAAAGGGATTCAAATTTTGCAGTTATTTCTAAATTTCCTTCCTTTCCATTGTTGATTCTAGACAAGAAGAGCGTGGAGAAGGAGAAGTAAATAAAATTAATAAACTGTAAATGATTCGAACGCGGTGAAGAAAGGGGAAACGCGGCGTCGGAAGCGGCGCCTCCTTTAATTAAGCCGCTCATTCGCTTCACTGCTCACGCAGCAGCTGAGCAACTGAAGCAGCGTCGCAGCTCAATCAAAATAAACGCCGAAATCAGTAACAGAATCAACAAAAAAAGAAGAAATTAATCATTGATTGTGCAAACATGGAGACGGATGAGCAAATTTACGAACATGGATTGAGCAATACAATTGAAGCAACTGCAACAATAAAAGCAAACGCAGTAAATTAACACATCATTTTAAAGCAGTCCCGTTGAAACAAAACGCAAACGCAAAGCAGAGCAGCGAAACGACGATTCACGATTGCTTCGTGTGAGAGCAGAACTTCGCATTGAAGAACTGCTGCGCTTTGCTCTCGGCTGCTGCTGCTGCGCTGCTCGTTGGCAGACGAAGGCGATCTTCGGAAGTTGCTCTCAATGAATTTCAACGTCGGCTTTGACTTGTGCGCTGTTTATGGGCGCTTATTTAAACCGTCGTCACAGATCAGTCTCGGCCTCAAAAAACACAAAGCAAAAAGTTACACAAACTTTTAAATAAAATGAGAAGCATGAGAAAGTTTGTCGTGAGAACTTCTCGCAGCCACGTGTGCGGCGAAGGAATGCAAAAGTGGAAGCAGTTCATTAAATCACGGACGGGTGTTGATTGCGTGCGGTTGTGCGAGGGAGACAGCAGCTGCCGTTGGTCACAGCACGCAATGCAAACGAAGGCGTCGCTTTGTCATTCGCACTGAGATGCCACTTGGAATTCTTCTTCTTCTCCTTTTGTTACTCATTTCAATGCATGCCACGCCAATTCTAAAAAACTTTCTTCAAACAATTTTTATCGTTTGATTCTATTTGACATGAATGGAAAAGTTGCATATTTTATTCAAGTGAATGGAAATAAACTTAAATTTGTTCGAATTTAATTTATGACAATGTTTAAATTAATCAATATACAATTTTTCGTATTAATCATGATTTATTAATAGTGAGCTTCACAGTTTTTGCGGTTAAATGTTTAAGAGATAACGTGGCGCTCTTTAAAGCAGCGACTTCTTCCATGTGGATGACGAAGAATCGTCGTCGTCGTCGTTGTTTAAGCAGCTCGTTAAGAAGTTGAAGCTTGTCAACAACAACACACACACACAGAATTAGATACAAACGCAGTTGATGCGTTGCTTAGCTAATGAACGAGCTTCTCTCTCCTTCGGCATGTTTCTCTGCTACGCAAAACAGTGGAGCTTCTCAACGAGCGAACGAACGAAAGAGCGACATTTTATGACTTTAGTTATTTGACAAGGTTTAGTTATTTGACAAAACTATCCTTTTAACGCGTAAAAAATGCCGATAAAAATAAATTTGTTAATCCTTTTAACCAACAACGACACAATTTCAAAAAAAGGAAAAGAAGCACAAAAACGCCAAAGCACAAACACAGAAAGAATGACGTTGCTCATATGAGGAACTCTCTTGCCAATTGCAGCTCGCACTCTCGCAAGCTGATCTCTCGCTCTCACGAGATTCTACTCAAATAGAATTCTGCGCTCTCAAAGCGCTAATGGGATCCTGCGGAAATTCCACTTGGATTTCAGATGCGCAGATGATTTGTATTGCAGTGAGACAAAAGACTCTTTTTTTTGCATATTATTTCATCCCTGCTTTAAGAATTTATTAATGTTTGGATTGCAGTTTCTTGCTTAATTTTATTACGTTCAATGTTAATACAGTTGTCACTTTTCTATTAACAGAACTTTAATAATGCGACATAAATAAGAATTACAAAAAGGTTTTTTATACGGATTTGTCTATGAAATTACGTATGTCAAAAGTTTTATATTCCAATATTACTGAAATTATTATAAGAAACACAAAATATAAAATCATTGTTTTTCTTTTTCTTCTTCTTTCCTGCTCCACGAAATCCTTTTGTTCATTTTAATATTTGCCAAGTTAACAGCTACTTAAATAACGTATTATTTTGTTATCTCTCCTTCATCGTTAACAGCTACTTAAATAAATCTAATAAGATTGTTATTATTGCAGTTGTTGGTAGCGAACTTTGCTGTTTGCATTGCTATTATTGTTGATGTCGAATACACAATAGTTAACAAAGCACACACAAACACACGCACACACACAGCAAGCATCGTTGACGTTGCCGTTGCTGTTGCCTTCCTAACAATCAACTCCAATCGGCATGTTGATTGGTTGCGGTCGTGTGCCTTCGACGAAAAAGCCCAACGCACGAACACACGAACGCAGCCACTCGAGCAGCCGAAAGATGAGCCAGCAAAATAACCGCATTTGAATTGATGATGAAGCATGAATGAGGATGAACTAAAAGAGTGATTAAACGTTGTTGCTTTTTTCTTTATTATTCCTGGCATTGTTATTGCGTTGCTGCTGTTCTTTATGATATACGTAATAATAGCAAACAACAAATGGATATGAAGATTATTATTCTTATCAGAAAGAGCGGAGCGAGAGTGAGTGGGGAAAAATACCGGAGAGGAGCTCAATTACAATGAACTGTCATTCAATTAACACAATATCAAGGACGATTAAGCAAATAATAAAATGCTTGACGATGACGTTGATAGGCTGCACGAAGCAGTAGCCACTAAATAATCATCGACCGACAAGAAGAAGAACAACAACAATTTCCATTCATAAACATGTTTAAGCATTTCTAATTGGAAATGTTTGAAATGGGAGTTAATTTCGCTGTGTAGTTATCGACACAGCCGAAACTCCTTCGTTCGTGAGAGACGCGCCTCTCTTGCTGCCGAATGTTGATTCCGTTGCGTAGATTCGTTGGCCTCGTCACACTCAGCCGAGCGTCATGAGGTCGTACTCCCTCGACGCGTTTGCTTACTCAGCTGCAGTCGACGAATGGACACAATTGCGGCCGACCTCATGCGGCTGCGTGTGTCGACTGCCATTCGATTGCATTCTAAACACGAACACCACGCAACGACTTTTTGCATTCCTTCGTTACATTTTCTAAGCTCCAAAGTTTTTCCGTTCCTTTCCGTTTTTCTGTTCTGTTTGCGTTCTATTAACATTCTTGTTGCTGTCTCTTTCAGGTTTGTGCCTGCTGAATGGGATTTTGGTGGCTAAACCCACGGCGCTGTGCGAGCAGCAGATCGGATGTCGCGCCATTCAAAAGACCGGCCACTGCTGCCCCGATTATAGATGCGGTAAGTAGGGGGGCGGGAGGGGTGCGGCCGAGTGGATGCGACCGAAATATGCAAATTGCTTAAGCTGCTTGACGCTTGTGTTGCTTTTACAGATTGCGCAAAGGACGGCCAAACGTATGCCAACGGCGACAAGCTGGTGGACCCCGCGACGCCCTGCACCGTCTGCTACTGTCAAGGTGAGTGACAACGTCCCTCCGCTCGCTCCGTCATTCGCTCGTCTTCAGCGCACTTCAAGGTGTGCGTTTTAAATGCATTTGCTGCTACTTTTTCCTGCTTCGTCGTTTGTCCTTCACCCTCCACTTTTCCACTTTTTTCTCGGCCACGACGACACCAATTTCCATGTCAAATTTTATCTGCGGTAAAAAGTTTGGCTTAAATTAGCTTATCGCCATCTTTGCTCTGTTTTTCACCTCAAGGTGGTGAAGAGAGAGTGAGAGTGAGAGTGAGTTCGAGAGTGGGGGAAGAGCGTAAGAGCAGTGGGATAAAAAATGACAGTCTTTTAAACTTCGTCTTCTGCATAAACATCTGAGAACTCTCTATTCTCTCTTTCTTTTCTTTATTGCTCTCCTTTTCTTCTTTTTGTTATTTTATTATTTGGTACTTTCCATCCAATTAATAATAATTTAATCTGCAAAGAGAACTTCTGTTAATCTTATGCAAAATGTTGGATGAGGGAGACACGGTTGTCGGTTTGGGTGGTTTACACCGTGACTATTACTTAAGTTATACTTATTATTAAGTTACTGGTCTTTAATGTTGGTCTTTCTTTTCAGGAGGTGAGATTCTCTGCAGTTCGGTGACTTGCTTCCACCGCGACGATTGCATCCCGCAGTTCGTGCCGGGTCGCTGCTGCCCGGAGTACGACAACTGCCCCGGTTCGTATATGCTTCACCTTTCCTCCTTCCTCCCTCGCTCACACTTCGCTCTATTCCCGCAGTGTCCACTTCGGAGACCAACGGCGCCGCCTCGCCGCCGCATCCAACTGCCGTCGGTGAGCATACAAAGCGAACGCCTCCACACAAATTCAACTAACGCCATCTGTTGCCTTTCAGTTAAAGCCGAACACGCGCCCCATGGAGCTGCTCTCAACCCGAAGATAACGATCAAGGAGATCACGAAGCCGGTTGAGATACGCATCACCGACGAGAACAAAGCGATATCTGTGCACCAGATGCACAAGCCGAGCTCGCCACCCGAAACAGCGACAGCACGCAGCAGCGCCCCCGGAGCACAGAAAGCGGCGATCGCCATCAGAGCCACAGACACGTCAAGCACCGCAACCGCAACAGCAGAAGCCAGCAACAGCAGCCTCGGCGCTGGCAGCACTGCGTCCGTAATTGAGCAGAGTAACGGCAACTCATCGAAGCCTTCAACCGGCGCGAGTGACTTTAGCGCGGACACAAACCTCCAAAGCACGAAGCTGAGCAGCATTCACCACGCGACTGACGCGACCCAGCAGAAGCCACCACTCAGACTCACCTCGGTCAACGAGAGCTTAAAGCTCAGCGTTTCGGTGACGTACTCACCTCCAACGAACGGTGCTGCTGTGGACGCTGACGTTGGCGCTGGCAGCAGTGGACAAGAAGGTGAAAAGGCTGCTTCGTTGGCTGATTTCGGGACTCAGTATTTCCAGCGCGGTGACGGCGCTGAGAGCAGCGGCTTCCACGGCAACAAGGTGAATATTAAACGCGAATTCCTCGACACGACCACCGCAGGTGCCAACGCGGAGGACTTCACCACCGCCGAGGCGATGGACGCCGTCAAGCTGGACAACAAGCAGCAAAGTTCGGCTGAGGCGGAGGCGGAGCCGGAACCGGACGCAGCAGGCAGTGACAGTGTTTACCACGTCGTTGTGACGACCGACGGACCTCCACGGACCCCCGAAGGTACGCAGGCTCTTCTTCAGCGCATCGAAACTCACCTTCTCTCCTTGCAGGTTCGCCCAGCGACGCGGATTCCAAGAATGCAGCGGCTGCCTTCCAGGAAGCAAGTCTTGGCTCTGCAGTGGCAGCTAAACTCTTGGCGAACAGCTCAACGGAGCCGCCCACTGCAAAGACTTCAACGACTGCTGCAGACGCCGACAGCTCCACAGCTGCTCCCACCGCCGACAGCAGCCGCGCCACCGAAGGCCCCAAGGACGAGGGCAGTCCGCCGCAGCAGCAACCGGCGGCAGCCGAGGACGAGGACAGCGTCGTGCCGCCGGAGTCGAATCCTGCGTATCCGTCGCTGCCCGAGGACGACTTCTCGCTGCGGGACGTGAGCTTTCCGCTGCCCGAAGGCGAGGAGTCCGTCGACGAGCCGCGCAGCATCGGCGCCAGCGGAGGCGACGCGCAATCAGCCGCCGTTCGAAGCAGCGCCGTGCATCGCGCGGATTCCTACGTGAGCCCATCGGCAATTCCGGCTGTTCCCCCGCCGTCCACAACGCCGACAAGCTCGCCCAAGCACCCGGAGGAGGACGCCAACGCGGACGCGGTTTTGGTGCCGGGTCCACTCGACTTTCAGCCGGCGGTGGAGGGCGGACAACGGAGCAGCAGCGGCGGCGGCGGCGGCGGACGAGCGGAGAAGCCCTTGAATGAATCGGAGACTGAAGTCGGGTCGGTGGAGAACGCGGACGTCGGAGCTCTGGAGCTGGTTACAAGTGGCCCGCTCCCGACGGCCAACACCGGCAACGCAACCAAGGAACGGGACCCGACAACGGCACGACCCATCGCACGTCTCGAGGACTTCGACATCGATGAAGTGGGCCTGGCTCTGGGCGACGGCCCGGAGACGGAGCCGGAGCTCCCGGTCGCAGACCCGAAGCTGGACGTGGAGAGCTTGAAGCTGAACGACGACGGAGCGTACGAGGTCGAGCAGCAAGGAGCGGTCTCCAGAGAGGACGACAGCCACGGAGAGAGCACGAAAGCTGGGGCCGAGCAGGCAGCCGTGGAGGAAGTCGCGGTGGCCGACCGCGTTCAGCGCTTCCTCTTGCAGCGCGTTTATTGAAGGCGTCGGTCGATGGAGGAAGGGGAAAGGGGAGGGGTGATGGCGGAAGACGAGGGTTTTCGTCGATCGGCCGAGAGATGAAGATTATTTTATTTATTGTAAGCTTCAGCGAATTCATTAAAAGTTTTATAGACTGCAAACTAATTTTTCAATGACTGCGCCAAGGAGCAGCAGTTGGTGAAAGCTCGTCGCCCATCGAGCGAAGCTGTTATTGTTAAGAGGGAGCGGAGGCGGAGACGGAGACGGATACGGGTCGAACGCACTGAAGTGACGTCACAAGGCGATGTTTTTAACTAAATAAATGCACTGAATAAAGCAATGGCAAATGCAATAAATACGCAGTAATTATAAAGTTACACATACAACTGAAAAAAACGTCCTACAACAAAATAATTTACAAATATTTCAGTTATAAAGTCATTAAAGTTAAACTGAAATTAAACGTCGCATTAAACTTCCTTCGAATAATTGTTAATTACGATTAATTACGGTTGCGTTTAATTTACTTTATGCTATTTAATTTTATTTTATTTAATTTTACTTTAGTGCTTGTCAGTTCTCAAGTTATTGTAACCGAAAAAGCTTTTATCTTAGACTGAGCTGTTAGTGTTATTAGCTTTTCCTATGTTTAAATCGAGTTACGCAATTACTTAGCAAGTCATTTACTTAACTAAAAGCTACTTCAGAATTATGTCGAAAAGAAAAGAACTGCTGTTGTTTTTCTTGATGATGATGATGATGATGATGATGATGATGAAGAAAAGAAACGCACAATAATAAATTTTTATGCACAGCATTTATATTACATAAAATAATCATGGTTTTATTTACATTATAAAATAGCAATGGGATTATTTTAATGGCTTTTGTAAATATTTCGACCTTTTCCATTCCACATTTTGAAGGTCTGCACTCTTTGCACTTTCATGATCATACGCAATCGTTGATTTCCCCTCGTCGAGCAGTGAAAGCCTTCCGATTACGATTGCAGCCGATGCGCTTATTAACGAGAGCGCCTCGTTTATTGCATAATGCACCGAGGCAGCGCTTCTTAATCTCTCTCGCGAATGTTTGTTATTTCGCAAAGAGCGAGCGTCCGCCGAAGGCAGCTGAAGAATCGCTGCACGAAGGCGATTGAAGCCGAATGAAGACGATTGCGCGAACACATTGAAAAGAGCAGCTGAAAGTATTCAACGGGCGGAATAACAAGAAAAGAATACAATTGTTGTGCGTATTTAATAAACAGCGAATGAATACTCGTTAATTGAAGCATCACTGATAACGGATTTTATCCATGAAAAACGGATTTTGACCATAAAGAAATAATATGAAAAAACACGTAAAATACAGGATTTTACATAATCACGTTGCGTTGTTGTGAGTGCAGCTTCGTTAAAGAGAAGGCAGAGGTTAAAGGATGACAACGAAAGGAAACGCGGAATGGATTTTCCCCAAAATAAAATACATACTTAAAAGTTGTGGATGTGGATTGAGATTTGGCTATTATTATGCATGGCAGTTACTCATTTCTCCCATCAGAGTTGCTCAAGCCACACACACAATAACCAAAAATTGCTGCTTTTCATTTCTATTGTGAAAGTTGAAACGGTTTCACATTCAAATGACTGTTTGACGGCGCCGTGTCCAAAAAGCGACGTTGTGAACGGTTCGTAACGAATAAAGGAAGCAACGACAACGAAAACTAAACAGTGATGAAAGCGTTTTTACTTCCTGAGTCAATAAAATGCGGAAATAATGAAGAGATCATGAGCCGTGAGAGAGAGAGGGAGAGAGCCGCTTACGACTTTTGATGTCGGTGGAAGACTTCACAAGAAAGGAAGAAAAAAAGCGGTTTAATTATTGTTCAATTGTTCAATTATTTTCAGAAGCACAAGAAACTGAAAAAAAAACAAAAATTTCATTATTATTTATATAACAAGTTTATTTATGTACAATTTTTTTAATCATTTCCCTTCTGTTGTACTTCTACGGAACATTTTGTTTTGAGTTGTTCTTCACTAAACTAAATAAAAACCAAAAAAAAAAGGAAAAAAACAATTAACAATTAATCTTTGCGAAATGAATGAAAAATAACAAAATATTTCGCTTGCTCGGACATCCGCAAACAATGAAAATTCTAATTGGATTTAACGGCAATTCGAATCGGAAGCTTCGGCGTGCGCAACGTTGGCCACGAGTCCCACACCTCGGAGCCTAATTTTTGCCGATCTGGTCGACTTGTCCCTGCAGGTTGTTGATCACCTCCGACGGCACCTGATCGCCGAGGATCTCGAACAGGTTGATGCGCTGGTTGCCGGGGATCTGCTCGTAGGCGCCGAGCTCGATGCCCTCCTGCACGTTCTGGATCTGCGCGTCCTTCGGGATGAGGAACGTCTGCTGCGCCTGCCGGATGGCTTCGTTGGTGTAGGCGGCGCCCTCGCGCTGCGCCCGACCCGCCACCAGCGCCAGCGCCGCCATCAGCACGGCGACCACACAAAACACGCGAATCGCAGCTTTCATTTCGCTTCCTTGTTTTCCCTTTCCCACGATGTTGACGCCAATGAATGTGAAATTACTCCTTCGTTTTCTGCTGTTTGCTGTTTGCTGTGCGAAGGTTCCTCGTCGACGGTCGGAACTGAAATGCTTTGAACGCTGCGTTCGCGGCTTCGGTTTATAAGCTCGGTTCGTGAAACTGGTCGAAAAAGTGGCCGCCGCCGGGTTTCGCGTGTGTGCGTGTTGCTGCGCATGTGTTGCGCTCTTCTCTACCCTTTTCCCCCCCAATCGAACGCTGACGTTGGTTGAAGTTGAAGTTGGTGGAAACGTGCTTTCGAATGAACTCCTCTTGAAGTCCGATTACTCTTTCGCCGCATTCATCAGTCGCGGCGACCGACGGCAATCACCTGCGCATAAATCTTCCGCTGATTCATGACAGCGCCGTCCAAATCGTTCCTAGATTCACTCCAATCGAAACTCGAACTCGAGAAGTGAAAGTGTAAAAAGATGGTTTTTCCCTTTGGTCTTTCCTTTCACTTCCCTTCTTCGTCGTTGCTTCTGCGGGGTTTCAAGTTGTTTGCGATTCAATTTCCGTCTAAAATACCTAAAAATTTATTATGAAGATTCGTCGTAACATTCGTCAACTGCAAAGGAAATGTTTCGAAATATGAGCATCGTGCGCAAAATCCATTTTCATTGCTTATGTTATTAACGTGTACAACTGCTTTAAACAGCACAAACAACGGCAAACATTACTATTAATATTATTGTTATAGCATTCGTATATTTACGTAAGCGATTTGTTGTTCTTGTTGTTGTTACAACACTTGAAATCACGTGCGCAACGCAATTCGCCATTGGCGACGAACGGCGGCGTCATTTCCTTCGGTTGATTCCAATCGGATTCGGAGCGAAGAAGTTCAGGTAGCCATTTATTGCTCATAGCATTTTATTTTTATTTTTTGTTATTACGCACTTGGTTACGTTTTATGCGGCTTCTTATCGCACGAAATCGAATTAAGCAGGTGTTTAGTGTGTGTATTGAATAATTGCATGGTAACTCGATCGATCGACCGAGCAACTTTCATGATCACGTCTTTGCGAAGATGAGCCAAGTTTTTGCGCATATAGATATTCATATATATATGTATTTATCACTATTAATACAGTGTATGAGTTGCAAAAGCAATTGACGAAAACATAAACAATTGCGTATACGGAGGATTTTGTAGCATGCATAATTATTGAGGTTGAAGTCATTGTTGTGTCGTCATTATTTCGAATTTTCGATATTTCCCTGAGTATATTATTTATTTCTTGTTTAATGACTAATATTAAAAATAATTTCGAAATGTGAACCTATAATAAATGTTCATTTGTGTAGAGCAGACTTATATCTCCTAAACTATAAGAAAAATGCGCTTTTTCTACATCTAAATCTGCTCATCTGAAGCTTTTAGTTTAACTTAGTTTAGTTTTAACTTATTCAAAAACAGAACTGAAATATTTCTTTTTTATGATACGGCAGAAATATTTTTGTTTTTTATATTCATATTTAGCTCCACGCTTTGTTTATTTCCTCTCAACCTGATAATAACACGTTATTATCGTAGTTTTCAAAACCATAACTTTACAAAAACACCAAAAACCTGTACGTAATATGATTTACGTAACTGCTGTTTTTGCTTTTTTCTACCAAATGGGAATACCGTGGTATTTTTTAATCCAAAATGGAAAAGGAAATTCGTTGGGAATTTTTAATGCTCGTGGTAAATTTTTTATATTGTAGTGTTGCATGTGTAGAATTTATGGATTGACAAAACGGCGTGCTTTTGAAGTTATATTACAAATATTTTATTGAGTTACTAAAATACTTTACATTTTTATAAAGACTGCGAGTTACCTGCATAATTAGTCGAATCTAGTTGATAAGTCTAAACATGGAAGTAGAAAACGGCGAGGGACAAGTTCAGATCCATTTAAGCACAAAGCAAGCACAGTGAGTGGAGTTTGAATATTTGTTAGAATTGAAAATATATACAAAATAAAACCCAAATTAATAAGAAACTATGTATCGTGCGTAGGTATGCGGTTCCCGATGTGCCTTACTCTGTGGAGAGTAATGTTACAACCGTGGAGCTGAATAATCTCATCAACACATTGTTGGAACAGGCACTTTCAAACTCTTCTCAAAAGAGCACAGATTTCGACTTCATCGTGTTTGATACGTACCTTCGGGGCCGACTCTGCGATCACTTGCGCGAAAAAGCAATTTCCTTTGAAGATGCAATTGAAATCGAGTACGTGGAGCGGTTTCCAGCACCAGAGCCGCAGGATTGCCTCCTCCACGACGACTGGGTGTCAGCTGTGCAAACCAATGGCAAATGGATTCTGTCAGGATGTTACGATAGCACTGTCAACATCTGGACAACAAAAGGAAAACATATTTTGACCATTCCTGGCCACACATCGTCAGTCAAAGCGGTGGCTTGGGTCAGTCTTGATGAAAACACCGGCAAGTTTCTGAGTACGTCACAAGACCAAACGGTTATGTTGTGGAACTGGAGCATCGCCAACAATTCTGTTGAGTGTGTGTCTGTATGCAAGGGACACGAGCGAGGCGTCGATTGCGTGGATGTCAGTCCAGATGCGAAGCGATTCGCAACCGGCTCTTGGGACATGATGTTAAAAATATGGTCAACAGGTTGGTAAAAGTACTGGCGTGTGTGTTCCTGTTCATAATCGAATTTTCAAAATATAATGATGCTGTTTTTTTTAGATGTTATGGATGCCACTGATGCCGGTACTTCAAAACGTGATAAAGCACATACGGGCTCTATAAGGGTAAGGAAACAGGAACTAATGCATTTTAGTGACTTCAACCATTCAAGTTTTATTGATATTGATTCGTATTTTGCTGATATCCATAAAAATGTATAAGAGAGAAATGTTTTTCTCCTTTACGTATGATTATCGTGCAAATCAAGCTTCACTAGATATAATTATCCTTATTTGTTTATATGCGCATTTAGTCATAACATTTCTTCAACTCTCGTTCGTTTGCAGACGCCGCAGCTGACGTTGCAGGGCCACCGAGAATGTATTTCAGCTGTGCAGTGGATGGACGCAGGAGTTCTCCTGACTGGAAGCTGGGATCACACACTAAAACTCTGGGATCTGAACATGGAGGGTGTAAAAGGCGAGATATCAACTAACAAATCCATTTTTGATGTTAGTTTTTCACAACTGAATCATTTAATTATCACTGCTTCTGCCGATAAGAACATCAGACTCTACGACTCGCGCACAAATACGCGTACGTGTCCTCGGTGAAAACTAAGTAACCATTCCGAAAGCTATATAAAAACATTTTAAAATGTATTTCAGAGGGCTCCGTCGTTCGTAGCACATTTCTCGGCCATTCGCAGTGGGTGCAAAGTGTCATGTGGTCAAACACAGAAGAACACCTCTTCGTTTCTGGGTCATACGATAATCAAAATAAGTTGTGGGACTGTAGAAGGTAGAGTTGCCTCAACTGTACCCAGTTTAATCTATTGCTTAACTAAGCGTTTTATTTCTCATGCATTTTTCTAGTCCCAAGGCTCCGTTGTACGATTTAATGGGCCATGGAGATAAAGTTATGGATATTGACTGGTCAAATCCCAAGTATATCGTCTCTGGTGGTGCCGACAACACAGTACGTGTCTACAAATCACTGAAGGCTGTAAAAGAAACTACCTAGATGGGCATATGGTGATTGGATTCAGTTATCAGCAAACACAGTTTACATTCAAAAGATTTTTAATGAAATCTACTGTTGATAAATATACTGTGAAATTTGTTAAAAAAAACATTTTTTGGAATGTCTTCATTTTTGCTGATGGCCTGGCAACTACTTTTATTGAATACCAATAAAAATGCATTCTCATGTCTCTATAACTCTTAAGATTGGCTAAGGATTCAGGGCGTAACTAACCACAACGGGGGAACATTTATTTTTTGGACATTCTCATTTGTTTAAATAAAATTCTTCATTTCTGCGAAATATGTACAACTGATTGAAGACCATTTAAACTTTTCATTTAACCTTAAAACAAACAATAAAGATTAAATATTAATTTTAATTTCTCTCTTGATGATGAGATGTGCTTTTTCAGCTGGAGGGCTATTAAATGGTGTATTATAGCCCCAAGCTCTTCATCAAAGCCGAAAAGGTCTATGCTTATATTAATTTTTATTCGTTCGAAATCTGACCTATGAGCAGCAGAGAAAATGTTAGGCGCTCAAAGTTGACCGCAATTCCTTTTGGTAGTCTAACTATACTATTTTTAGTATTTGTAACCTTGTAATTCTCTGGCCTATAAGGATGATCAAAAGTAGACCTAAGAATTGCGATGATTGCCCACTTGAAGCACTAATCTTTGTCGTTTTTATTACTGACACATGCACTCTTTTTTCCCAGAGAATTCGGTAGTCGCAAATAGGATGATCCTTTTAAAGGGTTGTACTAATTAATATTAATCTATAAATTGCATATTTTGGAGAGAGCCCAGCCATCGCCTCTTTCGTAGAGCTCTGAAAATCATGCAATTCACGCATGATTGATTCCTCTCCAACTGTGTTTAGGCTATTATGTTTAACTTTTAGGTGTTATTGCTTATTGTAAAATATATCAATATAAAATACATATTCTTGAATTAAACGTAAAACAATATGGATTGCGTAGTCAGACCGCATTACAAACTTGTAGTTATATTAGTATTTAAAAGACATCTCGCAATAATGCCCCAGTTAAAAACCAATTGGAAGTGGTAACCTTCTAGAACATTCTAAAACTACCTACCACTGTGGTGGATTTCCATCAAAAAGTCCGCAAAATCAGCATTTTCCCAGTGCTGACCACCACACCATACAAATTTATGCTGTCTTTTTGAAAATGCTGATTTTGACGATTTTTTTCTTTTTCTCCAAGGGATTTCATTGGTTACACATTCGCCCAGATTGAGGAGAAAATGTAGATAAGTTGGCTTCTCTGTTTAAGAGATTAATTACGTAATTTCGATATCCTTACGTGGTATCACGTATGTAATATAAACATAATTATTTTTTTACTACGGCCATTTCTAAAGCAAATGTAAATGGAAATGTATCAAATGTAGTTCAGAAAAGAACATATGCAATTTTCGTCAACTAATTGCTATTTTAAAAAGGGCGACTGAAAATAAGATTTTTTAATTTTAATTGAGAAAAGAAACTTGTATTTTAGTTATCAGAAAAGGTCTTATTTTTGATACGAAGATACTTTTCACTGTTGTAAGCAAATTTACAAATAATTGATTACTCAAAAACTTTACTCAGTTTTTTTTTCTCTATTTCATTTCATCTTAACTCAACTACAATTAGAAATATCAAATAAAAATTTTACTTCCTAATTGCAATTAGAATTGGAGACGTTCTTCTTTGATAAAAGTAAACGAATCTAATAATTCTTCCATTGTGATTCTCAATAACTTCGTAAAGTGCTGCCCAGTTAAGCAAATTGACACATTGGTTTGTGCACACTTTTAACGGTCCATTTCTAGAAGACGGACGTTTCGCAGACTTGTCGTTTTCATTGTGTAAAGAAGTCATCCAATCTGCAGTCATATTATATTTTCTTAAACAGATATTCAATTAATTTTTACGTTGGAGGAAGTGAAGGCGTCTATATCATCGTTTTGAAACCTATACAATTGTAAGTAACAATTAATTATGAAATGGTTTTGTTAGGTTAGAACTTTCGTTGCGGGAGGTGTCTGATTGTGCTCCAGCGATTTTAAGGTGATTTTTCCGAAAGGTTTCTCACCGAAAGTTAACCGGATAAAGGCACCAAGGAAGCATTAATCCCAATTTTGCTTAAATTCGTGCCGTAGTACGCCAGATACGGCTGCATGATTCCCAAAATGGCCGCTGCTGCGCCGCCTACTGTGTACCTTTTGCAGCGGCAGGTTTGGGTTGGGATTATCTATGTTTCTGGTGTGGTTCTTTCATTTAGGAGAGGGTGGGAAGCTAATATTAACGGAACTTAAAGCACTAATATAACGACTGCTTGCGTACTTGAAATTTGCCTTATTAAATTGTTCTTGTCATTTCTATTAAGTTTCTATGCTGGCGACTTCATTGAATTCCGATATTTGCCACTTCAATTGCCTTTATAATATATATTTAAATTCTATACGCTTTTACTAAATTCCTTGCCATGTTTTGATATTTGGATTTTGTCTTTTTCGGGTCAGCGTTATATTTTTTTAGTTGAATATTTTTATTGAGAAGTGAGTCAGCGAAGAGTGTCAGAGAGATGTCATCGACCTCGGGAGCCAGTACTAGTAACAGCACTGGGAGTACATCTAGCGGGGTACGCGGACGCAATAACAATGCAGGGGGTAGCAACTCATCCAACGCTCCGTCAGGAAGCACCACAAACAGTTCGACGAACGAAGTTGAGCCACGCAGGGATCCACGGCCAAATCCGAAAATCTCTAAAGCTTTAGGCACTTCAGCTAAACGTATACAAAAGGAATTGGCCGAGATCACTCTGGATCCTCCGCCGAACTGTAGCGCTGGACCGAAGGGGGAGAACCTGTACGAATGGGTTTCCACCATATTGGGACCACCGGGCTCCGTCTACGAGGGCGGTGTCTTTTTCCTCGACATACACTTCTCGCCTGAGTACCCCTTTAAACCACCGAAAGTGACATTTAGAACGCGCATTTATCATTGCAACATCAATAGTCAGGGTGTGATTTGCTTAGACATCCTCAAGGACAACTGGTCGCCGGCCCTGACCATTTCGAAGGTGCTGCTGTCAATCTGCTCCCTGCTGACTGATTGCAATCCTGGTGAGTGCGCCAAACAACTCTTTAATCTCCCGACTGTGAAGTTAAAGTCTTTTCTTATGCTTCTTTTGACAGCCGATCCTCTTGTTGGCAGCATCGCTACGCAATACTTGCAGAATAGAGAAGAACACGACAGAATCGCTAGACTTTGGACAAAGAGGTGAGTGGCCAGTTGAAGGAGACGTCACTTCTTACTAAACTTATATCTTTTCCATGTGCTGAATAGGTATGCAACATGATTTCTCAGTGACCGACACCCATTAACTATCTTGCTTGAGCTCCGCAAGTTTATTTATAACAAGATTTAAAAAATATCCTATAACATAACATTATTAAATCTTCGATTGAAGATCATTTTTCGAAAACAACAGCAAACAAAAAAACTAAATACGATGGAAATATTGCGAAATAAAATCCTCAAACTTACGGTTAAAAAATAAGAATTTTAATGTCATCCGTTGAACGAATTAATTTCAACATTTAATTTAGCTTTTACACTGAATAATTTGATTATAAAAAAAAAACATTATTAATTGATTAATGGTCAACACCACGATTATATTTTTTTTTGGACCGATAAAAAACATTATTAAGACTTTCCTCAATCAAGCGATTTGTGAATTTGTATTCGTTCCGCGGTATCGAACTGAAAGAAACTCGTGTTTTGGGTGCACCGTTGCAAGTTTTGAGTAGTACAAAGCCATAATTAGCAAGAGATTAAAATTCTAGAGTTAAATATGCATCAGCGAATAAAGCAATAAATTTCATTTTCATTCAATTAAATTTCATAATTAAACAGCCACTGAAAATTAAAGCTTGTAGTAATGGCTACAAAAAAAGGTTGTTGCAACATTGAATGTCGCTTGTTGAACCGCATGCAGTAGCAAAAGAATGATCTCTAGCACCGTGGCGCGAATACGCCACAAACTACGATAAACGCTGCATGGACAGACAGTCTTAAAAGTTAATTTCGAAATTAAATTAAATTGAAAATTTAAAATTATCCCTGAAATTTTCGTAATTATTTGCTTTACATTTTAATGGGCAATTTAGTTAAATGCCACGAGTTGTTGAAAATTAAATAAGACGATAAGAATTAAGTATTGTTTTGTTGATTATCCAAAGTTTTGGATAAATTTATATCTGCAAGAGATTTTGTTATGCCAGAAAATGTAAAGACACGTTTCTATAAAGTCTATTTATTTTTTTATAATATCGAACAATCAACGAAATTTTTGACTTTATTCGTATCTGTGCTCATTTGCATATTAATTTTCCTTAATTGAAATTTAAAATTTCTGACGATGCTGAACTTCCTATATTGATAATTAGTTTGTCGTCTAAGCCTAAGTTTTACATTTAATTAATTTAATACAGCTACGAAGTCAACAAAAAGCAAACACTCAAGCAAACGCATATATTTTAGAATGTAATTAATTTGCAAGGATTGTAATGAATAGAAATCATTATAATAATAATAATAATAAGAAAGATCAGATTGAAAGACAAGGAAGAAGGAGAAGAAACTCAGAAGGAGAGATTATTTTACACATTTTACACTAAAAGAAGAAGAATACGTTTAATTTAAAATAACAATTTCTAAAATTAAAGGCAGTCAATTTAAGTTCAATTATACAAGAATTTTGCAAATACTCATTCTTAACTTATTCATCTCTTAGCTCGGATCAGAGAGGAGAAAACCACAAAAAATTGAATTAATCACAGTAAATTACACAATTATTAATTTTTTATTGATTTGAATTGTTTATATTTCTTTAAAAACTTATTGTAATATTTAATAACGTAATCAATTGAATGAAAAGGAATGTTTTTTGTCATCTTTCAAAAAGCTGCCATTTGCACTAGAAATGTATGAAGGAAATTGGAAGTGAGCTTTTATGGAAGCGACGTACTTTGTTAATCGACTTATACACTTATGAAAACATTTCCATTTTACGTTATAAGAAGCAAATTTCTTAATAAAAACTGTGTAATAATTATCAACCTTAAAAGCGAAACTTGATGATTGCAAATGCTTTGGGATGAATGAAGAATCGGAGCTGGGAAAAGATGAATTCTTTCACCACTTTCAGATGTCTTCAAGGCTTTTGCTTTGTTTTACTTTAAATTGATGCTATAAATTTTCATTGTCGCTTTAATGGACAACATCACGATCGAACGCAAACCTAGAATCTCGCAATGTTCTGCGTTTTAAGCATTGTTACGCTGCTTTCAGCTGCCTGCGCTGTAATGATCTAAGTTTAATAATGGATTTCCAAGTAAATGAATGCTTTATTTAATCACATCCTGCGTAATACAATCGCTTGAACAATGCCAAACTATTTTCTAAAGTAAATTTATAATCGCAACTGCATTCTCGGAAGTGTGCACTTGGATTCCTCATCCTGCCCACCATCGGCAGCGCTCTTACAAATACATCCCGTTGACCAGAAAATCTGCTTCGTGGGCATACGGAGTCTTGCCTCCTAGACGTCGTGACCGCCGTCCCACGGTGCGAAGGCGGCAGCCAATCAGAATGGCCAAAGCTGCAGTCACCAGCAGCCCTGAAATCAGAAACAAATACACATGGAAGCAGAGGGAGACTGGTCTTCGTTGGTACTCACCTAAAGTCAGCGAGACAACGGCGCCATCGGGCCGCGTCGTCTTGCCGTCGAGGTCGCCGTGCTCCCTGGCCAAGGACTCGTGGATGGCTGCGTACTGATCGTGCAGCGGCAGCGGGGCGACCGGGTTCTGCAGCTGCTCCTCCAACGCCAGCTCGATGGGATCCTTGGGCTTAACGGATGGCACCACCTCCTTCGATGGCTGCGTCGGTTGCGATTTGGTTTTCTTATGTTTGCGTTGCTGCATGAGCGTTGAACAGCAAAAGAAGGCAAAAGCGTTGTTAATTTAATTAAGTTTCAGTCGGAAAAGAGGAAGAAATAAGATTTTGTACCTTTTTAGGTGGTTCCGTTGCTCGCTGTTCCTTTGAGCTCTCGTATTCTTCGTCCTCTTCTTCGGCTTCCTCTTCCTCCGGCGGCAGCACGTTGCCCTCGGCCTTCTTGCCGTCTGCTCTGGACGACGTTTGAGTGGCGGCAACAGCAGCAGTTGGCGTGTCGAGTTGTGAGTTGGGCAGCGCGTTCTGCAGCGTCGCAGGCGGCTCATCCTCTGCTCCATTCATCGTGGAAATCGGTTTTGCCTGCTGATAAACGCCCGGCTGCTGCAGTGGCACGTGGAGCTGGCCTACGAGTGTTTAGAAATTTATAAAAGTGAACATTGAAAGCTTCTTTTGTTCTGCAGCGCTTTAACCTGGCTGTTGGCTTGTCTGTTGTTGCGTTGATGCGGGTGCCGCTCCCCCTCCGCCGCCGTAGTTAAGCGGCTGCGGTGCAGAAGCGCCGTTTGTGGGCACTTGAAGGCCGCCCTTGTGGCTGAAGATGCGGCTGTTGAGATCGGCTGCGGAAACAAGAACAACAAAAACGAAGCGAAGCGATTACTTCAAAGCATTTTCGACAGATAATCACATATTTCTTTAGCTTTTAAATATTTTATTTTGAGATTTTCTGTTGTTGTTCGTTACGTTTTTTGCTTTTTCATCGGTTTTTTTTAAATGTGTATGATTTTTGTCGTCGTTTCTTCTGCTCTGTTGCCCTTAATTCCGTTTTAATTGCTATTTTATGTTAATTTCTTGGACTTTCATTCAGCTTTTCTCGCTTTTCGCCTTTTTCATAGCAACTGCAGGCGAATTATCATGCAATCAACAAATGATTATGTTTATTAGCAAAAGCAACTGTAGCAAAACTGGAGAAAACACAACAACAACAACAACAACAAATATCAACCGTTAGGAAGTGACATGAAATGAAAGCCGTTGGAAGAAGAAGAAGAAGTGTAACGATGTTTGCGCTTGTTTTGTATTCAAATTAAATTCTTTCTTTTTTCATTCCCCAAGTGATGGGAGCAGAAAATAGGAAATACAGCGGAAATTACAATTAATTTTTATGCTCCAGATACACACACACACACACACACACATAAAATATGGAATAGAATTAAATTATGTAATTATGTATCTTAAAAATGGTTCAAATTGTCGATAGAGTTGACAAACGAATTGATGCGAATTTGCATACAGAGTTTCTTTCGGTTTCCACATTCGTTCATTGCTTCAAATTTCACTGTTAGTAACAGGAATAACAACAGCGATAAGTCACGCAGTTAGCCAAAGCGAGAGACTTGCTAATAAGAAGATCACCGAGTTGAAGCCGAGTAAGGTTCGTGTAAAAGAACAACAGCAACAACGACTGTGAAGGGAAGCTGATAAGAAAACGATGCGGTCGGCTGCTAGACGAAGCCACGTTTGACGAAGAGTTGACGTCGGGCGAATGGCGTGGGGAGCGGCGGGCGTGCTTAATGATGGAGGTGGTCGCTCAGTTGCGGATGGATGCATTCTCGTGGCTTCGACTCGTTACCGAGGTCGTTTCAAAGTTATTTTTTAAATGCATATGGAAAAAGTGGCTTTATATGTTGCTGTTGCTGTAGTTATTAAATAATGTCTGTCGTTGTTGTTGAAGTCTTCTTAAAACGCATTCAATTGTGAGGGAAATGAAAAAACAACCGGATAATAAATAAATACGATAATCAACAAGAATCATCATGATCATTGTCATTATTATTATCGCGTTCGTTTTAAGCAAGATTTTAAGTGCCGTTATTATTTTCAGCTATCATTAGTGTCTTTGTTATTGAGCAATAAGCACAATTTGTTTTTTGTCACTTTTTAGTGCGCACCATAAAATTTATTGCTTGAACTAATCGCAGCTGCAGCGACTGCGTCTGTGTTGGACGTTCGCTTTCTTCTGCGACACTCACACGGGACTTTAGCAATTAACTAATTAATCCGACGCAATTCGTGTTCGCTTCGTTTTTTCGCATTAGCGTCTCGTGTGTTGCGCGATTTCTTGCACGCACACGAAGATGTGTTCCGTCTTCGGCAAAAGCGATCGTTCCGTCGGCAAAGCGAGCAACGCAACGAAAGCTTTTCCCACGTCTAAGCGCAAATTGTTATTCTTTCCTTATTAAACTATCATGAAGCTGGCAGCACCGCAACCAACTTCGAAAAAAACGAATTCTTTTGTTTTGTGTTTTCAACTCACCGCCGACTGCAGGCTGCGACTCGGCGGCTATCGTTTTGCGATTTGCCCAAGCAGCAGCATCTTCGCGATTTTCGGCCGCCTGCGAGGGAGCAGCAGCTGCTGATTGCTGCTCGGCTGCAGCTGCTGGCAGCATCGGCTGCAGTTCCTGCGACTGGTAATGAAAGGCAGCGGCGACATTCGTCTGTTGGGAAAACGAATAAAATTCGAATTAGAATTCGCACGAACGACATCGAAAACAACATCGCACACATATCAACCTTTTGTAGCGCTCCATCGACGTTGTTGTTGTTGTTGTTGTTGTGCGGTGCGCTCGTTTCCTGATTCGTCTTTAAGCTCGTCGCTGCGCCCGAACACTTAAAGAGAGAATTCAATTGAGAGCTGCATGTGTTAAAGAAAGCATTCGTTCATACTTCGGGTCCCTCGTCGCTGCCGTCTTCGCACTGCGGAATTCCGTCGCAGGCGTTGTACACCGCGATGCAGTCGCCCGAGTGGCAGGCGAACTGGAAGCGGCCGCACGCTGGTCGCGACACATTCAACGCCGCTGCAGCTGCCCCTCCTCCCTGTCGCTGGTGTGCGTAGCCGAGTTGCGGTCGTGCGGCTGGCGGCAGACCCAACGCAGCGTTGCCGCCGCCCTGCTGCAGCTGGCCGTCGACCGGCAGCCACAGCGCCGGCCCTAGAGCGGCGCCGGAGTCCGCTTTGGGCCGTGCTTCCGCCGTCGTCTTCAGACTGAGCAGTTCCCGTTCCTGCTGTGAGATGTTCGCATTGAACAACGGCTGCGTCTGCTGCGGCGCACTCGGTCGCTGTGTGGTTGTTGTTGTTGTGGTGGTCGTCGTCGTCGTCGTCGTGGTGGATGTTGGCGGCGGCGCCGGCGTCAGCACGGCGCTCGTGTAGTTGGCGTGCCGCGTGAACTTGCAGTGGAAGTTCTCCGGCGGGCCGCACGCGAACAGGTAGCAGTAGCCGTCGTGCTTGTCCTCGAACACGTAGACGTCGCAGCCGGCGCTCTCGCAGCACAGCCGCTGGCACTCCTCGGCCGTGTCCAGTTGGAGTCCTTGCAGGTAGCGGCCGCCGATCGCCTGCGACTCCCCGGTGCGGATGATCGTGTTCTTGTGCACGTCGAATTGGCCTTAAATGAAATGCATTTTTATGACTCTTCTTTCTATGAATTTCTGGGGTTTTTCCTTACTTAAGCACGTCTCCAAATCCATGCGCTTCGCCACACGATGCGCTGCTTCCGTCTCCGTTTGTGTCACTTTTAGGCTGTTGTTGTTGTTGTTGTTGTTGACTCCGCCGACCGTCATCAGGCGCAGCCACAGCATAACAACGGCTTTCAGCTGCAACGCGGAGTGGCAACGCTGCGTCGATCCCAACAGCAAAAATGTCCTCCTCATCCTCTGCTTAATTCCTCGAAATTATTTTACAGTTTTTTGGAATTTCCTATTGAATTATTTTTATCCTTGTGGTTGACTTTTATTGTTACGATTTTCGGTTTTGTTTAAAAATCTCTAAAATTCATTTCAGATAAAATAAAATTATTATTAATTTTTAATGTGTAAATTAAGGAAAAACTGAAAACATTTCTTTTGCTATTTTATATGTTGCTTAAATAAATTAATATTAATAATAAATTTTATATGATAGAAATAAAAATATTTAAAAAACACAGTTTTAAAAGAATTATTTAAGTTGTTCATTTCATCGATTTTTCCATTTATATTCCTTTCCCTTCCCTTGACCACTCCGCAAAACAACAAAACAAAAAGCACTCAGCTGCTTTTCCACAAAAACTCGAAACGCAATTCTTCTCTTTATTTTTTTTGTGCATTTGTTAATTCGTTACTTTAAAATATTTCAACTATTTCCGTTTAATTACGTACATAATTTATAAAATCCGTTTTTGTTATTTAGAAAAGAAGCTCTTCATATGGAAAATTTGAATGCTAAGGGACAAAAAACACTACTGCGCACTCATCACACTACAAAACCTCCGTCGAAGAGTCCATTCCGTTATCCGATTGAAAAGTGGAACACGAGCAATGCTTGAGAGCTTCTGTTTCAGCTCAGAGAGGAAGAGAGAGTGAGCGAGTGAACGATTCCTTCCTTGAGCGAAACGTTAATTTCAAAGCTTCGTTGCTCGTGCAGTCCGTCGGGCTTCAACGTTAACGCGAAGGCCCAATCAGATCCTTGCATGCGAATTTCCTCTGCTTACAACTTCGACTTTGATTCATGCGCTGCTTGTGGCCGTCCCTGCGTAGAAAAAGCGTTTTTTTATCCCGTTGGGACACTTCGATGTGAAAGTCTTTAGTTTCACAACCACGAATTATAAACAATCTGACTGAAAATTAGAAAATGATTTTTGTATTTCATTATTTAAATAAATTATGGTTTTTTATATATAGGAATTTTAATTTCTTTAAAAAAAATTAGAAGCACTGTTTCGGTTTCAATTCAATTCAAACACATTTAAATATTATAATATTCAATGTATATTTTATAGTTTTTTTTACAACATTTTACAAAGCAACTTTAATACAACTTCAAATCAGAATTTAATTTATTTGCTTCCACTTGATTTTCAACGTACCAAAAGCTTTATTCTCACGAAAATTGCACTTTCTTATTGGTGTTCTCTTTGAACGCTTTGCTGATTTGCTTTGAATCTTATCAGAAAATCGATTTTTCTCACTGTTGTGGTGAACTTACTCTACATTTTGTGCGCGATAAACATCGCTGCAGAGCGCAGGCCCGCTTTCTCCTCTTCCTTCCTCTCCACTAACAATAAAGCTACAAACAAGCGCCGCTTCGAGCGATCTGAACGAATCTCAATTTCGCTACGTTCGCTTATCTTTCAGTGGAAACTTTTCGCAAATTATTTTTTACACTTTTTCATATGAATATTATTCACCTGACCATAATTGTTTCCACGTCGTTCTTCGCTTGTCATGAAAGACAAAGTTTACATTTGATGAATTCTCGAAATGTGAATCACCCTGTCTACAGAACGGACATTGAGTTGTGTTGCAGCTCTTTAAACTGAACGAAGCATTTATTAAAGTGTTCAAGCAGAATCCGTTTTTCATCATTAACGGGATGCTCGAAAACCAACGCATGCGCATATCGAGTAGAAAAGGCATTAAAAAAGGCATCGAAAAGGGCATTAAGTAAGTGAAAGTAAAAGAAATGAACAAAAAAGTAGCAAACAGCAAATGAAAGCATCGAAGGAACTCGTTACGAGGAAGCAACATAAAAGAAACGTGATGAAAATATGAAATAAGGCAACATTGGGTTGGGTAGAGTGATGAAGAAGGGGTGGGAAGGGGGGGGGGGGGGGGGGGGCACAATCAGTCTCATAGAGAACTGTGCTCAAAGCATAAACACCACAGCGCGACGTTCCTTTAAAGTAACCCCAACAACGACTCCACTTCTCCTCCTTCTTCCTTCCTTGTTTCCACACCTCCCCCGTCCCTGGAATTCGTATACACACAATAATTTCCTTTTTAAGTGGGTAGAATTTCCATCACGCTGAGAATTTAGCAGACGATTTCCACCCTTTTTGAAATGTTTTCGAAAGCATGAGAGGAATAATTCAAGAGCTTTTAAAGGGTTCAGGATGAAGGTGGAATGGCAAGGGGAAAGGAGGGGAGTTTCTACAAGACAGGTACTAAAATTCTACCCACGGCAAAAACAATCATTAAATGTGGAAATTATTTCAGGAACAGCAACGAACTTTAAACGAAGGAGAGGACAATAATCGAGGTAGGAAAGGGCAGGGGAGGTGGCAGAAAGGGAAACAGGCTATTAAAAAATAGAATTCAGGCGATGGCCACATGGAGTTCAGTCACAGTCACAGTCGCATCAGCCGCAAGTAAAATTGATAGTGATTTTCCATTCCCTGACTGCACCTGGCAATCCTACACGCCGCCCGCCCCTCCCCTAACTCACTCCCCTTCTAAACAAAACCCTATCCCAACATGATCCATTCATTCAGTAAGTCTCCTTCCGTTTCCCCTCAGACAGAACTTTTAATCACTTTTCTCGTACAAGGTAATGTACCTCTCTCTCTCTCCTCTATCACTCTCTTTTTTTCTCTATCTCTCTCTATCTGTCTCTCTCACTCTCTTCTACTCCTCCAACCCTTACTTCATGGCTTTTCCCATGAAAACTTGGACTTTTCATAGCTCAATTTGCGGTAAAGAGACCCAGCAACATCCATTAAAACCCATCTTTCAACCCATCACTGCTTCCACTTTTCCCCTCACTCTTCTGCCGGGCAAAACAAATAAACAAACACGCCAGGATTTCATTATTTTTGCAGGATTCGTTGCACATTCGGAGGCGGTTTTTGCAGTCGTCGGGGGTCGAGCAGCGTACAACCCACGTGTGGTCGTAAAACTTGCCAGATTCCACCCATTGACAGCCAGAGAACCGACGAAAATCGACAGAAGAATACACGAACACCACGCAGAGCGAGGAAGTCGCGAGGTAGACACACAGATGACAGACGAATGAAAGACGAACGCGAAGAAAGTCCAAGGAACCGGACGCGAAGCGAAATGGATCACTCGAGGGGACGGAGAAGGGCAGACAAGCAGCGGGCGGCTTTGAGAAGGCCTTCAAGTGCAATTAAGTTTTTGAACTTGCATCCGAGATGCTTTCATGATTCAATCGATGGACTCGAGCTGTACTCTCGACATCGTTATCTCGTTCTGCACCACAAGGAGGCGGTTGGTCGATATTCCGTCCTCCTACATCCCCACTTCAAGTACATATTCTGTTCTCATTTGTTTCCGATGCGCTGTATTGTCCTTGCCCGGACTCAGTTCTATTCTTGTCTGGGTATTACGAATGAGGGTCTTCACATAGAACTTTGAAAAGGAAAGTCCATGAATGGGTTTAAGGAGAGGAGGCTAAAAAGCAGGCACACTTAGGATAACGCCGGTCCGAAGGAGAGATGGGATATTGAGGGGGACCTTGACAGAGATAGAGAAAGCGCAACCCTGAAACCAAAACATTGATGTAACGCTTAGCGAAGACTTGGACCTGAAGATGAATTGTAATACGGCAAAATCTAATGCTATATAGGGTGGAAAGGGAGAGCAAGAGGGAGAGGGATAGAGAAGGAGAAAGACAGAGGACGATAAGGGATGAAATGGCGCTTTCATGTGATTGTTTGTTGAAATTGTTTGTGTACACGTTTCGTGTTGGCGTGTTCGTTGCTCCCCTAGAAAAAAACTCCTTTGTCTGGGAATTAATTGAGGCTTCCACTCACACACCACCCAGTGCCCCACACCGCCCCATCTATCCTCATGATAACCATTAAATTCGTTCTTTTATTTGCCTTTAGCAGCTCCACGTTCGGCCGGGAGCCTCGCATGAGTTTCGAATGGGTTTGTTGACTTCGTTTCAGGGTTGCTGCTGCTTATGGACCTTAACCTGGTTCAGGCGGTGTTTGCGGTGGTTGTTGTTGGTCCGGGTTCTTTGGTATCTGCGACGTGCACCACTCAATACAGGGTAATTCGTGCATTGCAAGTTATGTACTGTGAAAATAAATGCATTTCCGATTGATTAATGTACGGAATTGATACCGAAGAAGAATTTTTAGACGGGGTTCGATGGTGTCTCCGGGGTGGGAGGCAGAAGAAGGGGCAAATTTGAGGATTTTCTGTGCGTTCTAAACAAAGGCTTCTGAGTGATGGTTCCAAATGAATATTTCACTGTACAGCATTCGCCATCCAGCGACGAAAAAAGTACTCATTCGGTTCCGTTCCGTTGCAGTCCGTTCCCCCACGTTCCCGATGTTGGCCCCTGCAGCGGCGTGTTGCAATCACGTTTCCATGTTGGCTGCATGTTCGTTGCTTGTTCGGTCATGTTTGTTGTTGTGATTCGTCTCCCTCATGCAACCTCGCTCATCACGCCACCTTTTTCCATGCAAAGCAACGATTCGAATAACATTAATTAAATGCAGAAAGTGCAGGGAATGCAACTGCAATTGAGTTAGCTGAGTAAATAAACGTTCGCTTATTTACATATGAGCTTGAGCAAGGAGGACGAGAAGAAGCACGGCTGGAAACGACGTTGGACCTTGATGAAGAGCTGAAAGAGGTTCACGGCTTCGGTCAATTCTCCGAAGACGAAAGACTTAAGAATTGCAATTATTTGAGGATTCGTAACAGATGCGCAATTGTCGATTTTCATTACCGAGGTACTTCAAATACGAGCTGAGGAGATTGTTTAAGCCCTCCCGCACCGAAAGTGACGTGTTTCAGAAGAAACTCCAACAGCTGGACTCTTGTTTGTGCTTCACGAATCCGTGAAAGGATCCTCGGCACTCCTTTCGTAAGTCTTTATGGGTTTAATAGGTACATTCTTGGAAAAGTTCGTACGTCGTCGCCTTAGCAGGACCTTGAATGGCCGTTTAGTCCTGTTTTTCAAGGGACTCGCCATCGTTATTCGTATTCTAGTATCACATGAACCCCGAAGGCCCTCGAGGGAGGAAGGGGAACGATACAGTGACCCAGGAAAACCTTTCGTGATTCCGTTCTTCCTTGAGACACTTTCACGGCAAGCGTGATTGACGGTGGCAAGGATTCGCGCCGAAATGTGAATTCATCATTGCCAATGTGATGATGAAAAAGGAAGGTCAAAGGTCAAGAGACGAGCTTCGCTTTTATTGACTTGTTGTCTGAGAAGATACGAAGATAATAAAAATGCTCCTTCTTTCTCTTCTTCTGCTCCTTCCTCTTCTCCTCCTTCCTCTTCTCCCTAATTTATGCGACGGAGACGACGATGAAGACGACGACGAAGACAACAGCAACAACGAAAAACTGTGTTGCTTTTCGTCGTAAGAATTTCTGTGAAAATCTTCTCATTTTCATTTTTACTTTACGTTTTCGGTTTCTCCTTTTATGTCTATGTCTGAAATATCTCATTTATGCTGAACTTATCGAACTCTCTCCTTCGTTAATTTCCTCGACTTTTCACGACTTCGAAGGAGTGACAATTATTCGACAGTCGGCTTTTTGCGTCGTCCTCCTGAAGTCGTGTTTTTGCAATCGTTTCTCATTTTCACAGCGGTTTCACTCGTCTTCCTTCAGTCTGAAATCACACCTCGTTCCTTTTTCATTAACTTTCTAAGTAAAGTTTTCAATAGAAATGCAATAAATGCGAATTCCATCGATGGTTATTTAAATGCGAATTGAAAGGTTCGTTTCGCTTCGAAGGCAGCCTCGTTAAGTTCACCGCAGTTTGTTGTTGCCTTCTCCGTCGCTCCCATCAAGTGCGACGCTGTCTGGCGATGGGCCGCTCTTCTGCGCAGCTCCCGCGCAGTCGGTTGTGAAGCTGGGTGGCTGCCCCTGGCCACGTTTCTGTGTTGTTGTTGGCGGGGTTTGCTGCTAGCCGCTGCAGTTTGAAGCAGCTTCTGGCGTTCATAGAACTTCGCTCGCTTCAACTTTTATGAAATATCATTGTTCATGTTGTTGTTGTTGTTGTTGTCGGCATGTAATCGTTATTGTTGCTTTCATTGCACACATTCTCCAATGATTTTTGCTTCCTCTCCCTCGCTCTTCCCTCGCTCTTTCTGTTATTGCTGATGGCACGCTTGAAGTTGTTGCTCTGCTCGTTCGGCGCTCTCATTTCTCCTTTATTGCCGATGTTTTGGTCTCTTTTGCACCTCTCTCTTTATAGCTTTGTTGTAATTATGTTGTTATGCTGCCTCTTCTTACCTTCAAGATGAAGGTTTTTGATATTGCGCTGCTTTTTCGTCGGCGTCGTCGTTGCTGCATTTCTTTTTTTTTGTTGCGATGCTTTTGTGGTTGTTGTTGTTGTTGTTGGTGGTGGTGTTGATGGTGTTTTTCTTCGTTTCACTGTCATGAGCATCGATCGAACAAATGTCTACATTATGCATAACGTTTACGGTATTGGAAACATTTTGTCCTCATCATGTAATGATGAAGATATTAAAAAGAATCACATTTTTTTAAAGAAATTATATTTATTTTTTCCTGAGATGAAGGAAATTAACAGAGCCAAAGTCAACAGAGCCAAAGTAATAACAGCAACAATCGATAGTTAACAAAATGACACCTAACAGAAGAGTTAACAGAAATAACTCGTGCGTAGAAACGAATCTTAACAGAATCGAAACGAATCTTAACGGAAAGCGGGCTTCAACTGAAACAACTCGAGATATTCTACAAAATGTGTTCGCGTATGTTTTCTTTATCATTTCAAATCATTCGACATCAAGTAAATTTACATTCTATTCCATTCCATTCCAAAAATATATCATTTATACGAAATTTGCACGATTTTTATTGATTTTAATGCGAAATTTCCTAGAACTTTTAATTAACGTTTTCTATAACATAAATGTTATAATTCTGTTATTTGCACAGAAAAATTAAAAATATTCTAGCAATCTGTTACAGAACAGAAGAAGAAAAAGACAGCAAAAACAGTATTTTCAAAAAGACAGCGCAATTTTTGCTTTGCTGATTTTGCTGTCTTTTTTCGAGTTTTGAATGCACTTCCACTTTCCAGTGGAAAAGTACTAAAATCACTACTATTCACGTAAAAGTTAAACTTTTGGGTGTTATTGCTTCTTATAAAACAGAATAAAATAAAACACATATCATTGAGTTAAAGATAAGACAATATGAATTGCGTAGTCAAACCCAATTAGAAATTTTTCTTTGCATTAGTAATTAAAGGACATGTCGCAATAATGCCCCAATTTCAAACCAAAAGAGCAATTCATTCAAATTGGACAGTGGAGTGGAGGCCATTTTTACTCTCGTGCAGACTTCTCTCAAGCAGTGATGTTAACCACAAGGAAGTAACGGAAGTGATGCAATCTTTTTTCAAAAATTAAATAAATCGGATTAGATTGGATTTTCTCGATTTTAATTGGAAAACTGAATTAATTAATGAATTACCGGCATTAACAATATTAAATAAATTACAGTTAACATCACTGCTGCCAACAGAGTGCCGTGGAAGAGCTTTTCCAGTGGAAAGACAACTTTTTCAAGCGCAACATTCTGCCGTGGCCAAGAATGATAGAATACAAGATTGCGCATTGCGCAGGTCCGTTATTCGATTTCCAGATTTTTGACAGCTGGCTTTCCAGTGCATGACGTCACACCCGTATAAATTGCTTTAACTCTGGCTGTAAACAAGTGAATATTGTGCTTTTTAAGTGAAAAATTTATAACAATTATACCCAAAAATTAAAAATGTAGTGCAAAGTGAAAGGCTGTGATAGTTTTGGTAACCACAAAACAAGTGAAATTAGTTTCTTCAAATTTCCTCGCGAAAATAGCCGTGCGAAGTTGTGGAAACATTTTTGCCGGCAAGGAAAAAGTTTCGATTTAAAAAATGCAGTTATTTGCAAGAAACATTTTAGCTATAATGACTTCGAAAATGAAATGCAATTTGAAATGGGTAAGCATTTTTTTTAGGAATTTTTCAGTTTTTATTCGGTATTAATATGTGTCTAAATTAATAGGATTTGCAAAGAAGAGACTCTTGAAGCCTGAAGCTGTGCCATCAATATTTGATCCATTTGCTAATAGACAATTGCTTTCTTCAAAAGTTGCCGAACGAAACCACAGACTGGAGAATAAGAAAGTAATCGACACATTACTCAAGAGTAAAGATTACGATACTGTAGTATCACACGAAGGTATGCCAACAGAACAAACATATTGTGGAAATATTACCATCAGCTTCTTTACAGAGAATGACGAAAATGATTCGTCCGTGTTCAATGCATATTTGGAGGAGCTTTTGGATATAAACAATTGCAATGTCGAGGAGGAATCTTGCCAAATAAGAGCAGAAGTTTGAGGAAATTGAAAACATAGAAAAAGAAATGTAAGTTCAACTAATAATAATTTAATAATAAAGTTCGTTCCATAATTACATACATGACATAGTTTACCAATTTATGTTAATATAAGTTAAATTGTTATGCAATGTAATATAAGTTAAATTGTTATGTAATTTATTTTTTAATCAATAAATTTATTCTAAATCAATAAAATTGTATTTTTATAGTTATTCCAATTATTTGGTCGTTAGATACAAGTTTTTTCCTTTTCAGAAATTTAATTATAATTCACAAAATTACTTCGCTTCTTTGGCAGAATTTTCCAATTGTTGTGCGAGATTATTGCATCGTTCGTTGTCTTATTATTATATTTGTTTTAGTTTTTTCTGTACAAGAAATGTTCACTTTACACAATTGTTACAATCATTTCATCCAAAACCGCACAATTATTATTAATTTCAATAATTTAGCTCAATGTTTACACTTTTACTTCCAGTTTGTATACTAATTTCACAGTGCGGCCATATTTCTATACTGCTGTGACGTAGATGCGCAGAACGAAGCATTTTTGAAACGCGATCTGCGCAATCTTGTATTCTATCATTCTTGGCCGTGGCAACGTGGTTATACTCGCTGAGTTCCAATGCAATTGTGGTGGATTTCCAAAGTGGTGGTGGATCTGCAAAGAAATCACGCAATTCACGCAATATAGCCTGAACACATCGAAAAAGACGGCAGACACATGCAACTGTGTGGTGGAAAAAATACATTGGTTCTTACGGGAGTTGAGAAAAAAGTTTCATTTTCCCCTTACAGCAAACGATTTGCATTAGAATATGTTCTATAATTTCCCACATGCAGGAATGATTTGTTCCCTTTTGGTTTGATTTCCAACACTTCCATGGGAATTTAACAACTCTACTGAAATGAAACTAGAAATCTGATCATCAGTGCAATTTTAGTGTTTGCAGGGGTAGGTGCGTGCTATTTGCAGCTACTATTTCTGCAGAAAACATGAATTTCTGAATTGAATGAATGAATTTATAATTTCAGATTGATTCTATTGCATGAATGGATCAATTATTATTATTTTCAAGTTATTTTCTTAAATTATTGCAGCACAAAATGTTCATACGTGTGCGAAGAAAAATTGGAAAACAGATGACAGCTGATGCTGTGTCGTTTTCGATGTGTTTGCACTTTCCAGCATTTGTCTGCCGTCTTTTTCGATGTGTTCAGGCTAATACCTGGGCGCCGTGGTTAAAGGGGAAATTGCGTGATATGCGTGATTCCTTTCCATGATTGGAAAATGCCGTGTTTTTGTTGTCGAAGCCGGCAGCGCCATTGGGTTCCAACGTCGTTTCTTGGAAAAAAGAGCGGAATTGTTGGAAGTTTCTTCTTCTTCTTCTGATATGCGCATTCTATCATTCTTGGTATTCTATCAAAGAAAAATATTTTATTTCGATATTATCCGTGGAAGAGTTAGTATAACGCTGGTGCTCCCCGGATCAAGTTATTCGTGCTAAAAGAGACGTGGAAGAAGGAGAACAGGAAACGCAGCAAGCAGCAACGGAAAAGTGTTCAAACCTCATCCGTCGTTGTGCGGTTTGTTCGGTGCAAAACGTTTGCCAAAGTGAAAATCAATCTAAAAAGTGGCTGCAAGCAAGTTCTAACGCGCAAAGACAACAACAAAGTGAAAATCAGTTAAAATCTAATGCAAGCAAACAGCAAAAATTCACAATCACGAAGGGACTCGAAAGCAGGAGGCAAAGCAAACGACGGTGCAAGAAGAAATCAAAGAAGTTCAATGAAATAAGAAAAAGTAAATACAAGATTAAACAAAATAATTTCTAATTAATGCACAACATTGAAATAAAGTAAAAAAAAACTGTTTTTCAGCCGTTTCGACATTTTTCTGTTATTTGATTTGTTTTCGAAACTATTTCTTTTTTTGTTGTTTTTTTCAACTTCAAAGTAAATGGATATTTTTTAGTTTTCCTGGTATTTTCTCGAGTTCAGCGCTTTAAAGGAAAAGTTGCTTTAAACATTGTTTTTTCTATTTCTGCCAGCGTGAATGTATGCGAGAACAGATCAGACATCGTCGTCGCCCGCTCCGATGTCGCTGTCCTCTGCACGGTGTTGTTGTATTTCTGTTGTGAAGTGAAGCGTGGCTGCTGGTGTTTGTTGTTGCTGCTGCTCTATCTGGAGTATGTTTGTTTATGCTAATTAAATGTCCAGGCCAAAATAGAGACTCTAAGAAAAAAACAACTGCACACTAAAAGGCAAACTAAGAGTTAAAGTGGTAAAAAAGTAGTGAGCAGAGGAAAAGAACGAAGAACGAACTCTGAGCAGCATCGGTAACGAAGTGAACAGTTATAAAAAAAACCTATTCATGGTACAAATGGCAAATCGGTCACTTGAAGTTCCCAATGCATAAGAAAAAACAACAGCACTTCACTTTAATGACTTTATTTTGTTGGTTTTTGTTATTAACGGCATTTCTCCGAAGAGAACCGGAAATACATCATTTACAAGGCAAACAAAAATGACGAATGCGTGTGTAACATAAAATATTGCAAGAATAACGGACTAGAAATTTAATTATTGCGATCACTTTTTGTGAAATGGTCACGAGCATTGAAAAAATATAAAAAATATTTAAAATTGGAGGTAGAAACGCTTTGCTTGGAGAAGTGGCTTTTGTTGTGAGGTGTCAATTGTGTAGAAGTGACACCGCGTAAGAACTACACCGAGAGACTCTCAAGTCGCCTATAAATGTGCTTAAGTTGGAGTTACATGGTGTGGGAACTACGCAGAGTATTAGTGACATGCAACAGAGTGATTTTAAGGGGAATAACGTTCAAAACAACGACGTGGTGATGCTTTTAATCGTGTAGGATAGAAATTTGATGGACAGAATATCGAAAAGGACTGAAATCTAGTATAAGTGACCTTAAGGTGGAGTTACATGGGATGGGAGCCACCTCGAGTACGAGCGAAATCATGTAGAAGAGAAGTCGGGTGGACAGAACATCCAAAACGACTGAAATTGAGTATAAGTGACCTCCAGTTAGAGTTACATGGGGTGGGAACTACGTAAAGCATTAGTGACAGGCAACAGAGTGATTTTAAGGGCAATAACGTTGAAAACAACGACGAGTGATTTTGAAGGAAATAAGGTCCCAAACAACGACGTGGTGGTGCTGGAAATCATGTAGAAGAGAAGTTGGGTGCACAGAACATCCAAAAGGACTGAAATTGAGTATAAGTGACCTTAAGGTGGAGTTACATGGGGTAGGAGCTACGTCGAGTACGAGTGACATCAGATAGAGTGATTTTGAAGGAAATAAGGTCCCATACAACGACGTGGTGGTGCTTGAAATCATGTAGAAGGGAAGTCGTGTGGACAAAACTTCCAAAAGTACTGAAATTGAGTATAAGTGAACTTAAGGTGGAGTTACATGGGGTGGGAGGCACGTCGAGAACGAGTGACATCAGATAGAGTGATTTTGAAGGAAATAAGGTCCCAAACACCGACGTGGTGGTGCTTGAAATCATGTAGAAGGGAAGTCGTGTGGACAAAACATCCAAAAGTACTGAAATTGAGTATAAGTGACCTCAAGTTAGAGTTACATGGGGTGGGAACTACGTAAAGCATTAGTGACAGGCAACAGAGTAATTTTAAGGGGAATAACGTTGAAAACAACGACGTGGTGATGCTTTTAATCGTGTAGGATAGAAATTTGATGGACAGAATATCGAAAAGGACTAAGATGGAGTATAAGTGACCTTAAGGTGGAGTTACATGGGGTAGGAGCTACGTCGAGAACGAGTGACATCAGATAGAGTGATTTTGAAGGAAATAAGGTCCCAAACAACGACGTGGTGGTGCTTGAAATCATGTAGAAGAGAAGTCGGGTGGACACAACATCCAAAAGGACTGAAATTGAGTATAAGTGACCTTAAGGTGGAGTTACATGGGGTGGGAGGCACGTCGAGAACGAGTGACATCAGATAGAGTGATTTTGAAGGAAATAAGGTCCCAAACAACGACGTGGTGGTGCTTGAAATCATGTAGAAGGGAAGTCGTGTGGACAAAACATCCAAAAGTACTGAAATTGAGTATAAGTGACCTCAAGTTAGAGTTACATGGGGTGGGAACTACGTAAAGCATTAGTGACAGGCAACAGAGTGATTTTAAGGGCAATAACGTTGAAAACAACGACGAGTGATTTTGAAGGAAATAAGGTCCCAAACAACGACGTGGTGGTGCTGGAAATCATGTAGAAGAGAAGTTGGGTGCACAGAACATCCAAAAGGACTGAAATTGAGTATAAGTGACCTTAAGGTGGAGTTACATGGGGTAGGAGCTACGTCGAGTACGAGTGACATCAGATAGAGTGATTTTGAAGGAAATAAGGTCCCATACAACGACGTGGTGGTGCTTGAAATCATGTAGAAGGGAAGTCGTGTGGACAAAACTTCCAAAAGTACTGAAATTGAGTATAAGTGAACTTAAGGTGGAGTTACATGGGGTGGGAGGCACGTCGAGAACGAGTGACATCAGATAGAGTGATTTTGAAGGAAATAAGGTCCCAAACACCGACGTGGTGGTGCTTGAAATCATGTAGAAGGGAAGTCGTGTGGACAAAACATCCAAAAGTACTGAAATTGAGTATAAGTGACCTCAAGTTAGAGTTACATGGGGTGGGAACTACGTAAAGCATTAGTGACAGGCAACAGAGTAATTTTAAGGGGAATAACGTTGAAAACAACGACGTGGTGATGCTTTTAATCGTGTAGGATAGAAATTTGATGGACAGAATATCGAAAAGGACTAAGATGGAGTATAAGTGACCTTAAGGTGGAGTTACATGGGGTAGGAGCTACGTCGAGTACGAGTGACATAAGATAGAGTGATTTTGAAGGAAATAAGGTCCCATACAACGACGTGGTGGTGCTTGAAATCATGTAGAAGGGAAGTCGTGTGGACAAAACTTCCAAAAGTACTGAAATTGAGTATAAGTGAACTTAAGGTGGAGTTACATGGGGTGGGAGGCACGTCGAGAACGAGTGACATCAGATAGAGTGATTTTGAAGGAAATAAGGTCCCAAACAACGACGTGGTGGTGCTTGAAATCATGTAGAAGAGAAGTCGGGTGGACACAACATCCAAAAGGACTGAAATTGAGTATAAGTGACCTTAAGGTGGAGTTACATGGGGTGGGAGGCACGTCGAGAACGAGTGACATCAGATAGAGTGATTTTGAAGGAAATAAGGTCCCAAACAACGACGTGGTGGTGCTTGAAATCATGTAGAAGGGAAGTCGTGTGGACAAAACATCCAAAAGTACTGAAATTGAGTATAAGTGACCTCAAGTTAGAGTTACATGGGGTGGGAACTACGTAAAGCATTAGTGACAGGCAACAGAGTAATTTTAAGGGGAATAACGTTGAAAACAACGACGTGGTGATGCTTTTAATCGTGTAGGATAGAAATTTGATGGACAGAATATCGAAAAGGACTAAGATGGAGTATAAGTGACCTTAAGGTGGAGTTACATGGGGTAGGAGCTACGTCGAGAACGAGTGACATCAGATAGAGTGATTTTGAAGGAAATAAGGTCCCAAACAACGACGTGGTGGTGCTTGAAATCATGTAGAAGAGAAGTCGGGTGGACACAACATCCAAAAGGACTGAAATTGAGTATAAGTGACCTTAAGGTGGAGTTACATGGGGTGGGAGGCACGTCGAGAACGAGTGACATCAGATAGAGTGATTTTGAAGGAAATAAGGTCCCAAACAACGACGTGGTGGTGCTTGAAATCATGTAGAAGGGAAGTCGTGTGGACAAAACATCCAAAAGTACTGAAATTGAGTATAAGTGACCTCAAGTTAGAGTTACATGGGGTGGGAACTACGTAAAGCATTAGTGACAGGCAACAGAGTAATTTTAAGGGGAATAACGTTGAAAACAACGACGTGGTGATGCTTTTAATCGTGTAGGATAGAAATTTGATGGACAGAATATCGAAAAGGACTAAGATGGAGTATAAGTGACCTTAAGGTGGAGTTACATGGGGTAGGAGCTACGTCGAGAACGAGTGACATCAGATAGAGTGATTTTGAAGGAAATAAGGTCCCAAACAACGACGTGGTGGTGCTTGAAATCATGTAGAAGAGAAGTCGGGTGCACAGAACATCCAAAAGGACTGAAATTGAGTATAAGTGACCTTAAGGTGGAGTTACATGGGGTAGGAGCTACGTCGAGTACGAGTGACATAAGATAGAGTGATTTTGAAGGAAATAAGGTCCCAAACAACGACGTGGTGATGCTTGAAATCATTTAGGAAAAAAGTAGGGTGGACAGAACATCGAAAATTACTGAAATCGAGTAGGAGTGACCTCAAGTTGGAGTTACATGCAATTGTAAACAGGTCAAGTATGAATGACATCAGATAGAGTGATTTGGAAAGAAATAACGTCCAAAATAACGACGTGGTGATGCTTGAAATCATGTAGAAGAAAAGTCGGGTTGACAGAATTTCGGAAAGGCCTGAAATTGAGTATAAGTGACCTCAAGTTAGAGTTACATGGCGTTGGAACTACGTAGAGTATGAGTGACATCCAGAAGAGCGATTTTAAGGGGAATAACGTTGAAAACAACGACGTGGTGATGCTTTTAGTCGTGTAGGATAGCAATTTGTTGGCAGCATATCGAAAGGCACTGAAATCGAGAATAACTGAATTGAGTATAATCGCTTTAACATCCACATATAATCTAACTTTTTGGTTACAATCGCTAGCGCCATAAAGGACACTTCTCTCGAAGCATTCTCAGCAAAACTAAGTTCACCTTTTTTATACCCTACACCTTAAGGTTGAGGGTATATTCACTTTCTAACGGAGTGTGCAACGCATAGAACTAGACAAGATAGGTATGGAAGAGTATATATATTCTTAATCAGCATCACCACCAAAACTGAAATAACGATGTCTGTCCGTCTGTCTGTCTGTCCGTTGAAATCACGATCACAGGAGAACGGATTAAGATTTCAAAATGAAATTCGGCAAAAATATTCGTTGCTATGTTGGGGTGTTTCGTATTGAAAATGGCCAAAATCGCCCAAGGACCACGCCTCCTTTTTATATCAAGAGTGCAGGTACCTCTGTTTTGCCTATTAAAAAAGGCCATATCAGCATCACTTTTTGAGAGAAGACAAGAAAATTTTATATGTAGGTTTAGAGTAATGCTTACAGTTAATATGCCAAATATGGGCGTGATCCGCCCACTTTTAGTTTACATAGGTCATGGAGGGTTTTGCATGGATTGTATTGAAAAGTATATAAGTTTCCTGAATAATGGTGTACATAATATTGTAGTTTGTGAACCAATAATATTCTGTTGGGAAAAAAATGTGTGGGCCACGACTCCTTTTTATCCATCCACTCAGTATTGGAATATATATTTAAGGACTTACTTTCATACTTACGAGTATATATGCAGCTTTAAGGTGTAGGGTATTTCGGCTACAGCCCGGCTGTAGACAACTAGTTTTTTTGTATTTTAAAAAAAATATAGCTGAAAAAATTTTCAAATTGGGAATGTCTGCAATTAAATCGGCATCTATTTTCCACACTTTTTTGAGTCGTTAATCCATTTGTATTTCTTGTTGCTTCCGAGAGTTGGTATCTGGGTCTGTTTTGTTGGACTTAATTGACATTTGATGCGTTTGTTTTCTGTTTTCAGCTAAACAAATCATTTTCTCCGCACATGTTTTCCCCATTTTATTGTCTTTTGCTGTATTCTACGTTGTTTTTTCTACTGCTTATCGTCATTAAGTTTTTTAAAACATTTTACTGTAACGGTTTCATTACTCATTCCAACGTCTTTTTTAACGACGATTATTTTTCTTGAAATTTAACTGTATCTCAATTTTAGAACTTTTTTCGATTCATATCTTTTCTTCTTGTTCTTCTGTTCGCCGTTGATGTGTTTCACTGAATCATCGCATTTAATTTCGGCCACGTTTTTAATGCGCTTCGATGTTCTGTTCTTTATAAATATTCGTTTTTTTCGTGGGATTGGTTTTTGAAATCTGCTTTTTACTGAGTTTTTCCCAAGAAACAGCTGCTTTTTATAATAATTCAATAAATAAAAAGCTGATGTTTGCTTCTCTGTTGGTGTTGTGGCTTTTTTTGGGGTGTGTGTGTGTGTGTGTGTGTGGTTTTGCACTTTCTGCTTTCTACTATGATAATTATATAATAGAAAAATATGTAATATTATCGAATTTAATATTCAATTAATTTAATTTTTCATTTACAATTGAAGTAAATCATTTGTTGTGGATATTTTTTGTCTTTATCGAATTAATAATGACTCATATTTTATTACTTTTTCGGATTAACACTTTTTTTGTGAATCGATTTTCTTCATTGATTTCTGGAAAACTGACTTTTTTCTTTGAATTCCGTTTATTGTTGTGAAAATATTGTGCATTTTTATAATTGATAATTTTTATGTTTTCATTGTGTTTCCATTCTCTTTTTCAACGCTTATTGTTTTGCTTTTAGCCATTTTTTTGTTGTTAAGTGTTCATTGACCCATCTTTTCCGCTGAATGAGTTTTTATTACGATTTGCAATGTGTTTTGTTTGGGTTTGCATTTCGTTTTCCATTCGTTTTTCTTTCAATCAAAAACAATTTACTTACAATTGATTGTAAATGGTTTCAGCAGAAGCGGCGGCGTCGGCGGCAGCGGCAGCGCTTTTGCCGCTTTCCGACGTCTTCACGGCGACCTCGGTTAATTTTATTCTTCTCCTCGAGCTGGACAACAGCAACAACAGCCAGTTTCATTCTGTTGATGAATTCGTTAACTAATCGGATGAACTGAAATGCTATTGTAGTTGTTGATGATGCTTTGATGACTTTCTTTCCCCCTTTTCTTCAATTTAGGTAAAGTCGATAGGACATGGAAAGTGTTAAGCAATCTAAATTTACTGTTACGCTCATATCTTTGTTTGCTCTTAATGCATTCTGTTCGTTGACTGCGCAATTAACTGGCGGTTGAACTCGATTTACTGATCTCTGTCCGCGATGTGCTGTGCTCTCTGTCACCCACTCGCCGTCCCACTGTGTGATGCCACTGCACACACACACACACACAGCAATCGCCCATCCGAGCGCAGCAAAAGGAGCACAAGTTCAAAAATAACTTCTCTCTGCTCCTTCTCTCGCTGCAGTTATCAAGTGATTGTAGGAATCGCGCATATTACGTCATGCATCATAAAGCCGAGAAGGAAACAACAACAACAACAACAACGAAGTTCTGCCTACGACTGCCAGCGAAGACCCGCAGAAATGCATTCGAGTAGTAATCGTATTTTCCCCAACACGACGACAGAGCGACGATGACGAGCGGCTACGAACTGTGCAAAGGTGGAGAAGCCAGTTTTTTGTCTATTTCATGTGCAGACGCACATCTACACACACACGCACAAAGGCGTATTAGATTCTTTCTTTCTTATTAGACAATGTTTCCTTTCTTTTCTTGAGAATGTGCTTCACTATTTCTTGTTTTTCTTGTTTGGTGAATTGAAGATGAAATTCATCGTTGTGCAGGTGAAGAATTCGCATAATTTCCAGTTGTAAAAAGCGAAAAATGATAGGAAATAAACGACGACAGAAAGAATTGAGATTTCAAATTTAAAGTTAACCGATTGATCAGCAAAAAGTGAATAAAAGTAGAACAAAAACCAAAAAAGCAGACATGAAGAACGAAACAATTATTCATTTATGCAAAACACGTTTTCTGTTTATTTATTCGTCCATCAATGTTTTTTTTTTTTGCTTGTTATCGTGATTCACTTTTGTGAAGGATTCTTTTTTATGCCTTTTTTTATAGCATTTCTTGGTTAAAAGTTGTGTGTGATTAACTTGTTTTATGACCAAAAACCAGGGAAAACCAGCTACAGAAAAGAAAACCGCGAGAGATTGAAAAATGCGACACACTTAAAAGTCTGAGGAGCGCAAGAAGGAATAAAAAAGCATCAGAAGAACAGTAAAAACAGTAAAAATCGAAATAATGAGCAAGGTGTGACTTCCCCCTTCCCCTTCCCCGGCTCAATCAATTTCTGTTGTTAGCAATTAATTAACATGTTCCATGTTTACAGTTAAATTATTCCCATAAAAGCCTCTAATAAGAATAATAAAAGCGCCAAATATTTAAATAAAACCGAAAAACCTATGAAGAAACCCAAGCAAAAGGAGAACAAAGAGAAAGGAACTCAGAAAAAGGGGAAAATTGTAAAAATTAAAGTAGAAAGAAAAGTCAACTTCAATCTCTGGAAAATCTCCAAAAAAAATGGCACATCGACGACGCCGCTTCATGAAATTAATGAGACGCGCCGAGAGTGGATTGCGGCGTTTTCTAGAGAAACTCCTTCTATTCCTTTCTTTCCTTCACAGAATCTAATCTCGATGGATTTTCGGTTATTCTCATTTGTAAAAGAAAATTGCTGGAAAAGAGAGGAAAAAGAAAATGGAAAAACAATAAAAATTAACAATAGAAAAGTGGAAAAGGGGTAAAGTTCACTCATGAAAAAATATTTAAATTTCTTCGAAAAAAGTTTTTTTTTTTTTTTTTTGATAGTTTATAAATTAACTTTTTCTGGTTTTCCTCTCGTTTCCGGTTTTTTCCCCATTTTTGTGCTTGTCATTGGCCGGTTTTGCGGCTGTCATTTGTTTTTTTTATTCGATTTTTTCATATTCATTCATAAGAATTTTAAATAACAGTTACAACAACAACAACTCCAAAGCGACGAACAAAATTCTAACGGGTTTTTTTCAGGTTAACATAGAAAATCTCTTTTAAAAATACAAAAGAATAAAGGAAACAAATTAAAATGAGATGCAGCGAAGCGAAAAAAGACAATAGGAAAAAAAGCAGAATGAACCTTTTTACGTAACCTGCTAAAGAAAAACAACAACAACATTTCTTTGACTCAGCGACATGTGAAAAATAAAATGTGTGTTTTCTAACATGTGAAACATGTGTTTACTGTGTTAGAAATGTATGTTTTCTAATAAGCTGTTAGTTTAAAGGTGATTCTAATAAGCATTTTCAAAACAGACGAAATCCCGTGTTAACAGCTCGCAAGAGAAGTAAGAAGAAGAGCAGCACAGTGGGTTGAAACACGACAAAACAAGGCAATAATATTGACAAACGAAATAGAACTAAACTCAAAGAACTAAACATAAAAATGGAAGGAATTAAGTTAAGTAATTAAAATTAAAGAAAATAAATAACTACTTAAACAACTCTGAGTATGAAAAGAATATAAATAGAATTCAGTTTAAATTCTATGCATATATTGCAATTAATATGTGTGCAATAAAGAAATATTCCATAGAAATTTCTAGGTATGCAACATTGCACTTTAGCAGCTGCTGTGATCGATTTGCTTCCTCGAAAACCTGAGTCTGCGTTTAATTCTGAGTCTTCGTGTCTGCTGAAGCCTAAGCGTGGACCTGAGCTTCAGCCTGAGGCTATAATAACCATTACACGTTACCTTGAGCCTGATATTGAATGCATGCTTCAGCCTGAGACTCAGTCACAGCATCAAAATTAGCCTAAGGCTGAAATTGAGCGTGTATCTGAGCCTGTCACCGGGACTGAGCCTCTTGTTGAGACCCTAGCATTAAAAATGAGACTGAGTCTAGGTCTAAAACTGACTCAGATCGGGACTAAATGAGCCTTATACTGATTTTGCCTCGTCTTCTTCGTTTAATAAATGAATTCCTTCGCAAATATTTAAAAAGCTGCGACATTTTTTGAATTTATTGCAAACTTTCGAAATTTTTAGCATCTGTTCAAGAATTTCGCGACTATTTTTTGAAAATATCGTATTTTGAAGACGATTTCATTGGAATTTTAAGGCCAACAAAGAGGCAAACGGGGAAAAATATCAACTAATTCTGAAACTGGACGCTTGCCAAAAAAAATCCTCCTTCACTTTTATAATTTTAATTTTTTTCTATTGCTTCTTTTTGGCTGTTTGTTTGTTTGTTTGTTGTGTTTCTGTGTCTGTTGCGAAGAAATGGATTTTCAGAATCGTTTCTTAGACCAAACAAAATCATGAATTAAAAGAATAAAGGAAAATAATATTATACATATAAATATAAACGAATATAATTCCAATTCAGTTCATTTAAAAATGTTTATGTTCATTTCAACACATTTCACTTCATCAGCTTTTCTTATTTAATTTTTTATGGCATTATTTTGTATGTTATTTCTAGTTTTTTATTGTCGCTTTTGTCGTGTTCGTTCAACGGTTGCCGAGAAGAACAACTGAAATAATAAACGTTAAACTTCCAAAGCAAAGGAGTTGCCAACAGCGTTGAAATTCGAGAGCGTGGAGGTTTTTAATAGCAACAACAGCCGCATTTCGACGCTTCGGTGCCACGGTAAAAAGCAGCCGATGGAAAACAATAAACAATAACGACGACAACAACAACAACAACAACAACTTTCAGCCAAATGCGGGTAAAAAAAGTTCCTTGAAAGGAAAAAAAGACGCGAAACTCAGCAACCAGAAGTGAGAAAAATGTCGTTTTTGTTGTTGTTTTTGTTATTATTGTCAGCTTGTAACTTTCCTTGTTTCTGTTGTTGTTGTTGTTGTTGTTGTTGTTGTTGGTGTTGTTGTTGTTGTTGTTGTTGGTGTTATTATTTCTGTGGACGTTGTGCAATTTTGTTTTTTGTATGATTTTTAATTCGTGTGATTTTTCTCAACAGAATTAGCCGCGTTAATAGCAATCAGTTGTTGTTGTTGTTGTTGTTGTTGTTGTTGTTAATGTCTTGTGTGTTCAAACAACCGGCAACTATTCAACAATCATCAGCGCTTAAACACAGCCACAAACACAGACGCACTCGAGACAAAAGCCCGGAAATTATGGTTCGTTGAAATCTGAAATTATGCCTCGAGCGGCAGCAGCACGAAGAGCAGCCCGTTCAAACTGGGCCTATTACAGAAGCAACAACAACAACCACTACCTTTTTTTTAAAAAACTTGATTAACATAAATTCCAAACTCTAATCATTCTGAGTACAGTTCTTTCCCACAAAAAAATATCCCAGCCGAGAGAGAGAGAGAGAGAGAGAGAGCTTGAAAACGATAACAACAACTGCTGAAGGAATTCCTAACACACGAGAAGCAGCGAGATCGGAAAGCTCTTCGCATTGGAGCTACTCTCAGATGCCGACGACTCTTGTTTGCATTTTTCCCTTTCCCACTGCAATTGAGAAATCAACATGGATGATTTTCCCATTCACGCCGTAGCCACAGAGAATTCTGCCGACGACTTAACGACAGAAGCATCCAATCAATAAACACGTCGATTCTTATTGGCATCGAGAAAAAAGTAAATTGTCGTCGCTGCAGCCGACAAATTGCGAAATTTGTAATTTTCTGTGTAACGACATTCAACAATTCAACACAACGCGTCGTTAAAAGTTCGTTAGTTGAGCGATCTTTTAAATTGGGAGTTTTTATTCGACTGATTGTATTTTGCTTCTTTGCGAACGATTTATTTTTCCTATTAATTTCGCGCCCTTGCAATGGGAATTTATAATCCAGAATCGATTGAAAAGTTACTTGTATCAGTTAAACATTTTCGCTGCGAAAAGCAACCGTTGGCCACCCTGCATTTAATTCATTGTTGAGTGAGTGTTGATTGATTGCGTGAAAGAAAGCCAAGTATGATTTTTTCAAAAAAAACTCTCTTGTTGTTGTTGTTGTTCGTCGTCTTCGTCGTGCTCGTGCAAACAAATCGGCTAAAAAAATTACCATCGGCGTTATCGCACACGATGCGCTGTTGTGTGATACGTTGAGGCAGCAGTGAAAAATAAAAGTAACGAGCAGAAGACAGTCTTCGGCAGTCGCTTCATTGTGTTTACGGCGATGCATTGTCTTTATTAAGCTTTTATTAGTGTTGTTGTTGGTGCTTTCGTGTTGTGTCGGTGGTGTTGATGATTTATTAACATTGCTACGTAATTATAAATAATTACGACAATTGTTATTTAGTTATTTAGTTATTTAGCGAGTGAAGAAGTTGCCTTTAATGCAATTGATGAAGTTGTCGATTCACTCTCTTCCCCAGAAGATTGATCGCACCGAACGGCGTTCGGCGAGTCGCTCGTCACTCGTCGCTCGTCGCTGCGTTTCTCTTCGTTCGGCTGCTTTAACGGGACCTGAAAAGCGTTTCCTCCGTTGAAACTTTTTTCGTTCTTCGTGCGTCGGTCGTCTTCTCATCTTCGTTTTCCTCATAACTGCGTCGTTTTTCGAGAGAACCAGAAACCAACCCAGAAACGCTGAGTTTATTTCATCGTTACGAGCAACTTGCACTCCAATTGGAGAAGCAATTCCGATGACACGGAATTCTGTTTCGTTTTTCGGAAATCGGAGATGGCAGCGCTCAGTTTTCAATGTTATTTCTAATCGAAAGCGATTCGTTGTTTATTTTGCGATTCGTCGTCGTGATGATTAAATGGAATTTCAATTAAAGCGATTGAAATTAATTTCTAGGCAATTATTTAATTCGATTGAATTATTTCATTGATTCCTCAAAAACGCTGTTCAATTGCTTATTTATTGTTCATGGTTTTCTTTTGTTTACAGACATGAAATAAGTCGAAGAATAAAATCGAAGACGAAGTGAATGTTATGCGAGCCGAGAGATACGCGCAAAGGAATCCATAAACAATTTTACGAAAAAAAATCCATAATCAATAACGATTAAACGCAAAAAGAAGCAAACAAAGCGTCAGAAGTCGCTCACGGGAAACTTCAGTCGCAGTCCAACACACAACAAACTGTAAACAATTGCGCACAACAACAACAACAACAACGAAATTGGCAAGAACGCAGAACAGAGCGACGGCAGAATTGCAGTAGAAACATCGAAAGAAACGCTTTGCAGCTGCAATAAAACACATGCGAGAGAGCAGCAGAGAAACAGTGAGAAGTCTGTTTTCTGTTTATAACGGATATAAATAAAACCGAAGTCGATTAAACACCAAATAAACAACTGTTGCTGGAACTTCGCTGCGTAGACACAACAACAACCAAAAGCAACAAACAGCGCTATTATTTAAACAGCGATAACAAATACAACACCAACAACAGTTCAACTGCACATCAGCAGACACAACCATCAATCAGTCGGTCATGCAGTGCGGATTGGAACAAATCAACGACTGCGAACGTTCGCCGAATCGAACTAATCTGCGCGTGAACTTTAACGAGAAGGGGCCCGAGGTTAAAGAGCGGCGCGAGAAGTTCCTCACCGCCAAATATGGATCGCATCAGATGAGCTTAATTCGGAAACGTTTGGCTGTCGAAATGTGGTTGTACGATGAGCTGCAGAAGCTGTTCGATCCGCCGGTGAGTAGAGCAACGAGCGAGCGAGCGAGCGAGACGACGATGTTTATGCGCGCTCTCAGATGCCGTGCGAAGTTTGAGCTTTGTTCTCAGAGCGCGAACGAGCTTAGAGCATTGCACAAGGAGCACATTTTAATGAGTAACGAATTCTTTGTGTTTGCTTGTTTGCTTTTTGCAGGCTGAAGCAATCGATGTGGACATCGATGAAATACTAGACATGGACACGGATGACATACGAAGATCTCACTTAATTGTATGCATGCACGTCAAAATTTCTCATTTATCGAAAATGAATATTTCGCAAATTCACTGTTTTTCACTTTCGTTACAGAGATTGTTATCGGTTTGCAACAGACCTCAATCGGACATAACGGTAAATATTGCACAACTAATCAAAAATGTCTCCCCTCTCTCATTTGCTCTCTCTCTCTCTCGGCAGAAGTTCATCGGCGATCTTTTGGATCGAGCAAAAACGCTGTAGATTTTAAAACACATTTTATAGCAATTAATTTTTACGATTTACATTTTTAAGGTGCATAATTTTAAGAAAAAGTGAAACAGAGAACAACAAACGAACTCTTATTTTAACATTTGTACATCAAATTATTTGTATATACAATTTATTAAAGTTTTAATATATTCATTAACGATTATTTGGACAGAAAATGCTTTTTGCCGCCTGCTTTGATAAAAAAAAGAGGCAAACAATTTGATAACTGAAATAAAAAGAGAAAACAAAAAAATACATAAATAGAAAAACTCCAAAAAAGGTCACTCACACATACACAAACCATTATTAACCATAGAATAAAGGAAAAACTAGAGAAAACATGAATATTAATCAACTTTTTGTAAGTACAACTTTTGTGAAAAAAAACCAACTTAAAAGCAACACTAGAAGAACGAAGACATGTATAAATAAGTGGAGAGTGAATAACAAACATAAGAAAACACACAGAGAAGAATTCGAATTTGAAACTTTTCTTCAAATTCAAAAAATTCAATTGCAAATAGAAATGAAAACGTAATTAAAATTTAATTTAAATAAGTTAATAATACAGTTAAAGAAAAAGACAATTGAAAAATAAATGAAATAAACCTTCATTTGTATTGTAGAAGCACAAACAGAACGACTGAATCGCGCGACGATCTTGCCCGATCCTGGTTCGTTTCTTAAGTCTTCCTCAAGACTTTGACAGTCGCTTTGATTGTGCTTCCGCAGCTACTAATAACAAAAAGCACAGACATTAATAAACAAACTCATTTTTCAATAAATTCACGAAAAGTAATACAGAAAAAAAATAAAATTAACGTAATAATAAATTCGAGGCAAGAATTAAACCATTTATTAATAAAATTGAATAAAGAAACTTGGTAATAAAATAGAAACAAAATTGAAATTAATAAATTCCGAAACGACACTAAAACTTCCATTTAATGTAAATAAAATAAAAGATTTCTACATTTCATATTGCAAAATATAAAATAAGTTAGTAAAGAAATTGAAATTGCAATACTTAATCGACAAAATAAACAGTATTTTGAATGTTGAAACTGTCCCCAGAGAAACATCAAAAACCGTTCCAGGAAAGTTCCGAGAATGTAGATTAAACGGAGTGCAAGAACCACGACGGAACGAGGAATGGGAGGAATGAAAGGACTGAGTGAATGATGATGGATGCATTGAGTGATGAGGAGGTCGATGCGGAGTCTTGGAGACAGAGAGACACAGAAAAATAACTGAATGAAGCTGTTCGTTTGGAATGAGGCGCTTATGAGCCACTTATGAGCCACTTTCGAATCACACCCGACACTACTGCATAGAAACACAATCAGGACAGTTTCTTTTGGGAGCTCTCGATTTATGATGGGCAGCGAGTGACTCTTCACTCCTCTCTCTGCGCAGCTGTGTGCGTATTTATAACCGTAATTGTAATTGTAAAGATTTAATGGATGCATTAAAAGAAAGCTCAGGTTCACTGCCAAAATATGATGAGAAGTTCGTGAAATGAATCGAATGCATTGAAGAATTTTTCATATCATTTGTACACCAGAAGCGAAGGAAGCAGAAGAAGGGAAGAATGGGAGGAAAAAAGACAACAACTACAAACACAAATATTTGTCATATTAATAATAATTATCTACGTATATTCAAACATAGCTTAGAGCAATGAAAGTTCGACGAAGGACGACGATGAAAATGAATCCTCGATTGCACAAAAAAAAAAGGTTGTTTTCTCTTCTCAGATTCGTTCATAATTCCAATAATAATCGAATATTAGTTGTTATTTTATAGAGTATTATAACTTTTTTCAATTGTCTACTATTTACTAATGTTTTTTGTATTATTTTAGTTCAATTTAGTTCAAAGAAAAATCACAACTTTTCTTCTTTATTGATTACTTATGTATAGTTAGAATTTTTATGATTTTGTTTAAATTTAAATTGAATTTTATTAATTTTTGTCGACTAACTTCATTGTTAAATCGATTCGTTTTCATTTATTCATTTTTTATATATATTTATATAATGAATAAAAGCCGACTGCTGCAATATATGATAAAATAAAGTTAAGTACTTTTATTATACGAGAAAATATCTTGAATTTTGTATTGAAGCATTTAAAAAATATTGAATTTTTACTTGTGTAAAATCCATATTCATTAATCAATAATTGAAATGGATAAAATCACTGATGTTAGGATTTCAATATACTTAACATTTTAATAATATAATTTAATTTTAAATTAACTAATAAAAAGCACATTTTTCTATTTTCTATTTGTAATAAAACGAAGCTGAACTGTTTCACAACAACTTTACATAAATAACTTCGAGTTCGAAGTCGATATTTAAAAGCAAATGCAACAATTTGTAAATATATCACACAAACAATTCATATACACAATTAAATAGAAGTATTTACGTATAGAATGTATGAATAAAGACATAAATAATACAAAAATAATAACACTAGGCGATAAGACATAGAATATAATATTAAACGTTAATTTAATAAGCTTTTATATAAAAAATGTATTGATGTGAATTGAGGAAGCGATCGTAGTAATGATAACAACAACAATATGAACAACAATGATGAAATAAATAATACACAAATGTTTAATAACAATCAAGAAAATTAACAAAACTCTCGAATGTAAATTCCAAGTCTGTAAGCATTGTAGAGCAACATTGTTGCTAACTATTCAAACGAAACAATTTAAGCACCACACGAATGTTGCTGGGATTCTTCGTCTACATGCAAAAAACTTTTCTGACTAAAATTTCTTGTTGCGATGTAAAATTTGTATTAATAACAAACTACATCAAAATATGTACACGGCATAAACACTTGTATTCATATATCTGCATACGATAACACAACCAAATATTTATTCATTCTTTAAGAGATATTTAAAGGAATAACATGTGAAAAAAATTGAATAAATATTTCCTAAGAAGCAAAAAAAATTACATTTAATCTAAATATATGAATTAGTTTACTAAATGTATGTATATTTACACAAATACACTTGATTTTGTACTTTATTTATATTTCTTGCTCATTTCAAAGCACATTTAAAAAATCCTTCGCTTATAATTATTTAAATTTATTTAAATATGTTGAGTTAATTGAAAATATCTGCACACTTTTACATATGTACTAAATAAAACAACATGCAAAAATAATTACAAAAATTAGTTAATAAAAACTGCTTTAAAAGTCGATAATTGTTTTTATTAATAACCCTTATATTATATTAAAACCTTACATAAAAGGCTATTTCTTATAGAATAATTAAATGTAGTTCAACTTCATCAAATTGTTGGAATAGAATAAATTAATTTTCATGATCGATTTTCAATAAAAATTGAAGTTTCTACTGGAGCCTAGTAGAAGCATGGAAGCTGCAACTATAGAGTTTATAATATATTATAATAATATTATGCTCGAGAACGAAATTAACTAAACTCATTATTAACATAGCAGAAAATTCAAAAAGTTAGTTACCCACAATAACACAGTTTAGAGTAGAATGGCAATAGCGAAAATTTTTAATATTCGAGAAACGTATTTTTTGATTTCATTCTTTATTTTTTCTTTTGTTACTCAAATTATCTAGAAAAAAAGCATACTTTTCTCTTTATTTAATAATTAATTAATTAATTCACACTAAAAGATAAACCACCCGAAAAACAGTTGCTAATTTTCGTGGCTATGTTTACGCGCATCAACATTCCGATCTAATGAAATGAACGTAGTAGCTTGATGCAACATTTATGCTTTTGTATAAATAATAAAAATAAATAATTCCTTTAAACTACAGATAAGTAAATGTGGTTGTACTAACCATTCGGATGGCCAATCTGTTTCGTTGCTGCCAGGTTATCTCAGCCAAGATCACAAAAATTTAATTCAATTAATTTTCCTGTGAGCATGGATTATTTTGATAAATTGGAAAAAACATATGTTAGTACGCAGATTCTGCATAGCATGTTTTTATACATAACTAATATTAATTTTAGGAGCCAACGGAGCAGGACATCCAAAGGAAGCTTACAAATAAACAATTGGAGAAGCTTTGCCGGCGTACACGTTGTAGGGTTGCCATGTGGAAATGGAATCCTCTTCAAGACATCGCTAAATTATATCTAGAATCGGGACGTTTAGAAAATAGATCTACAAAGTTTTTTAACAAATTGATCTTGAAAACATACCGTAAAGATAAGACTGCTTTTATAACTGATGAAAAGCAGCAAAAAGAACAATGGTACACTGAATGGAAGTACCGCAAGAAAAAAGCAATATTAGATCTGGATCTTTGGCGATATGACGAGGAAAGAAGAATCAATGCCAATACGAAAACACGTAAAAACAATAAACCCGCAATTTTGCGGCCATCACAGGAGCAGCGATCACTGGAGCAGCGATCACAGGAGCAGCGATCACTGGAGCAGCGATCACTGGAGCAGCGATCACAGGAGCAGCGCCGTGTGAAGCCAGTCACGTCAACACAGGAACAAAATTTTACACAGACTTTGTTAAGTGACGTTGAATCTTACAATTGTTCTGCAGCCATAACAGATCAGACGCGGCATTCATTAACAACCTTAAGCCCACAGAAACCACCATCACCCAATAATACATCCATCTTTAATCAATTTCAGAATGTTGAGTCAGAGTCGCTAACTATTGAAACGCTAGGCGAAGGCTTGAGCGAAGAATGTAGCCACAATCAGTCTTCAATGTCCATACTAAAATTATTGGAATGTCCACCTGTTTTGTCACAACCTTTCTCTCAATCGCAGCCAGAAACTTGCGCCCAAAGCACTCAACCGATTCTAGCATCTACACTGGAGAACATACTTTTTGATTGATTTCATTCCACAAAAGAAGGAAGAGTTTTGTTTTTATTGCAATTTTGTTATATCTTTTCGTTAATACTCTTATTTACAAAATACGTATGGGTATGAAAATCCAATTATCCCATACTTTTCGCTAATATTTAATGTTTTTTGCTTACTGTTGAAAGTATTTTTTACCGAACTTTCGAACAAATGTCTTCGATGGCTATTGCATTTACAGAAGATGGTGCCACAAAGAAGTCGTCAGATGACCTGAATCTATTATTTTTCTTAAGTCTGTAAGTTTTTCATTTATTGTAACTGAATTTAAGCAAAAATTTCTTAATAAAATTATTAACTAAATCTTGATAAAAAAGCTAACGATGACTGCGTAAAGTATATCTTATATATCTAAATTTTATTCCAGGATCCTCAAACGGCCAACGATATTTTACCAATGAACAATTGTGGAAGTCGCAGCGGCTTCAACGATGCCGAGTTGATGTGTGGAAATCGAACGAGCTAACTTTCGTGAAGGATAAGACTTGTTTTCTATTAAAAAAAAGGAAAGAGGAATTATACAAGAAATGCAACGAACGCAATAAAAAACCGTTGAATTCGGCTCATTGGCGAAACGATGAGCTCAATAAAGATATTGTAAATATGGATAGAAACTGAAATATAGATACACAGCCGTTGTCACCATTAGAAGACCAAGAATTACATTACAGTCCGATGCAAGTGGGCTCAACAGAACAACAGTACTTTGCAGAGACAGTGATTGCTACGATACCTAATTAAGTTCCAAGTGAAATACAGCACGCGGATGCAGGATTAAATCTGTATTTGGACTGTAATGGGACTACATTTTCAGTGTCTTTACCAGAGATGTTGATTATCCACTGTTTATAGTCGCACAAATTATTTAATTTTCATTACACTTTTGTTAACTTTGTTATACGAGTTTCTATTCTAATTTTCTTTACATAAATTAATTCATTGTTAAATTTTTAAAGTTTTGTCATTACTGATGAGGGTTTTTCTGTAACCATAACAAATTTAATCGATAAATTTGTGAAAATTTGTTAAATTTGTTGAACCTTCAATCATTTGCACATGTCTTGTTTGTGTTTAGGACCCAAACACTCGGGCAAATCGCATTTGTTAAAAGCGCTTCAAAACAATAACAACATCGATGTTACTTCCTATTCAGTGCCAACAGTTGGCACCAGTATTTATATGATACGCTTTCCAAATCGAGCAGGAAATGCATCCAGTGGGGCAGAAGAAAAATCTTCAATAGATACAATCGCAAACAACAAAAATAAATCCAAACAACATATTAGAAAACCAAATAACTATGTACAAATAATGGAAATCGGCGGTTCAATAGCTCCACTTTGGCGGCGATACTTCAATAATGTAAACAAGATTATTTACGTTGTGGATACTTCGAATTTGTGCCAGATATCGGCAGCAGGTTTGTCAACATAAATATCTTGAGGGTTCAACTTAATTTGAAACTTCTTCCTACATCTCTTATAATTAGGCATTTTGTTGTACTCTATTCTGGCTGAGCCGCGCCTGCAGAAAACCAAATTTCTTCTGGTTCTGTCGAAGATGGATTATGCTTATCGCCAGATGCGTAATGAAGCATTATTAATGCTGCAGATGTCGAAATTATGTAAAGAGATACGCCAGGAGATGACTATAGTGGAAGCCAGTGCAGTTACCAAAAAAGGATTTGGAGAGATATACGAATGGCTGCAGATGACCTAAATAATAATAATTCATTAGTAAATCTCTGAAATATAAGTATCCTAAAAATTATTACAACAATCGTCATTTCCCAAATGTGAACCTTCCAATCCATCCTGAAGAGTTTCGTTTTCCATTTATTTGTTTGAATGTAATTATGCATTTAGCGATTTTGTTCATGCTAGGGTTGAAGGGTAGTGAGCAAGTAGGTAGATTCGCTGGTTGGGAGATTTCGTCTTAGTTTATGCAATTCTTGAAAAATCTCTCATTTACGTACGTATGTATGTATGTATGTATATTGCTAGCAAATGTGTTATAACTGTTATCCAAATAACCTTTAGCAAAAAAGTTAAAAAGAAGTTAGTTAGTCCTTAAAGTGGGACTTGGTACTTGAAAAAGGAGTTGGTACTTGAAAAGCAAAAGCAAAAGTACTTGAAATGGACGGGTACCTTCAGCTTTAAGTCCACAGTATTTGTAGTCCTTTTGAAATACCTCATAATTTACTGGTACTGTAAAAATTTCAACTCCCAAGTACGATGTACTTGATTGTTTTAAGTACCAGTACAAGTATGTCGGACTGGTACTGGTACTTGTACTGAGTTCAAAAATGAACAGTTATGGCTTAGGGTAAGGTTTGATTTGCGTTGTAATAAACGTACATATGCGTTCCTGCCAAAGCGGACGACGGATCTATCGAACTTATTTTTGGTATGGTAACTCTGTTCATAATAATTAAATGTTGATAGCAACATTGCTTTCGTGAAATTTCTTTACTTATTAATACACTTTGCTTATTAATACTCTTTGACGTGGCTTTATCGTCCATCTAATAACAAAGAGTATTAATAATAGTAAAGAAAAAAGAGATTTCACGAACGTTTTCATTAGAACCTTTTCCTTAAGGCCGCTGGCATACCAAGAATAATAGAATACAAGAATACGAAAACTTACGGTAACGCATGAACGATCCCAACCTACGAAGCGCTATGGGAGCACGCACACTGAACACGAATTGTTCGTACGTATTCATACGAATCGATCCGACGTGCGATATCAGTCCGAACTCATTGTGATTTTTTCAGCCATTCGCACGAACAAAAATGAATGTATGAGAGAGAAAAAATGCGCTACAGCCTTTAATGGGAACCACTTTCTCTTTGTTATTGGCGCAACTTTGCTTTTGAATGCAAAGGTAGAATATGAATGTTTTGTTTTGAAACATATTCGAAAGTCTCTTTCTTCTAAAATGCTGAACATCAACGTATCCAGTATGCGAACCGTATTGGTACGAACAAAATCGTGAACTTAAGGAAAATGAGGTGCAAGAGACGAATGAGAATAAATGCAAAAACTCCAACTTTATGAACATAATAAAGACTTCGGGACGAAAATAGTCAAAATGCCCTCAGTGATTTATGGCCCTCAGACCGCAGAATTCTGTAACATCTTTCTCTTTGCTCTCTGTGTAAACCTCCGATTTAAGTACAGAATAAATAGTGTACCCTGTTCGTAATAGTATTATTTGGCGCGTTTAGCCAAAGGAAATCTGTTTGTGAATAGAACAAATTTATATTTGTTATAGATGAGCACTTCTTTATAAGTAAATAAATTTCTTTAAATAAATCAATATTTTTTTTGGTGGATATCCCGTTTATTATAAATCAAATAAAAAATTAAAGCAAGTCTGATAGCGACTGTTAAAGATAAACCGGTTAAGCATGCATGACTGGTCCCTTTCACTCACCCCCAATGAGTTGCATCGAATGTTGGACCAAACAAACAAATCCTCTAAATGGTCACATACGTTTCGTGATGACAATTGCACTAACAGTGAACACTCCATCCAGTATGGCGCTGAATCGGAACAGTGGCAAAAGGAAAAGATGAACATGCTATTTTCACAATTTATGGAAGTGCTGCAAGGACGTACCAATGACTGTGAGGTGTTCGATACCATTCAAGTACTGATCCAAATCTGCGAGGGTGCGTTGGATGAAATCCACAGGGACGAAGTTAGAGGAAAGTCGACACAGGTCACATCTTGGCTGCAAGACGAATTGAACACCTGGAAGCTTATACACGCTTTGTATAAGGATCGCATTATAACCCAGGCTGATGTTAGCATATACGGCGACTTGGGACTTCTCAATTGCTCCGAAAAGGAAGTCATAATCCAACTCTATGCAAGTATGATACACAATTTGATCTTATTTTAAGCAGCTTGATAGCAAATCTGTATACTTTATTTAGCTAACTCCACGTTACGCGAATATCAACTCATAGTTGATTGGCTGGAAGCGTGTTACGTTAAAAGAGAAAATGCTCAAGCAGGCCACACAAAGGTCCGCATTGTGGGTTGGGAGAACACTCTATTTCAGTTACAGCGTCCCAGTGAAACTGCTTTTGGCAGTAGCGCTCAAATAGTAAAATTTCTGGACCCTGATGCTCCCATACGCGAAAAGCGTCCACTTCACCCTCTCGACGAGGAGGACAATGCTCGTCTCTCCAAGTGCCTCTTCGTCGAAATACGCCAGGGCAAAATCGAAGAAGCAATGGCTCTTTGCAAGCAATGTGGTCAGACGTGGCGTGCTGCTATGTTCGAAGGCTGGCGTTTGTATGAGGATCCTAACTATGATACGACGAACACGCTCGAAAAACTCCCCATCGATGGTAATCCAAGACGTGATATTTGGAAAAAATGTGCTTGGTTAATCGCTGATTCTAAAAACTACGATGAATACTCACGAGCTATAGCGGGTGCTTTTTGTGGTCATTTAGAATCGTTAAAAGCTTTGCCAAACAATACGTGGGAAGATCTATTGTGGAGCTATCTGAAAGTGCAAATAGACATTCGGGTAGAAAGTGAGATACGAGCTTGTTGCATGAAGTCCTACAATCCCATGCCGGAAGCGTACTGGAACAGCAAGATGTCCCTCGAGCAGATATTCGATGAGCTAGCCGTACATAAAGATGCAGTGGTGCGAGATTTTTCCATCAGCAAAGTTGGCTCTTTACAAAAGTATTTAATACTAGACAAAATTCCTGAGTTACTGCAACATATGCGCAACTGGATAGAAGGTGACACCTGCATTGGCAATACATCGCCTGTAAAGTCACATATGTTACGCTTCCTTACACACCTTGTGCTGTTTATGCAGCAGATAGGAAAGTTGGACAAAGAAGAGACTTCAGAGCGTATCATTGCTGCTTATGTTAAATGCCTAATCGAACAGGGTGATCCTGAGTTGGTAGCCTTTTATACAGCTGCGTTGCCGGACAAAATGCAAGTTCGGCTCTACGCAAAATTTCTGGAAGGCATCACTGAATCGGCTTTGCGCTGCAAAGCTCTTCAGGAAGCGATGTCGGGAGGTTTGGATGTCGAGAGCATAACGCGTCACACCGTCGAAACTATACGCAACCGCGTGCCGAATGAAGGCGAAGACGCACAAGCTAAGGCTTTTAAGCTTCCAGTAGGAGCCATTAGCGCATTTGATAAGCGAAAAATTCTTGCTCTCGAGTGGTTGACGTTTTATCCAGATCACAGCGGTGAGCTACTGTGGCAAACAAATGCACTAATACGCACTTTTATGGCTGAACGTAAATCTGAGTGTGTGCGTGCTGCGTTCGATATGGTTCCCGGTGGTACATTGCGGCATATCTTTAATACTTATGGGTCCAAAGAAAATCTGCCATGTCGCGAGGAGTTCAGCGTGAAAGAGTACTTGAGCTATAAAGTCTACTTAACGGCCACAAATTGCTACAATGAATGGTCACGTTTGCACCGGAATCGACCCAAGCACCCGAAGCCCGTGAAACAAAATGCAAGTTTTACTGAGCGCATAGCTGCCGAGCGGAACGAACAAACCTATCGTACTGCAGTTAAACGTTGGACTTTGAATTTGGAGGAACAAATGTCAGGTAAAATTTGCAACTGCTTTAGAAATTGTTGAGTAAAAAAAATGTATTTCATAGTGGCGAGGGATGCATTATACAACGTGTTGTTGTTTCCTGAAAACGGTTGGCTCACTGATCCTTACAGCCCGAAAAACCCAGCTGACAACACCGATGTATGCTGGGAGAATCGTTTAATACAAATGGAGAAGCTGCGCAAAATCTGTTTGCCAGAAGTTGTCCTGCTACTGCACCAGCTGTTGCATGTGTCGGGCGATTACAAGGGTTGTGTTAAGCTAGCGGACGAAATCGCATCTGAAACGCGCAACCTGTATAAAATATACACAAGCCATAAATTAGCTGAGCTACTAGCAAAAATTTCCGCATCAGCGTTAGAACTGTTGAAGCGAAAGCAGGATCCGTTCGGTTACACACCGACAGCTTGAATCTATCTGGAAGCTGTCTCTGGTAGTGTCAAAAATCTGTTGATGTTAAAACTTTCATAAGAGTTAAATTTCCCTTTATGTTTTTTAATGAATGTTTATTTTCTTAAATAAAATTTGCATAAGATGTTCTGAGGGCCTGTTTTCTTAAATTATATTGAAAGCAAACCTTTTGGTTTTTGTATTGCTTCGGTTTGCTATTTGGTGGCTAGGTTCAATCATGTATCTGTGGTTTATTCGCTTAGTTGGGTTGATGTGTATTAGATGTTAAGTCATGAGCTTGATATTCCACATGCATTTCTTGTTATCTAATATAACGAAGTGCACGTATTTTTGCTTAGAACACTCAAACTTTTTATTGAATAGATTGAAAATTGCAACTTTACAAAATTTTTGTTTTTGCTCATAAAAAATATTATTCTAAGTACACCATGACAATTCCTATTCATAAATTTTAATGAGAAATATACAAACGTTATTCACAACTTAAATATAAAAAATAATTGGAAAAAAATGTACAAAAATAGCTTCCAACATGGCTGCTTTACCGTCTTTGTATCGCTTGGCAGCGATCCCTTAAATGCGTGGTCGGTTCAGGTAAGAATTGAAAAGTTTATGTTTAATGGCTTTTTCAATTAAAATTGTTTGCAGAAAAAAAATGGTCACGTGAAACGTATAATGGATGAGGACATTAAGAGTACTGTCTATGAAATTATGGGAACTAATGTTTCCACAACTTCTGTGACAACACCTAAGGATCCGCGTATGACCCTAGGCATACGATTACCGTTTCTGATGATCCAATTGAAAAATATAAACCAATATTTTGCGTTTGAAATTAAGGTACGTATCATCTAAAAGTGTTTTCAAACATATGTACATAGTTTTTATTATTCAAACGAGAATAAAATTGCGAAGGGCCCTAATACACATTTCTGTAGTAATTTATATACTACATTAATAAAAATACAATATAATAACATTTGTTGCTTATCAGATCCTTGATGATACGAAAATCGCTCGACGCATCCACTTCTCGAATTTTCAAACCAAAACTTCAGTAAAAACTTTCAGTGCGTGCATGCCTGTGCAATTAGCACCCGGCTGGAATCAATTGAACTTGAATTTGGAAACGTTAATTAAGCAGGCGTACAACACAGAATATAAAGAAACATTACGTATACAAATCAACGCAAACACACGGCTTCGTCGCATTTTCTTCAGCGATCGCCTTTTTAGTGCAGACACGTTGCCAATGGAGGTCCGTTTGAGTTACAATGGCTACAAGAATGGAGCCTTAAGACTCGCTACTCCACAAACGCATCCACCATTAACATCAGATGCTGGATCAGACGCGCTCACTTCAACAGATAATGAGGAATCGCCAAAGTTTTATGTAACCGACTATGCTTTACCAGCATGTGAAAAAGAGGAAATGAGCTCCTCCTCGAGTGAAGCTAATTACATACTCAAATAGTTTCTATTCTTCTAAATGTTGGCTAAGAATTTGAGCTCCATCTTTACAACAGTTAAATTTTTGGAATACGTTTAAGTTATATTTATGCATATATTTTTAATTTATTTACCTAAAATTTATTTTATAAATGTGTACATTTGTATATGTTTACTATTAATTTTCCTAAAATAGAGGATTTATTTTATAAAATTGTATGATATATTTTTATGCATTTAGATATTGTAAAATATTTTATAGACTACATAAGACTTTTATATTTTAATATATTTATGAGCTTTGGTTTTATTAGAATTAAAATAAAATAAATAAGGCAAAACAAAAATTTAATGCTTTTTCTCTGGAATATGTTCCATCACATGATAATTCCAACTGTAATTTTTAGATGATTTAATGCGGGTTTACTAATGATAAAGATTGCATTAATATTTGCCATGCAGATGCCCTTGCGTATCCGGAAGATCAGCATCATGCAACTCTATTACTGCAGTTAGCAGGCCAACACAACAACTACGAGTTAAGGCTAATTTCACGAGTTAAGGCTAATCTGAAGGCCGATCCAAAGTCAATGTGGATATTGTTAATCCTAAACATAAATGTAACATGACTCCATCTGCAATGTTTTTGTGTGCTGTATCTAATGATGTACAACATGAGGTAACCCATTATCCTTATTCAGTATCGCTTGTTTTGATTAGCAATCTATTACTATTGAGCAGAATATTGTCCTGAAGGAACTGATGGATCAGACAATTTGCCGGCATGTATTTTCACATTTTGGGAATTAGCGTATCCATTCCTATACACAAAACTGGGAACAGTTTAAACCTAGCAAATTATCGTGGTATTACAAATCTGAGCCTGCTAAACTATTTGAAAAAAACATCATATATATGTCAGATTCCCTGTGATATTTATTTGTTAATCTCGTGCACTCTGGATGGATCGGCTCAGGAAAGTCTACAACAACCAATCTGCTGGAATTCGTCTATAAAACAAAAATGGTTTGAAATGCAGAAGAAACAGATGTCAAATATACTGACTTCTCCAAAGCTTTTTATGTTGTTAATCACAATGTTCTAATAATGAAATTTAAGCTATTTGCATTTCCCTTGTGCTACTAAATTGCATTCAGTCATATCTTACAGATCGCACACAATCAGATTTACTGCAAAAAATTAAATCCAATATATTCCATGTTAAGTTTGGTGTCCCACAAGGAAATCGCTTCGTGCCTATATTATTTCTTATCTTCATTAACGATCTACCTTCAAGCTTAGAAACTTGTGATGATTTATTGTGTGCTGATGATTTGAAAATATTTCTTGAGATAATGTGGTGCGATGCTGCTCCAAGCAGATCTTGGCAATATTTTTACAAGTGTGATGTAAATTGCATGAGCTTCAACTTGCGCAAATGCAAAAAAATGTCGTTTTGGCGAATTGGAAATTGTAAATATCGTTGAGGATTTTGGTGTGCATGGGAAATTGCGTTTACATGTCCATATTGACCGTATAACCACCAGATCTCTGAGTCTATTTTGATTTATTAAACGTTGGGCAAAGGAATTGGATGATACTCACATCAACAAAATTCCTCATACGGCACTAGTGCGGGCAATACTAGAGTATACTTCGCTTAGCTTCGGTCGCTACATCTCTAAGATTGATTCGGCTCAAAAACAGTTTCTGTTATTTTGTTTACTGAATCTTCACTGAGATCCTTCAATAAGACTTTTATCATACAAGTCACGACTTAAATACAGTGTTTCCTAATTCTTCTCCATGGGACTGCTGATTCTGTGCATCTCTTAAGCAATAGGCATACACATTCCACGAATTTTTCGAGAGGATACGTATTCCTGAAGCTACAATTCTGCAGAACTTCTCATCTGATGTATGAACCATACAGTAAGGCTTCTGCTGTCCTGAATTCGGTCTCGGCCGTCGTTAATCTACATATCTGATTCTATGTATATCATAGAGAAAAAATTCTTGAATTTCTTGAAAATATATTGTCATTTATTATTGTAATCTATAAAGCTTTGGATTAGTTAATTAATAAATAAATATATAAAATAATAAATAAAATATAAAAATTAAATAAAGTAAACTAATTTGTATACTATATAACAATAGACGGTTTGACTGTGACTATAACTTTCGAGAATCATTTGGCCGATTGAACTGAAATTTGCGACGAATGAGTTTTTAAAGCGAATGAATGCTTAAAGACAATCATTAGAAGTGTTTGATTTATATCTAAAAATTCTTGCTTCTAATGGCTTCAGAGTCATCGCAAAAGACAATCTTTATACTTATATTAACTATGGAACATTGTCTCAAACTATTCTTTACGAAACTATATTCTTAACTACTGGAAATTATTTAAAATAAAGTTTTAATTGTTGTGCCGTAAACGATCACCATTTTCATTTATTTGCTTCGTCGCTGCCTCACCAGTTTCAAACTGCTGAACATCAAATTCAAGGTCTTTTAAAGCATTATGGTACTCTGTTATTTCTAGTGCCTCCCATTCTGCTTTAAAGGCTATCTTGATATCTTGTGGCATAGTTGCTGCCATACCAGTCATGGCATCGGCTTGCGCTTGTGTGTGATCTGCTTGATTGTCTTCCCCCAACACTAACGTGTATATAGAGCGCAGCCCGAAAACATTGAGGAAGTACCACGAAGCTGATGATACCCAAGCAGCGTCCAATGAGGCAAGCTCTACGCCACGCTGTAGCATGGGTTTATAACGCAACGTCAGAGGGAAAGGCACTTTAGTGGTAACGAAACCAGAAAACATCCAATTGATCCAGCCGCCGATAATAACCATGGGCAGGACATTGATGAAATTACCTTTCACCATTTCTGATAGCATTGCAGTGGAGCTGTGCGCAACTGGATCACGTTTTTGCGACTTAAAATACCCCATTTCTTCGTTATTGAAGTAGTTTTTGCGCATAGCGAAGGAGTGTGCAGTTAGGAAATTGCCATTTTCTCGCAAAAGACGTGCCCGCATCATGGCTTGACTATATAAGGTTAAGGTTGAATTGGAGTCATAAGAAATACTACATAAACTTATAAACTTGCTTTACCTGTCCTGTATTTTGGTCAGTTCAGTTTTTTTCTGTGAGGAAATTAGTACTGAAACATAATGACGAATAATTCCCACGAAAAAGGTAATAAGAACAATGGGCAGAAAAACCCACACTCGAATATTGGAATCGATCAGCAGTTCAGTCATTTTAAATTCAACTTCGATTTATCAATTTTGTTTACAAAAGTACTTGCCTATAAAACAAAAATGAAATTACCAATAGAAGAAAGGAGATCAGTTTTTGAAGAACTGTAAAATTTCTGGTATTCACAATTGACTTATCAATTTTTAGTGCAGTGATGATAACAGTACGTTTAAGAACGTTTTCCTAGTGTCACAACTTAACGAAAGATCACAATCACAATGCATCATTTTGTAATGGTGACTAATTGAAACTACAGTGTACTGAACAGGAGATCCTTTGAGAGTTTTGCTGTTAAGATTAAAACAAAATAATATTTAATAATAATAATAATAACAAACCAATAATATTTTATACAAATAGCAAGTTAAAATCATCATAATCATTAATATTGAAGTACATATACGACAATTGGAGTGTTCTCTAATCCAAGCAATTCTTTAAGTAGTGGCGTGTATATTAAGGCAAATTTCATAATTATGTGAGCAAGAGCGATTCACATTAATGTTTTTGTTAACTTCAATCTTCCTCTTTATATATTTAAGTACGATACTGTTGTTCAATTATGTTTTGAAGATAATACATTATAGTCTTCAATTTTGTTAACACTTTCATATGAATTTTATAACTTATAACTTGTTTTGAAAAAGGCTCAATAAACAAAATTTGAATTTCATAATTATGTTTTTGGGTGTCACTATAGGCAAAATATCTTCCTTCAAATACCATTGATTACACCAGGGTGCCTTTGAAAGTTCTAAGGAATTTTCTTGGTATTATTTCGTCCAATCAAACGAGTTTAGGAAAGGCTTTGTGCAGAAAACCTTTTTCAAAAATTCGCAACAAGCCAGACTTCTATTACCTATGTAATTACAAATAAACAACTTTAGCGTTTCACAAAAATTTCACAGCATCGCAATTCATTTTATTAGAATTGACACCAACTCTGGCTTAGAAATGTGCTACGTAAAGAGTAAAAATGCCGAAATGGCTTTTACTTTCTTTTACGTACATATTTTGAACACGAAAAAGGGCAATATTCAGATTTTATTGGAAATATATATGTATGTATGTATGTAGTACATATTTTGACCTCCGCTGAATCCATTTTGAGTAATTTGGGCGTAATGTACTCCTTCTAAAACAGGGAGTTCGAGTTCCCTGAAAAACACCATTTACCAACAAAGCCTGGATTCTCCGCAAATCGGGTAACTCTCCGCGCACTGTTCACACTGCGCGGTGCTATTTCACCTGTATCATTTCTCCGGACTAAGGCCGAGAACGCAGCTAATATTTACCTATTGCAAAAAAAAAAAAAAAAAAAGACAGGGTCTGACACACCCTAAATCCCTTCTTCAACAACGTTATAAAAGTCATCCTCTCATCTTCACAGTGTAAAAGTTTTCATATTATGGCCATTTTAAATCTTGCCACGCCCCTGTTTCTAAAACCCGAGCACCTCACAATGCAAAAGCAATTATTAAACCAAAATTCTGCTTCCTAAGCCTGACAGATTTCGCATAATGGCCATTTTAAACCCATTTGACGCTATTACGGGCGGAGGATTGTAAAATCCGTTCGAAGTGCGCCCTTGCAATGAAAAACCAGTCAATATGGCAAATTTTAGCGACATACTTTTTGTAGTTGTCATATTACGCCCATTTTAGAACTTGCATGTCCCGTGAAAGGGGTAGAGTTTAATGAAAAAGTAATGATACAGAAACTTTCTCTTACTACTCGTCTAAGTTTTACCAGCGCCGTGTAAATAGTTTCTGAGATTCACCAGGACAAACAAACATATAAATAGACAAACAGACTTGAAATTTGTATATATATGTGTATAGATTATTGCAATTTCAATTATTTCCTAAATAAAATTTTAACTTCTAAAATATACATATTTAAAATAAATTTTTAATTGTGCTCCCTCAAACGATCTCCATTTTCGTCTATTTGCTTCGTCGCTGCCTCACCAGTTAACTGCTGAACATCAAATTCGACGTCTTTTAAAGCATTATGGTACTCTGTTATTTCTAGTGCCTCCCATTCTGCTTTAAAGGCTATCTTGATATCTTGTGGCATCGTTGCTGCCATACCAGTCATGGCATCGGCTTGCGCTTGTGTGTGATCTGCTTGATTGTCTTCCCCCAACACTAACGTGTATATAGAGCGCAGCCCGAAAACATTGAGGAAGTACCACGAAGCTGATGATACCCAAGCAGCGTCCAATGAGGCAAGCTCTACGCCACGCTGTAGCATGGGTTTAAAACGCAACGTCAGAGGAAAAGGCACTTTAGTGGTAACGAAACCGGAAAACATCCAATTGATCCAGCCACCAATAATAACCATGGGCAGGACATTGATGAAATTACCCTTCACCATGTCTGATAGCATTGCAGTAGAGTTGTGCGCAACTGGAGCACGTTTTTGGGTTTTAAAATAGCCAGTTTCTTCGTTATTGAAGAAGTTTTTGCGCATGGCGAAGGAGTGTGCAGTTAAAAATTTGCCATTCTCTCGCAAAAGGCGTGCCCGCATCATGGCTTGACTATAAAAGGTTAAGGTTGAATTGAAGTCATAAGATATACTACATATATACATAAACTTATAAACTTGCTTTACCTGTCCTGTATTTGGGTCAGTTCAGTTTTTTTCTGTGTGGAAATTAGCACTGAAACATAATGACGAATAATTCCCACGAAAAAGGTAATGAGAACAATGGGCAGAAAAACCCACACTCGAATATTGGGATCGATCAGCAGTTCAGTCATTTTAATATGAACTTTGACTTATCAATTTTGTTTACAAAAGTACTTGCCTAGAAAATACAAATTAAATTACCAATAGAAGACAAAAATATGTTGATTGCAGAACTGTCTAATTTTGCGGTTTTGGCATTCACAATTGAAATTTATGGCGAACTCTAATAGACAATTTTGAACGATGATGACCTGACGAATTTAACGAAAGTACAACCAGTGTATCTATAGGTATAATTCTTCATTTAAATAATTTTAAAGCGTTTTTCGTATAGGTTAGCCAGAACCATAACCTTCCTATAGGCGTAGCTTTCTGTGCGGCATTTGAGGGCATAAAATTCAAGTTGGAACTAGGTACCATTTGAAAGAGCCTTTTAAGGTGAATCTTTTTGGTTTTAATTTTTTATTTCTTTGCATACGTAGTAAATATAAGAAATTATTGTAATCGCGTAAAATTCGGATATTAAGATTTTAATGGTAATATGCATTTTGATTATACATACATAACTCAAAACCGAACAATACTAGATCTTAAAGCTGTTAACATATCCAATTAGATTCTTCTAATTTTGGTTGCAAGCGTTTACCTTTTGTAATTAAAGTTGTTTCAACTAAAAGGAAGTCATGTGTTGGCCACATCACAGGTTGTATTGAAAACCTTTTTTTTAATTGCTGTTGTTGTTTAATATCTTTACATTAATTATAAATACAATACTCTGTATGTCCCATAACAAATCAACGTGTTGCTGCTTTGATTCGTTCTCTGTACTGAATTTCGCTCTCGCTCCGATCTCTACCTTATCTCCAAGAATAAAATATCTGATTGAGCCAACACATGACTTTCTTTTAGGTGAAGTAATTTCATTAAAAGTCTTGTACATAGTCATGCATATACAGTACCCATTTGAAAAAGTTAGATTATATTTCGATATAGCAGCCCTAAATACCAAATATCTCATTTATAGCGGTGGTTTTGAGTTATGCATGAAATTCCTACGTTTTCGAGTTTTTGTGGATAGGTCCATATGAATATACGTACACGCATCACGACCAAACTCTGTATGTAGTCCAAATGGACTTCGGGATAGTCGAAATGTTTTTTACCATTAAAATCTCAATATATATATTGATGATAACAATATTTTCTTGTATTTACTACGTATAGAAACAAGTAAAAAGTAAATATAACGCGTCAGTGACCGTTAAAAGGGCAAAAAATACGCTTTTAACATCACTATTTCTTTTCGTACCTCCGCAAAAAACCCCTTCCGTTTCATGGAAAATTTTCCATTTTGATCACCGCTCTTGTTCTTCTTCTGTTGAATAAAAAAAGATTTAATATATTGTAAAAAAAATTCAACAGGAGGATAAGTTTCTTTAGCTTCCCTTCGGATAATATGTATAATGAAAAGAGGAAACTTAATAAAACAATACTATAATAATTATAAGTAGATCCTATATTTTTATATTCCTTTCGTCGTCTTTTTAAAGATTAAGAAACTAAATAAAAACAATAGCAAAATATATATGTTACATTAATAGATATATTACAATATTTAAATTTAAAACTTGTGTTTCCGCCACAATGCCTGCCATTGAATTTCCAAACTTCAAATGAGGTAGGGTGCGCGGAACGAAGCGATTTTTTTGTTTATTGGCGCAATCTTGTTTTCTTTAATTTTTGATAGTAAAAGGCGTATTAAATATATTCCAAAGGTTGGATCTGCTGTGCTTAGTCGGCGGCTTACTTTTAACTATATAATTAGATATATTAGTTGTCTTTGCAAATGTAAAATATATATGTACTTTGAGCTGTAGAAGAAATTTCCCATTTTGACACTTTATCGATTTAGGAAAAATAAATTTTTCACTAGCTTTTCTTTGCATGTCAAAACGGAAATCGGAAAAAGCCGAATTCTTTATATATTCATAAAAATTTCTCTGTTGCTCCGTCATTTTTAATAGAGAACATTTTAAAAATATAGACATAATATAACAACTTCACAAATTTGTAATAAATTGTAGCCATGGATAATTCAGAAGCCGCAGTAAAACCGCAGCATTCCGAACAAGGAGCTGACCACACATCACAGCAACAGCAGACTCCTTCAGCTGCCATATCTCAGCCACAATGCAAGAAACCACGTCCAGATCTCAGCTCCTTGCCTACACGTCAGTATTTGGATCAAACAGTTGCACCCATCTTGCTACATGGGTTACAGACCTTGGCCCGAGAACGTCCACCGGAACCAATAAGCTTCTTAGCAGCATATCTGCTTAAGAATAAAAATCGATGTGAGGAGACGGTTACTGAAAACGTTTAAGATGTTCAAAACGTTCGTATATTGTGTATATACATTCAGAACCTTTTAGAGAGCAAGAATTATGATAGTACACAATCCTTTTAAGCAGAACGAATATGTTATCGCAATACAAATCGACATATTGTTTGGTACGTTTTTAATTAATTTTAGATATTTTGTAGTGACAACTCAATTTCAGAGTTTCTTGATTGACACATTTTATCATGTTCATTTTAAAATTTTATCATTGTTCAGTAATTATATACATATAAAAATTGTTAATGAAACTGTGCAAATACATATTCCAGATCGCATGAATTTGGTCACCTCAATATTGTAAATAATGAAAAGACTATAAATAAATCAAGTTTTTATATTGCAACCTTAATTAAAGTCAGTCTTTTGCTCTTTCGGTTGTCCCGAAGTGTTAATATCAAAACACATTCAATATTTTCTATCAATTTATTAAATATGTATATTAAAAGTATACATATGTACTTTATATACGAACACATTACAGTACCAAGCTCTCTTAATCTTCGACTTCGGTCTCACTGACTCCATACATGCCAGCAAGCAAGCACCCATAATTTAAAGCACTCCCAACAGTCACTTCTGTAGGCGGCGCAATCGGACCATCGTCACCTTGATATATATAGGGCAGTCGCAGAATCCAATAAGCGCTCTGAGTTAGTTTCGGTGGATGTGGCAGACCCATGGTGAAGACGTAGTCCTGACCTCCCGTACGAACCTTGAAGATTCAAAAGAAATATGCATGTAATGGAGTTGCTTTTATAGTTCGTAGTAGATCTGCATAAGTCGACCCACAATCGTAGTAAAACTAATAAAAAACTTCTATAAAATGTATGTAAATTAATTTGTTATAAAGATTAATAGGCGATTAATTTTATATTAGGTGGCATATAATCCAAAAATGCTGAAACATCCAAAACTTCTTAACATTCTGAAATACAATTAGATTATAACGTATAAAAGTAAATACATATTTTTATATGCATAAACAATCCTTTAATATCTGGGCCTCTTGATTGCATATTTTACTCATGAAATTGTTTGTTTATTGTTTATTTAAAAAGATGCAACACACAAAAGTTACATATATCTTATTAAGAGGTGTGTCTTAACAAATCGGAGAATATAATATTAGAATGTTTTCAAACTCAAAGAGAGAAAAGAGAAGAAAGGGGGACAAGAAATAAAGAAAAGAGGGTTTGGATGAAAAGAGTCGGAAATCGGTTGCTGTCAATTTAGTTACAGATATTGATTAAAATATTCGCGCAAATTTCTCACATACAAATGGCAAACAGATCCATATTTAAAAAATGTCACCAATAAATAATAACTCACTTTGGGATCCATAATAACGTTAACAGGGGCCTTTGGTGTGACAACATGTACACGCATTAACTGCGCCACATTCGATTTGGTGTTCCGACAAGGACATGGAAAGTAAAGCGGCATATTATTATAAACGACTTTGCTGCCACTGTCCCGTAGAATGCCTTAAATTAAAGTAATAGACTTTAGTAAGAGAGTATTTACGGTAAAGCATTTATCACTTACATGATCCACCGCACAAAACCTTGTCTGGCGAACTCATCATGAAGCGATGTCCTCGCGAGCACTCATACTCACAACCGACGAATATTTTTAGTATGAAAACTTCACCCATTTTACGGTAGCGCGACTTTTCATAAGCGGCAGCCCACGAAGATGAGTGCTCCAGGCGCACATGAACATCCCAGGGCAGCAAGAAGTTTGCACCCGAAAGAAAGCCGCTTTGGAAATGCTCTAGAAGCCCTGTATTGTGACTGTAGACAGAGCTGGGCCCTACACAGACCAGTGACCAGCTGGGGAACTGTGGCAACAGACCACTCGGACTCTGCGTATGCACCATCCCTGGGAGATATTCAGTCGTAGAGGGTTGTCTATATATACTGTGCTCTTTGTCAATCATCGTGGTTTCTTTGTTTTTTACTTGGATAATTAATTCATTGAGCGATTCATCCGAGGAACTGTAAATGTCTTCGTCTCCATCATCACCGCATCCATCGATTTTGCTCAAATTATTCATGGAGTCTAAACTGAGATTTGTATGCGAACCTAGCGAAGCTGTAAGAGGTTGTGAGGTATCTTCCGTATCAGAATAACCGATTGCTTGAGCTGGACTTGAAGATGCGTTGAATGAAAGCTTTGGAAATGCTGTTTCAAATTCAGCGGCGCGGTAGTCATTTATGGATGGCTCAAATATAGCGAAAGTAATCTTTTTTACTTTGGCACAGAGATTGCAATTTTTAGCCAAAAATTCATAAAATTCATAATTGGCTTGTTCGATGGTGTAAGGATCTTCACGTCTGCCTTGAGTGCGGCCACAGTTACAAGTCGAAACGAAAGCGTGGCCACTGGAATGTTCCTTCGGATCCTTCGGACTGTGCTTTGGCATGATGCAAGGATTTCGACGCAAGCTTAAGTATTCACATTGTTGTTTACCATTTTCCCAACATGCATCACACATTTGACGCAACGTAGCCTCGTTGGTGGCAGAATTTGGTCCACGTGAGTATTTCATATAAAGAGAAACTGCTTCCTCGACCTAAAATTTGGAATTTTCCCAATTAGCAAGCATATCAATTGAAATGATAAATAAAATAAAACGTTCAATAACAGGACGACTCTAGATTAAATCAAAAACATATCGTGTCTATTAAATATATACCAGTTCCTTGTGTACAGTGTGACTGTAGTGGGTAATTCCGGGATTGTTGTACGAAGCGTATGCTTTTTGCAATCCAATATCACAGCAGGCGGCAAAAAATCTTTAAAATAAGAAGTTAATGGTTTTATTATGGCAGTAATGTTTTTTTTTTACAAAAAGTAGCATACTCTTCATCAATGTCCAATATTGAATCGAAATTTTCCAGATATGATTTCTATATTCATTTCAGCACATGTTTAAATTAAAATTTGAATAAATGTAAATAGCAAATGCAATAATAATGTAATAAATACGTACATAGTCAGGATCGTTAGCTTCAAATGTCGGGTTATCAGGGTTTTCAATGAATATTTTATGCAACAATTTGAACGTCTCAAACCAAGGTTTCGCGGATGGAATCTAATTAACGAATCAATCTATAGCGTAACTCTTGTATATCTTCCATTATCCTACTTACCATAAAGTTACTTTTGCCCTTGAATTTTGTAAGACTATCATCGAAACCAGATTGAAAAGCTTCATCGACGTGATCTTTTAAAAGTGTCATAAAACTTCTCTCATTTATATGTATGGCTTCAGAAGGAAACGACACAATCAATCGCGGGAATTTATTATATCTGCTGTGTTTTGTTGGTTTTCCAAAGCTCTAAGATCAATAATAAAATAATTAATCACCACGAAGCATACAACTCAAACAATAGCTCAAATTCCTATACGTACTTGGAACGGCAACAATTCTTTTAAATCATCGGTATCATTGTCTTTCACATTCGATTTCGTTATTAGGCTCTGAAGGATATCAATCGATTTAAGCAACGGATCTTCCCGGAGATTTTTGTCCGTGTTGTAGTAAACAAAACGCTTGTTGCCGGGTATGGAAAACAAGGACATCGAACTGAAAACCAAAGAATATGTAATAATAACAGTGGTAATACTTTAAAAATCCGTTGCGTTCATAACCTACCTGTTGTTGGTAATGATAAACTCACTTCGTAGCATTTTATAAATATTATCTTCCACCTCAAATTCCAGTTTTGAAATGCTCTCATTGGTTTCTTCTACAAAATATGATTATAGATTTGAGTTTTTAGTAGTGATATTCATAAACCACACCGTATCCATCAGGGTAGTTTTCAAAAAGAAATAGAAAACGCGGAGAGCAAAGTCGTGCACACTTTCCCAGAAAGCAGCCAGCGTTTGAATTCTTGATTAGCTTTGGGAGGAATTTCAGCACATGTTTTTCTCTGTAAATGTGGGCAATATTTTAGAAAACGTTTTAAACAACTAGAAATGCACTCACCTTATGATTTTTAAAGCTTTGAAAATTGCTAACAATGAAGCATCGAAAATGACACTCACTTCCACGAATACGACGATGTGACACACCTGTGTAGCAAAGAGCAACATTCGGGCAAAACGATTTCTCACTTCTTTGTTGAATTGTGAAAACTGGCCATAGTTACCCTGCCGGAGGGATTCCTTGAACAGCTGTTGCATGCAGAAGGCATCGAAAGTGGTTTGAAAGTGGACGAAGAGTATAGATTCCTGGCGCTTGTAATAAAATTGAATTTTCCCCTGAAGACAAACGTATTTTTCATACTTTCTTTACTACCAAGTTTTAAACTCACCTCTGAAGCTTCATTGTCCATTAAGGAGGGCTGACGACTAAGAACTCCCAATGCAGCCATTTTGTTGCAATCGGGAAATGCCGACTTGCCAATAACTCCCACAATGACCAGCTTTTTCTCATCACGCAGCAGTCCCCTTAGGATTTAAAATGATAATATACATTAATATTTTAGTATTAATTTTTGTTACAAATTGCCATGTTCGAATTAGGGAAACTTACGAAACTTCTGTTGGAAAACTGGGAAAGGTCCAACTCTTGTATTGGGTCATAATGTAATGTTAATTACTGATGCTGATCATTTTTGTAATAAAGGTTCATATTCAAAACATGGCAATCAACTGTTATTTGATTAAATGTTAAAATTTTAAGAATGAAAATCATCCTGAAATCATCAATTGTTAAACATCATATGTTTTCTGACAATGTGTAAATCTCATGCATGCAGCAACTTTTTTAAAATGGCCACTTATTAATTAATTAACTTATTATTAATTAATAAACTGTTGAGAAGTCTGTCAATATATCAACCAAAGACAATACAAGACTGGAAACTGAATTTTATCTTTAAATGTGTTAGTGAAATTATGCTTAAGTGCAATTTTGACAACTCCATGTGAATTTTGAGAGCAACGAAACTCTTGTTCTTCTTCCGAGGGTGACGGACATTTTTTTGGGGTCCCTCACGATATTTCAACATAATAATAACTACCTTCCGTTACTATCGGATTAGACTTGTTTACATACTTATTTTCGAATCTTTCGCCAAATGAAAAATTGTAAGCCAAACGTACTTTTAGTATTCGATGCATCCGTATTTGATTATAGAAAAATCATTTATTACTTTACATTAAATAGTATTAAATTTTTTATAATGTGACGAAGCAGCTCAAACTCTACAAAGTCGCTTTCTCTCTCTCTCTCTCTCTCTCTCAAACTCAATGATTATCCTCAGACGATGATATGTTACAATTTTCTCACCAAATTAAACTTGGAACAACCAAAGATGTTAAGGAAGATCGGGTAATTTAACAACAGCAATTCTTTCTCTCATGTCTTCTGCGTCTTTTTTAGTTTTTGTGTTATATGAGGGAATTTTATAAATATCAAAGGTTTATGGCTGCATAATATGCCGTGTACTTTAAAAAGGGTTTTGTTTTATTTGTGTAAACGTTTTGAAAAGTATGGAACAAACTCTGAAATAAATTATCTGACAGCAAACCTGCATATCTAACACCAAATCAGCATTTCGAAAAAAAAGTTTCAATACTTTTTTCTTAAGTTAAGTTTAGTAAGCAAGGTAATATTATTCTCTGAACTAAGCAATAATTGTGCTTTAATATAACTAAATCACAATGGGATGTGATGGTGGAACGATTCCAAGACGCGATGAACTGGTCAGGGTGAAGCAAAAACCAGAACAGGTAAGCAAAAAGCTAATAAAGACCCCTGGAATGTAGAGAATTGTAAAAAAGAAAAACTTTCGTTACAGAAAGACAAAGATGCTGAAAGGGAGTTCCGATGGCTTCACTGTGCTCTTACACAGCAACGACTGCAGGAACCTATCGTCATGTGCGGGTTAGGGAGGCTTTACTCGAAGCAAAACATTATCGAGCAATTGCTAGAAAAGGAGAAAACCAACGAATTTATAAATCATATTAAGAATATGAAGGACATTCGGCAACTCAATCTAACGCCAAATCCTGCCTTCACCGAAGAAGACAAGTCGGAGGGTCTCTTGGACACCAGGCATGCTCCCTACATATGCAAACTAATCGGTTTGGAAATGTCCGGAAAGTTTCGCTTTGTTGCCTTTTGGAGCTGTGGATGCGTGTTGTCAGAAAGAGCGCTCAAACAAATTAAGAGTAGCGCCAAAGTGTGTCCACTTTGTCAAGTGCCCTTCTCTGTTGAAGATGTGATTGTTTTAAATGGTGGAGACGAGGATATAGAGTTAATGAGAGTAAAAATAGAGATGCGTAATGCTAAACGTAAGGCCAACAAGAAGGAAAAGAAAGAGAAGAACAAAGCACCTCGAACATGTACTAAAACCTCACAGGCAGAAGTGATGGACACTCCTAAGGATGGTGTTGCTTCTACTAGCAAAGGTGCGACTTCATGTCCAAAAGAAGCTTGTGCTGAGAAACCTTCAACAGGTCGAACGACGTCGAATGTAAAGATTCTAGCTTCAGTTAAGAGGACAGGAAGCTTTAATGATCTGATGCAGGATCCTGAACTAAAACGCCTTAAGTCGAATTACAGCGTGGCGAGCGATCCAAAAGCAACGGAGATTTACAAATCCTTGTTTACAAGTCACAAAAGCGAAAAAGAGCAGACACGAGCTCATTGGGTCACCTACAATCCATTTTACAATTAAAGAGAGTATTGATGCTTAAAGGTTTTATTTAAAAAACAAATAAAAATGAAATACTGATCATAACACATAAAATGCAGCGAAAAACCTAAAATTCATGGATTCGTGCATGTTGTTTCATCTAAATTCCGTAGAAGACCGAGTCTATAACTCAAATTCAAACTTATTAAGAGAAGAATATATAAAATTACATGAAAATTAAAATTCTATTCGATCTATAAATGCATAAATTATTCAATTCGTATACAAAAATCAAGTTGTAACGTTTGTAATAGTTAACAATTGTTATAGAATATAATATTGTAATAATTTACAATATATTGTAGAAGAGATGTTCATCAATAAATGTATAAAAAACTTCTATTTTTTAGCTGAAAATTAGATATTCCTAGAACGGTGTAATATGGTTTTATTCTATTCTCGTGCAACTTGGTAACTAGAATTCTTATTGTTCCATATCCGTTTTCTTTGCTTGCTCAGTTTGGCCTACAGCATTTCCGTTCGGTTGCATCGAGTGTTGTTGCATTTGCTGAAACTGCAAAAACATCTGCAACTGTTGATGCGTGTACTGGTTCGGTTGTCCCACCTGAAATTGTTCAAGTGGCATTTGTTTGTACTGCTGTTGTTGACTGGCGTTCGCAAACTTCATTTTATCTAAGACTTCAGCGTGCTTTTTTACATGCTGGGCCAGTGATGCTGAATCTCGGTGAAGGGAGCCACATACTATGCACAATAGGATCTCCTCGCCCTTATTGACTGCTTGGGCAGCAGCATGTTGAATGAGTGCCTCCTGCTCCTCAATTGGCTTCGATTTCATGTGTGCTTGCACATGCTTGTTGAGGTAAGCTTGCTGGCTGTACGACTTGCCGCAAATGTGGCACGGGTAGGGCTTCTCGCCGGAGTGTATTTTCAGATGCACACTCAAGCTGGAGGCTTGAGTGAAAGACTTGTCGCAGAGTTTGCAATGGAACGGCTTTTCGCCAGTGTGAATGCGCATGTGAATATTAAGGCTACCAGACTGAGTAAAGGAACGATCGCAGATGGAGCAGGTAAACGGTTTTTCACCCATGTGGCACTTCATGTGTTGTACCAACTCAGAAGAGGTACGAAAGGCGGAACGGCAGATTGAGCACTGATAAACTAAATCCTGGGTGTGCATGCGCATATGCTCATCCAGCATAAATTCATGTTTAAATTCTTTCTCGCATTCGGGACACGTGTAAGATTCAACGTCATTGTGCGACTTGAGGTGCAGCACTAGAGAACTGGAATTAACAAAACCTGAAAGAAAAGAATGTTTCAATAACTCAATAACTAGTTGCAGCAAATCATGAATTCGTACTCACCTTTATCGCACAGATTACACTGGTGTGGCTTCTTGATAGAATGAGAGCGGACGTGCACCATCAGGCTGCTCGATTGGGTAAACGCTTTGGAGCACATTTCGCACTTGTAGGGCTTTTCTCCGCTGTGAATACGAATGTGCGTGTTCAGGCTGCCGATGTGAGTGAAGGTTTTCTCGCAAATTGAACACTGAAATGGCTTGTTCGTGATATGGGAGCGCACGTGCTTCGACAGATCACCAGCATTGGGAAAAGACTCCTCGCAATGTGAGCACTGGAAACATTTCGTGTCTCCATTGATGAAAGGAATCATTTGTTCAGATCTCTGACTTAAGGTACTACGACGGCCTCGTCCCGTTTGTGTCGCTGGGGCGATAGAGTAGGCGCCCGAGCTGCAGGAAGGCTCAAGCATTATAATCGAAGTTGATTCTCTGGGATCAGCAATGTTTAAAGGCATATTGAGTGGAAAGGTGGGTGCTTCACTGGACGAAGTGGTGGAGTCGTCTGCGTCTTCGATGGCGGTATCCATTTGCGTCGTGTCTTCTCCTTCGCCGCCTTGAGTGGTGTCATCTTGTGTACCTTCAGCATTCGAGTTACTATTTGATGTGGTATCACTGGAAGAACTACTGGAACTGCCAGACGATGAAGAAGTCGAATCGTCATCATCCTCCTCGTCCGAGCTGCTATTCCCTTCTTCATTGTTGTTGATTTGCGTTTGGATGTTGCATGTGTCGAGGTCCGTAAGTTCACAGACTGGTTCTAATACGCAGCTGTAGTCAAAATCATCATTCTCATCATAGCCATCAGCAGCCACATGATCCAAGCCATTCGAGTCTTCTGTTGAATTCGGATTGTCGGTGTTTAATGCGGGATGATTGGAGTTCATGTGTTGGTAGAGGTTGTAAGGATTAACGAAGAACTCGTTGCAGCACATGCAGTGAAAGGTGAGATCTGGCTGCAGATAATGGGTGGGTGGTGGCAGCACCGGCTTGTTGTCTTCCAGAACGGGTGTGATGGTAAGCGGTAGCTTGTGGTTCTGCTTGTCGGCGAGGAGATTCAGTTGAACCTCCATGATGAAGGATAGAACTGCACGAAAATACTTTTTAATAATAGGACCAAAAAAAAATACTCAGACACAACTAACACTAATCACTTTTGAACTATTTTTAAGGTAAAAATGATTTATTTTAAGATTTATAATTAAAATATATTTAAACGATTACATAAATCAATTTGTATAAATGTAGATTTTCGTGGGGAACTTTAGTCTATAAATAAAATATGGTAAAAATCAATGCAAATTTCCACGAAAAACACACCTATCCCAAGAAAATTAAAAATGTCGTACTTTACCTAATGAGTGAAAAATTAAATACTGATGTGTGCTTTATTTTTTGGTATTCGTCGCATAATAGTTATAAAAGTCTTCTTGGGTGTCTTTTCAATGATGTTGGCTTCTGTATATTCCTCATATACATAAAAGAATATTTCTTGCATTTTTTGCTTTCACAAAAAAATTAATATTTCTGTAATAAACTGACGCCTGAAAATATTTATACATATATTTTTCGTTCCAAGCAGCTTGCTTTTCTTTTGTTCACTATCATTGTTCCTTCAGCAGCTAGCACACACCCAAGTTCCTTCAAGTACTTAATAAAACAAGAAATTTTAACAATTTTAATTCACATCAAAAGAAACTGAAAAAATAATAACAAAAAAAAAATATATTTGATCGGCTTCGTTTATTGTTGTTGTGTGCACTACTTATTGTCATAATGAATGGCGGTAATTTCCAATTTAAAAGAAAAAAAATATATCCAGATTTTGACGTTTCTTCTTTTATCACTGCCTTTTGTAAGTACCTCATTTCCCTTGGAAACATCGCTTGCATTCACTTCCAACGAATATGCATAGCAGCATTTTTGCCGCGGCTGTGTAGTAATTGCGTTTTTGCAATGGTTTGGATAAGACGCGTTGCGTTTTTGACAATAAAATCATCAAAAACTGCACTTTTCAAAGTAAAGTAACATTTGTGCCTAATATACTGCAAAAGAGGATATTTGCTTCGGAGAGATTTGATGTCTTGAATTTTATTATAACTTACCGAAAAGGTTTATATACATACATAGATCCATCCATCGTATTATGGATGTATTAATTATTCTGGTTTGTAAATACTAAACGTATTGTTACTTGTATAATATTACTTAGTGTTTACTATCTGTACAATAATGCTAATACCATACCAGCAAAGGTTTTGAGAAAAAAACCATTATGACGCTGTAATATCTATATAAACCCAAGGGCCTTTTCAATGTGATTTCGGTAGTGATAAAATAAAAGTTATAGTCTGAGATAACATTGGAAAATAAATTGGTGGTAAAATTTTCTCAAAGAGAAAAAATTATATAAAATATATGAATATCTGATATCATAATTAAAAAATTTTTAGCTTCGTTTTGAATAATATAGAATCATACGATAGAAGTGTCCCCTTCGCGCTAGCGATCTACCCAAAAAGTAGATTGTATTTGGTTGTTATAGGAGTCCTAAATACCGAATATCTACTTTCTGGCGGAGTTTGGTTTTGAGTTAGCCATGAAATTTAAAAAATGCTCGAAGAGAAGTTTCCTTTTGGCGCAACTGATTGCATCCAAAAAGGGAGGTGCACAACTACGTCTTATAAGAGACTCAAATACCAAATTTCAACCGTCTTCGTCCCGGTTTTTGAGTTATTACGTACATACGTACACACGATACGACCAAACTAGTCAAAATGGACTCAGGAATGGTCAAAATGTGTGTTACCATCAAAATCTTAATATGGAAATTTTTAGCGATTACAATACTTTCTTGTATTTACTACGTATACAAGGAAGTAAAAACAGTTAATAAAGTTATAATTGAATGAAAAATGTTGTGAAAAATGTAACTTAAGCTTAACACCGTCTAAAAGTCATGAGAAAAAGTTACGAAATCGTCTCTGGCAATCCAAGGGACGAGACAAGTGACTTATCGGCTCAACTTAAGATTTTCTTGTCCGTTACGTAAAATGTAATAATCCATTTTAGACTTATTTGAGAAGATTAACGTCTGAAATCAGACGAGAGCAAATTAGGTGTCTTCTTAATACAAATTTAATGCCAGTATTGATTTATACCTTATATTAGTGTTTAAAAGCTTTAGTGTTTATATCCCTATGTGGGAATAGTCATGATATATATGGAAAATATATATAAATATTATTATATTATTAATATAATAATATTATCTTGTTTTAACACTTATTTGAATTGACACTTGCGTAACATCGCAACAATTACTAATATAATTTATACAATTTATTTATATAATTTTCTATATTTGATTATTTGGAAATAGAAATTTAGCGATACACAGTCGTTTTCATTCATAACTTCGCTTAATGATTTGGCATAAGTTCAAATATCCCTCGTTTTTTTAATGAACGGATTCTTGCGGATAGCAAGAACCATATATTTTATTAAAAAACGCGGCTTAGAAATATTACGTTTTTTATTCGTAAAAAACATGTATAAAACATATTTCTAATGATAGTAAATATATTCTATCACATTTTACGCAGCATTTCCTAATTTGCTTCGTTATATTTCCTATAAATGCAGTCGGTAATCTAACTTTTTTGTTATATATACACAATATTGCGAAAATAAATGAAACTGAATACAAATTGTTACAAAATAGTTAGAAATTATACGTTGTGGGCCTAGTTGGGGCTCTAAAACCTTTTTGCACCTACGGTTGCACTGTTCACAGTGATTGATAAAGAAACACGGCTTATGTGGTACTTCTCACGTATTGTATACATGAGATCAACTAACCAAACAGTCAAATGTCAAACCGATTTTTTTAAACAGCGAATAGCGAGTGTCGCATCTAGTCATCTATGGTGTAAACATAGCATAAAAATCGTAAAAATCCCTTTTCCATAAAAGGGTATGTTCAAGCCAAGCAAGCGGTTAAAAATTCCTTCAATTCAAAGAACCGTTTTTCGGCGAAAACGGTACGTTTTAGAAATACGTATTCCATGTGCTTGTGCGTTACTTCATACAATGGAAAAGCAAAAGAGAAGGTAAAGATTAATTTATATTAAAGAAAAACTAATATAATAAATCATCTTAGCTTGCATTTGACAACAAAGGCGCAATTCAATATTCATGTGCTGGTGGAAGGAATGAAAGTTACGCCTCAATTAGCACCAAATTTCGGCGCTAATCGAGATCAATTGCATCAGCACGTCGACTTAAAATTAAATTCACTAGTTCCGCCAACTAGAATAGCACCAGAATGGAAAAAAGTAAGAAATTCGCATAATGCATAAATTCTTAAAAAATATAACTCAAATGTGATTATTCAGATTTGGATAGATTTGAATAATCGTACAAAGAATGGGATTGGCGAGATCCGTGGGGAGTTGGTATCAACTAATGGTGGGCCCAACAGTTTTGTGAATCTTGCCCAGATACTGCACCTGGGGAAATCCGCAGTTCCATCCGGTTGCGTTTTTGGTGTGGGCAATGTGACAATACGTAGAGCAAACATTGAGCAGCCTATAGGGGCACATGCTGCTAAGCGACCTGCCTCACAACCAGCAGAGAGTAAGTGAAAGCACTTTTGTCGACACTCCGTTGCTAATATTCTATTTTTTTCAAGTGCTATATGACAAAAAGGATGAAGAGTGGTTGCAAACACCCGACCCAGCACTGATTTATGATGAGCCACAAGATTTGCGTCTACCAAGTGCCCAAAAACGCGGGCCGAAGAAGTCGGTTTACAACCACCACCTTTCGTTTCTTCAGACTCAAGTAAAACTTTCATTGCCGTAATAAATACAATGATGATTGAAGCATAATATATTTTCAGATTTCTAACCAAACTTCGACCAATGACACTCTGCAAACAAAAGTAGCAGCAAGTGTTGAAAAGGGGGTTGCACCATGGCAACAAATTGCTGCAACTAATGCAGAGCGTTTGGAGTTAGAGAAAATCCATGAAAAAAGGCATCTAGAAGCGGCAGAGGCCTTGCTGCAGTTAGGCTTGATGTAGTCGATGGTTTTACATCAATTTTCTCTTAAAAATTTTTAAAAAATTTTCAACTTTGTAATGAAAATGTTTGTTTAATAAAAAATGTTTAACACAAAAACTATTACGAAGTAATACAATACAAAATACAAATAATTGTTCTTTTATTAAATTAATTGGTGGTTCTGAAAAGAACCGATTGTTTTTTCGTTTTTTGCATTCGAAAACTATCTCCAGATATACTCATAGCCAGTCGATTTCGGATGGTCGTAGCCAAATCTGATGGTGGTTCTGCGGAGTCAAAAACTTCGGAATAGGATTCGGGTTCCGTGTAAGCCAAGCGTTCATGATTTGCGTGATTTTCGCATGTTTGTAATGTAGACCTAGCTCTCCGATTAACAACCGAAATCGGGTTTTTTACGTTCTTTGCAATGTTTCATATTAAAAACGATTTTATAGCGTCGCTGTGGGTTTCTGTGTGGCGTCATCAAGTACGGTTGCAGTTGATAACCTGAATCGCCTTAAATGTAAACATTTTTCAATATAAAAAAGTTTTTTTTACGAAAATTTAAGTTACCTAAGAACCACGTATATATTTTCCCGCTGTCAAAAGACGTCTTCTTATAGTTATTGGCTGTACTGCGCCTCCACACGTAGACATCGTGGTTGGCTCCTGGCTGCATTGCGTCCACGTACCTGATGACCATGTTTGGATCACAAATCTGAAAAATCTTAAATATGAGGCAATGATGAAAACGAAGAGGAAACCATGAAAATTACCACCATTGCATTGATGCTATAGAAACATTTTCTATTATAGTACAGGTGTTTTCAATAGACTGAATATGACTCCAGAAATTACGAATATGTCATAAAAAGCTTCCTTAATTGGATTTTCTTCTTCCTCATTTATTTAAAGTGATATCCACTTAGCGCAGAAGTGGCCTTCACATACATATGTTCAAGCACTCGGATATAACTTTTGATATATTCGTTTGCGATATAACTGTCAGGCATGAATGTGCAACGCACTGCTGGTAGATCCCAAGAATGATGAAAATTTGCAAAAAGCAATCCTTTCATATACGAAATCTTTTTCTAAATCTGTTGGCGAAGCCAGACCCCTATACCGACCATATACATACAAACACTGACCTATACTATTCCACCTTAGAATAGCATTTCATGGTAGTGGGCGTGACATGTTCGGATATTGGACTTTGGGGATAGCTTCTAAAGTATGAGCTGTATCGAAGTGGACGAGGTGTCATTTGAAAGGTATTTTTGGGAGCTATTTTTTTAGTTTGACTTTTTTTTGATATTTTTAATAGTTTCGAAATTAATTCAGTTTAAACGCCAGTCACTTCAATACTTATTATTTAGTGTGTTGTTTGTTGTTATTTCGTTGTGTTGTTGTTGTTAGTTCGGAGCTGCTGTTATTGTTGTTATTGTTATTTCGGTTTGCTGTTGTTGTTATTTCTATAACGTGTTGTTGTTTCGGTGCATGTTTGTTTTAATGAAAAATTGTGAACGAAAATCGCGCAATTTTTGGTAAACATTTTTCGGCAGCGGCGCTATTGTTGTTGTTGTTTTTACAAATGAAACATTTTTTGGCAGCGGCACTATTGTTGTTGTTGTTTCTGGAAATGCTTGTATGAGTGCCTACTTTTTATACTGAATGAGTAGACTTCCTACTTATTTCAGAGTATATCTCTAAAAGTAAACACAAGACGTATAACATATTATACATCGTTAGAAAGGTGAAAGAACACTCTTACCGAATTTCATGTTTACCGTTATACCTTGCTAAGCCAATTTCCAAGAAATCGGGTTCTGTTTACTCAGAAAATCAATTAATTGCCAATAACTTCTAAGCTTTTACGATTACAGCTTTGGCATGTTTAGTGGAAATAAAGCAAGTAGCTTTTAGTCGGTACCCATATCGACTATGTATGGAGGTTGCATAATTTAGTAGTTATTGACCTTTCAATGTTAGACCTTGACACGCCCATAATTCCAATATGGCGACCACGTCCGGGAATTTGCGAGCGGATTCCAACAACTAACGGTCCAAATAACGGTAAAATAAATGTAAATTTGGCCAAAAATTGCGCACGGCCGAGACGCCTAATCCTTACCTGCTTCTTTTCACATTTCTTTCAGGCTTTCAAACATAAAAACAACGCGTAAATTTTCATTGCATTTTTTTCATTGCATTGCAACAAAAACACAAATATTACTTTGTATATGTACATATGTATATTCCCCAGTTTATTTTACATTTTAGCAATGACTACTGAGAGACGATTGTCATCTTAGCGTGCGTGACGCTTAGAATGAGGATGTAATTGAATACCGAGAAGAAGCCGTTATGTTATGTAAAGTAAAGAAAATTTGAAAAAAAAACCGAAGGACAAAGAAAACCAGAAAAAGAATATAGAACATATTGATTGACAATTGAATTAAGTATACTGAAAATATAAAAATATTAATAAACAGTTTGATACTTTATAAAAAACAGTTTGCGAAATGAAATTGCAAAAGACAAAGTGTAGGGAAATTGTGGAAAAAAACTTAGAAATTTCAAAACTGAGGTGAATCACAGAGGTATAAAAAAGTTAACGTTATGTAAAACTTTTAAAATTTAGGAGAAGCACGAACACAGTGAAAGGTGTTTGTAGAAATATAATATTCTGCGGGTGCTGGTGATAATAAAAGAAACATTTTTCACCATACAAGCGACGGATATACTATATAGTAAATTACTATGTGTAAGTTGTAACAAAAATCAATGATTCAGAGTTCGAAGATGGTTTTTTTCCCCCTCAATTCATATCGCTCACCAAAGATAAGAATATTTTCATCTTCACTGATAAATATCTTTTTTCATCTCCGCACAAAAAATAAATATCCCTCTCCATGGAAATAATTTCCATCTTCAAATATAAATTTCATTTAAATTTAATTTTAAATGAAAAAAAGCTGACCTTGAAAGATTTCAATCTTTAAAGATGGAAAAAGTTCATTTTTCGATTTTTGAGAATTTTTTCATCTTCAAAGATCGTTTCTCTACCTGCGTCGCTCTTTTTCCACCTCCTGCGATCGTTATTTTAAGCGAGTTTTCGATCTCCTGCGATCGTTATTTTTTCATCTTTCCACATAATTTTTTTGTGAGGGATATAAATAGATGAGTTCTTTTGAGGGATATTTTCCGAACCCTGAAAATCATGTTATAAACAGAAAACGCACAAAAATTGGCAAGTTTGCGTATTTTGAGAATTCTGGATAGAAATATAACACAGAACAAAAAGTAGCCGATCATTTAAAAATTAAACAGTTGTTCATAATAATAATAATAATAATAATATATATTTTATTTTGTAATATATCTGTGATGCCTTTACAAAATTATAAACATTACCGTTTATTAACATTAATATAAAGTATATAATAAGACTAATATAAATTTTTTATTAAGACGACACCTACAATGAACCTGGCTAAATGCCTTATTGATGAAACGGAAGCTTATCCTGCTCCTCACGCCTGCAATTTAGACTAACGTAGTGAGAGAGAAAGTTGGTGGACGCCAATATTCGCAGGATTGGATGTACCACGTAATAATAAGGCTACGATTAGCTTTACTTACGGACATAATCTGTTTTCTTTTTTAGTAGCAAAGTTAAAATTAAAGTGGTGCAACATGGGGAATCAATACATCAAACAGAAAAAGCAGTTATTTTGCCAAGCAGCAAGCACAGTAAAAGAAAAAGGAAGTATGAGCTCGAAGACGGTAAGATTTCTCTCCCACACATGTTTTTAAAGTATTACTATATACAATGTCATTTAATTGCAGCACTCTATCGAATTTGATAACAAAACAGGAAACTCAAGAAGCAGGAAATCCACGAGGCTGTGCAAAATAAAATGTCAAAAACTCCTTCACAGATCCAGGAAGCAATAGAGCAGGAAATTCAATCAAAAAAATTAACCAAAGTAGATATTTCCGGTGTTGACCGCGGGCTGCTACGGATTGGGCAATACAAGTTGCATCTGTAACAGATTGTTCCTTTCAATTTAGATGTAAATACATAGTATTGTTTACTTGTTGAAAGATATATTTACGCTATATTTGCAACATAAACTCGAAAAAACAATTTATTTGAATTCTTTATAATTTTCAAGTAATCATGAAAGATTGCTACTTTGCTTTTATAAGTTAGTTCTCTTTGCACTACTAATTTATGAGTTAGAAATTAATTTTAAATAATATATTTTTTGAATTTAATAACCAGCGAAACAGGTTTTCCTCGAGTTAAACAACGTGGCAGTCCAATTGCACGATCTGCATATATAAAACGTGCCGTTAGCATATATTACGTTACGTCCCCGAATGGACAGTGCTTAGCGAAGGGAACGTCAATGCAGAAACATCCTTCCAGTCTATGAAATAATGGGGCGTATTCAACACAGTTAAATATGACAGTTATTATTCGTGTACTCACTCATCGGGAGCGTCGTTGCCGAGATAATATTCCTTGATATTTGCGATTACTCCGAACGGGTTGTTGCCAGAGACGGGCAATCGTTTTGGCGCCGTTATGTCGAGGCATCCCGAGGGACAGGGGATGCCCAAGAATTTCTTGTGCTTAAAAACGGCGCTGGCCAAATAGCAAATGCTGAAAAAATGACTGCAGCGCGAACGTCCTGAAAGAGATGAAGAAGAGAGTTGAATTACGCGAATCAAGTCAGTGATTAAGTGGAAAGTAATCTGTGTTCGGCTTACTTATAGGGTTGCCCTTGCAGTACGGCTGCATGCGACCTCCGTTCACGCAGTAGTTGAGGCTGCCCGAGTTGTCCTCCTGCCCCAAGAAACCGGCGTTCGTGTGGACCACTTGAATAACTTTGGCGTCGTCCCGAGACAAGCGAAACATGTGACTCTTCTTGCGCTCGATGAGAGGACGCGCCGGATCCAAACCTGCCGAAAAGCGAATATTTATTCGATCGCGCCTCAATCAGTCAGCTGCTCACCAATTATGCGATACTGCTTCTTGGTCAAATGCGTTGAGATCATGCCGCAGATGTGAGCGCCGAGAGAGTGGCCGACGCAGGTGATTTTCTCTCGCCGTGCTCCGTAGTGAGTGAGAAATGCGTATACCTCAAAATTGGAAATTGAATTTTATATTATGCGAAATGAAAAGAAAATTTATGTAGGTGTTTGTGAATTGATTTTATACTACATCAATTGAGGTGTGGATTTTTGTGACACTTTGTTGTGCAATAATTGCACGGAATATTGCATAAAACATTGTGCCAATTACTGCACGAAATGTTACGATTCAACATGTTGGAAAAAGCGTTTATGTTACAAGTTCAACACAAAATCAACAAGAAACAGTGAACAAATCAACAGCAACAAAATAATCGATTTCCACGTCTCATTCAACAATAAAGAAAGAGGAGACAATAAAAAGAGTTTAAAAAGAAAACACTGAGAAAACCCGTCAGCATTTGTAAAAGAAGAAAGCGTTGTTCTTCTCCTTCTTTTCGATACTCACCTGCGCCGTGCATTGAGACGTCAGCCGAGTGTTGATCAGCGAGTGCAAGTAGCATGGATAACGTGTCAGTGGACGCCAATCGACTGCAATCACGTTGAAGTCACGTGAGAGGTACGCTTCACATCAGCAGGAGAATAGAGAGAGAGAGAGAGAGAGAAAGAAGAAAACGTTTTCAATAGTGCAAAAAAGCCGGAATCATTCAAGAAGTGGATATGAGAAAATTGAAATTAAAGTTTCACGATTTCGTTTACTCTTCAAAGGCAGGCAATTAAAATAAGTTTAAATAAATTTCAGGCGAATTTTTTGCACTTTCGTTAAAGCAATCAGTTCGAATTGCTCGCTAATTACAGTCACTCACCATCTCGAAGGTACTGCAAATGCTTATCGCTCGCCGTCCCGTTGAAGCCATGAATGATGAACACCGTTTCGCGGTGCTTATTGAATCCTCCCTGGTACAACGTCAACGGGTTGTGGATGTTCAAAACTACACCGGAGCGTGACGACTTCCTGCAAGGAACCAGGAAAAGTGCAGCCCGAAAGCAAGGCAATTAATTAGAGGTTCAAAAAGAAGCTTTTCTTTGAGTGTTATTCAATCATAACTCTTACTATATACATGAACGAAATCTTGTATTCATGCAAAAAGCAAACATCGATTCCATTCTCATTTCGTTCATAATTGAACATATATCGTTTAAAAAGTAGTTGAGAGCCATCAAATTAATGGCAATGACAAGAAAACCTCTTTGTAAACATGATTACTTTATTCTTCAATTTATTTAACCCGATTTCAGTAAGTAAAATATCGGCTTTAATTATTGTCAATGTATCAAAGGATGTGCTCGTATATTGGAAACTGCAAAAGGTTTATTATAACCGAGCAACATCGAAACTAAACTGCATTCGACTGCGTGCACGACTTCGTGCGAAATGCTTTGAACTCTTCCTCAGAATTCGTTTCGTTCACCCGATAATCATCATAATCACAACAACAACAACAACAGCAACATCATGTAATCGTGTGAAATCGTCGCATCGTCATCGTTTGCAGTGCTTTGAATGCTCTTAAAACAACGCAACACGAAGTTGTCGTGGGTGTGTTCAACTCTTGTGTGTATTCAGTCTACAAGCTCCGGATTTTGTTTTTATGCAGTTGTGTTCTTCTCTTGTTTTTTAAGATATTTAATATAATTAATTTTAGTTTTTTAAAATCTTGTTTTAATCAACTGTATTTTAATCTCAGCAGAAATATGATTTCTTGGTTTTGCACGGCACCGAAAGAAACCTCCTTAAAATTGCAATTATTAAAAACAACTCACAAAAATATTAAAAATAACAAGCCGCCGAAGAAGCCGTTGATTTGCTTCCGTTTGCCTTTAAATTATATATGATTTATGAACGACTTGTCAATCAATCAAATTACTTGCTGTCAGAGTTCGACAAAGAAGCAGCAGATAGTTTAAACCAAAGCAATCAAAGCAAATCAAAGTAACAAGCAAAATGAAAACATTCATCATCATGAAGCGCTTCAAATTTTAAAATGCAAACAGTTTTTATGTCGATCAGCTGCAGCGTTTCGAATGAAATGTTGTGGAACGAATTAAAATATGTGTTTTATTTGTTTTATGTTTCGCTAACAACTTCCAGCGACTGTTTTGGAATTTATGCAGCAAAAAATAAACACTCAACAGAAAGGGAACGGCAACTTTAGAGGTTTCTTAAATCATACGCCGTTAAACAGCGACGGGAAGTTTCTTGCCTTCGCGCAACTAAGCATGAAAAACTTTAGAAAAACTGACAGCCGGAAGAAGAGGATGAGGAGCGCGGCGAGGAAGGGGAAGAGAAGGGAGGAGAGAAAAGCGTGTGCTAAGATTTATGCTACATTTCATAATGCTTTCTGTTAGAAGAGTATCCAGTTGCTTTTTCATTTGTTACTCATTTAAAGTTTGTTCATTTTAATGGACATTCCTTATTTTCTCTACGTTTGATTCCCGAATCAACTAAACAACAAAAAAAAAAAAAACTCATTTCCTTTGACATTCTTTCGAATGAACTTTGAAACTTTTTCAAGCGTTTCTTTAATTTTTTGTAAATTGCTCGATTGCAGTCGGCTGTTGGTAAATGTTCGGTTTGTTTAACCGCTTCAAAAGCCACAAACAAGCGAGTACTTAAGTTTCCTTTTCTTCTTTCTCTCTTACTTTTAGTAACTCTCACGTTTTTGACCTTTAATCAAAGCATCAAAATCTCGAAGATGATTTTACTTTTGCGGCTGTGTGGCTTCTTCAAATGCTAAGCGAAAGGTTTTCATTTCCACAACTTTTAATATCGATGTTTTCTTTAATGATTCCCTTTTATGTTAAAATAGAATTTCTATTGTTAAAGAGCTTTAATTATTATCCATTATTTCGCTTCATTCACTAGCGTTTAGTAATTAGAAAGACGTGTTAATGTTCCCATCAAATCTGAGTGTTAGTTTTTTCCCATTTTCCGAATCAAAATTTGGTGAATGGTTAAAAATTGGAAAAACTTTTCTTTTCTCTTTTATCCCCCCCATTTAATTTCGCTATCCACATCCCCACATATGTATTTTAGTGTTTAATAGCCATGAATAATCAATTCACATCGCGTTTAGTGGTTACTATTCATGAAAATAGTAATAATAACGAAACCACTAATAATAATAATGATTTTGTAGTGAATTAAATCGCCTTTTATATTAAACATTTTATGAATTCGTGTATAAAGTTTTCGGAAAGTTTAATTTGTTCCACTTAACGAAGGGAAATAGAAAACCATCACGCAGGTTTCTTTCTTAAGTCTTTCATTCACTCAGTCAAAAGTTTATAAGACTTAAGAAACGAACCTGTTCTTAGCTCTTCTTTATCGTTTATTCATTCATTTCTATTCAGACCTGTTTTGATTCCCTTTTCATAGTGAGTAATGAAGATGATGAATGAATTGTTGTTTTTATTGCGTTTGTTTTCGAAAAAAGTGGGTTTCAATTAAAGATTTGCAGAACACTTTTAGGTTAAACAGCAACCAAATTCACTTTTATTCTGACTAAACAACAAAATGAAAGCATTTGGAATCCCTTCAATCTCGCCCTTCTCCCACCCAACCTCCTCAAATTTCAAACTTTTTATTGCAATTTTAAAAAGTAGATTTTTTGTTTGTTTGTTTCCTGTTTTCTGCTTTTTTTATTCGTTTAATTTGGATTCTCTTCACTTACGGTGTATGCAAGAAATACGTGAGATAAGGACTGGGACAGACATTGCGATTGCGTAGAAAACAACGTAAAATATTCAAATCCAAGGCGCCGCTTCGGAAGAGATTTTTCAGGTCGGCTTTTGTGAAAATGAGTCCGTTCGAATCTGTAATAATAGATAAGGAATGTAAAACGAACACATAACCCAAAATAAAGATAAAGAAAACAAAAACAAAAATAAGCAAAGAAAAGGAATGAAAAGTAAATAACATAAAATCAGACAAAATTAAATGAAATGAATTCAAATAAAATAGAAGTGAACCGAAAAGTGTTATTGAACAGTTGTGATTGTAGATAACGGACATTATAACGGTACCTTCGGGGACAGCTGCTAGAAGAATGAATAAAACGATTGCGAATTTCATCATAAATCAATTAAAATTTTGTTTTTGTTTATAAAATCAAGCAGAAGCAATGCTTTAAAATGCTTCGTTATGTTTGTAATTAATAAAGAAATTTTTCCTTTTTTTATTGGCTTTTTATTGATTTATTATAATAAAAGCAAAATAATAATTGATGGATATTTGATATTTTAATGGTGATTGATTATTTGCATGTTATTCGTTGTATTCGACATATTTTCACATAATAATGATTAAAATGCAAATTTTCGTAGCATTTTTTATTTTATTTTAAATATTTTACATGCAGAAATGCTTTTATTTCGAATTCCTTTGCTAACACTTCTTCCATTTATTTTCGGTTACTTTTTTCGTTTATATTTCGCTTCTTCTACGCCTTCTACGTCGCTCTCTTGCATTTCTTTCGTCTTCTTATCCGTCTTTTTTATTACTTCTTTTGCGATTACTTCTGCTTTTATATTCATTTAATTTCTGTGGTTGTTTGCTGATTTGTTTATTACTATATTTATTATTTTTTTTAACAGTCTTTGTATTTTTTGTACTTTTTTTGTACTAATAATGTAATTTAATAACGTTTAATTGCTTTGAATTAGTATTATTTTTAGTGAATTTATTGTACTCAAATTTCTTGAACTCAAATCTTACAAATTATGTAGAAATTTTGTATTTTTTCTACTCTTTACTGCGGTTATTATAAGTATTGCTTTCTAAATATGTTTTTTAGATAATAATAAACACAAATGAACTTAAATTCGAGCTGGAATGGAGATGAAATTGAGTTGAATTAAATTGAAAATAAAGTGAACTGAATTATTAATAAAAACTTGAAATATATTACCAACTTTTGTAATAAAAATGAGTAAGAGTAAGTTTTAATTGTAGGATGCGTAAACTATAATTTTAGTCTACTTTTAAGCACAATTTTAGTATTTTGGATTTATTTCGTTATTGCTTTATTTATAAATGTTCCTTTGTACTTGAGTTCCTTTTTACTTTTATTGTTTTATATTTACCTTTTAAATTAAATTTAATTTAATTACAATTTTTAAACAAATAATTTCTATCGTTATAAGTTTATTTATTAATGATTTGAGTTCGTTTGTACTGCTTTTGTTTTATTTTTATGTGCTAAATTAAATTGCTGTTCTTAGTTTTAGTTACTTAAATTATTTAGTTCTTAATTTAATTACATTCTTTAAATTTATTTCCTTTAAGTGTCCTTTTATCCTCTACACTTTTGTATACTTCTTCTATACTTATTGTACTTTTATTTGCCTGTGCATTTTTCTTTATAATCGTCTGTTATTAATATTTAATTAATTTATTTATATTTGTTTCTTTCTTGTGGTAGTTTTACGAATTATGGAGTTTTTTTAATTGTTTTTGATTTCTAAATTTAGTCAAACCGAATTTTATTTACTTCACTTTAATTTATTATTTTTTTAAGGCTTTTTAAAGTTCTAAATTCTCATTTCTTCTGTTGTTTGTCTTCGATTTTAACCGGTAATTAATTACTAACTTTGTTTGAACTGTATTTTTATTTAAAAAAGAGTCCTTATTTCGTTTGGTTAATTGATGTTTTGTTTAACTTTCTTCATTCCCTTCTTCCCTTTCGTTCAATTATCTCAATGCCACACTTTTTCCGCGTTCCATCAAGGAGCAGTTTTTTCGCGGATCCCGTTTTTCAATCCCGTTTGATTGGTCGTTTTTGAGGTCGTTTGTGTTGTTAATCCTTTTGCGTTGTCGGTTGTCTTTAAGTGTGTCGCGCGGTTTTTCCTCCAACTCGATTCGTCGGTTGTTCCGTTTTTTCTGATTTTCGCTTCAGGAGATTTTCTTTTCTTTTGTCTTTTGCGACATTTTGACTCGCACTTGATCAAAGTCTTGCGTTGTGTTTGGCTGCAGCTCGCGAAGTCGATTAAACGAGCTGCTTTCCGAAATGCATGCATCGGCTGTGGTTTTCCGCCGACCGTCGGCTGCATCGGCCCCTTCACTTCGCCGCTTCGCAGCTGCGTGGCGAGTGGAGTGCATCGCAGGTGCTGAAGAACCACTTCATGATTGTGTTTAGCGTTTGATTAGCACTTAATTGGGTGCGAGGGAGACGGAGCGAGCAGAGAAAGGAGAAAAGTGGTTTTTTATGCACTGCGCAGTGAACAACCGAATCACTCGGCTACTCGGCTGCTTCAAATCGGTTGATGTAACTGCTTAAGTGGTTATTTCGCTGTCAGTGTCACTACCGTCGTCGCTGTCGCTGTCGCCGTAGCTGCTGCTGCTGCACGAATAGCGAGTTACGCTCACTGCTTTCTGTCGTCTGCAGCAGCGACTGATTACTATTGTTAATCTTGCTGTTATTATTATTATTATTGTACCTATCGAGTGATATAATTAACGACGTTGTTTATATTGCTATTTATTGGTTTTTAATTTCATTAGTAAATTTCACGATTTCTACAAAATTCGCATTGCAAAACAACGTCACAAGAAATTCTTGCTGGCCAACTTAAGCCAAAAACTTGTTGTGTAAATGTGTGAGTGGGCCGTTATAATTTGCAGACAGACTCGATCGACACCGTTTCAGTTGCCTGCTGTTTCTTGCATTGAGTTCTATGACGACGTCGAGACGTTTTTGTAGTTCAGTGTCGTTGAAATGGAAACCGGCTCCAGTCTGCTGACACCTTTCCCGATTTTACTCATGGTTTATTGAGCACACACACACACACACACACACACATAAATGCAAACACATATTCATACATTTTCCAGAATCATTTATCACGTTTTAAAAATGATTTGATTCGTTCTTATTTGCGAGTTTGTATCTTAAGTCTTTATCAATATGGAACTGATCCAGGTTTGTTGCTTAAGTCTTTCTTATTCTCTGCTTTTTTAACGTGCATAAATTACAAAAAAAAACCGATTTAATATTGATTTATTTCTCTGATAATAAGAAAAGAAGAAGTTCGTAAATTTCAATATAACTATGAATTTTTTATGTTTTGCATTTCCCCTTTTTTTCTCTTTTTTTGTTTGTTTCAATATTATTTTTATTCTTTAAGTTTAAATTATTAAAAAATACATATTCAAACCACCAAAAAACTCTGCTTTTGCATTAAATTAAATCATTTTTAATATTCTTCATCTAATTTGTTTTTTGTATTTTTGTGAATTTTTTAGTTTTTGGTTATGTTTGAGTATTTTTAATAATAAAGAAACACGAAGAACTGAGACGCTTTCTATTCTTAGATGCTGCGTATGTTGTTGTTGCCGTTTCGCTATTTTCCCTCCTTTGAATAAGATCAGATTCGATGTTTGCTCTTAATGAAATTTGTTTGCATTTGCCTAAAAAGTTTCAATTCATTGTTTCAAGTGAATGTAGACTTTACTTACCTAGTAAAAATCTTGAATTCTAGGTACTGATGTGGGCAATGATTCGTTCGCAACAACAGACATTGAAAGGGATTGATATTGAAATTTCCATTCCGTTTGAAAAAAGCCAACGTTTCGGAATTAACAGCAATAACTACAAAGAAGGCAATGAAAGACTTTTATTACACTAATTTTTATTACAGTTCTTTATTTAAGATAAGATTTTTTTTAAGGCTTTCGTTTTTTGACAATTTTTAATGCTTTTTAGTGTTAGAAATAATATTTAAAATAGCTACAAATCCTCTTTTGGTAGATTTTAAAGATTTTGGATGGTTTGCTTAAAATTTTGGGACATTTCAAAGGTCTTTACAAGTCTTTACAGCTACCAAAGAGTCTTTTATAGTCTTTTTGAGCTTCTTTCAGAATTCTTCGTAGGTTTTTGTGAGGTTTTCTGGACACCTTTCAATATATATCTTAGCGTAGACTTTAGTTAAAATATTTTTAATGTTATTTATGATGTGTGGATATTTTTTGTTGGTCTCAAAACATTCTAAGCTTTTAATAGTTTCCTAAAATCATTTCATTAAACCTTCGTTGAGCTTAAAAATTGTTCCCCTTCAACAGTTTCGAAAAGGTCCATTATTTTCTTTGTGAAGTTTTAAAGGTTAATTTGGGTATTTAATTATTTACTTCCGGCCTCAAGAAACCATTGTCGGATTTCTCTTTTGCTACCTTCAAAATTTTAAGAAACAGTTTTTCATATTGGAGCACGGATTATTGATTATAATTACAATTGGGATGATTACACAAAGAAATACATTAAAACTAGAGAAATACTAAATAAAGCTACCGTATTTAGTTGTTGTATTTGTTGTTGCTGCTGTTGTGAATGCAAATAATAAGCACAATTGTATTATTAAAAACATGGCCTTTATTATTGCCACTTTTGAGTTTTTGTTTTAATCCAAAAATGAAAGTGATTTAAGGTAATTTTTACATTACGTGTAATTAAAGTAATTTCGAAGCATTTTACGTAATTTTCACTTATCAGACGAAGTTTTATAATCGAATTTTCATTGGTTTTTAATGATTTTAAAATGATTTTTTGAATTACATTTTAAGGAACCTTGAAAAGATTTTTATAAAAAGTTTTCAATGAGGAATTTCAAGAGCACTTTGAATATTATTTGAAAGGAACTCACGACATTTTTAGAAAATATTCTCAATATTTCTGTGCGTTAATAAACGCGTTAAAATTAAAGTCCAATTATTTTAATCACATTATTTAAATTTTAAAATATTTTAATTGCTTTATTTAGCAGTTTTTAAAAAATAAATTCCACTATTTTATTAAATTTTAAATTTTAAATTTTGATTTTCAAAGAAATTTCGCAAAGATTTTTGATGATTTCCTCATTTTACTAGACTTTGAAAATAATTTTTTTTGGTTTATGTTGTTTTTTGAATAGTTTCTTTGGTTGTTTTTAACTTTTTGCACTGAAAATAAGTTTTTTGCACTCTACGCGACAGATGAAGCAGAAGAAATGAAGACACCGTCCACAGTCGAACCCATTTAAAGTGAGCGAATCGATTCAGAGCGAATCGGTGGCGTTGAAAGCGGATTCTGGTTCCAAGTCGTGCGAACCAAGTCAAGTTCGCGTTAAGTTCCTAATCAGTTGCAGTTCGCCTCTTTTGGAAGATATGATCTTGAGATTTCCTGTATTGGAACTTGAATTAATGCATCCCAATGCCTTTTTTGGCTGCTATTATTCAAGGATTTCCCAGAACTGCTCCAGAAAAGCCATTCCAGAAAATCACGGTAATGAAAAAGAGGTTTGCATTGAATGCAAATGATAATTTATTATTTATAAATAATAATGACATAATTTTTTATTACTTTCCTACTGAGCTGCTATCTTTCAACTGCTTTATTCTTGAAAAAGGACTTGTATTGGAGTCCTGACAGGATTGGTACAGATACTGAGTCCAGAAATGCTCTGTTTGAAAATGAATTGATCGAAAATTAAGCCGGAGACGGCAATTGTAGCTCTTAATAGTAGTACTATACAGTCGCCTGTAGAAAAAAGGAATTGGCTTGGGAACAGATTTCGAATCTGAAAACAATAAAATCGAAAGTGATATTACAAAATATAGAAAAGAAATAATAAATAAATTCTTAAAGAATTGAAGATTTTTTCAATAAAATTAATATATGGAATGTGGAAATATAGAGGTCTTGAATATCGAATTACAGAGTGAAAGACCAAGAAATTAACGATGTTACGATGGACGATTAAAGCGAAAAATTCCAACAATGTATAAAGTTATTTTGTTTATTAAAACATTAGTTCTATGATACGAAGAAGACTTCAAGTTACAATAAAGAATATTTATGATAGAAACAACCTGCGCAGCTGGCGATAATCAAATAATTAAAAAAAGAAAAATATATAAAGAAGAAATAAAGAAAGAATAAAAGAAACTGTGCAAATTCATGTTAGTTAACTATAGGTTTAACACACAGTTAGTGGACGAAAAACTGTCGTCACAATAGTTCGAAAGCTTTCAAGTAAAAAGCTCCGCCTGCGAAATGCAACTGTGCGAATATAAAAGCTGTGCGAATCCAGTAAAAGCCTTGATTGCGAAAGCTTTTGTTGTGTGAGAACCGAATTGGAAGCCGTTTGATGAAGAAGTGGAAGCAGATAAAAAGATCAGAATTTCGATGGGAAATAATGGGAAATTTTCATTATGTGAAAAGAAGTGGAATATTCAATTATTCACGAGGAGGAAATACCCATTTAATGGTCTTATTTAAGTACGATTTAAAGAGTTTCTTAAAGCATTTGAAAAGCTGCTCATCGAAAGTCGCTGCCGATTTCAGTCTCGTGAAATCCAAACAAAGAAATTTAATGAAATGACTTGTATTCATCATCCTTTTTTAAGAGTGTGGTGAGGGGGTGGGGGAGGGGAGGACGCATATAAACTGCAAAAGGAACGAGAAAGAAAGTCTACTAATCGACGGAAACAGTAAGAAAACCAAGAAAATATTCGCTGAAGATGAAAGGACAAGGAAAAAGGAGGGAAAATTGATTTGATTTGATTTGTTTGATGAGTCCTTGGTTTTTTCTGCCAGAAAAATCAATTGATGGAAATCTGCTGAAAAGCTAAAAGCAGATAAAAATTAGCAATGAAATGGAAATCCTTTGATTCGAGATTTTCTCAGCATTCATCAATAAACGTGAAGAGTTTCGATTGAAAGCAAAGAATTACGAATTAATTGCGAAGATTTCAATCAAATTATCGTTGACTTTGATCCACTTGAGATTGGAATTAATTTTGTTAGACGCTGAAAACAACAGAAACAAGTGAAAATTGGTGAAAGAGGGGAAAATGAGGCCGAAATCCTTTCAAGAAGCTGAATTTATTTTCCTTTTTTGTAATTTTCCGTGTTAAGATCCTTTGAAAAACTCCTTTCAAGGTCCGCAAAAGCATTTAAAGGTTGTTTTTAATCTGAATTTTGAACAATTATTGGACTGAAGCAATCCTTTTATTGGATTTTTGCTGAAAAGACTTTCTTTTCCATAGTTTCAAACGTTTATTTGGCTATTTCATTATTTGCATTCTGATTTAAGCAAATCACCGCTTTGATTCCTCTTTCATTTCTTTGCTCCTTCAGATTGAAACTTACCAGAAGCAAGAATAATGATAATTAAAGGATTTCCGTTAATACAACGGCAACTTTTCGGCTGCGATAATAAATTAGACTCTCGAGACACTCGACTTTCCATCCTCAACTCAACTTAATTATAGTGAAATGTAAACAAACGCCGCAGAAGGGACCGGCCGAAGGCGGAGGCGCGCAGAGCGAGTGACTTGGCGACTTGCTTTCTTGTAAACAAAATTTTCTACCTTCTTAATTACGAACTTTTTCCTCGCTCTCATTTCTCTCGCACGGAAGACCTTCGCTTCAGCACTCGCTCATTCCCCATCACACAACGGCGCTTTCTCTCTCTCAAACGACTGCATCAGCCATCGACAACAGAGGCTCTTCGGGGACTCTCGCCGAACACGGACTCGAAAGCGTCGCAGAAAGGAACTACAAACATAAGCTCATTAAGCTTCAAGCTGGGCTATTGTTGCGGATGCTCTCCTCTCTTCGCTGCACTCTGTCAAATGCTGTTGAAGTGCGTAATTGAACTTGAACGAAATTAAAGCTGTAATTAAGGTGTATTTCCGCAGTTGGTTGATGTTGGTGTTCGTCGTTGATGTTCTTCCTCTTCCTCTTCGTCTCGTTGTTGTTTTTGTCTTTGCCACTCAAAAAAAAAACACAAAGCAATTAAAACTTCGCCTTAAAAGTTGCCGAAAACGACTGAAAACCGCTTCAATAAGTCACTAAATGATGATTGATAAAGGAGCGTGGAGAAGCGACAGAGAGAGAGGAACACGAGGAGTGAATTCATTATACATACTTTTAAAAAATTGTACGTTCGCGTTTTCTTAAACTATCAGAATTAATTCGATATGCAAACATCTTTGTCTAATAATGCACTCATGAATAAAGAGTTTTTTGGTTCGATAGCATTAACAACTCCGTCTAGGAAGCATCCTTTATGTTCTTTTTGCTCTTCGCGCTTCCTTTCTCATTGCTTTTTGCACATCCTCCACGAGCAACGGCAGAGCCAAAGTTAATTAACACTCAACTGAACTCACCTCACCTCGCAGCACTTCATAACTCTCTCACATTGTCCGAAGATACTGTGGGGAAGAGAGAGAGAGAGGGGAGTTAGTGTAGCAACAACAACTGAAGATGTAAATATCCGGCGGTCGCTGCTTTTAATAGAGTCTGTAAATTTATTGGATTAAAATTTATACGCTTTAAAAACGATTCCCTTCTCCAGTTTTTGCATTTTGAGTGGATTGCTATCGATGGCAGCGAACAAGATTCCCACCTCCGCTCAACACACCACGAAAACATGGCCAAAGTCGACGTTCATCCGCTCGCAAAGCAGTCCACACGAAGCCGAGTCAAACGAAAGGGCAACCAACGTGAAGCTGAAGACGAACGAACGTGAATCGATGGTGCTTCGTCGGCGGAAAGCGGGGAAGGGGAAGTGTAATTAAAGCAACAGACGCACGGCGGACGTTCTGTGATGTGAAGTCGTAAAAATACTAAAAAGTGACTGAGGAAGTGACTGCTTCGAAGACTGATGCGAAGATTGATTCGAAGACTGATTGATTGTTCAGTGTTTTTTGTAAGGAGGGAGAAGAGGTCAGTTCGGGTGCACTTTGAACGCTGCTGTTGCTAATTTTTACATGTGCAAATATTTGTTCATCCTCTGGAAACCCTTTGCGCACATCCGACGACTTCTTTTACTCGAGACAACGTCAACAACGACTTCAGTTCGTTATTTATGTTTATAGAGAAGCTTTTCCGTCTTCTTCTTCTTTGTCTTCTTCTTCCTTTGTTACTCCTGTGTCTGCTTCTGATTTTTTAAATTTTTAAATAAATCTCAACTCTTCCAAAAAATTCTTAATTAAAATAAATTTGTTTTATTTAATGTCAGCTTCGTTTTTTTCCCCCAAAACTCAAGTCAACTCAATTAAAAGTAAGCGTTATCTGTTGTTGTTGTTGTTGTTGTTGTTGTTGTTGTTGTTGTTAGATGAGTCGAAAAGCAAATAATTTTCGTGAACTTTAAACAGATTTTAAACGTCAGCTCCGTCGAATTCGGATGCGGATGCGGATGCGGAACTGAAGCCACTGCGAAATTTATTCAAATTGCTTTTGCTTCGGGATGGAAGAAGACTCGCTTGGATGCAGGAGGCGAGAGGGGGAGAGTATTTGAATGTGTTATGTTTGTTAAGCGGGATTTTGTCACGTTATCCGTTATCCTTTCGAAGGGTTCCAGTAAATGAACCAGCGTCATCGTCATCGTCGTCGTCTGCGTGATTCTTGAGCTTCCTTTGACCCCAGCCCCTCCTCCTTCCGCTCAACCTGTTGTCTCTTCTTACCGCTGTCCTTCCTTCCTTCCTTCCTTCCTCCTCCTTCTTTTCTTTACAGTTTGTAATCTCTGTTTCCTTTTCCGCTTGAATTTACTTTGACTTCTTCGGGCGAAACTTAAATGAAACAAGTTGTTTTTTTTTTGTTGTTGTTCGTCACCACCTGCGTCTTCTTCTTCTTCTTCTTCCTCATCTTCTTCTTATGATCGTGGCCGTTGTTGTTGTTTTCGTGGTGTTGGTCCATGTTTTATAGACGTTTATTTTCACCGAATTCATATCAAGTGAAATCAGCAAATAATTTCGGCAGTCGCTCCGTTGCTCTCCACCTTCGTGCTCTCCCTTTCCCTCTCTTTTCTCTGCGTTTCTGTGGGTTATCAAAAAGTGTTGCGTTTTCTGTCCGTCGCTCTTGTGTATTGCTTTGACGTTTGTTCGGCGTGCAATCAGTTAAGCTTCAGAAACCACCTGCAGACACAATCACGAGTTCGACCTTTTCCTTTCCCCTCACTTATCCCCTCCACAATCCCCCTTCCCTTCTCATAAACTTGATCCGCTTTCACACATCGCTCTCAATTAAATTATTCCAAATGATTTGAGGATTTCCTCAGCTTGATTTCACGTCCGTTCTTCGCCAGTCTTCAATTCCTTCCCTTTCCCCTTCCCTTTTCTCCAGCTCTCTAACTGCTTGTGGTTTGTTTAGTTTCTTGAGAGCTGCCAACTCAAGAATGATTAAATTTTCACTTTTAAGCCATTGGAAACTTCGTTAAAATGCGGTTAATTAATTTAACTGGCCGAAAATGTTGTGTTTCTGTGTGTGTGTATTCGTGTGTTTGTGTATTGCTGCCCAATCGGAAAACCGTTATACATTGCAAGGGAAGCGCATCTACGAGTTACCAACTTAATTTAAATTACAAAAGAAGCCTCTCTATAATGTTAAGGCATTTTTTAAGTAATAATTATTTAAATATAAATTCGTTCGTAGGAAAATAATAGACAAAAAAAAAAATTCCAAAACATAACAAAATAACAAAAATAATCACATTGTCTCGAAAAACGAAGGAGAATCTGAAATTTACTGAGCCTTGTTGTAATGGTTTAAAAAGTTTAAATAATTAAAAATAGAATAAAATGCATCACAATTTATTTTCTGGAGTGATTACGATCGCTTCATGTTCGGTTATGATTCATTACGTTTCAATGAAGTCGCCATGCAAGAAGGAATCCATTCGGGAATGCGTAGCAGCACACCTTTTTCCTGCTGGGGTGCTCGACGTTCTTTGTTCGTGTCATGCAGAAATATATTTCCGAATCGCAATGAATTTTAGAATAACTACTTTTTTACTTTTTTTTTTTTTGAGAATAATTAATAATAATAGTTAATAATTTTTTTGATTTACAAATGTCTTTTTTTTAATCACAAGTTTCTGATGACGCTTTCTGCTTTAGAAGTGAAAAATGCGTAGTTGAAGGAGTGTGAAAAAGACAGACTGGGGGGGGAGGACACTTTGTCAGTCATATGATTGATTAATAAAGGGAAAATTAATCCCAAATCGCACCATGGAGATTTCCTAGTCTGATCAATCAAAGAGAAACGAAAAGGAAACAAATGGCAGCTGAAGAAAGGAGCAGGAAAGAACAAAAAATACAAGCAACAGAAAAATATCGAGGATGATGAGAAGAAGAGCAGCCGAAGGAGACGTTGGTGGGTCAAGTGAAGGACATCGAATTGAAGGTTCATGAAAGATGGCTACCAAACGGAAAGGAAATATATTTTTTGAAGCCAGGGGAGAAATTCTCATTCCTCATTTCGCGGCTTTGTTTTATGTCCCATTTTAAGCTGATGTGTTAACAAAATATATAAAAATCCAAACAGAAAGCCATTCAGAATGTATTCAGTTGTATGAATGTGAGTCGAAGAGAACCGCACACGAAATTCAGAAAATTCTTTGCAGAAATCAAGAGCGTGTTTGTTTGGCAACAGAAAACAAAAACAACAACAAGAACCGCAACAGAACAACAACAACAAACAACGTTAATTCGAGTAAACAAAAAATGTACGACATGATTTTTTACTGGGCGCATAAAAAGAAAATCGAACAGAGACCAGAGTTGCCAAGTGCTACTTAATTATTCTCTAATATTCCGTACAGAATTCTCCACTTTTTAATGTACTCTAATTCGCCTTTCAAAAATTAAATAAAATTAGTTCTATTAACTACTTTTTGTCTCTATTATTTTAGTGAATAAATTATAGTTACATACAGCATAACAAAATAAAAGAATAAACAAAATAAAATAAAAAATAATAAAAAGCTTTTTGCAAAAGGTATATAAAAATTATTATTCGATTCTCTGTCAGTTCCTTTTATTTAATTATTCAGTTCTAATAAAGTTGCCAGAAGTAGTTGTTAAAAATAATCCAACTTTTGAATACAGAGAATATTTCCAATTTTCAGTTTTGCATTTCCGCAATTGAGATTTGTAGAACGATTAAAATTTTGGTTCTCTTCTGGAAAAATATTGCAATGGATTTCGTTGTCCTTTGAAGCCAATGAAGCCTAGGGATGTATATGAATTTGAGTTGGTCAACGCCTCAGAGTTTTTCTACAATACAAAAACAATAATAATGCATTAATCGCTTAAACTTTACTAAATGCAGTAAGTTTTCATCGAGTCCATTTATTGTTTACATGTTTCTCAATTCAAAATTCTTCGTTAAAAACTGTGCATTCTCCGATCATCACCTGTTTAGAAAATTCCCCACAAATGACGGAATTTCTCACCACTTGGCAACCCTGTTAGACACCAAAACGAGTTCACAAAGCGCGAGAGAGGGAGCCAGTTAGCTGTTGGGCTATGGAGTTCGTGGTGTATTTGGGTGGAGCTTGCGACGGGGAGCGGAAGGAAGAGAGCGATGTTTTTGCTTAAATGTGTGACAAAAAGCACTTTCAAACTTTACACGCTGCTAATCTGTGGTTCGGTTTCTCTGCCATCGCGCGCTCAACTCGTCGTTTTAATTTTAAGCCGAATCACAACGTTTTACGTTTCGTTGACTTACGTCGGATCAACGACACGTTCAACAACAGCAACAACAACAACGATTACTAAGAAAAACGATATTTGTTTAAAAAGAAAACTTGCAGAAATTTCGATGTTTAACAAAACGTCTTCAATGCAATTCAATTATTTAATGAAATGAATTTTAGAAGGAAGTTTCTGAAGCACATCTGTTGAGGCTTTCATTTCGAAGCTAAAGCGATTCGTTCCTTGAGCGACGAGTTTAAAGTCGACTTGTTTCCCGTCGCCGTCCCCTCCATGCGTCCGTCCGTCGGCTTGTCGACGTGGTGTTCGAGCGGAATTCGACGCAGCTGCTGCTCGGAAAATTTAGAAACGAAGCAGCACTTTTCACAGCCTGTCGTTTGTTTTTCGCTCTCGGTTCTTCGGCTAAGAATAACAAAAACTATACAAACGTCAACAACAACGTCATCATCATCATCAACGTCGTCATCATCGAAAACAATCCCCATCCGATGGAGCTCCTTAAATATTCCACAAGACTTTGTTCAAGTTTTTGCTGCTGCTTTTTCTTAGTGCATGCCACTCCCACCGCCCACTGTGAACACGGCTCACTTCTGTTTCCTTCCTTTGTCTCTTCCGTCCTTCCCTGTTCTCCTCCTCGCTGCTCCGTCTCATGCATTTATGATTTCTCCTTGGGTTTTCCAGCACCGCTCCGCTGGGGCTCATCCCGGATTAGCCGGGTGCCGGGTGCCGAGTGCCGGGTGCACGCAACCCACAGCTGCACTCATCAATTATTTTCCGAGAATTTATCCGCACTCGAGTTTATTTAATTCGCATACGTGGCGACGCTGATGTTGATGTGATATGTTTTGCTGTCGCTGCTCGCTCGTTGCTCCCCGCTCCTTGCTCCCTGCTCCCAACTCCCGTTCACTGCTCCATCGCCATGCTTTTCACTCTATTTTCTCACACACGCGGCTTGCATAAAATTTGCCGGATTTCATCTGGTGCCAGGAAATAAGATTCTTGGCTGATTTTCTATGCTGCAGATTTCGGTTCCTGGATTTAATTAATCAGAGTCGGATGCGGTGGCTGCGATGCGCTGCCATGGAAATGAAATCTGTCGTCGTCTTCTTTGTTGCTGGTCTCATGTTTTAATAATGAGACCAAATGATTAACATCGAAATCATTTCTTCAATAAACTTCCGCTTCAAAGTTGTTGCCAGTCTTCAAAAGACTTTCTTTAAGTTTGGTTTTTTCGCATTGCCAGGAAAAGTTCATCGATTCTTTCCTAAACTAAACAAGATCTCCACTTTTTAAGTATTATCATCAATGGATCATCAAAGGAATCAGCAAAGGAAGAGATCATTAAAAGAATGGATCTTCAAGACCTTACAGTGATTTATTCCTTCAGTCCTTCAGCGACTCTAAGAGAATCTGAAGAGAATTTCAACATTAGTGGCTTTAAGAGATGTGATGGAAAGAAATTTCTTGTGTCTTAAGATTGTCAAATATTCTTCTCACCTCATTTATCCATTTAGTTTCCTAGTTTTTAGTCTGTTGTTGCTCTAACTGCGGCGCGGCAGAGAGGAGGAGCCGACCAGCGGCCAGAAAAAGGGTCCGCAGAGTTAAAATTAAGAGCTACTTTAGATAGATGCCGGGAAGTCATACGACAAAGCAATAAACTCTGTACTTTGAGTCAATAAAGCTGATGGTTGATTGGCTGCGGGGGGAACTGAAACCGTTCACAAAAAGCAGTAAAAAGCTTCATTTCTTTGGCTCTAAATTGGATCATTGCAAAGAAAACTCTTCGTGACTTATTACGGATGTGAAAAACGATTGAAGGAAAGAAAGAGAGAAAGACAACTAAAGAAGGCGAAGGAGTTGAAAGAAGTTCTCAACTTATATTTACGACTATAAAATGGACACATGGGAATTTAGCGGTGGCCGAGGAGAGTCATAGATGATTGCAAAGGGATTTCGTCGATGGATTTCAACGCACTTCGGAACGAAGGTGGTTGTCGCTGATGAGGTGTTTACAACCGAAGCGAAGCGCGAATGTGGTGTGCTTCTTTTATCGCTTACACCGTAAGTGAAGCAGTGAAGTGCTCCGGCTCCAATGGGTTAATGTAATGTGGAAATCGTGTGGAAAATCGAGGTGATGGTGCCCCAAAAACATGGTGGTTATCATCGATGATTTCATGACCATGTATTTTCCTTCATTGCATTTTCCAATCTTAAAATATTTGAACAGCTTCAAGTCTTATCTGTCCCTGTCCTTCTCCCTCTTCCGGGATTCTGGAAGCTGCCCGAATTTTGCAAGATCTTCTTTCACTTGATCTCCTCTGCGGTTACTTCGGAGTGTGAATGAATCAAATCGTGGAGCGTGTAAAGGGAAAGGAAGGGGCCATGAAGGTGGTGAAGGGACTGCGTCTTCCTTCAGCACAGCGCATCTCAGCCAAAGTTCAAGGAAGTAGAAGTTCGGAGCTCATCTTTTCTACTCATAACTGAAACTTGCTGGCGTTTCAAAGCTTCTGTGGAGTTTTACAGCATAAAATAATCCGTGGATTCAAAAAGGTTGTCGGCTTAAAACTTGAACGGAAAATAAAAGTTTAAAGAAGATGATTAAATTTAAGAGCATTTCTGGAGCAAAGGGGGTAGCAAGCGAAGGTGGATATGGGAAAATAATGACATTACCTGGTGAGTGACTGCGTCTGATTGCAACTAAAAAACAACCAACAGAAAAGCAACTAAAAGCACAGGAAGAAAATCTGAATCACTCGTCACTTGTTTATAGAAAGAGTGAAGCGGGGTGAAGGGGATGGCGACGGAGATCCCCTTCATTGTTAGATTGGATTGTTTAATTTTAAATTTATTTTTTCTAACCTCAACATAAAAGCAAATACGAAAACAATCAGAAGCGAGGCAGAGTAAAGCAAACATTGAAACAAACACAAGCGAAAACAAAAATTTCAATTGACGATCAGGTCGTGGGGGGCGGGGGGCTTTGGTTGATAGGGAGGGGGTTAAAAAAACATGGAACCGTTTGCCGCAGTCAGCTAATTGAATTCGCCCGCACCGTTGCACAGTTGCAGCTGCATTGAAAGAGGCTCCGCAAACAGTTTTCCCCCTCCCCGCGCCGCTCACCTATGCACTCGGAAAAGCACTCGTAATGAGAGGCTTCGAGCTGACTTCTGACTGCTGAATGCACCCGCCGCCTGCCGCCGCCGCCCGCCGCCCACGCCTGTCGCTGTGACGATCGACTGTTCAAAGTGAGTTCCAAACACAAAGAAGAGAAACAGAAAGCATTAAGAACTACTCGTAAAAGTGGAAAAGCGAAAACTGCACTCGCTCTGTGCTTTAGACTGAGTTTACACTGAGCGAAAATGAAACAAACGCGGAGTTTAAACCTGAGAAATGAGATTAATTCGAAGCATCAAAGTAAAGGAAACGCGAGTCGTTCAAATTCGTTGATAGAAAAGCCATTACCAGGGAACTGAGTGGTAGCAGGTCGATTTTATGGCAGTGATGCAACTGCACGAGTCGAAAAGGACTTCTCAAGGACCTCTTCAGTGATCTTCCTGCTTTGAACGATAACAAAATGGATCAGTGGATTTTTCCGAGTGCATTTCAAGCACCGCTTTCTGCCGCACCGAAGCACCGAGCGGAACGAGAGGAAAACTGTGTTAATATTTCACAATCGGTCACTGACTTTGGATAAAAGTGAGCACAAGTTTTGAGTAGGAGCACTCCTTTGGCTCCTTCCTAGTCCCCACTCACTCATCGCTCGCACTCCCTGAACTCGGATGCAGCACAAAGTTGCAAAACTGTCGGTTGGCGTCAGGTGCTCGGAAATCAATAATATTCCAATTAGAATACACGAAGCCGCAATATTCTCGATAAGTGCCAGAGCCAGAAGAAGCACACGAATTCCTTCAGAGTATCTTCTCGAGGAAGCAGCGATGGCGCCCTCGATTTAATTGGCTGCAGCAGCTTAAAGTGCAGCTTTGCTGATAGCTTAACCGAGTTCCAGAGTGAGCTTGGAGAGACCTCTATGGGTCTCTGTAGTAACGATTCGTTCATCCATTCATCCATCGATTGGCCCGCTCGAGAAGGTTTCCACGTTGTTCACGCGCTACTTTTTTCCATACTTTCGATTGAATGCGGTTCTCACGCACAAATTGAATGCTTTCACAGCGAATTCGAGTGGCTTGAAGAGGTGTGGAAACGCCCCGCGCAGAGGTTATCCCTTGTGTGCAGCTCCATTGAGGTTACGACTGTTATTAACACCTCGGAGAACTCGAATTGGCACCTCATGCAGCCGATGGACGAGCGAAGCAAGTGTTAAAGGTGACTGCTTTTCGATGAACGCACTCATTAATTTCCGGTCAGGTGCGCCTATTGACGGCTAAGAAGCGGCTTAATTACCCAATTGCAGCATTTCACTTTTCTCGTTTCGTCTTTATTCGTCTTTAATACCTTTCGATGGAGGGAATTGTTATGAAATGTTTTCTATATAATTACAAAAAAGTGGATTACAAAAGCGGAGAAGTTATAATTTATTAACTTTTCACGGAAACGCGTTGCGAGGGTCGCGTGGATCGTTAATATTACTGACCCAATACGATTTTAGTTTTGGATTTAAGTTTGGCATCGTTCGTTGACACTGCTTGAAACCGAACTCTGAAATTTCTCCATTCTTTCTACTTCTTCGATGGCCGAGATACTGACCCTTGATCTACGGCGTTCAGATGTTTCCCCATTTCCCGTTTCTTCACCTGAACAAAAGCCGCTGGACTGCCATTATTTTTCTCGTTAATCGCCTGTTGATTTATACAAAAGGATTTCCACTTTAATTCGTAAAAACAAAGCCACGAAAAAGGTTTTTGTTGATTTTTCCGCGATTTTTATGTCTTTCTTGCATTGAATAGCGACCAAAGGACCAAAACTTAACCCTTTTCAGCGTGTTTTATCGTTGTTTGTTTGTAAACAGACGCCATGATATCGAATCCATGTGTTTACCCTTTAAATTTTCATCATCCTTTCCCCAAACACTTTGTCTTCCTGGTCTTTGCTCCTCCTCGCCCGCTTTTCCCTCTTTGTTCTCCCTTCAGAACACTCAACTTTTGCGTTTCTTCTTGCGATTTCCGTTTCACTCCAAATGTTTTCATGGCGATGGAGTTTTTTATGTTCAAATCTTGTTTTTATAATAAAAAATAAATTCACCAAAATTAAATAAGAGTTTTTTCTTTTCAAATATACAAAACGACAGACAGACAGAGGAAGAAAACGAATAAATGGCGAGAATAAAATGAATCCAGATGCTCTTTGATGATCTCACAGTTAAGCAACTTATGGAAAAACTTATTACG